>CM044434.1:119789945-119882453 GCA_024363595.1 Xenopus borealis | reverse complement strand
CTGGATCCTTATACCAAAGAGATCCTGCCATTCATTGATCTAAAGCAAAGGTCTACTCAATGGATCTTGCAATTCTTTGAATATTTGCAACTTAGGCACTTTGCAAAACCTTTCTGTGATAATGCAAAATTGAACCGCCCTACACCCTTTGAGCTATTAGCAAAACCTGGCCTACCACAAAAGGGGTTAATCTCTAAGATATATCAGATGCTATCTGAACCCCATATGACAGCAATACCTAGATATCGATACATGGATAAGTGGGATGCCCTTTTAGCTCATCCTCTCACATAACACAAGTGGGAATCCATTTGGGATAATGCAAGAAAGATGGTAACATGTGTAAAGCAAAAGGAGCATATGTATAAAATTCTTATGTTTTGGTACCATACCCCGGCCAAGTTACATTCTTTATTCCCAGACTATTCACCATTATGTTGGAGAAATTGTGGGGAAATAGGCAATCTTTCTCATATATTTTGGGATTGCCCAAACATAACACCACTTTGGACTGATATCTCAAGCCTACTAAGTAGACTTTTGAATGAATCAGTCCCAATGAATCAATGTACTTTTTTAATGGGCAAACCCCTCCCGAAAGTGGGCAAAATTACTCAAGCCTTGGTGAACCAAGTTCTCACAGCCACACGCCTCTCTATAGCTGCAAACTGGAAATCTCCTAGCCCCCCCACCTTAGCTGAAGTCAAGCATAGGATCAATTCCAATAAGGTTTTTGAGTCAAGTATAGCCATAATACAGAACAATACTCAACATTTCCTGAAAGTTTGGATACCTTGGGAACTGCTAAACTTAGAAGAGTAAGATCCCACAGAGAATGTTAATCATAACCCTCCCAGGGAACTATTTAAAGCTGCATAGAGAATAAATTTAATATTGTTTTGCAGGTTTTTCTTTATTACTTTATTTAACTATATTTTATTTTACATTACTGCATTAGCTTAGGTTGCATTTAAGTATTGTGCTTTTAAAAGTACAGATCAGCTGAATGACAGGGCAGAATATATTATGATAACACAATCATGTTTGAATATACTGTAATCAGCTTTGATATTCTCTGTACTAATATTTTTGAACATTCTCTATAATATGTTGTTTTCTATGATATCAACCTAAAATATGGCATGTATATTGTTTTAACAACCTAATTTTTTTTTCAATAAAAATATAAGAAATCAGATATATGTGATATTAGTAAAACATGGGAAGGGGAATTGGTCCCCTTCCCATTTTTTGTGTCTTTCAGATTTTGTTCAGTTCAGTATATCTAACACAAGTAACTCAAAACAACTGGACTTGCTGAGAAATTTTAATGAAGACATTTCACTGATCATCCGAGCAGCTTCTTCAGTTCAAGTGACTGGTGTAGGGGTGTTCTCGGCATATCAACTCATCCAACAATCCACTCACAATTGTATATTGTAACTCTTCAGAGAGGTGACATCTGTAATCAACAGAGGTGTTGATTCTGTGTAGTTACTGTGATAAGATTACCAATGTGTCATGCAACTCCTTTACACAGGTGTTATTTGTAAGAGTTGCATGAATGGATGTGTGAATATTTCTGAAACCTCCGGGGTACAGATGTTAGAACAGCATTGTATGTAGCAGACAGGTGGTGTTGAAGGCCCCCACCTCTGTTCAGGGATGGTTTCTCCACCTTAGCATGAATCGTCTCTTTCACACCTCTTTCAAACCAGCGGTCTTCTTTATCCAAAATTTGGACATTGCTATCTTCAATAGAGTGTCCCTTGTCTTTTAGTTGTAGAAAAACAGCAAAAGTGGCACTTCCATTCAATAAAAGTTTTTGCCTGAGATCGAACATGGCCAAGTATTCTTTTATATCATTGCAATGCCTGAGAATATTTATAGTTTAATTATAGTGTAAAGTTATACCTACAATAACTGTACATGTATTTTAAAGAGCAAATGGAAAAAGGCAAGGTTGAATTTAAAGAAGATGCATTCAAACATAAACAGAATTGCATGCATATGGATACAGACAAAAGCATTATGCAGAGAGAGGGAGGACATTTTGTGAGGTTACACTTCAGTGGGCTTTTTTAATTGATTTTTAGCTGTACCGTATAAGACAGCTGGAGGAACCAATTTTAGCTTAGAAGGGTATTACCTAAAACTGAATAATCCAACAAAGAAATAAATCAGTTTTAAAGAATAATATTAAAAAAAATCCTAAAAATATGGTAATAATTTAGTACATCATTTTGTTACTATACTATCACTATTTAGATGTGATGAGTAAAATGTTTCTCCAGGTCTCACTGCAAAAATGATACTCATACAAAAAAATTGTCACACATCAAAATTTGTTGTGTAACAAAAATGCATACTGTATTTGCCGGCGTATAAGACGACTGGGCGTATAAGACGACCCCCCAACATTTCCACTTAAAATGTACAGTTTGTTATATACTCGCCGTATAAGACTACCCCCTCTTCCGCAAACCTTCTGCACACCGTCTGTGCCCCTGCTTGCTGCTGTTGGCCCTCCTTCTGTGTCACTTTTGCTGTCAGCCCCCCTTCTGTTTCCCTGCTTGCTGATTTCAGACCGCCTTCTGTGTCACTGTGTCCATGTTTCCCTGTGTCCCAGTTAACTGCTTAGCGCTACCTTCTGCGTCTTGCTGCTCAAACTCTGTTTGATCTGCCTCCCCGCGCTCTTTTCTCAGAACTCACTGCTGCCTGGTTGCGCGTCTAGTCTCGTCTCGCGAGACTTCTGACGTCACAACCAGGAAGTGCGGCTGGAGCAGCGGGGCAGATCGCGATCGACGTCGGATGAAGTAGGATGAAGTAGTACCCGGCGTATAAGACGACCCCCCACTTAGGGGCATATTTTTCTGGGGGAAAAGTTGTCTTATACGCCGGCAAATATTATCCTTCTCCTCTTCTTCGACATCAGCCAAAGGCATTTGAGCTGTCCCATTGTCTATATCAGAACATACATATAACTTTCTGGTTTATTCATTTTAATGTGGGATACAAAGCACCCACATATTATCTGTTGGTGATCTATTATTAGCTTAGATGGTACTTTTGGTTATTCAGCAACTAGTTACTAAGGGCCAGATTTATTAAGGGTTGAACTGAAAATCTGTATTAGAATTTTCAAGTTTTTTTTATGGTCAAAACTGTCAAATTTTACTAGGGAGTTATTCAAATTCGATTCAAGTTTTAAACAAATTAAAAATTTGATTTTCAAGATTTATCATACTCTGACCCTTTAAGAGCTCAAATAACTCTATTCGCCACCTAAAACCTACCAAATAGTTATTTAATTCAGAGAGGTTGGGAGAGGTCCAGGGATCAATTTTGAGGATTTTTGTTTTCATAACATTCAAGTTTTTTTCAATTAAAATTTAATTCGAGTTTTGGGATCAATTCTATTCACCTGAGTTTTAAAAATTAGATTTTTAAATAAATTTCGATTGGTCTAATTTGGAGTTCATAGGAGTTTATGGGAGTTTAAAAAAAAAAAAAAGAAACTGTAGTTTTAGATACCATTACCAGTCGACCAGCGGTAATATCAAAATCACAGACATGTTTTTAAGAAATTGGCAACATTGAGAATCTATTGAAAAAGCAGTTGTAGCTTAGTGGATAGGAGGTCCTGCAACAATGTAGGGCATATGTGTAGCAGTGAAAAATGCATGTGCTTTTGGACGCCCAATTTATTTTATTGGTTGCCCCAAAGTAGAAACAAAGTACCAAGAAAAAAACGCCCATAGATTCTAATGTAGTTTGATACAAAAATAAAGCACAACAAAAAAAGTTGACAAAATATTTTCAACAAAATCATTTAGTAAATTTTTTGCCACACCAGTTTTCTGAACAGATTTATTCATTAATAGTGTGCACTTATGTCCTAGAAATTATATTCTCCCACTTCTGACTAAAGTAAAATTAAGTACCTCCATAGCTCCTTGTACTTTTACCAAGTTGTATTATTAAAGGAAATCATTTTTAAGAATAGAATTATGATGGACTCTATGGGAGAAAGCCTTACACCAATTCAGAGCTTTCTGGGTAACAGGTTTAAGGATAAGGGATCCCATGCATGAATTATGTTCTAAAGCAGTAGGCTGAACAGGGCAAATGGCGATTAGAAATGTTTTCTCAGTACAGCACTTAATGAAATGTGATCAATGATAATATAGCATCTTAAAAAACAAATAATGTTTAATGCTGTAGAGTAGATCAGTGGGAAAAATATGTACATGCAAGTTACAAAAATCATAGTGCCCGTGTGCTGACAAGGGACTGTAATTTAAATGTTAAAAGGAAACTGTCATGGGAAAACATGTTTTTTTCAAAAGGCATCAGTTAATAGTGCTGCTCCAGTAGACTTCTGCACGGATATCCATTTCTCAAAAGAGCAAATAGATTTTTTCATATTCAGTTTTTAAATCTGACATGGGGCTAGACATTTTGTCAATTTCCCAGCTACCCCGGTCATGTTACTTGTGCCAGCACTTTAGGAAGGAACTGCTTTCTGGCAGGCTGTTATTTTTCCTTCTCAATGTAACTGAATGGAAACAGTGGGACGTGTTTTTTTACTATTAAGTGCTGTCCTTAAAGAGATCCTGTCATGGGAAAAAATGTTTTTTTTTCAAAACACATTAATAGTGCTGCTCCAGTAGACATCTGCACTGAAAATCCATTTCTCGAAAGAACAAGGAGATTTTTTATATTTTTACTTGTGTTTGGGAGCTGCTATCTGGTTACCTTCCCATTGTTCTGTTGTTAGGCTGCTGGATGGGGGAAAGGGAGGGGGTGATATCACTCCAACTTGCAGTACAGCAGTAAAGAGTGATTGTCAATTTACCAGCTACCCCAATTCATGTGACTTGAGCTCTGATAAACTTCAATCACTCTTTACTGCTGTAATGCAGGTTGGAGTGAAATCATCTCCCCCCACCCCCAGCAGCCTAACAACAGAACAATGGAAAGGTAATCAGATAACAGTTCCCTAACACAAGATAGAAGATGCCTGTTAGATCTAGGAACAGCACTCAATAGTAAAAACTGTTGTCCTACTTTGTTCCATTCAGTTACAGTACATTGAGAAGGAAAAACAACAGCCTGCCAGAAAGCAGTTCCCTCCTAAAGTGCTGGCACAAGTCATATGACTTGGGGCAGCGGAAAATTAACATAATGTCTATCCCCATGTCAGATTTCAAAACTGAATATGAAAAAATCTATTTGCTCTTTTGAGAAACGGATTTCAATGAAGAATTCTGCTGGAGAAGCACTATTAACTGTTGCATTTTGAAAAAAAAAATGTTTTTCCCATGACAGTATATCTTTAAATGCTTCTCTCATATATGGTTCTCTCAGAAAGTAGCAACCCTGCCTTCTTTATGGTTGCAATTCTAGTAAGAATACAAAGAATACAAAAAGTGGATAAAGATATTTAAAATAAGGGTATTTTGTGTTGATAATATCCTTTTAAGGTTCTGAAAATGAGTGCACATCTTCTATTAATATACTTTTTTAGGATTAGAAAAGGCAAACAGTTTATAAACAGAAGTGCAGAGAAGTGCATTCAACTCTTTAAAATGGGAAGTCTATAAAATATGTATGTAAGACTCCCACCCTAATTAATTTTTTTTTCAATGTGTTTCTTTATTGAGTTTCATAGAATTTATGAAACAAAAGAGCAAGTGCTCACATGAAATAATATCAGTAACAAAATAATAAAAGAGGGGGGAGGGTATGCGCCTCTAGGATACATTCATAACATAAGTCCTAAGTATAATTTGTGGGTCTTATAGAGGACCATTTCTCACATTTTTTGTATAATTTACTTACATTATTAATAGCCATTGCAGTCATTTTTCATATTGGTAATGTTAGTCCAGTTCCTTGATAATTTGTTGGACTGTTGGAATTTCTAAATTTTTTCAGCTGTCTAGTAGCAAAGATCATGTGGCTTATGATTATGTATACAGTAGTTATTTTGGTGTGTTTGGTTGGATAAGGCCCAGTATATATGCTTCTGGGGTGAAGTGGATTTGTAAGTTCCAAGAGGTTTTGCAGTAGAACTCCAATTGTTTCCACAATTGTTGCAATTTAGGACAATCCCACCAAATGTGAAGCTTATCTCCTTTTTGGTGACATCATCTCCAACAAGTATTGGGTATATTTTTATATATTCGATGGAGTTTATTTAGGCTCATATACCAATCATACAAAATTTTCCTTGAGGTCTCTAAGTGGGTGATGCACCTGGGGATTTTAGTAGGTGTGGAGAATACTTGTGTCCATTCTTCAGAGGTTAGAGATATATTTAGCCTATTTTCCCACTAAATGACTGTAGTTGATAGTTTAATATCAATGCTTGGTGTTACTGTTTTATACCATAACGATATACCCCCTTTTGTAGGTGTTATATTTGTTAACCAACTGTCCAATGTATTTAATAAACCTTTGCTTATACATAGCCTGTGTGTTTGAATTACTTCCGAGAGACTCGTAGAACCACAATTAAAACACAGGTATTGGTAGAATACAATGTTTGGAAGCTGAAGTTTTTGTTGTAATTCCTCAAAAGACAGCAACCACCCTTTTTTAGTAAGATAATGCATAGGAGCTAAATGGAAATCACCCCAGTGGGTTAGTTTGAGATCTGGAATAAGCAATACACAGATACACTCCTGCACTGGGAACCCAGCGTGGAGGCGTGGAGGTACATTGTACCGGGAGAGGTGAATGTGTTTGAGTATATTAGTGTGGGGCTGCTGGCAGCTTTATTATTGCAGGACTTGCACATGGCATTTGAGATCTGAGTACAGCTCACACACAGACCGTTCTGCATACAAAAAGGGAAGAGGTACAAGTGGCAGTCATATGTGCCCACTGTGGGTCGGATGCTGAGCACTACCGAAGGGAGCACTTTAGCGAACTTACTGCATGTGCTGGTGCCACAGCAGCTCTGGGGCAACCTACTGACTATACTGCTGCCTTTGCACAAAGAGTTCTCTGGAGAACTTGGATCTAACAGAGGGATCAGTACAGAACCAGTGAGTCCCTGAACTCCGTGCTGCCCATTCTGCTCCCAGTTTCCAGCCCGGTCAATAAATATGCCGCATCTCCCAGGACAGGTTTCCAGCTGCTGTTGTATCCTGAGTGCTTGTTACTCCAGCAGCACTGACATCACCTTCCACATGCTGTCTATAGCTTATGGGAGAAGAAATTGATCGCTGCATGATGGATTGTCCTCGCCATGTTGCCTTTTCTGTAGAGGACAGGAAGTGAAGTTATTTCTTAATAAAGGTTTTGCTATTTTAAACTTTAATTTCTTGGAGGCAGTGTTTGTTAGATATGGGAGTATAAGTGAAGAATACATCTTATAATATATACTGTATATGGGTAAAGCAATATGGGCCAGGGCCCTCTTACTGGGACAAGATAGTATTGCTTCTGAAACTTCCAAGTTAGTTATTGGATTTTTAAGCTTCATCAAATGATTATGCTGGATATGAGGGAGCTTTATTTTAACTAATAATTTATCTACAAGCTGTATAGTAGGTTGAGTTATGTTAGGGTTGTCTGCAATATTGTAAAGCAGTTTATAAAACTTAGCAAATCTATTCCCTATTTCCTTTGGGTCATAGATTGGGTTGTTGTGTTTGTCTTTTACCATCTGAATTAGCTTCTTTACTTGGCTAGATCGTAATTGTTGTGCTAAAAGTGTAGATGCTCAGTTACCCATTCTATATTGTGTGGCTTTGATAACTGTTAATTTACTTTGTATTTTTACCATAGCTATATTTTTTAATGCTTTTTCAGTTTCGTTAATTAATACCTCTGTTGATTTACCAGGTCATTTTTTATGATTTTGTTCTAAGGTATATAATTTATACAGATGGTTTTTATATGTCATAGTCTCTTTTATATTTATCGTCCATTTTAATAAAAAGACCTCTAATAAAAGCCTTGTAGGCGTTCCATATACAAAATAAACTGCATTGACTGTTATCGTTAATTGTAAAGTACTCCTGTATATCGCTTTGTATTTTGTCTTTACATAAGGGTTGGTAATCAATAAGGGATTCAGTCTTCATTGAGCACTGGAGGATCTATGCGTCTGATCTTTTATTATAAATATTACAGGGGCATGATCAGACCAAGTAATTAGCCCTATTTTGGTCTTTGCAATGTAGTCTAACATATCTTTTTGTATTAATACCAAGTCAATAGTGATGGGCGAATCTCCCGAGAGATTCGCGAATAAACGAGTTGCGGAACGCTTTTGACGCGCGTCGCGTAGTTTTCGGCGCGCGTCACGTCGTTTTCAGCGCGTTGAGTCAAAAACTGATTCGCGAATTTATTCGCCAGCGGCGAATCGCAGGAATTTGCCGCAAGTTCGTCCCTGGCGAATAAATTCGCCCATCACTACAAGTCAATCCTTGAATAGGATAGATGCACATGGGAGTAAAATGTGTAGTCTTTTTCATCATGATGGTGGAGCCTCCAAATGTCATGTAGGCCATATTTTTGCAAAAGTTTTTGAAATGAGGAGAGTTTTGCCTTGTAATTTATCTTAGGAGTTACTATTCTATCCAATACAGGATTAGGAACAAGGTTAAAATCTCACCCCAATATCACAGATCCATATTTCAAAGAAATTATCATTTGCAACACTTTTTTAATTAATGTAACTTGGGAGGTACTGGGAGAGTAAACATTGACTAGGGTATATGGTTTTTCATTTATGGTACAATTTAACACAATGCAATGCCCATTGGGGTCCACATTGTGGCTAATATATGTGTAATCTAAGGTTGAATTTATCATAATTGCAACTCCAGCCTTTTTCTTTTGTGCTGGGGCAGAGTAAAATATAGCTTATTATTTGTTCTAGAAGGAGCAAAATGAGTCTGTATAAAGATTATGTCAGCTTTTTGCTGGCCAGTCCTACACTCAATTTTCATCTGACTCATTAAGAATTCCATTGCTTATACATTTTACAAAGGGACTAAGTTTTACCCGCAACTTACTTGCTGCTTTCAGAGTAAATTTCCCAATCTGACCTTTTATTTTTACTAATTCTTAATGAATCAGATGAAAATTGAGTGTAGGACTGGCCAGATATGGGATGACTTTGACGTAGTTGGCCAGCTTAAATATATTGCAATATATGGACAAACAATCCCGTTGTTTGAAGGGTGGGCATTTTTCAGTAGCTGTATGCACAAAATGTCTTAGTATATTGTTAATAGGTTGAGTGCAGAGGACCTTTTGTATTTGTATTTATCTATTTATATATATATATATATATAAAACAAAACATTATATTGACAGTGGATACTTCCACTGTACCATGGGGCCTCAGGGTAAAGTCTGTATCAGGGGGAGTTGACCAAACTGTTAAGTAACAAATTATAATATACCTACCACATCTCCCGGGAGATTAACAGCATCCAATATATCCACTTAGGCAGATTTGACAGAACTTTCTTCAGTTCTTCTTTAGTCTTTACTTTTAAAGTTTACTTTATCGCTCTTTTATATTATGTTGCCTGAGTATAAATGATGTTTCCTGGAATTCTCTTCTAGCTTGAAGGGTTATTGGAGATATGTAGATCCATAAACAGCTCTATTTTCTTGTATTTATCAATCTTAATTTCCAGATTTCTAGCTGCCTTTCTTAGCATTTCCTTTGTGTGGAAAAAGTGTAGTCTATCTACAGTGTCTCTTGGCGCAGTTTGAGGTGCATTCTCAGATTGGTAGAGACTGTGAGAGAGAGTGAATGAGATCTATCAGTAGAAAGTTATGTTCTATGTCAGGTAACATAGACTGTTACATAATTCTGTAAAACATTCTTGTAATTGAGCTTGTTGGATCTGCTCGGGAATACCTCTTATGTGCACATTATTATGTCTGGATCTGTCCTCCATGTCCATAAGTTTGCGTTTAATGTCGGTGATGTCCTCCTCATTTTTGTGCATCTTGTCCACCAGATTGTTATGTGCGCTCACCATTTCCTCCATTTTATCCTCGAAATGCCCCGTTCTGTTTCCTAAGGAAGTTATTTTGGATTTCAGTTCTTTTAACATGCTTTTAAAGTCCACTTGTAGATCTAACCAGAAAGTAGATAACATATCTTTGATATGTTGTTCTGCGAGAGAGGATCTTTTTGGCGTGGAGGGTATTGGGATTCTCTGCACCTGGGGAGCTTTGTTGCGACTCGGAGTCCTCCGAGTTCATTTCAGCTCCATCTTGGACTGCTTCCAGTTCCATCTTTTTTGCGTAGAAGGAAGTCCATTTAAGCTGAGACTGCTTCCTTTTAACTCTGCCCATACTGAGAGTCAATCTGAATACACTGGTCATGAAGTAAGTCGCTTTCCACTTCCTTTTCCGTGTTCAAATCAATTATTAAAGAGGATATCCTGGGAGGTGATGTGAAAAAGCTGTTACTGCATCTCGTGTTTAGACCACGCCCCCACCCTAATTCAGTTTTAACATGGAAGGCTGGAAATGACACAATCCCACTATGAAAATGTTTACTGTGACATGCTTCCATCAAAAAACACACCTATAATTGTGTCTGATTTAAATCACTGGGAACAATTACAGGGGTGCAAATCAAAGGTTACAATGTTGGTAAAAAAGATGTTGCTTTGTGCTTGAAAAACTGAATTAAAATTTATTGTTTTTGTAATGAACCTTATAATTTTGGTTGTTGTCGTAAAAGTATTTGTTAACTGTATTCCAAAGTCTAGAAAGACATACTTATCTGTTATTTTGAGGTAAAATGTATTTGAAACATGCACTGCTGTAAAGCAATGCTGAAACAGGTTTTTTAAGATGTTTGAGTAGCTGCATTTATAGGGCACTGAACCTTGTTGAAACACTATTCAAACATTTGCTTATCAAAATAAGAAATAAAGAAAAAAACTATTATTTTAAACTGATGTTAATGCAATCCTTGCAATAGTGTTACAGTCACAATTTTGGAAATTTTAATAAAGCAAACTGAGTAATGAGTTTGTCATTATTGTCAGCTCCTATTGACCTTCACAGTAAAATAGAATGTGACATATCCAAAAAGTTAATGAGAATGTAAAACACAATTTTATTGAGAAGGCTATCACAAAAAGCACTATGTTTTCATGACACATGCTTGTAAGGAAATTAAACAGCAGATGTCAACAATTTCAATCTGTTATTGCTTGTGTAAGAACATTTTTTACAGTGCATGGGCATTTTGATTTGGCCTATGCTAGATGGGGGCATACACACAATGCCATTTAAGTAACTGAAAGACCTGTTTTGCCAGCAAGCTCAGTTATGCTGCATTGGGCTCAGCAGCCACACACATTTTCTGCTTACAGAATTGTAAAGAAACATGAAAATATTTTCCGTATGTCATATCCCCCTGTTTTGATATGCCACCAATGTTTATACAAGGAAATAAGCTAAATTCCTATAATATAATTTAACCATATACAGTAGCTTGATTTTTTTTTAACCAACATTGACTTATACAATTACACAATACACACTACAGGAATGCTTGCCAAAAAGTCCCAACCCTCCACAGTATGTTGGGAAGGCTACCAAATATCCGTCCCTCCCTGGATTCAAACCTGTTGAAAGACAACTAACCTCTGACTGTTTGCCATTTTTACCCTGGCAAAGTCCTGTCCTTGGCAAGCATTCCTCTTCATAACACTGCAGTTGTGACATGCAATTAACTAACCACATAAACTAATGAGTTGGTAGGATGCTGCTGTTTCTGTCTCCCAGAAATGACATTCTTCCGGCTGCATGCCCAGATTCCTGCCAACGAAGAAATTCACTGGCACTCAAGGCTGTTTCAAGCAGGGTTATACCCTTGCATGACAAAGTGGTTCTACCCCGAAATGTTGCACGTTTTGCAAATTAAATAGGCAAGGGTATAACCCTGCTTGAAAAAAGCCTTGAGTGCCAGTGAATTTCTTCGATTACAATTTTGGGAGGGTGCCGATCCCTCCAACACCGTGCACCAGGCATTAACTATATGAAGACCAGGGTGTGCGAGGGGGCTACAGCAGATTCCTGCCAAACCCTGTTCCCCTTACATGACCTGCCTGCTCCCTAGGCCTCTCAAGGATCATCTCCATGTGTTGTTTTAGATTATAGAGGTCGCATATTAAGGAAGTTAATAGGCAGTTGTTGTACAGATACACTTTTAAATTATTATGCTCTAATCCAGTGAGACAAATACAGCAAAAACACAGCGGTATAAAGTAGGACACTTTTTTGTACTTTCAATATTTAGTAGTATGAATATCTCTTAAGATTTGCCATTGTTATAAATGTTTTTACTCAGTTGTAGTGATGGGCGAATTTGCGGCGAATTCCTGCGATTCCCTGCCAGCGAATTCCTGCAACTTGCCGCCGTCGATTAAATTTGCGAAAATTTGCTGGTGCTGGCGTAAAAAAAAAAACTAGAGAAAAATTATGTGACGCGTCAAAAACGCAACGTGAGTTGTTTCGTGAATTTTTCGTGGAAGTGAAAAGGGATAGATTCGCCCACCACTAGTTATGGGCGAATGTCACCCGTTTCGCTTCGCGGAAAATTGGCGAAAAAATTCAAAAAACTAGTCATTTCCGACCCGCCATTTTCGGCGTGCGTCGCATCGTTTTTGGCGCGCAACTCGTTTTTTCTGGCGAATTTTTGCTGGTGAATTTTAGCTGGTGTTTCGCGAATTTATTTTGCCAGCGGCGAATCGTGGGAATTCGCCGCAAATTCGCCTCTGGCGAATAAATTCGCCCATCACTACCCACCACTACTCATTTGTGATTTTCTTATATTTATGCAAGAATGTGTTATAGTTCTGTTCCATTATAACTAGGTTTGCTAATTTTTTATACCCAATGGAACTACTTAAAAGAGCACAACTATGAACAACCACAGAATTGTGTCATTTTAAAATAGTGGTCCATTAAATTAATATGTAACATCAATTATATTTTTATATTAGGTTTATTGCTAAATGTAAAACCTACATATGCTTTTGATAGGTCAAGTCATTGGATTGTTAAAGCATTTGATGTCAATCAGAATTTCAAGAGTATTTTCTACATGTTGTAAATAACATAATGTCATAAGCATGTTCAAAGGTATTATTATTGTTGTTCTTTTTTTCTGTGTTTTTTTATTTCTGTGCAAAGTAACATACAAGATGATTGAATAATGAAGTAATTTCATAAACGTTACTCAAACAGAAAAGGCTGCACGAAACAAAATACATTGGGACTTGCACCTGTTTTTTTGCACTCTATCTCCTGTACCGCCATTTTAAAATTAGCCTTACTGTAAACATTTTCAGCAAAGAGCATGGTGTACCAGGATGAAGTATTATTACTTTTAACATAGAATTATTATTGATTCAGGAAAACGTTGCATTACCATGAGACATGTGTAGCACAAACAAGAGGAATGGCATATGAAAATTCATCCAGTTGTAAAAAAAAAGAGTATACATTTTTTATATAAACATATCTCTGCTTGCTGAATACTTTTATTCTGCCCATTTTCAAAAGGAGACCTACAAAGAGAACAAACTGTGATTTTAAAGTCCTAACGGTAGAAATACAAATTCTGGAATCCATAGAGTCCACAGGGATTGAAATCAGAAGAGCAGAACTTGCTCAGTCTGTCTCCCTTGAACTAAGGCCATCTGGACGCTCTAATTAAGCCAGTCGATTTGGGACATGCTGTCGTGATTCTTTAATGTTTTTCTTTTTTTTTTGCCTTTGGAGACAACTGGAATATAACACTGTGTTTTGAGAAGGAAAAAAGTCCAATGCAGTGACACATTGGACTAAATTAAGGTGTAGTTACCACAATATAACAAGTAGCTGATAGTGTGTACAATTATTTAAAAATAAGAAACACCACTCCTCTTTTAAACAAAGCCATCAGCCATAGTAACAGAGCTATTTCTTTTGACGTGTTTCTTTTGCCCCGACTTTTTAAATTCTGAACTTTTAATAACCTCAGTGATAATTTTGATTTCAAAGTTTGTGAGTTTAGTTTTTGGTTTCAAAACCTCTAAAATGTGACATTTAATAAAAAAGCCTACACAACTCAAAATTTCTGTGATCTTTCCTACATTTAGAAATGACAGACATTGCCACAGTGAAGATCTCATTTATTTAAATGGCACATGTGCAAGGTAGGATGTATTGTGTTTTTTTACACAAGAAAGATAGATTGCAGTACAGCAACAAAGACTAGGAGAACTAAGATTTCCAAAAGTTTTTTCCTGTTTATGAAAACCTGTCTGGCAGAAAGGAAATGTATGAGGTGGTAGGGTTTAGCACTGAAATTCAGAAACTGTGTTCCCCAATATTAATCGAATACGGGGGAAAGGAGCACTTGGTTGAAATGATTACAGTGTGAGAAATAACTTTATCAATCCAAAGAAGTCAAGTTTTTCCAATAATGATAACTTGCACCCCTGTTCTTAACAGCTCTGAACTGATATTTGCATGTGGCATTGTGATTATAAACAAGCTCAAGTACATTTACACGTTATCAATCAACTTGTAAATGAGAGGTGTACTTTTAAATTGTAAAGTCAAATATCACAATGTAACCTTTTTAAAGTCTAATTTTGAAATATAAAGTCAAAATTGCTACTTTTTTTGATTAAAAGTCATTCTTAAAAGTCAACATTCGGCACACTCTTCTTTATGCCGCGGATGTCGTCCTGATACTGGCTCTTATACATTACTTTATCCATTAAGGAAGTTGTTCTCTGTTTCTTACTCATGTGATAGTAATCAGATCCAATGTTAAATGTATACATGCTTATTTAAGCCCATCTCTTCTGACAGCTGGCCTTACTATAAAAGAAAACCAATGTCATTCTTTGAAATGTTCTCTAGGATAGAATCAACTTCAGTTCTACTTTTGCACAAGAAATTGAAATCCCTGAACCAGAAGACATTATCAAACTGACTTGTCACATCATCAGGGTCTGAGTAAATCAGTTTTTTGTTGGAAATATTTTTAGGTAGCTGAAGGTCTTTGACTTTTTTCTTATAATTCTGGATTCATTTTTAAATCTCCTGCCATAAAGTGGGTGTTGAAAAAAAAAAAGATGTTTAAAAGAATGTAAATAGCTATAGCCCCCATTGGTCTTTATCATTGGGAAGTATCTTGTGATTATGGTTGCACATTCAACCTCTGAGCAGAGCCACACAAGGTCTTGTTAAAATAAGATAATTCATTAAAAATAATTTTCAGTGCACTGTTTGGAATTCTGAAAAAACAGAATTAAAAAATCTTTATTATTTATGTTTTATTTCTGTGTGTTTTTGCACACTGCACTTGCCTTCGTAAATGAGCCCTAGATACAGGATCCTTCGTAAATGAGCCCTAGATACTGGACCCTTGCAGTTTCCATAATTAATTTTATATATAAAATTAAAATTGTTGCTAGTTTTTCAGAATTTAAATATACATCGGTTGTCTCTGTTAGCAGTAGAGCACACAGAATTGTTATGCACTCAAGCAGAAAGTTGCTGAGGTTCTATACACAATAATGTTACTGTGCCCACTTTACATTTCAGTTGTCAAGAAGGCACATGGCTTAAAGAATAATAACTATATTTCCTTGCAGCTGTTTTAAAATAAACAGTGTTTCTCTTCTTTGTTTAAAATCAGTAATATGTCATGCTAGAATTGAATGCATAAAAATCAGTGAAAGGCAATCTGTGACACATACAAATTTTTCAGATCACTGAGCTCTCAGGGGATTGTGGTTCTTGATTCACCACCTGTCTCCTTGGCTGTTTTCATTGCTGTTACGTTTCTTTGCATTTACAACTTGTTTTAATCTTGGTTTTTTTGTTGCATGTTTTTCTCCCCCCTCACGGCATTTAAAAATTCATTGCACAGCGTGTGGGATCTGTGATTCAAGCGTTTCATCAAAGAGCTGTGATTTGAATGCTGTAACTGTTCCACTAATCATTTTTCCAATATGGCAATTTGTCCAGATCCATGATCACCTCAAGGTGCAGGGCAAAGTGCAAAGCTTACCAGCAAAATTGCTTTTATGCAGATGCTATTCACAAAGGTTCTAGCATTTATACTTGTTCCTCTATACTTGCATATTGCCATAAAATGTTGCTTGTGTAAAAATTGCTGTATAAGTGCAAAGTACAGGCCTGTACCAAGTCAGTACCTGCAGAATACCTTCTGACAGTCTGCAGGTAAGCCACCTGGATACCTGGCCACCCTCTCTTGTGGTTTGAACAATTTCAGTTCCTTGTCTTGCTGAATTTGTGCCAGAATGATGTCACTTCTGGTCTATAATGATGTCCTGTTTTTCAAGACCCATGCTAAGTTAATCCTATGTGGTCCAGGTAGCTGTTCTGTGTAGAGTCACTCCACTGAAACTGCACTGACGTGTCTAACTAATGACCTTTGAACAGCTAAAGCCAACAAAAATTTCTCACTACTAATACTGCTTGATCTCTCAGCTGCATTTGACACTGTAGATCACCCTCTCCTCCTCCAGTCCCTCCATTCGCTTGGCCTTCGTGTCACAGCCCTGTCCTGGTTTTCTTCTTACCTCACCAATCATTCCTTCAGTGTCTCCTACAATGGAGTAGCATCTTGTCCCCTTCCTCTCTCTGTCAGGGTTCCTCAAGGCTCTGTCCTGCGCACCTACAAACTGGACACAAGTATAGAATTCATCATCATAGTCTGTTTCACAACAATTCTAAAAAGTCACAATTTTGTCGACATTTTCTCACACATTTTTTTTCTGAGAAAAACTATTTGTAGATTCAGGGAATTCAGCTTTGGGAGTTTGGAATTTTTTTTATGATAAAGTGAGAAAAAGTTGAGTTTTAGTAGATAACCCCATATAGTTCTAGTATTTAAACTGTATTTTGTAACTATCTTTTATTTTCAGACCCATATTTTACAGTGTCATTTAAAATATAATCCTTAAATCTTTCTAATTTTAGTAAAAAAAAAGACATATGAAAAAATATTCAAGACAACTTAGCTAAATCTCAGTTTAAAAGAACTGGATTCAGAAATTTTAATGAAAACTTTTCACTGCTCATCTGAGCAGATTCTTCAGTTCAACTGAATGTTGTAGGGATGTTCTTGGCAGACTCTTCCAAAAATCCAATCACAACGGCACATTGTGCCATTGTGATTGGGTTGTTGGAAGAGTCTATATGCCGAGAACTCCCATACAACAGTCACTTGAACTGAAGAAGCTGCTCGGATGAGCAGTGAAATGTCTTCATTAAAATTTCTCAGCAAGTTCAGTTGTTTTGAGTTACTTGTGTTAGATATACCATGACCTGGATGAATGAGAATCTTCATAGTCGTTTGTAAATATAAATACTTCTAGTTGTTGTAAAGAGATCTCAATCCAATCTTTATGAGGAACACTGTGACAATTATCTTGTCTGAAGATGAAATGCTATAACTGATGTAGATAGTGCTACTAATTTTCAAAATGTTAGTTAAAGTGTTTTTAGTATAACAAAACAATACTTCAATCTAAATAAGTTAGTAAAACGGAGTAATTCTATTAGTTTGCATAAGATCATTTACTCAATCTGCAGCAGGTTAGAATCAGCAAAACTCGTTTATTGTTCTCATTAACTTTTGCTTGAGTATTAACAAAAAAAAGGGTGAAAATTCCTTCTCTATATAAAAATCCTTATATAATCAAATCCCTTTATGCAAAATACAAACTGAGGTCTGACATAAGTCAGAATGAATTAACCGAAAAAAAGAAAGCAAGAGGGAAAAGAACCCCAATTGTAATTGCTAGATATGATTCAAGTGAAAAATCCCAGAAATTAATAATAATCCCAGAGAAGGATATTGCAGAAAAATCATATCAACCCACACTCGTAATAACCCTCGACCAAAATAGTTAAATAGATTAGAGATCAAATAATAAATGTCCGCCTACACGCGTTTCGCAATTCAGCTTTTTCGCCTTGATAAAGCTGAATTGCGAAACGCGCGTCGGCGGATATTTATTATTTGATCTCTAATCTATTTAACTATTTTGGTCGAGGGTTATTACGAGTGTGGGTTGATTTGATTTTTCTGCAATATCCTTCTCTGATATCTTAATGCTTCCTTCCATTCGAAGGGGCCGTGGATTTGTGGCTTTTTAGGATATTTAGTTTCTCCTCCAAGATTAGGGCAAAGTAATAACTAAGGCCCCAGTTCCGGTTACCCTGATCTGCCTATTCTTTGTGGTGTCCCAGGCTTTAGTGACAAAAACAGGCAGATAGTTTTCTTTGGGACAACTCCACCAATCTTTATTTACCGTTTCCATTACTTTTTAAAGGATTTTAGCGACTTTTTAACCCACCTCTATGCTGGTCATATCAATTTATTTATTAATTTGTTAATCCCTTTTTAATTATGAAATCAAATATCTCGGTAGCACTGAACTTTAATTGATTAATTGAGCGAGTGTCTCTCTTTTAATTGATATTCTAATTAATTCTATCACAATACAATAATTCATTGATTTAATTGATTCTCTAATTAATTGGAGCGATTTAAATTATTATTAATTACAACATTTTTAAAGATTCTCTTTAACTTATGATAGCTGAGTTAATTATTTATTTGCTTTGCACCTTATGAGTATATGAATTACTCTCTAATTTATTAATTTCTGGGATTTTTCACTTGAATCATATCTAGCAATTACAATTGGGGTTCTTTTCCCTCTTGCTTTCTTTTTTTCTTGAGTATTATCACTAGCCTGTTTATCATTTTGTGAGGTTGATTGCTTCTTTCCTTCTGATATATAATTTATACCTTAAGATAAAACATTTGGCCTCATATCATTTATTAAAGAGAGATTAAAAAAAAGGGAAATGCCTCTTCTTGTGCTCTGAGCTCTTTAAACTCATTCGCTGAGGCCCAAATAACAGCACCACACTCTAAATGCGGTGGTGCCTATGAAGGCTGTATACAGAGGAGACATACAGTAGGTGCGTGGCATATGAGAGCTCTCTGTTACATCCTTTTGTTAATGCCAAGCAAGTGCTTGGGACTGCAAAGCATTGGCAAGGCATATGTACCCCTGACTATTCCTAATCCTGACAGCACTGCGCAAAGCACTTTGCATTACCATTCACCACGAAAAAATGTTCTTAATGAATCTAAAGGGTACAATTTTGCAGATTTACTGCTCCAGTCCATTGGGGATGACAAAGGACTTGGATCTAGTGGTAAATATTTTCCCTTATAATAGATTAGTTTATCAGTATAAGTGAACAAAACAGCCATGAAATGTAAAAAAATAAATTCATTTAAATTCTAAATACACCAGAAAACACCAGTCCGTAATTAAGGACTAAATAAACATTTTCATTATAAAATGCCAATTTTTAATAAAATTATTCACAGCTCCTGTTCATGTAGAGAAACAGATGTTCAATATACATTGGCAGAGCAGCATCAGTGCAATTCAGAATCAGGTAAAGTACAAATTCAAGTCCATCAGTCCCTTCAGGGTGTCCATATTAGTGTTGCAGAGCAGTATATAACAGTCCAAACAGTTATCAAGCATCAACATTTTTAAAGAATCATGGTATAACATATTCTCTTTTCTCACTTGTCAATAACCAGGGAGCAGTAAGACCAGATGGTCACTTAAGAAGTAAGGTATGCTATAAGCATGAACATAATCAGACAAGGCTGCTAGTGGCAACACCATACTGATGGTCCATAAATCCCAAATGTCCAGATTGAAGTAAATCCAATTTTCACGTACATCCAGTTTTTTTAATTATGGCCTATTGTAATTATTCTATCTGGCTAATACTGGTTGTTGAAATCCCAGAGCCTGGGATTTGGAGAATAGTCCTCAGAGATAGAAAATATTCTACTGCCACATTTGCAGCCATTTGAAATTAATAAAATGTCCTCATATTCCTTTAAAGGGATGGTTTACCTTAAAGTAATTTGAATTATTTCACATTGGGATCGATCTGTGTAAATGCCAGAAATGCAAAATATCCCTGAAAATGAGAAAGCAGATCAATCCTGAGATCCTAAATTTATATTTATTTATATTTACATATTTATATTATATATATACGTAAAAAGTGGTATTCCCATGTTTTAAAGGTTCATTGTTTAATTGTAATAAATTAATATACTGGAAGATATTCTTTTTTGCCCTCTAGATGCTGGTTCACTGACGTTTCTGAGAAATACTTCCTACATAGATATATCACAGGAGTGGCTGCATTCAAAAAGATCCATTCAGGACTAATTTTATGTGGAGAGCTATGCTCTCCTGTGTGTTTTGTTATTGATAGTACAAGCTGTATAAGAGCACATAACAATGGATACCAACAGACTGCAGAAGATAGCACAGACAGTCAGTGCGCAGACAGAACATCTCTATCCGACATACAATTCAGACTATATGGTCCTTTCAAAAATCTATTAGCTCTTGTGCTTCTATTTACACTGTGCCACTTCTTTCTTAGAAATTGCCCCTCCTAACTCTATATATACATTACATTATAGCCTCCCTGGATTTTCCTGCTTATCTGTGGAAATAAAAGAAACACAGGCAGATCCTGAGAAAGGTAGAAAAGTAATAATGATCTGATCTTCAGAAAGAAGCCTACTCTGGTTAGGGCCCACAGGGAAAAGTTCTGGTACCCTGTTAGGTCTGTTCAATAGTGATGGGGGAATCTGCTGCAAAATTCCCGAAACGGTGAAAAATTCATGAAATGCCGATGCGTCATGTTTTGGATGTGGGTGTCCATTTTTGTCGCACATTGCCCACATCCAAAAATGGATGCCTGTGTCCAAAACTAGATGCCCGCAAATTTTTTGGCAGGTGAAATTGTACTGGTGTTTCACGAATTTGTTTGCCTGCGGCAAATCACTGGAATTCACCATGAATTCACCCCAGGCCAATCAGTCCCATTTTTCTTCGACAGAAAATTCACGTAAACATTGAAAATTTTGCCAAACGGCAAAACATTTGGGAGAAGCATTGAAGTCAATGGGCGTCAAAATAATTTTCCCACGTGACAATTTTGACCTAAGTGACAATTGTGGTACCCATGACTATTTTGTCCAAATGCATTAAAGTCAATGGGAGTCCAAATAATTTTGACACACAAATTTTTTTTTGTTGCAGTGAATTTTGTGACGAAATGTGGAAATTTGTCACAAATCCATGCCTGTCGAATTTATTTGCCCATCACTATCTATTTGATTTTGTTTTTTTTTGTCATTTTGACGAGTGACAATCTATGCGTGCGCCAATTGTGACGCAAAACATTTTTTTTGTTGCTCTGAATTTTCCACCGGCAAATTTTCTCAAAAATATTCAATGTGAAAATTTGCCACAAATCCATGTCTAATACAAAAACTTTAGACATGCACTCCACAACTCAGCAGGCAGTGAAGTTATAAAGCACTTTATTTGGGAACTAAAATGCTTTTTAACTTCACCGCTGCCTGCTGAGTTGTGGAGTGCAAGTTGTAAAAATATTTTAAAGGACTTGAGCACACCAATTATATAGTATTGGCAAATCCATGTCTGCGAAATGTATTCACCCATTACTAGTGATGGGCGAATCTCCCCAGTTTCGCTTCTCCGAAAATTTCCAGAGAAATTCGCGAACTGGCGAAAAATTTGCGAAACAAGTCGTGGCACACTTTTGACGCGCGCCGCGTCAACTTCGACACGTTGCGTTGTTTTTGGCAAGTTTTTTCTGCGAATTTTCGCAAGGCGAAATTTCGCTGTCATTTTGCGTATTTATTCGCCAGCGGCGAATCATGGGAATTCGCCGTGAATTCGCCCCTGGCGAATAAATTCGCCTATCACTACCCATTACTAAGCATCAGCTGTGATTTGGTGAGAAGGAATGAGTTAAGGCATGGGAAAGCTGGGCTGGGGTGGAGAAAGAATGGGACGTGATTTCAGGTGAAGAAGAAGTTAATTTCTTATCTTCTGAGCAGGTAGCAACATCTCGCCCACCCTACCCTCTTTTTGCATATTTTGTGAAATGTCAGGAGTTTCTCTTCTTTATATTCTTATATTATCAATTAATAACTGAATGTGGATGTTTTCCTGCATGCAAAGTTATATTGTGGTTTCAGTATTCTTATACAGTACAAAAACGAAACAGTCTGCATTGTATATATGTTAAATGAATGGCAAATGCTTGATTCAGGGACTTTTTCCATTCGCCATTGGGTTCAGAAAGGAATTTTTTCCCTTTTGAGGCATGATTGGCACTGGCTTAGTATTATCCTGTATATAGTGCCAAATATTACACAGTAATTTCCAGAGAGTCAATTAAGTGCCAAACCCAGTGGAGCTAACAACATTATGGGGTAATGTAATAAAATACACAAATGAGATTCACCCCTATCTAGTTGCTCCCAGCTACTTTCAAATAACTGGCCAGTAAATGCTACCTGCTGATTATGATGAGTTACTAGATTTTAGAACATGTATTACATTATCCCTATAGTTTGCCAGTTTGCCCAGGTGCTGTAATCAGCAGGTAGAATTTACTGGCCAGATGCTATGGGCTATTGCACCTGAACAAACTTAATTGTGGTTATGTAATAAAGATACTAAGTTTGCCCAGAAGCAGTATTTTTTTTGTGAAATTAAACATTTTTACTTTTTAATTTAATTCCATTCCCTCAATGCCTTGCATGCTTTTCAGGTCTTTTTAATCAGTTGGCTTCTGCAACATTGATTGAAGAATCAGGACTAATGATAGGTGAATGTATTCAAGAATTAAAGTAAAGGGAGAAAAAGACAAACAAGGGGCAGATTTACTAAATTCACATGAAGAATTCGAAGTTCGATCAAATTTTCAAAAAGATTCGAATTTGTTTTTGAAGACCACTTCGACTAGTGAATTTTGAAAATTCGATCGAATCGAATGATTTAAATAAAAATCTATTTGACTATTTCGATAGTCAAGGTACTTCCCCTTTAAATTTTTATTTGACTGCCTAGTTCACCAGATCAAAGCTACCGAGTTGGGTTTGGTTATTTTTGATTGAATAAAAATATTCAATCGAATGGTTAAAATCGTTAGAATATTTACTATTCAATCGTTCAAATTGCGGTAAAATCCTTCAAATTTGATATTCGAATTAGAAGGATTTTCATTCCCCATCTATTCACATGGTCCAATTCAAGGTTTTTTTTAGCACTCGAATTCGACCAATAGTAAATCTGCCCCCAAGACAAAAAAGATTTGCTCATCACTAATCACTATACCTCAAATCTGCTAAAATTTAAATAAGGATTTATTATATCTTAGTAGGAAAGGAAATAATTTTTAAAAATGTAGATTATTTGATTAAAATGAAGAGTATGGGAGATGGCCTTCCCCTAATTTGGAGATTTATGGATTTATGGATAACGACTTAACAGATCCAATACCTGTATAATTTGCAAATAATCGTTAGTTCTCAAGACCATTATATCAGAAATATATTTTTCACACAACTTACAACTGGCCAGTCTACAACTTTTTTTTAAAGACAATTTATAATACAAAACCTTTAGCATACACTATCCTAATTAAGATCAGTTCATTTGTTTAATTATTCACAAACATTAATTAGAGAGGTAATGTCATAACACATTGGAAATTAAATAAATAAATAATAAATAGTAATAGTAATAAATCTGTTTAAAAGTTTTTTTAAAAAAGGTATGGAAGCTGAGTTGGAACAGTCTACACTTTTTTTTTTAGAAATAATATAAAGGGACAGACAAGTGCTTTCTATAGCAATTGCATTCATAATTAACTCTAAAATCATAGAATGTGTTCTATTAACATTCTAGCTAGGTTATGCTAGTGTAAAGTTTAACATCCCCTTTGGTACAGTAGGACATTTCTGTCAAAGTGCATAACCTTGCATTTATCACCATCAAACCTATTTACCCAGTTTTTATTTTTACACTGAACTGTTCCTTTAATATCCATTCAAATATCTTTTCTTCCACTGACGACAAACTAACAGGCCTATAGTTTTAAGGCTGAACTCAGGATCCCTTTTTTAATAGTGGCACCACATTAGCAATTCACCACCACACCACTAGTGATGGGTGAATTTATTCGCCAGACGCGAATTCGTGGCAAATTCCCGCAATTCGCTGCTGGTGAATAAAATTTTCAAAACGGCAGTGAAAATTCGGCTGGCAGAAAATTCACTTAGTCTCGCGCCAGAAATGACGCGACGCGCGGTAATTTATGCGATGTGCATCGAAACCGACGCGGCGCGTCAAAGACGACACATCGAGGACGACGCAACGTGCAGCAAAATCAACGCAACGTGCGTCAAAAACGTGCCGAGACTCGTTTCGAGATTTTTTTCACCAATTCGCGAATTGCGCTGGAAATTCGAGAATTTTTCGGCAAAGCGAAACAGGATAGATTTGCCCATCACTACACACCACCTCAATCAATCCTGAAAGATTAAGTAAAGATGTTTGGCAATCACAAAGATAAGCTCATTTAGTACCCTCGGATGAATACCATCTGGTCCCAGACTTTTGTTTATCTTTACATGTTCTAGTCTCTTTTGAATTTCCTCTTGTGTGAACCATGCAATTTTTTGTTGTATTAATAGAAATGGGACTATCAAGAAGGAAACCTTAAGGATTAAAGGACAAGGACATTTTGTCCATTATGTTTTGAGGTTCTGTACCAGCCCAAGGCAGCCACAGCCTTTAGCAGTAAAGATCTGTGCCTCCAAAGATGCACCAGTAACTCCCCATCTTCTTTTCTGCTGATTCACTGCACATGCTCTGTGCTACTGTCACCTACTGAGCTTAGGGGCTGACTCAATAGACACAGTACACATAGGGGTATATTTCACTTTCACCCCTTGATAAATATGCCTTTCAAAATCCCAAAAACCCATAGAAATGAATTGGGAGCTGCAGAATTTCACTCTGATAAATTTACCCCATAAAATATAAATGTCACAATATAAGGTTGATGTAGTAATTAATACAGATAAATACTACATGGCAGCACAGAAACCAGTGCATCTAGCATAAGAATTTAATAATCAGCCCTGTAGCATCAGCTTATCTTACAGACCAACCCATTGAGCATGTGAGTGCCACAGACACAGTCCAAAATGGTGACCCCCTGTGACAAGTTTGAAGTCCTGGATCATTGTCGCTATTGAGAAGATGGAAGTTTAGGCTGGTACAATAAGTTCAGTATTTAAAAAATATGAACCCCATTTACTATTTAAAAAAATACATATTTAAAAAAAAATACATAAATAATTTTCTAGTTATGCAATTATAAAAAAGAAGCACAACTTCATGCAGTTCAAATAATAGCTTTAAATAAATTTAATAGTAGTGATCTTTCAAATGAGCAACTGACTGATAAAATATAACAGCACAATATATATTCAAGAGCCTTCAAATTCTTAAGCTAGTAACTAATTCAGGGTAAATTGTCACTATGAAATTAGTAGCAGAAATAATCAGTTTGATTCATCAGCCTATATATTTTCTATCCTCATGTTCTGGATCCATTGAATTATTATACAGCAGATAAAAATACAAAAGCAAGATTAGATCTAAGATTAGAATTTAAGTCAAGAACAGAATCTATCATTTCAGTGATTATTCTACTGTCAAGGGGCATCTGTTTTAGTATGTGGGTGTGATTTATTACTTACCAGAACAACCAGTATGGCATATTTCATTTTATTAACCTGTGTACACTCATCATTTATTTATATATAATCATCTCATTTATATTTAAAAATAGTGAAAATAAATCATAGTAACTAGTTTTACATTAACTAGCTTATTGCTTTACATTAACTAGCTTATTGTTAAAAAACACATTTTTGAACAAAGAATCATAAGATTCCATCACTATGCAAGGTGACATGAATAATAATGCTTTTGGAGATTTGTGCTGTAATTTTTAAGTATGTTTTTAATTATCAAAACAAATAGCAACCCCTTCACAGAAAACATAAATATGAGTAGAAATTCATAAAACTGCATAAAGAAAACAGTTGGTCTGTTAAATATACATGGTTCAGAACTGCCTTTGCAAACATCCATATTTAGACATGTTTGTGTCCAAAACTTTATTTTCACAAATATGGGTCAGGTTCTGCTTGGTTTCGCGCCAGGGACCTTCGGGTTTTTGGCTCGATGCCTTAACCACAAGACAAGTTGAGCAGCCAGTGTCGTTGCTCAATATAGGTTACCTGGCCTCTACAGCCCCAGCCCAGCAGCATTGATTGCAGTCAGCCAATCATGGCTGACTCTGCCCTATATAAGACAAGCCCTCGAAACAATCTTTGCCTGATCATTGGTTCCCATCCTAGCAGTGTGGCATTGTGCCTAGCTATGGGTTCCTGTTCTAGCCTCTTTCCTATTCTGCCTTGCCTTGTCCTTGCCTGTCTTTTCTTGCCTTGTCTTTTCTGAACCTTCCCTGTCTTGTCTGAACCTTCCCTGTCTTGTCCTGCTTGTCTCTGAACCTTGTCTTGCTCTGCCTTATCTTCCCCTTCCAGTTTTGTTCTGGTCTTTCTTTAAACCTTGATTTTCCCTTGCTTTAACCCTGCCTTGTTTTCCTTGGTCTTGATCTTGCCTTACCTT
The DNA here is from genome assembly GCA_024363595.1 of Xenopus borealis. Lineage (NCBI taxonomy): Eukaryota > Metazoa > Chordata > Amphibia > Anura > Pipidae > Xenopus > Xenopus borealis. Next base: position 119,855,769 of record CM044434.1, on the reverse strand, counting down.
GCCTGTTCCTGCTTACTGTTCTGACTTGAACCCTGTCTATATCTTCCCTTGTCTCTCTCTCTCTCTCTGCATTTTGCTCTGCCCTCTGTCCTCCCTCTCCTCCTACCTGCTCCCATCTCCTCCTGTTTCTGTCTCCTCACTTTCCTGTCCTCTTCTGCTCCAACTCTCTTGCTACTCTATCCTCAGTCTGACCCGAGCTTCGCCGGCACCATCCTGTACTTTACTTCCCATTATACGCACGCACCATCCCGTCCATTCTGTCTTTTCCTGTTCTACTCCTGCCCCATCCTCTTCCAATGCAGTCTGTTCCTGTCCTGACTCATCACCCTCTTCATCCTGTCAAGTCCATTCCTGATCTTCATCTTCTTTGCCTTTATCTCCCTGTTCCTGCCATTCCTCTTGTGTTCAGTGGGCACAGCCAATCCCTGCCTCAAGGACTCGCCTTTCCCTCATCAGCCTCCACTACCTAAAAAGAATTCAACTGAATTAAATGGTATCTCTCCACATGAAAAAATATATTTAATATATTTTTTTTACGATCATTTATAAATCACTTACAATCACACATTGTTGACTGTAACATTTTGGGGAATACTTTTGGAAGGATTCCATGTCCAGCAGTAGTATCAGTGTGACTAGTGTCAGGTACTATATTGAGTCAAAAGGTGATAAGCCAACCTGCACTTACCACATGGGGCATGAAAACAGAGGGTAAGCACAGGATAAACCCAGCTGAGGAATAGCAGGAGAGCCACAATAACTCACAAGTAACAGCAATGACACAGTCATTTCAGTGTAGGAGACTGTCACGGTAGGCACCCAACAGCAGAACAGATGCCAAGCACCCTGGTCTCGGCTCGGCTTCACCAGTAATGTGACCGCCTTTGGCTTCTGGAGGAACCCTTAGCTTACTCGGATGCCACCTGGACTTAACGAGAGGTGCAAGGCAATGAGTTTTGGTTAGGCAGAGGGGCACAACTGTTAGCAAGAGTCTTAAGGCCGAGGGTCACGGTACAGAAAAGAAACCAAAATCGTGGTCAAAACAGGCTGGGTCGAGACAGGCGGATATCAATCGTAGTCCGGCAGACAGAGGTCAAAACCGGGTAATCAATCAGTAGGGATACAGCAGAAACTAAGTCAGATATCAGGCAGGGTCAGGTTACAGAAGGTAGAGTAGTCAAAGCCAGGCAGGGGTCACAACAGAGAATCAGAATCAGCACAACAAATCAGTACAAGCTTAAAAAGCACCAGGTATAAAACCTATCATGGGAAATGTGTACCCAGTAAAGTCCCCTTTGGGGGGTTACCCTCCTCCCCCCTACATTTACTAACATATGGCAACTCAACTATACAGGGGCACATGTTTAGGGCAACAGGACATCTTTATTTTTTTATGAAAGTTTTCCTGGGCTTGTGTAGTGTAATGTAGTCATTACATATACTTCTATTACACTTTGAAATATGCTCCATATGCAAATAGGCATCACTAGCGTAAATGCGCTTTGCCTGGCGAAGTAACACTAGCGCAACTACACTACCATTCGCCGACCTGAGCGTAACTTCGCACTTTAGTGAATTTGAGTAGAGCTGGCAAAAATTTGTCTGGTGAAGTGCAGCCAACCTTAGCGAAGGCAACTCTAGCGCATTTTCACCGCTTAGTGAATATGCCCCTTAGAGAGAACAGTGAACAGAGTACAAAAAAATTATTGCATGTGGCATTGTAAATGAGGCCTAGTCTAGGCATTTCTACCCAGCTTCTTTGTAAAGCTTTAGTTCCCATTTAATATAAAAAAAACATGAAAGGAACAGTAACACTCAAAAAGTGTACTGTTGCCCTGCACTGGTAAAACTGACGTGTTTTGCATTAGAACACAACTATATTTAGATAAACAAGCTGCCGTGTAGCTAAGGGGGCAGCCATTCAAGTACAGAACACACAGTAGATAACAGATACATTCTGAAGAATCCCATTGTATGCTACAGAGATTATCTGTTATCGTTGTGTAGCTTGTGTATTTGCTCCTTTTTTCCAGCCTGAATGGCTGCCCCATGGCTTCACAGCAGCTTATTTCTATAAACTATAGTAGAATTTCTGAAGCAAACACCACAGTTTTACATTACAGTGTTGGTATTACTATTCCTTTAAGACAATTCATACAAATTCAGCATACTGTATGCACCACATTTGTGCTGGAAATCAAAACTGTTACACTGCCTTTAAATTGTGCAGCTTTGGCAATTTGTGAAACATTATGCATTCCTATACAGTATATGTGCAAATCAAGATGTAATATGTTAGAACTCCTAATAATGATCTACATATCTAATGTGTGACTGTATGTGCTGTGCAATAAACCTGGAATTCAGTATGTAAACCAGATAAGAAATCTATACAGTCTGACAGAATTTCATTGTATGATATGGATCGTTTAGTAAGATTTATCCACAATACACTAAAGCCCACATCAACAATCACATGATCAGAAAAAGTTGAAATAGCAATAATGATATACATGAAGTGGTACAATAGCAATACATCATATATTTCAATACACACTGTTGAGAAAATGAGAATCAAGCTGTTCCAGCAGTGAATGTTAATATCATATAGGATGAAGAAAGAAAGAATTCAAGCATTCTTTTGAAAGAGCAGTTTTAATAAAACTTTGCAACATTATATTATATAATATATCTATCATCTGATCTTTCAATCTATTTTATTAGAAGTAAGTAGTAATATATACTGCACTATATAGTAAAATAAAAGTAGCCCATCAATTGAATGGGACCTGGGAGTGGATTTCTCAGGGTGGGTGGTTAAAACAGGAAAGAAATGAAGGGGTGTTCTATTTTACATTGAACAGCTCACATCAGCCCTCCCCAGGGCAAGGGCAGTAAGGGTATATAGCGGAGGTATTAGCTTAGTATGACAGTGGGAAGGACTCCCTGCAATGTGCTTTAGTGATAAAAAAACCCTTTTCAAAATTCTGGCCCTTAAATGCAGAGAAGTGCAGCGGAGCTCACGCTCACCATCTTCCAGATCTTCATGCAGTCTTCGGGTCTCAATGGAGATTTGCACATGCTCAGTTGAAGCAGATTCCTGATTTGGCCCAACTGCTCATGCTCCAGCAGGCGTTGAGACAGCAAAGAGACCTGAAGACTACAGGAAGATCCGGATTCACTTCTACATATTTACATAGTAACATAGTTAAATTGGGTTGAAAAAAGACAAAGATCATCAAGTTCAACCCCTCCAAATTAAAACTCAGCAACCATACACAACCCTCCACTCTTTCACACAAACTTCTCTGCATTTAAGGATTAGAATTTTTAAAAGGGGTGGGGGACTATGCCTGCGAGATTTTGGTCTTTTGGTAGAGGGGTTGGTTCTCCTTTAATACTGGGGCTCTGGTTGTTGATTAAGAATGATCATAACACAACACTTATTACTTCTGCAGATTCTCCTTCTTTCTGTTTCCCTCACTCACACAGCTAAAGCATCCTTCTTTCCCCTTTCTCTGCTGTGACCAAACATACAGTGCTCAAGCCTCCATTATAGGCCCCCTCTATCTAAACCAACACCTTAACACTCAGTTCCCTAACTCTAGCGCACAATCGCCACAGAGGCTCTATTCCCACCTAGTCACTCCTTGCCAGGACAACTGGCTGTACATTCCAACTAGCCCTCTCTACCTTTCACTCCTACTGTAGAATGAGCAAGTCCTGATGGTACTAAACTTTCTAGGATAAAAGAGGCACTGCCTTATATGAGCTCCACAAGTGGAATTAGCCTGCTGCTGGCTAAACCTGCACATCCCCATAACTACAGCATTTTATATTACCTCCTTACACCCACCTAAATGTAAACTGACTTATGCTGGTAAGTGTCAAATTTCCCTTTATTATTTTTTAAAAAATACAAATGTCTAAACATCAGTAATCAAAAATGAGCACCATGAGCTCAGCAACTCTATTAACTATATTAAGATAGAGTCTCTGATATCGGCGTGGCGTAAGGCCGCAGCTCAAGGAACAGAATAGTTAACTAGAGCAAGACAAACTGCTTTTAAAAGTGAGTCTAAGGAATTCTCTGCCAGGTGATAACACAAAGGCACTCAAAATAACAATACAATTTGTATATTAGTAGTGATGGGCGAAACGGCCGTGTTTCGCTTCGACTAAAAATTCGCGAATTTCCAGAGAAATGCGCGAATTTTTCGCCGATTCGCGAAACGAGTCGCGCATCGTTTTTGACGCGCGGCGCGTCATTTTCGTCGCGCGTCGCGTAGTTTTCGGGTGGCAAATTTTTTTTGGCGAATTTTTTTGTCAGTTTCGCGAATTTATTCGCCAGCGGGAATTCGCCGCGAATTCGCCCCTGGCGAATAAATTCGCCCATCACTATATATTAGAGCATTTGCATCAAATATATTTTTTTTCTGAGTTATGGTAAATATATAAATATGTGACTATGTATATTAATGTATGTCTGTTTGTACTGTATGTATATATATTTGTAGAATTTCAGCAAGTGTTTCTGGGGAAGACATGATCATGATCAACATTTTGAGATGAAATGAACTAGTGTATTTTACTAGTTTGGCAAAATGTTTCCTAGAACCTGTGTTCCAACTGCACAGTAAATTAAGATATGTGCTTTGGGCATAACTCCCCAGAGAGGGTAAAATGCTGTTACTTTCCTGCTCAGTCATCATCAGAGTTACAAAATGTTTAGAAACAGTGTATCTAGATCTTTTATACTTCCTTCAGAATATATTAAATAACAAAAGGTCCTGAATTGGAGACTAATTGAAAACTTTCAGTAGTAAGGCTGTTCTGCTTCACAAGTTCACAGGTTCACTTGTGCATATGTCTTTATACCCAAAAACCTAGGTATTAGTGATGGGTGAATTTATTCGCCAGGGGCGAATTCGCGTCGACTAAATTTGCGAAACACCAGCAAAAATTTGCCGCCGAAAAATTTGCCCAAAAAATGAGTCGCGCGTAGTTTTTGACGCGACCCGCCGAAAACGACGCGCCGCGCGCCGAAAACGACACGCCGCACGCCGGAAACGATGCCAAACGCGTCAGAAACGACGCGACGTGCGTCAAAAACGATGCGCGACTCATTTCACGGATTTTTTCGCCAATTTGCGAATTTCTCTGGAAATTCGCAAATTTTTCGGCGAAGCGAAACGCGGGAGATTCGCCCATCACTACTAGGCATATATGCAGTACAGTATCTATATCAAAGCTGAGGCTATTACCAAAAAACTACACTAATGTACACACAAATTATAGTCTAAATAGTCTATTATGGGCATTTCCAGGGGGAATTAATTTTTCAAGACATCCATATACTTACAGTATGAATAATACATATATTTTTCCTAGTAAAGAAAAATATATCATATGTCTCATATACATAATTCTTTACACACAGCATACAACGTGTTTGGAAAGACCCATATCTCGCTAGTCTGTTTATACAGTATGTAATGCTGTAATGAGATTTTTGACTTTGACAAAAAGCCAACAACAATAGAAATCAGTATACTTTGAACAGCAAGACCAAATAAACCTGTAACAGTAATTAGACCATATATCTGAAAGTATATATTTTGAAGTGTTTACTACACCTGTTGTGATGCTGGGCCCCTCTGGTGATTGCACTATTGTTCTAAAGAGTCCTTTTACAACAGCTCACTTTTTATTTTAAAAACAATCTGGCTCAGGCTACTCATTGGTAGTAGAGTCGAGCAGCCAAGCTGTGAAAATTTTTCAGATATCCGATATCTAGTTCCCAAACTTTATGTCCTTGGATAAAGTGAAATTGCTGTAGCAGAAAAATCAAATGCGGGAACAGTTACACCAATGCAGGAACTGTGCTGCTGTTTTTTATTCACACGAATAAAAAACAGCAGCACAGTTCCTGCATTGGTGTATCTGTTCCCTCATTTGATTTTTCTGCTACAGGCTACTCATTGGGCAGTACAGATCACTGCAGGAATACACCAGGAGGATTTGCCTTTTAAAAAAAAATCAGCTGACCCATAGTAAAAGGTGAGGAAATAAAGTCAATGGTGGGTGACATAAATTAGCAGTTTAATGTGTTTCATTCTCCTTTAAGAACCATTGATGCTCAAGTTATTAAAATTATGTTAAATTTCATTGTATGTAGAGAGGAATGGTTAGAATGTGCACACTTACAATTAAAATGTGAGGTGTAGATACCACTAAGAAATAAAAAATGGATTGCACACTCAACAAAATAAAACATTCAAAATATTATTGATTACAAAATTACATAATAAGCCCTATGCTTTTCGACCATACAAGGGTCTTCATCAGGGGAAAATACGTATAGAAAAAGGCAGGATATGGTTAGAAAAAACATATTATTTGGGTGTCTTGGATAACATTATACTTATCATACAGTGAGATGAAAAACTAATTTTCTGAAAATATTATTTCATCTTTGTATTTATATTTGGAAAACATAGTCATATTGTTTTCAGTTCTGCTTTTTAGTGTATTTTTCAGTATCACTGACATGACACAGGAAACATTCTAACACTCAATAAATGCAGATATACATACAGAAAACTAATTGCGGCCCTAGATATAATAAAATAAAACTCAATACATTCTAATACAGGTACGAGATCCGTTATCCAAAAACCCGTTATCCAGAAAGTTCCAAATTATATAAAGGCCGCCTCCCATAGACTCCATTATAATCAAATAATCCAAATTTTAAGAAAAAACTTTTTTGCTGCAATAATAAAACAGTACCTTGTACTTGATCCGACTGAAAATATAATTAATCCTTATTGGAAGCAAAACCAGCTTATTGGGTTTATTTAATGTTTACATAATTTTCAAGTACCTTTGAAGATCCAAATAACAGAAAGACCTGTTATCCAGAAAGTTCCAGGTCCTGAGTGTTCTGGATAATAGGTCCCATACATATGAGATTTCACTTTCTGTATCCATTTCATTTACCCTTGTTGTATTTAAGTGTGTACTCTCAATAAATATATGTCTTTCTGGAGTCTTTATACCATTATGGCATCTTACAATACATACAGTAATACTTAGACAGGGGGCTTTGTTTGCAGAAGCCAGAAGAGTTGGCAGCCAAGAAAATTCATATGCACTATTTGATCTGGGGTCTACATTTATACATATTGGGCATCAAACAGTTCAATATCTCTGGCATCCATATTTAGTATGATTATTTTTTTTTTGTCCAAACCAACCAACACCCACATAACTCACAAAAACCTTACTACCACCACTTTCATACTTCTCCCCCTGGCGATGAGAGAGGCTGAAAACGTTGAGGTCATTTTTGTAAAATGTAAAATATTTTACAAAAACTCATAACTTTAGGAAAGCATCGCAACTTGGTAGTTTGGACTGGAGTAGAAAGAGATATTTACCTACATTTATCTATTTTGGATTAGTCAGAATCTGTTCTTTCCAAGATGGTATGATGTACAATGAGACAGGCTGAAAGCTTTGAGGTCATTTTTGCAAAATGTAAAACATTTTACCAAAACTCATAACTTTAGGTAGTTTGCCTGGAGTAGAAAGAGATATTTAGCAATTTAGATTAGTCAGAATATGTTCTTTCAAAAATGGTATGGTATGCTAGGGTAAACCTACTCTTTTTGGCCTGGACATGCCAAGTTTGTAGATTTCTGGAGCAATACTTTGGAAAAGTAGTAGTGCACTGCTGGCAATTGTTATTTTTTCCAAAAGAATTGTATTTTCATGCATAAAATAAATTATATTTATTATATATGTGTTTATATGAAGGAATATAGTTTTTTTTAGATATTTAGAAGTCTAAACAGTATATTGTTACAGAATATTTTAACAGCTTTGCAAAGTTGTCCTGAAAAACAAATTTTTCCTGTGAAATGTTTAAATATAGCCATACAAAACAAAGTGAGCCATCTGAGATAAACAGATTGCTCCATCTGCATATACTTTTCTGTTGTTGCTCTGCTATGTTTTATTGTAAATATTTATTAGCCAGGAAAATTAGACTTTGCGGTATTTGTAGAATTTGCCTTATACAGTGGAATAAATTTTCTATAGGTATGGGACATGGGGTTTTCTAGATAAGGGGTCTATCTGTAAGTTGGATCTTCATCATTTAAAAAAAATGTAAGCAAACAGGATTGTTTTGCCTTAAATAAGAATTTTTATTATTACAGAGGAAAAGGAAATAATTTTTAAAAATCTGAATTATTCGGTTAAAATTGAGTCTATGGGAGGTGGCTTTTCCTGTCATTCGAGCTTACTGAAAACTGGTTTTCAGATAACGGATCCCATACCTATACATAATTAATAATATTATTAATAAAATAATTTAGAAGCCTATACAGTATATTGTTACGGAACATTTTAACAGCTTTGCAAAGTTTTTCCTGTGAAATGTTTAAATATAGTCATACAAAACAAAGGAAATTTTCCAGGAAAATGTTCTTATTCCAGACTCTGCGGTATTTGTAGCATTTACCTTATACAGTGGAATAAATTTTCTATAGGTATGGGACCTGGGGTTTTCTGGATAAGGGGTCTATCTGTAATTTGGATCTTCATCATTTAAAATAAATAAATAAATAACCAAACAGGATTGTTTTGCCTTAAATAAAATTTACTAATATCTTAGAATCCAGTACAAGATACTGTTTTATTATTACAGAAGAAAAGGAAATCATTTTTAAAAATTTGAATTATTCGCTTAAAATTGAGCCTATGGGGCAAATTCACTAAGCGGCAATGCGCTAGCGTTGCCTTCACTAATGTTCGCCGCACTTTGCCAGGCGAATTTTCGCGAGCGCTACGCAAATTCACTAAAGTGCAAAGTTACGCTCAGGTCGGCGAACGGTAGCGTAGTTGCGCTAGTGTTACCTCGCCAAGCAAAGCGCATTTATGCCTAATTTGCATACGGCGCAAATTTAAAAGTATAATAAAAGTATATGTTACAGCCACTACATTACACTACACAAGCCTTTAGTGAATCTGCCCCTATGGGTGGTGGCTTTCCTGTCATTCGAGCTTACTCGAAACTGTTTTTCAGATAACGGATCCCATGCCTGTACATTTTTAATAATATTATGTATAATATCCACTGTATTTATATATATACTGTATATATATATATATATATATATATATATATATATATATATATATATATATATATATATATATATATATATATATATATATATATATATATACCATTATTGCATTAATGGAACTCTATAGTATTTTTGACCCCCATCATAGATAACTATTGTAAACTAGCTAAGCAGAGACTAAGCAGATAACGCATCCCATGCCTGTACATTTTTAATAATATTATGTTTAATATCCACTGTATTTGTATATACTGTATATATATATATATATATACCATTATTGCATTAAAGGAAAAGTAAATGTTTTTCTTTTTCTTTCTGTAAATTTGCTCTAAACAGCCCCCCAAATTAATGTACCCTAGTCCCTGCTGCAAGTCTGCTCTGGTTTCTGTGTTATCAGCAGCTTGTTTCACCTTCTTCCTGGTGCAGAGTGAAGCCCAGCCCCTTAGTTTACTGAGCAGTCCATTTGCTGCTGTTCCACAATAGAGAGGAAGAGGGAGCCAGTGTTTCATTAGTAAGCTAGTTTCCCCAAGCAAAAGGTGCTAAACACACTGGTCTCTGCTATGTCATAGTATGCAAATGATATCCTGGACTAGTCCAAGATATAAGGTCAGCTCAGTAAGCTATGGGGCGGGGCTTCACTCTGCACCAGGAAGAAGGTGAAACAAGCTGCTGATAACACAGAAACCAGAGCAGACTTGCAGCAGGGACTAAGGTACATTAATCTGGGGGGCTGTTTAGAGCAAATTTACAGATAGAAAAAAAAAAGGTTTACTTGTTCTTTAATGGAATAATGGAACTCTATAGTATTTTTGACCCCCATCATAGATAACTATTGCAAACTAGCTAAGCAGAGACTTTTTAAAACATTATGAAATAGTTTAACTGATTCCTTTAATAGCTCATCATTTTATCTCTTTAAATATATAAATATGTAAATTCCTGTCAGCCTGACATGAATTTAGACTCTTCTTTACCTTATACAGTATGCTGAAAATCTTTGCAAATGACTGGTACATTATTACACTCCTAAACATTATGCTTCTCTTTCATTCATCCCAAATAACAGGGTTTTATGCGTTACTGAAGGAGAGATACAGTATGTACTTTGCTAGCATTAAACTTCTAAAGTTGTTAAATACATAATATTTTTTTCAATCTGCAGCAGGTGTCTTTAATCTCACTGCATCATAACTATAAGTTCATGCTTCACTTATCTAGCATTTTACTGCACAGATTTGATCTTCTATAAAAACACATCATACAGTTTTGTGATAAAGATGTCCTTTAAATAATGTCAGCAAATGAAACTGTTTTAACTGGAAACATTTTTCTTTTATTTGAATTATACCGGAGTAACGTAAATCATGGATGTTTCTTTGGCAACTCACAAGCCACATCTGATTCACATACTGTTTGGAGGGATCTAAAAAAAGTGTTTGACAGTTTTATATAATTATCACTGGTTATTTCTTTCCATTTCCATTTTACTTTAAATAAAGAGTTATAGGAGTTATATAAATATTTATTTTGAATATTTTATTTTAAATAAACTAAGAAGGGTTAAAATTGGATCTGCTGTATATTAAACATTTCCACTTGAGTTGGACTGGGAGTAGAACCAACCTAGTTTAGAATATTGATGATCCAAAAACAACTTTAAGGCATAGCAACCAAATGTGTATGTGTGTATGTGGTTCTGCATTAACCTTAGTATTGTATTTGTCTGATGGAAATAGAAAACACACAGTTGATTATTTTACTGTTATTGCTCCACTTTTCATGATTGTATTGCTAATTCAGCTTGCTGTTTTAATGTTTTGTTTAATGCTAGTATGATGACACATTCCACATATCCTCCCATACTGTCATGGCCGGCTCCCAAACCAGAACAGATGCCAAGCACCCTGGTCTCGGTTTGGGCTTCACCAGTAGGGTGATCGCCTTTGGCCTCGGGAGGAGCCCTCAGCTACTCAGATGCCACCTGGACTAAACGAGAGGTGCAAGGCAAAAGTTCTGGCTCGCAAGGGGCACGACAGTTTAGCATAGTCTTTGGGCAGAAGGTCATTGGAAACGGTGGAGGCAGATAACGTCGTCAGATCAGGCCGGGTCAGATCAGGAGGATTCAAACAGAGTCAGGCAGGCAAAGGTAAAAACCGGATAATTAAGCAGATAGGATGAGGCAGGATTGGAGTCAGATAATAAGCAAGGGTCAAACCGGGAGATCAGATCAGACAGGCTGGGTCGGATTACAGATGGTAGAATAGTTGGGTCACAAGCCAAGGTCAGGATCACAGAAGTCAGGAGCAGTCAGAATCAGGCAGGGGTCACAACAGGGATCAGGATACAAACAGGCAATACACACAAAGCACCAAGAACAGAATCCTATAATTGGCAAGGGATCAGAAGCCCAGTAGCTCTTTAAATAGATTTGAATTTCGCACCTATGTGCTCTGAGGTCATCATGACAGCGCACCTTTAAGAAAGCAGGAAGTGTGCCGCATGTGCCCTAGAGAATCTGCGCCGGCGGAATGCGGCATAGAAAGAAGAGGTGGTAGGCGTCCCTGCCGAGGGGGTGGCAGGAGTCCCTGCCGTCCCCCCACTAGACCACTAGGCTAAGTTCCTTACAGAACCCCCCCTCTAGGGGGGACCCTCAACCTTACCAGGAGACCTAGGATGGAATAGTCCCCTAGGACAGTCAACCCTTGAATCAGACTTGACCAAACACTCCAATACCGGGTAACAGGAATACTGGATAGCTGGTTTTAAAACAGAAACATGGAATAAACAGACAACAAAAACATATCAGATAGCTTAATACAGACTAAGGTTGGATTAATGATCTCAATTACAGGGTAAGGACCAATGAATCTGGGCCCTCGCTTAAAAGATGGAATCTTAAGCTTAATGTTCCCTGAAGATACCCAAACCAAGTCCCCAACCAGATATTTGGGTACCTCCCCATGGGGCTTATCGGCTGCTCTTCTTTGAGCTGATGGAACTGCCGAAGAAGAACTATGTACCCCAGAACAGAACTTGGAAACAGGCTTGACAGGAGGGAGACTGACAGGAGGGTGTTTCTCTAGGGAAGAAGCTGCCAGCCCTAGCATGGAAGCCAAACAGGAATCCCTACACCCAGAACCCCACTCAATAACCTCCCCAGTTACCCAATCAATGTGGGGGTTGTGTACCCATAACCATGGTAACCCTAAAATGAGAGGAGAAGATGTAAAACACTCGATAACATGGACGGATAACGCCTCAGAGTGCGAGTTGTTAACGCACATTGTCAACGTCACAGACTTTTGGCTTTTGGGGGGCTTTTGTCAACGGCCAACATTCTTACTGGAGGACTAAGGGTTGTTAAAGGAATATTACACCTTGCAGGGAAGGCAGCATCCAATAAATTCCCCGTTGCCACAGAATCCACAAAAGCAGTATAAGTAACAGAGCCCATAGGCCAGGTTAACCTTACAGGTACCATGATCCTAGAGGACATTTGCGGAGAGGAAGCTTCTCGGCCCAAATGGAGCTCCCCTTCTCCATCTAGGCTTTGAAGTCTTCCTGGCCTCTTAGGACAATGGTTGAGAAAATGACCCTTATCTCCACAATAAATACATAGACCCTGAGACCGCCTGCAGGCCTTTTCTTCAGGAGTAAGATGAATCGTACCCAATTGCATGGGTTCCTCCTGAAGCAGAGGCACTGAGGTGTTAGAAGGCTTAACACTAGTAAACTCATGGAGAAAAGTAGTACCCTTTTCAGCCCTTCTCTCCCTTAATCTTTTATCAGTAAGGATGAATAATGTCATAAGATCATCCAAGTTATCAGATAGAAGGTAGTTTACTAGGCTGTCTGTTACAGCCTCGGAAAGCCCTAACCCGGAATTGGCTATGAAGAGCCGAGTCATTCCAACCAATCTCTACAGACCACCGGTGGAACTCCGTACAGAACTCCTCTATGGCCCTTTTTCCCTGGCGCAATTTACGAATTGCTGTATCGGCTTAAGAAGCACGATCTGGGTCATCGTAAAGGATAGCCATACTATGAAAAAATATTTAAAGGGAAAAACGGGCAGGGTCAGAGGGAGATAATCCTAGTGCCCAAACTTGTGGGTCATTACGAACCTTACTTTATCCTCCCCGGTAGAAAAAAAGATTAGGGATGGAAACTAAGGTATAATTTACATGCCTCATGGAAGACATACAATTTTATTCTATCCCCATTAAACTCTTCTGGGAAAGGAATCACTGCAACAGAGGATTGGACCTCCGGACTGGATCTCTGATCAGAAGCATCCAATCAGCGTGACAGGTCGTGCACACCTAGCACCAGGAAATCATGCTGCTGTTGTTGTTCCTCCAAGTGCTGTAAAATGGTGGTGAGCAGCACTTCGGTGGTGGTGGGAGGAGCATCTTCAGCGTGACCTTCGATGTCCATTTTGGCATGTTATAATGTCACGGTCAGCTCCCAAACCAGAACAGATGCCAAGCACCCTGGTCTCGGCTCATGCTTCACCAGTAGTGTGACTGCCTTTGGCCTCGGGAGGAGGCCTCAGCTACTCAGATGCCACCTGGACATATTGAGAGGTGCAAGGCGAAAGTTCTGGCTAGCAAGGGGCACAACGGTTTAGCAAAGTCTTTGGGCAGAAGGTCACTGGACAGGACAGAGGCAGATAACGTAGTCAGATCAGGCCGGGTCAGGACAGGTGGATTCAAGCGGAGTCAGGCCGGCAAAGGTCAAAACCAGATAATCAAGCAGATAGGATGAGGCAGGATCGGAGTCAGATAACAGGCAAGGGTCAAACCGGGAGATCAGATCAGAATATTCAGACAGGCTGGGTGAGATTAAAGATGGTAGAATAGTCGGGTCCCAAGCCGTGGTCAGAATCACAGAAGTCAGGAGCAGTCAGAATCAGGCAGGGGTCACAACAGGGATCAGGATACAAACAGGCAATACTGCACAGACACACAAAGCACCAGGAACAGAGTCATTTAATGGGCAAGGGCTCAGAAGCCCAGTAGCTCTTTAAATAGATTTGAATTTCACGCCAATGCGCGCTGATGTCATCACGTAACCGCGCCTTTAAGAAGTCAGGAAGTGTGCCGTACGCACCCTAGAGAATCAGCGCCGGCGGTGAAAGAGGAAGCGGCATAGGAAGAAGAGGTGGTGGGCATCCCTGCCGAGGTGGCGACAGGTGTCCCTGCCGTCCCCCCACTAGACCACCAGTGCAAGTTCCTTACACATACCCTTCATATTGTGTTAGTGACCTCTCACAGAAAGTAGGAGTCATGGTCTAGTGGCACAAGGGTCACTGTGGATGGATCAATACCGCTTAGTTACAATTTGGCTATGATTTGTTGAATAGTAGCAAAATCTCAATTACATTTTAAAATATCACGTTTTTATTGCTGGGACGATTATTTTTCTGCAAGCAACTGAAATCATGGCTGGTTTTGAGAATTATATTTTCATTTGTCCTCATAAGGATAGTCTGCTTTCTAGGATCAGTGAAATCAGCAAAAAAATTTACTCCCTCTATCCAGTAAATTCAGAATTACGAGAAGACGTTCTCCCATAGGCTCTATTTTAATTAAATGCAATCTTTTTTAAATGATTTATTTTCACCTGCATAATAAAACAGTACCTTGTATCTGATACCAGGTATGATATAATAAATGCTTACTAGGAGGTAAATAAATCCCACTATGTTTTTTAATGCTTAAATGATTTTCTAGCAGACTTAAGTTTCAATTTATGGAAGGAGCCCATATCCAGAAAAACCCAAGGCTGCAAGCATTCTGGATAACAAGTAATCAACCAAAGGTAGTCTATGCTCAAGTACCATAAGTACCAATGTATTTTGGAGGAGCCATAATGTACCAGATGCTTAATTCGGACATTAAATTAATCAGTACAAAATCATTGTGATTGGACATCATCATCATTTATTTATTTATATAGCACAATATACAATACACAGAGGTCTCACAATAATTTAACCAACAAGGGTTACAAAGTGTAAATAGCAGGCATAGGG
The DNA here is from genome assembly GCA_024363595.1 of Xenopus borealis. Lineage (NCBI taxonomy): Eukaryota > Metazoa > Chordata > Amphibia > Anura > Pipidae > Xenopus > Xenopus borealis. Next base: position 119,840,571 of record CM044434.1, on the reverse strand, counting down.
TTAATCTGCCCCTATGGCTTTAAATCTCTTCACTTCCTGATCTCCCTACTTGCTGGGCAGATGCCCATGTAGCTAGGTTGTAATTTGCATAGTTGTATTATTGGACAAGAGGTGCTGCGACCACTTCCTGTCACACTTTGGTATAGTGAATGGGTGGCTCTTGATGTCTGAGCCATCCAGATATTTACAGGGAGCCTGGGTATAGCAAGACCCAGTAAAGCCAGTTTGCCCTAGAGGGACCTGAACCTCTAGTTGGAGAGCAGGAACCCCTAGATTGAGGCTAGTTAGAGGCAGGAATATAATTGTTATAGCACTATCTAGGAGAGAAAGAGTATGTGAGAGAAGATAGAAAGAGCAGCTTTGTGCTCCATCAAGGAGGTATAGCAGGGAGTAACTTCCCAGGCTATAAGATTGTGTACAGTGAAGGGTTTCAGGCTTTAAGTTCTCCTCCTGACCACTCCACTGGGTGAGATCCAGGCCACGTGTGAGGAATTTCTGCCTAGTGGGAAGTTGTACTGCCTTGACTACATCCTCAGGGAATGCACCTGCTTCTGCCTCTGATACTGTGATAACTGTGTGCCTATATATTCTGCAAATGCCTCTGTACTGATGTAAGTACCCTGTAGAACATTTGTCTCTGACAAATAAAGTTATTTTGTTCTGTTTTGCAAGAACTTTCCGGCGGCCATGTCTTTATTGGTTAATGTACAGTAGCCTGTGGGAGTTGCAGTTGCACTACACCATGCCTTTAAATACTTCCCTTTTGCGAAGGCCCTGCCATAAATGTTAGAGTCCAGTGTAACTTATGCTCTGACATACTAGCTGGCTGTTAACCCCCGTTGGCCTGGATAGTCCAAAAACGTGTTACATATAAATGTTTTTATATAGCACAGAACATAGAACAATTAATTATAATAAGTCTCAATGAGTCATATGACAAAAATTACATCACTAAGCAATGCGTTTAACTGATGACATCACCAAGCACCATGTATACGAATTTAATGTACAGAATATTCATGGCTCGTGTGTGTGTGTGTTTGTGTATAAACGAAAAGTACAATAAGAAACACAGTTAATGGAGTGAAAACAACCTTCACCTTCATCTTTATGTTGTTTTTATGTATGTTCTTTATCTTGCTGGCATAATGTTATTCCTATGTAGGTGTAATTTGATTGCTCATCCATTGCAGACTTGAGGGCTCCATTTGGATTATAATATTTGTATTAAATATATCTAAGATCTTCTGAATATACAGTAATTGAGCTATAAATGAACTGATGGTTTTGTAATGTCTTTCACCCATAAAGAGGTTCATGATGTTTTACAGTTTTCAGAATTCTCCTTGTTGCACATTTTTTACTGTCCATCTTATGATCAGTTTACTGACTTGATTCCTGCAGTTATGTGGAAGCACTGAAACATAATTATTTTCTAATATACATATGGAGAGTCTTGACTTTCTAAAAGCTTGTGACATCCAACCACAAAAAAAACGCTTTAATCAAGTTGCTGATGTGATCCATTCAGTTATGAAGTGGCACTGAAACACAATCATTTTCTAAAATACAAGCAGAGCTTCTTTATTTTATTGAAAGTTTGTGATACTCAATCAGAAAATGAGTTGAGTAAATGAGTATTTTCCTGTATGAGTCACATCTATTTCTGTTCAACTTGGAGTTAAATTTGAACAAAGAAATTAGTTCATGTCATAGCAGTTGAACCTCCCAAATTAGGTGTAGGGTTATTTACTGACCTTACCAACTGACATAGATCTACATGCACTGCACTATTCTGAAGGTATATATTTTTCAAATCTTCTTCTGTAAATGCTAAAAGTATATTTTACCCAACAGTGACTCAAAAAACAAGTATTTGAGCTTTGTGTTTTAAAGAGGGAACACCAGGCAAATGGTTGCAAAATAACAGAAAGGGGTTAATTTACTAAAATCCAAAACATTCTCATTATTTGCTTAAAACCAATTTGACCAACCCCACATCCCATTTTTTACTGTATTTACCAAAAAAATCTGGTGCAGGAAAAGAATCTGAATTGTACATTTTTTTTTATTATCACCCAAAACTCACTAATTCTTCAGATTGCTGTACAAAACCCAGTGCAGATCATGATATCTTTCATTTATAAACAGGACATCTGCCATTGACTTCTACATGAACTTGGCAGGTTTGAGATGGAGTACTTTTTTTATTTGAATGTCTAGCAGCCTCTGGGTTTAATAAATTAAAAAAAAAAAAGTTTTTGTCATGTTTTACTTTAAAAGATCATTTCATACACTACTTATTTGATGCATCTAAATGTTTATGTAACATGCGGTATACCAAATCCAGAACTAACTCCAAAGACCCAGTCATGGCTCACTCTTCTGCCTACAGCAGCCACCTTTCACTTCGAGAGGAGCCCTCCGGTACTCAGATGCCGCCAAAACTTATTGTGAAACCACCAAGGAGAGAGTTCTGAGCAGGCTAGGGAACCTAATGTGTGCAGAAGGAATGGGGAAGCAGACAGCATAGACATGGAGCAGGCAAGGTCAAAACCAGACAGGATTTGTAGTACCGAATCAGATAACAGAGAAGTCAAGATCACAGGCTGAGGTCAAACTAAACAGTAACATGGTACAGAATCAGGATTCGGAGAATAGTCAAAATACAGGCAGTGGTCAGTACAAGCAGGAAAATAGCAAAGTCAGGGGCAGTAAAATGTCAGGAACTATAGGAATAGACCTTTGCATTGGGCAATTGGAAAAAAGACATTTGCACATTTACATATTTGAATTTTGGACCAACTATGATGACGTTACAGGGCACATGAAATAAAGCTGAAAATAGCCAAACATTGCACAAACCCAGAAGCATCAGAAACAGAAGTAGCAGCAAGAAGAAGAAGGAAGTGGGCATCCCAGCAGTGGGTGTTATGGCGTTCCTGCCACCCCACTAGACCACCAGGTTCTCTTATAGCACAACTGTACTAACAATTGAAAACCAAAATGCTATCAGTGTGAACTGTTGCATATTAATGCTTCTGTAGCTATTGAACCCTTTCCAGTTCCAATTCTCATATTTTTGCAGATTCAGAGACCACCAATTCCTTTTCTCATGCTTTTTAAATCAGTCATCTTGAAATACAAACATCTCAAGACAAACATAGAACAAGTCCAGACTGCAGACTTAGATTGCATTCCATTTAATAAAGTGCTTACTTTTGCGAATGGTTGTGTATGGTTCATCGCTACTAATAAATCTACTTGTACCCTATTTTGAAGCACAGTTGAATGCAATTGTTTGATAACTTTATATTATTCATTATCTACCCTGGCCAGAGCTATTAGGGAGAATACCGATATTAAGGGTTTAGATATTAGAGGCAAAGAATATAAACTTTCATTGTTTCGGATGACTTACTAATGCATGCAACTATCCCTCTGACATTCTTATCAAATCTCATGAATATTTTGTCCTCTTTTGCTAAACTATCCGGTTTGACAATTAACCCGGATAAGTCTGAAATGTTGCATTGTAACAACCAAACCAATGATTAAATTGATAGAACTGAACTTTGGATTCCACATAAGGAACAAATGCATGCAATATTTGGGAGTTAAAGTAACCACCTCACTTCCCACCCTCTAAAAGACGAACTATCCTCCCCTAATTCAATTCTTAATCCAGAAACTCTTGTTTTAGAACAAGCACCAGATTTCCTGGATAGGCAGAATACACTGCATTAAAATGGTACTGCTACCAAAAATGTTGTACCTGTTCCGGACCTTACCCATTTCAATACCATTAGCTCATTTACACAAACTGCAGTCAGATATCAGCAACTTTAATGCCCACAGATCTCAAAACATGTTATGCATCTCCATAAAGCAAATGGAGGTGTGGCAGTACCAAATTTAGTGAACTACCATAGAGCATCCACACTAGCCTAATAGGCTCCAGCTCATGCAGGCCCACAGGCTCCACTTTGAGACCAAATCGAGAATGTCTTGATATACTGTACCCCTATTCAACCAACCAACTGTTGTGGCTATCAAGGATCCCCCCTCCAGAACTTTAAAGATACATCTCCCATTGCAACAGACATAATGTATCAATGGCAAATAATCCAAAATAAGCATCACTTTGCCTCCTCTCCTTCCCTTTTAAGTCCACTGGGGAACAATCCTGACTTTACACAGGGAACTTCCAAATAAGCATTTGCTTGGTGGCTGAGTAACAGGGTGAATAAAATGGATTCATTTTATTCCCAGCAGGAAAGACCACTAAAGAAGCCAAGAAGTGTCCTAATAACACATTCTTATCATCCAGCTTTGAATCAGTTTGTCAACAAGCTCCATTGGCCCCCGAGACTTTAAGTCTGACTTACAAATTGATAAATCAGATGCTTATGGACAACTCAAATGCAACAATCTCAACCCAGCAGTGGTCACAATGTAGCCTAATGGCAAATCAAGGTAGCACATGCATATCAAATAGAGAAACCTCAATAAAGCACAAAACCTATCTAGTGCCAACCCTACTACACAAGATCTACTTACTCATCCAGCAACCCACGCTGTTACAGAGGGTGCCAAGAGGAAGGGTCTACATTCCACATATTGTGGAACTGCACTGTGGTCTCTAAGTATTGGGACTATGTGATACATCTCTTATACAAAATATTGCACATGCACTTCCCAAAGGATCCATTTGTTATGCTCCTAGGAAAAAAGCCTAACAAGTTCAACAACACTGCCCATGGGCTATCTCAACATATTCTAATGGCAGCAAGACTCATATCTCATGAAATTGGAAAAACCCCACCCTTCCTCTGAAAATAGATAATAAATCATAAATATAGCAGCTAATGAAAAAATTACATATCTGCTACAAAATAATATGGAGACCTACAACAAAATATGGCTCCCCTGGTTAGCCAATGAAAATGACCCTCTACTTTTTTATAAGCTTCTTATTATTGCTACCACCAGAACAAAAATGTACAATAATATGTCTCACCAATTACTTATATGCCTATATAAAATTGAAAGGATTCCAGCTGCCACAAAAATGTATTTGTTTCTTTATTATTGTTATATGGTTATGTAAGTTTATTTTTTATGTTTATAAAACAAGTACAACATTTCAGTAAAATAAAAAAATATATATTTATCTATCCTATCAATTATAACAATGTCACATATGCACAAACAGATTATAATTGTCATATGGAAATGTGCATACCCAGTCTTTGGCTCTTAATTGAACTAAAAGCAGTTGTAAGTAGATAAATGGTGGTCAATATTTACTGCTTTTCTATGTCTATTCATCTTCCAGCTGAAATTCATTATCTTGTGTGTAGTATCAATCTCCTTCATATTAATTGTTTGAAACAAGTAGATTTGATGTATAGAGTAATAACATTTTTATTTTGAGTTAAAAAGTGTTTTAATATGTACATCAGTTGCTAAATCTTTAATCTTAGATTTAATGCATATTACCAGCATAATTCACATGGATTTAAAACAAACTAATTTTCATTTAATAAAATATCCCTGTAGTGGCTTTCCTTTCTCATGCATTCACAATTCCCACACAGAATGAATTTCTTACCCCACCCATTTTAATTAAAATACCCCAACTATGACTTCCTTTGTGGCAGGAGAGTTGGAGAGAAGAAATTATGTGGGAATAGCTCATGGGGCAAGGTCATAACCAAAAAAAAACAGCAATACCATTCATCTTGCCCACCTTACCAGGTGGTGAGGTCACAGAGGCTCAGGCCTAATATGTAAAAATTCTAGGGATGTCATGCCGCCCAACCACAACCTAAGGAGCACTGGGGACTCAATGCTCTTGAGAGAACGTTCACACGGTAATCATTCGGCAAAAGGACCATGCAGCCAGGGGAGGGTGCACGCGGTGGCCGGCACTGGGACCATGTGGCCTCGGGCCACCACACTATAAAGTCTGGCCCTGCCTTGAGAGGAAGCTACAGTTTTAGTAGGGAAAGAAAATGTGGCTGGCAGTCACCATTCACTACAAGATATTTTGAAAGATGCAATAAAATTATTATTGAAAATAAAACAAGACAAAGAACTGATCATTTATTTTTATGAATAATTGTGGCACAATAGAATTATATCCTTCTGTGCTGTGCTATTGTTTTGATCCTGTTTTCTTCCTGTACAAATAAAGCTAAAATTTTATTGATCTTTAGAATTCAAGTGGTGTCAGATATTGGCTAATGCTGTGATTGAGTTTGTGTGTTACAATCTGATATAGACTTTGTTTCAGTAATGACAGGTTGGAAATTAATGTAAAAAATCAAACTGTCATGAGTGCTTGGCAGAAACATTGGCAGGAAATGTTTGCTTATAAATAAAATCTAAATATTCAGATAAATGCCATAAGTAAAGGATCACTAAACCTTAAAATAACCCAACTAAAGTTTGCTTTTGTAGGGCTGTTGTGGGCATTAATCAAACTGCTATTTAGCAGTCTTTTGTATGCCCTATCTACTGGTGACTTCATCAGGATTGTCAGAGATATGAAGCAACTCAAAGGGGCAGATTTACTATTTGTAAAATTTCGAATTAAAAAAAGTTCGAAATTCGACCATGGGAATAGTGGGGAAGTAAAATCCTTTGAATTCAAAGGATTTTACCATCGAATAGTCGAATATTCTAATAAAATTTTATTAGATTATTCAAATTATTCGAATTTGAATATTCAATGATCAAAGTTGCCTGATTTGCATTTTCGAAGATTCAAATTCGAATTTATTTTAAATTCGATCGAACTTCGTATTGTTCAAGTGAATTTTGTAAATCTGCCCCTAATGGTCTGACCTACAGTCCAAGGATTCAAGGAACCCAAAGAGACGGCTGGGATCCTGGACATGGTATCCAGAATAGAGGATGTTCCAAATGATAGGGTGTGATCTTGTTGCAGAGGTCATCAAGTGTGGCAAGAAGAAAGGAACCAATACTGAACTCAGCCAGGAAGAAAGATTAAGTAATTTTAATTAATTAAAAGTAGTAAATAGTGGTAACTTACCTAACCCATTTTTAAAATGAGTGTCCAAGGTATTGGGGTACATAATTATTAAAGAAAAATACCTTTTTACATTAGCAGTGGATTTCCTTCCTTGATTTTCAATTGTAAAATTGATGTAAACAATACAGAAATACCAGTAACTGCCAGCAGCAGAAGCTACTAAACCCTTACATTACTGGTTGCAACAAAATGTAATACTTACTGTATATGCACCAAGACTTGCAAGAAGAATCTGACCTCGGAACTGTGCTGTAAAAAAATATTTTTAAAGCTATCCTTTGCAAAGACAGGTATGGGACCTGTTATCCAGAATGCTTGGTTCCTGGTAATTTGGATCTTTACACATTAGTCAGCTAGAAATTCATTTTAAAAAATTCGAAATTCGATCATCAAATTTTTTTAAAGTGTTTTTTTTCCCATCAAATAAAAATCGTTTGAATCATTCAAATGCATCAAATGATTCAAACGATTTTTTCCAAAAAAAATTAGATTTTAAAAAAATTCCAAAAACACTCCTTAAAGGTTCAAGGAGGTCCCCCCCATAGGCTAAAATAGCAATTTGGCAGGTTTAAGGTTGCGAAGAATGCATTACTTTGATTTTCGAAAATCATATTTTTTTTTATTTGAATTTTTTTAATTTTCATTTTGACCCTTAGTAAATCTGTCCCTAAGGGTGACAGCCTTTCCCTAAATCAGAGCTTTCTGGGTGACAGATAACGGATCCCATACCTGTACAGCAATCTGTGCATAATATTGAAATTTCAGACACACAGTCACTTCCCTAAAGTGTTTTGAAGATCATTTTAATTTTTTTGTGTACTTATAGCATAGGTATTTTTCTGTAGATCATTAGGTCATTTCATTTTCTCATCAGTTATACTTAATATTATAGCCAAATTGCAATTTTTAGTTCTCTAGATTCTAAATTGGTTATTTAATACCATCAAAAGGGTGTTTTATAGCTTTTGTCATAAGTTACTCTATATTCAGTGAAGGTGAGCTAACAAAATGTAATTGAGATTTTGGCCTGCGTGGCTGTTAAATGTGCTAATGAAATTACTGTAAGCTATTTTGTTTTAACAATATCCCTGAGAGAAAAAGGTTTGTATAATTATGAAGAATTAAGCAAAAATCACAAATAACATTTTAAATTAATCAAATTTACCTAGCTGTAATGTTAATTAGGAACCTTAATTAAGTTAATCTAATAAAACAAATACAATTTTTTTTATAAATTATAATGTCAGCAGCTTTAACCTTGGAAAACATTAAAATGGTGACATTCCTGCCATTCTGGAACTATAAACTTTCTGCCATATTCTGGGCATACATACTGTATATATTAGCTGGATAAATTTGTAAAAGACTGGGGATCCAGCCAAAACATTGGACTATGAATAAAACCATTTAAAGCATCTAAAACTGTACATATGGGGTATTATGGAGATTATATATACCTATAGTTATCAGGCATCATGCACAACATATATGGGTCTAATTTCAATAAGCTGTATTAAAATTAAATGGAAAAAACACAAACTATAAAAATATCTCCAAGAACACTGAAGGCAATTTAAAACGGGGTAGAGCCCTTGCAAATTTAATCCGTCAGATGTAACGTTTCGGATTCGCCCCCAAAACTGTACATCTGACGGATTCAATTTGCAGGGGCTCTACCCCGCTTTAAATTGCCTTCGGTGTGCTTGGTTCTTTCTTGTCTGTGGATTCATTGTGAGAGACGCTAACCTCTGTAACCAGCACAAGGCACATGCAATTGAGAGGCAGCGAGAAAGTGGGTACCTTTGTTTCTAAGTTCTCTCTCAAGCAATCACTCCCTAACCTCTTGGGAGTTCCTTCCACAAACAGTCTTGCTAAGAAAGACTTTCTTAAGCTTTTAATTACAGTTATATAACTTTCTACAGAACAACCTTTTTGTAGAAAGTCTGCTCCAAAATATGAGATGGTCCAGTGGAATAAAGTGTTTGACGTGCCCATTTCTTTCCAACACTCCAGCTTCCAAAACACAAAAGCAAAATTTTCTGAACAGAGCAAACATATGACCTTTTTAGTAGCCCATTCCGTATTGCTTACATCTTACAATCTTCCATCTCCTTTTATGTACTTCTTTGGAAACTTTCACACATTATTTTATATCTGTATTATATAGCTATAGTGGACTTTGGTGTACATTTTCCTTACTAGTTTTGTAAAACTACTGTTTACGGAAGAATGCTCTGCTAGCTCTCTGCTAACAACATATTAAATGCATGTATTATTAGAGTTTATTTCTTGGTTGTTGGTAGATCCAGACTTCATTGCATATGCAATATTCAGTCTTAAAATGGCAAAGGAGCATACCTTAGGGCTAAAAAGCTATATACATATTATATAGATGATGATAGTTAACAAAAGTACTTTTCATTTTTAAAGGTGATACCAATGTATCAACTTCCCTTCCAACCTCTGCTCTAAAGTAGTTACTTTTATATTGTAGTTAGGCTACTTAATAAATACATATACAAAATGATGCATACATGCAATCTGCCTTGCTATACAAAAAATAATACATCACATTAGTAATCACTGTAGGTGCAGTCAAGGGTTTTCTGCAAACAAAAGTACTTTTAGACAGTTCAATTCTGCATGCACCACAGAAATCTCTGTACTGAAACAGGCCTAGAGATCATTGGACTTGTAGTAAATAAAGCTCAAGGTTCTGATCTCTCAGTTCAAAGGGGAACAATAAGTACTGTATGAACCTATCTTCTACTAGAGGAGATAAGCCCTCTCTTGGTAAGAGTAGACAGATACTGTATGTCCAGCACTAACCAGCTAATATGTCACTCCTCGTGATTCCTTTTCTGCCAAGACTTCCCTGTTCTCATTGCTACAGGTGTGACTTCCTGTGGAAGACTATACCTCACAGCTTAGGTGATTTACTCTCTATAAACTGGGGAACAATGAAACACTTAAACATAATTTTTGCACTTTACAAACATCAAGCTTGCACTTTGTTTTCATCTGGGCCTTTTAGAAAGATTAACCTGCCAAAGTTCAATTTCCTGATACCTTAGAGCAGGGCTGTCTAACTGGAACTCAGAGTTAGTCAGGTCCACATGAGACATAACTGTTAAGTGAGTTTGCAATTGATCCTTAGCATGCAGCTCAGATTCAAAAGCTAACGGTTATGACCCATGTGCCCCCCCCAGTGACCGATTGAACTGGTAACCAATCAGTGGAAACCAAGAGGCCTTCAAAGTAGGAAGTAATGTTGTAGCTATTATGTTAAACATTCAGTTTCTCCAGCCTTTGTAAATTACATATTATATTGAAAACATTTTTTATTTCCACAGCCTTTTATACTCAACAACTCCTTTAAAGTCTACCTGCTGTGACTACTTGCTTTGTGTAAGCTATGTGCTATTGTGCTTCATGCTTAAGACTGTAAGCTCCTGTATTGTTAACATCTCAGACCCAAACTGGTAAGCCCCTGTAAGTTCCCAGATTGTTCACAACTCAGACAGAATGTAAGGTGGCACACAAATGGGTAGTTGTAAACACTGGCTTCCATTATAAGCCTTCCACCACATAGGCCAGAGAAATTCCACACCTTGGTACCACAGAAGTTGGCCAGTGCTGCCTTAAAGTAAGTAATTTAAATTATTTCTTATCCAATGCCAACATCTGAGTATGCCAGCTGGAGAAAATCTGGATAAATCTGTACCTCAGTGATTTCCGAACTCTTCACACAACCATTCATACAACTCTCACAAGTAACAACTATTTCTAGGAGTTGCATGACACATTGGTAATCCAATCACAGAAAAAACACCTTTGTGAATTTCAGATGTCACCTCACTGAAGTGTTGCCATGTGCCGTTGTGATTGGATTTTTGGAAGAGTCTAAATGCCGAGAACTCCCCACACCAGTCAGTTCACTGAAGAAGCTGCTTGGTTGGGCAGTGAAATGTCTTCATTAAAAAAATTTCAGCAAGTCCAGTTGCTTTTTGAATTACTTATAGATATACCATAACCTGGATGAATGAAAATCTTCATAGTCATGTTAGCCCTTTCAACACACATTGATGAATATTTGAAGTAAGTCTGATCCTTAGTGACTACTATATAGGCCACTTATATATAGACTATATGTATACAGGCCACTGGGCCGATGGCAACACATCCCTCCCACATAGGCTAAATTTTATCACTAGTAAACTAGACCCTTGCAGATTAAGTTTTTACACTAGTATCACATAAATGTTTTAGGAGCACGAGGGATTACATATTGGTCTCTATTATTATTTTTTTTTATAGAAATGAACTGAACTGTTAGTTGCAAGCTTATTGAGCACAATATGTTTAAAAGTAAAAAAGTTTAAAATGTTTTTGAGATTTAGTAAACCAACCCAAAAAATGGCAATTCTGGCACTTCTGTAAATCCAGTTAAATCTTAGAGCTCTTCACTCAAGATAGTTGTAATGGAATCAATTTATACTATTGCACTATGTAAGTAGTGACTGTTAAGATATGGCACTGTTCTTTTACCGGCAGCATCAATAAGGAAAGACTACTACAAATGCAAGCATATACAAAAATAGTACAGAGATGTGTTTCAGGAACAAGGAATCTTATTGCTGCCATATAAGATACAAAGCCTTCTTAAAAAGCACAGAAGTGATGTTGAAGATAAAGAGAAATGATTTCCAGCACTAACACATGGGAAGATAGATCAAGCACACACTTACAAAGGCAATTTACAATGCTATATGCATGTGAAAATACGGAGCTGTCTGGAAAAAATAAACCTAGCTATTTTTCTGTTTGTATAATAACCAGCAAACACAGTAAAATCTCTCAGCTTGACAAGATACATATTAAAGAGCTTTGTGTTTTGTCTTTTAGATTGAGCACACAATTGGGAAATGGGTCCATCTTATAAGCAAAGAACAGCAAAAATTACTTTGAAACAGTGAGTGATGGTATTTTATGTCTAGTCAAAGCTATATAGTTATGTATCAGATGACATTTCAACAGTTCTTAAATAATTAGCTTTAATAAATAATGATAACTACAAATTCAGTTTGTAAACTAAGTTTAGTTTTGTCTAATGAAGTGCCATATATTTATTTTAATTGTTTTTTTCTGATTTAAAAATAGCTTTTTGTGCTCAAAAATACATTGCAACATCTTGCACTGTTACAAGCTCAGGTTGTTTTGACTTTTCATTTCTTAGGTAGAAGTTTGGATTTCTGTTGCTAATTTAATATGAAAAGATGTCTGTTTAAAATATGACTATATTTTAAGAAAAAATATCAGTTAAGGAAAAATCCTAGTTAAATTGTTTGATTAATAAATAATTTGTTTTAAAACTTTAGGCTGTTATATTGAAACTTCTGTGTACTTATTCCATTAGTAAGTCAGCAACGTCCCTTGGTATTTTGCCCAGAAAGTGCTATAACAAAAATTAGGTAATTGTTTTTAAACCATGAAAGAAGTTACGTCTGTTCAACATTCCTCTAGAGAAAAACAATGCATTTTATTGCTGACTTAATAAATCTAAATACTATTGTTTTTATTAGTTGATTGTTTTTATCTTTACTCAGTACAGCAAACAAAGAAACACACATACAAAAACTTAAACACATATAGATCTATGCCCTTTTCTTTGTGTTGTTGAAATCAATTGCACAGTATACAGGCAATGACATTGGAAGTGCTGGTTGATGATTAGTTTTTTCGAGCTTAAAAGCTAACTATATATATATATATATATATATATCCTATATAATAAAGTTCAAGTGTCTCTGCATCCAGTCCCTGTGTCCGTGGAATTGCGCTACTGCGCATGTGCCCCACGGACAGCCAGCGTGAAGCGTCTAACGCTAGAGCAAATTCGCCAGCGTGACGTCAAATCGTAATCGCAAATTCACGAACACCAACTCTGGCAAATTTACGCTAGTGAAGTAGATAGAATACAATGGCGAAAAATTTGTGAAACGAGTCGCGGGATGCTTTTGACACGCGTCAACTTTGGTGCGTCGTTTCCAACGCGCGTCGTGTGGTTTTCGGCAAGCATCGCGTAATTTTCGGCTCATTTGCGACTATTATGGCTAATTTATTGGCAATAAACTGCCTCAGTAGCTTTCCTTCTTCTTTAAATAAAAGCCTTGGATGTGTATCCTATATATAGCTTAAAAATTTTAAATAAAGTTTATTTGCATTTATTTCACAAGGATATTAAACATTTACGTATCTCTACAGAGCACTCCATGTCTTCAGAGCACAAGATATATCACAATTTGATAAATATGTTAATTAATACATCTTCACATGGTAGTTCATCTAGAAAATTTAGACATTACTGGGTTTTAACTAGGTTAAAAAAAACAACAACTTTAAGCTGAACACTTGGTGGCAGAGATAAGTGCTAATGGAATAATTACTAAGAGAAAGCAATGGTGGGGGCATTGTGGTCATGATCACTATAGATTATGTTACTAGAGGCATTAAACAGTTACATAATATGTGCCTTTGCAAGCATCTAATCAGTGAAAAAGTGCTGACCTTCAAAAAAAGAAACAGATTTATTTCTTAATAAGACCTGGGAGAAGGGGATTATTGTTCCCTAATGCTTTTATTTTTTTAGTTTGTTTTGCTTTTAGCTCAAATGCTAGATTTTTTTTCAGCTGCATTCACTAAGTGGCCTCTAATGGTTATATGTTATAAAAAACATAAGTCAAATTAAAATCAGCAAAAATAAGAATAAAAATTCATATTGCGAAATATAATAATGCAAATTTAAATTGAGCATTCTGCTGGATTTTTTATTTGGTGCAAAATAGCCATTTTTTTATTAGGTTTTTATCAGTTTGCTCCTTCTCCCTTTTCCCTCCCATCTGTAATTTTGGTGCAGAATAGCTATTATTTTATTAGGTTTTATCATTCAGTGCACACTAGTTTAAAAACAAATATGTTTTTCCTTTTTTTCCTTTGGTGGTTGAGTCACAATGTGTTCTCAAACCTATATGAAAACTATATGAAAAAGGACTTGAGAAAGGAGGTTGAACCTCCAAAACGTTGTGTGGAGATCTCAATAAATCACAAAAAACAGTGTGTCACTACCCTTAGAAGAAGAATTCAAGCTGCCTAGCTATACTAATATATCTGAATTGCCTATGCTGTCTGAAACACATTAACCTCCAACCTTTGTCTAACCTTAATATGGTGAGGAAGGGGAACTAACAAAAGACAATGACAAAATTGAAAAATAAAGGATGTGAAAGTGGGAGAAAAACAACAATGGCAATAGATGTTGAGATGGGTACTTTAGATACTGTAGACATATATGTTGTCTAGAGGCCTCTCAACAATGCTAAAATTTGCCCCACAAAAATCAGCATTAATTACCCAGATGCATTTGCCTCTCAGCAGCAGCAGAAATAAATCTCTAATAAAGAAATGAAAGACCAAAAAGTCCAGGTCTCCCACTTTATATGGAACCGACTCATGCAGAAGCAAATCTTATCTCAGAGTTATATTCTTGAATATATCATCTGATATATGTCATCTGAGCAGATGGAAACAGATGGAAGTGCTATGGACAAAATTACTGTTCATGTGTTTAATCAGTAACGAAAATGTATGCTTCTTACATTGTATTAGGAAATATATCAAGTGAATCCAATAATATATTGAAATAGAACAGTGGGTATGTCAATATTAATTCATTTACACTGAAAGGAGGGTACAACATTCTGTTTTTTTTATATTTTTGTTTTTCATGGTGTGAGAAGATGTTATAACAGACCTGTTACAGTCATAAAGATACACAGAATTTACAAGCAGGGGAGGGAAGTGTACATGAGGGGAAGTGAAGAAGTATAGTGAGGATGGGCAGGCTTGAACTGGACATTGGGGGGGGGTTACAAATCTCTGGGACCCCCCACGTGCATGTGCAAAAGTTGCTGTACGCATGTGTGAAAGCGTGGCACCACAAATAGTTTTTCTGTGGGCAGGCAGATCTGGAGATGTGGTCTGAGCAGGTGGGAATCAATAACGGCCGGGCCCACCGGCTTTTATACATTTATACATGTATGCATTGTACAAGATTATTTATTCATGAAAATTTTATTTGATTATGTCCAAACCATATTTCTCTTTGTATTTTGATTTTATTTATGTTAATCTTTTCATGAGGTTTCTTCATATATCTGGACAATATTTTGCAAGTTTAATAATAGCTATGATATTTATGAATAGAAGGATCTTCAGTTCCTTTTGCTGTTCTACGTGGGCCATTCAGGTTGCCCATGCATTTTCAAATTTATTTTGTGAGTGTCTTTTCATAGCTGTTTTGTTTTTTTTTGCTTTTGTCTGAATTTCACTTAGAGGCCTTTTTATTAAAACTCAACTTTTTCTCACTAATCCCCTTAATTTACCAATAATTATTCTCCAAAAATTTGGGGCAAGAAAAAGTCACAACAAAATTTTATTTAGAACATTTTAATATTTTTTCCCCTCTAAAATTTCTAGTTTTTTTCTCCTTTAATAACTGGACCAGAAACATGTAAAGCTTAATAAATAGGCCCTTTAATCTAATAACCCATTCCTTTAAGGTATTTGTCTTTACTCTTTTTGGAATAAGAATATACACTGCTTGTAGCATGTATTCTGTTACGTTGTCTTTGATAATCTGTTTTTTATGTTTGTCATTATTTGGTAGTGTAACTTCTATTTTATTAGGTGCATTTTGATGTGTGCAGCTTGGATTATTTCCCTCCAACAGTGTTTTTTTTTAAGCACGCACTACTGGAACCAATCTTTGAAGTAAAAACGTAGTTTATTCCATATCACTACACAGCCTAACGCGTTTGATATCCGCCGATACATAATCATGTTATGCTGTGTAACTTTTAGTAATATTTAATAAACTAAATTTTTACTTCAAAGATTGGTTCCTGGAGTGCATGCTCATTTCATTTGGTTGTATTCTCACCTCAAGCTACGGGTTCTGGGCCAACTGCCGTCCTCGGTGAGTGTGTCATTAGATGATATTTTTAAGTTGCCTGAGAATTTGCATTAATTGTTCCCAAAAGGCTACGGACCTGGGGTTTCAAACCCAGGTCACTCTTCTTATCTGGTGAGCTGCAGTTCAAGTTCACTTAGCAGCTATTAGTATAGCTCAGAGATATTTGATCACGGACTAACTTTTATCTGATTAGTTACTTAAATTGTAAGGATTAGAGCCAGCCATATATATTTATTTATGTGATAATAAATGATGATCCAAGTTTAGACAGATTACTTATACAAGTATGGGACCTGTTATCCAGAATGCCTGGGGCCTGGGATTTTCTGTATAATTGATCTTTGTGTAATTCAGATTTTCTACTAGAAAATCATGTAAATATTAAATAAACTCATTGGCTTTGCCTCCAATTATGATTAATTATATCTTAGTTTGGATCAAGTAAAAGGTACTGTTTAATTATTACAGGGAAAAAGGAAATCACTTTTTCTTTAAAAAAATTAGTTACTTGGATAAAATAGAACCTATGGGAGATGGCCATTCTGTAATTCAGCTTTCTGGATAACGCGTTTCCGGATAACACACCACATAACTCTATAAGAAAGTCCCTTATATTAGATTGTGTACCATATAAACAAAAAGGAATATAACCAGAAAGCTGGTAGTATGGCAGAAAGATATCTGAAGAATTAGTACTCCTTTGTCTCCTTGAGATCAGTACTTTTCCCCCACTGTCTTCTCTATAACAGATTTTCAAGGTTAACTTTCAGTTCTGTCTCATATCTATAATTGATCTAAACAAGCCCACAGAATTTTAAAGCCTAATCATATAAAGAATGAAGAGTAAAATTATTACAATGCTGTAGTAAGTGACAAGCAAGCATAAAGCTAATAAAGATAGAAATGTGCAGGGG
The DNA here is from genome assembly GCA_024363595.1 of Xenopus borealis. NCBI lineage: Eukaryota > Metazoa > Chordata > Amphibia > Anura > Pipidae > Xenopus > Xenopus borealis. Next base: position 119,823,566 of record CM044434.1, on the reverse strand, counting down.
AAGAATTAAAATTCAAGGTAGTATGAAGCAAAAAATATTATAGTATATACTTGTAATATAAAACCTGGTTTTTCTTAAATGCGTCTCCTTGGCAGCTGGAAAATCACATGAATGCAAGGATTTAAATCGCCTTTCATCCAGTGCTGCACTGATGTTTTTTTGGATTCTAAGTCATGGGGAAAGCAAAAGAATTGTCAAATGAATTGCGGGAAAAGGTAGTTGAACTCTATAAAACAGAAAAGAAAATATCAAAGGAATTGATTGAGCAGTGTTCAAACTATAATTAAGAAGCAGAAAATTAGGGGTTCTGTTGAAACCAAACCACAGACCAACTAAAATTTCAGCCAGAAAAATTGTTCAGGATGCAAGAAAAACCCCCACTTCAGGTGAAATACAAAAAATACTGGAGGAAATTTTGCACTCAGCAGCCCGGAAGCTGCGCATGGGACGTACTTGGACATTTCAACATGACAATGATCCAAAATACAAGGCCAAGGTCACTCTAACCTTTCATTTCTCCCCAGGTACTGCGATAGGCTCCATGAAGGGATTTGTTAAACAAAAACTCCATTCACTGTTTAAAGACCTTAGTAGCCAGGTACTCCATTCTGCAGATCTGGCTAAAATTGGAATTATTTGATTATAATGGTGTCTATAACAGACAACCTTTTCGGTAATTTGGATCTTTCCGGACAATGGGTTTCCAGATAATGGATCCCATACATATATTAACTAATATTAAATCAAGGTAAAATTTGCACAGATGTTTACAGAAAAAGTACAGATCATAACAATCTTTTGAATGCATCAAGCTTCCATAATCCTAAGTGCATTAAGGCTATACCAGTTTTTGCAGTATACCAGTTTTTGTGAGTCAGAAGAATTGCATCAGAAGAGAGTGTGTCACAGTTAGGGATGGCGCGAACAGTTCGCCGGCGAACTTGTTCGCGCGAACATCCGCTGTTCGCTCTCGCCGGAAGTTCGCGAACGTCGCGCGACATTCGCATTTTGGGTTCGCGTCAATTTGGCGCTTTTTTTTTTGCCGCATTTTTTTGCCCTCTCACCCCAGACCAGCAGATACATGGCAGCCAATCAGGAAGATCTCCCTGGACCACCCCCACACACCCCCTGGACTAAAAAAAAAAAAAATGTGCATACCTCCTGAGTCCCAACTGTCCCTCTTTTGCGAGCTCAACCCTCTGTCCCTCATTTGTACTGGAAAGACCCTCTTTTTGGAGGACCCTATTTCACTGGAAAGACCCTCACTGAACAGCCAGAAAAAGAAGCAAAGATTTGAACTTGGCTTTTGGCAGAGAGTCCAGAACAGCGTCCAGAACAGCTAACAGGTGCAGGTAAGATACTTTGTAACACTTTTGACATAAGAAAATAATGGATTTTTCTTTTCCCTTGATCCCCCTCTGGCATGCCACTGTCCAGGTCGTTGCACCCTTTAAACAACTTTAAAATCATTTTTCTGGCCAGAAATGTCTTTTTTAGCTGTTAAAGTTCGCCTTCCCATTGAAGTCTATGGGGTTCGCGACGTTCGCGAACTGTTCGCACGTTTGTCGCAAGTTCGCGAACGCGTCCGCGAACTTTTTTGCGGCAGTTCGCGCCATCCCTAGTCACAGTAGATCTGATAGAACGATTTACGGAGAAAGGGTATAAGAAAGAGGGATTCGTCTCCTTGGTGAAGGAGATAGAAAGGATACCTAGGGAAACACTGTTAATTGTAAAGTAGGGAAAGAAAGAAATTGGCAGAATTCCCCTCGTAAGTCTTTACTGCAGAGATAGCAAAAATGTGGAAAAAATTGTTAAAAAGTTCTGGGCTATCTTACATCTAAGATGTGGCTGCCATTTAGTAATAGATTGGAATAGAAACAATGAATCTTCATTATCAGCACTACAGAGTGGTAAGATAATAACGGGAAGCATCATTATCAAGGCAGGTAACATACAATATTTAAAAAAAATTGTATTTGTATTGTGAAAATGTATTGTGAAGCAAAATGGACTCTAGTCTGTAGGCTCATTTGCAGTACAAGGGGTGAAGTGTACCTATTGGATTTTAATGGACATTATGTATGGACTTAACATGTGCCTGTTTTGTCCACAACTACTATGGAATCTGCTTCACATATGGGACAGAAGCAGTTGCACAGGCGAGCTATTGTGTAATTGTTATCAACTTCCATTAATTCGGCTTGTGCCAGAATTATTCTGACACCAACTGACTAATACATTTGGAACAAATAGCCGTGCATATAAAAATTGTTGCTTGCATCAAAATGTACATGCGTCAAAATTATTTTGGCACCCAGCGACTTCAAGGTTAAAACTCCCAAACTCGGTTGCATTTTTATTGTATTCCAGTGGGATCACCTGACTATAATGGGAAAGGATGGGAGCTGCAACATGGAGCAGGTCATGGCTCCTGTAAAAATTAAAACAAGCAAGGGAAAGCTGTGCTCACAGCTTATTTTTAAACATGGTGCAATGAAGTGACTTTTTGGATTTTGATAACTAACCCCCCATATGTCATCATGTCAATGAAGCATTTGCACAGTTATAGGGCTCATTTGGCTCTATTACAAAGAAGTTTCCTAGTTATGTAGTATTAACATTCAACTTAGTTGGACCAAGAAGCTGGTTAGTACTGTTACATTCTCCACAGCATACTGGATTAGTTGATAACTCTGTTTAAGTGCAATTCTTGGTCCTGTGAAATAAAATGCATAATTTAAATATTATAATAAAGAGATCTTCATTCTGCATATACTATACTTACGGGCAGATTTACTAATGGTCGAATTTCAAAGTGAAAAAACTTTGAAATTTGACCGTCAAATTTTTTTGAAGTTTTTTTTCCCGATCAATATGGACCTATTTCGATCGAATAGGCCATTTTCGATTGAATAAAAATAGTTTGAATCGTTCGATTGCCTTGTTTAAATTGAAGGTTCTAGGAGGTCCCCCATAGGCTACAATGGCAATCTGGCAGCTTTAAGGTGGTGAAATGTCAAATTCGAAGGATTTAAAAGGGCCAGTACTTCAAAAATTCGACTTCTCAAATTGTTTCTATTCAAATTGAATTTTGGACTATTCGACAGTCGAAGTAGCCCAAAATTACTTTGAAATTCGATTTTTTTAAATTCACTTCGACCCTCAGTAAATGTGCCCCATAATTTGTGTGCTTTAAAAAGGTTAAAAAAATACTACACTACAAGTATCTGCATTTATCCGTGATTTGTTTGATGGATATATACAGTATATAGAGTTGCACACTTTCCAGGTTCTAGCTTGTTAGCCTCAAAATACTGCTTGCCTGAATCAGACTGCAACAAAAAAGCATCAATTCTGGGAAAACAGAAAATTGGGGTTCTATTGTAATGCTTTCCAAACCACCCACTCATTATGGTACATTAGCTCTACTTGTGAATCCCTTTTTTCTACTTTTAAATGGGCAGATTTAAGGACTTTCAGCAAATCCTTGTTGTTTTATCAAATATGATTTTGAATTAAAAAATAACTTTAGAAGCCCTTAATTCTTAAAGTTTACTTACTATTAACACATTATAACATTGATTCAGCCATCAGGACTGACAAATACTTACAAGCAGAGCCAAAATATTTATTCTAAAGCACTAATTAGGAACAAACTTTAAAGAGCTGATTAGCTAATCCACAACTTTTTCAGATCATGCTTTTTGTCGCCAAAAAAAAAAGTTGTGAAAAAAGTGTGACTTTTATGGTATTCATTATGCGTCGAAATTGCAACAATGCTGTATCAAAAAATAATCCAGCTAAAACCAAGTAGAAGTGGAAGATCTTTCTTTGCTTCATGATTTTTAATGATAATTTTCATGATGTTTTTATTTCAGATCTTTTGATAAATGACTGATATTAGTTTACTCTTTAAAAAAAATGACAAATGACAAATTAGTCTTAGTAAATTCCCCCCTAAAGTCTTTTTAACCATTGTCCTGAAAGTTCCAAATTACAGAGTGTAATATACAGCACATTGTGGAAACAGTGCAGAACTTTATAGTTTTATTTTATAAATTTTTATTTAATTTGAAGAAGATTTGCTCCACAAAAGGAAATAATTTGTATCTCTATGTGTAGTGAATTTAGTTGACCTGTTATACTCTGCAATATAAAAAAAACTACAGACTCCCAAAGCAAACAAGAAGCCTAAGAAATATTCACTTTTTAGGTTGCTATTAACCTGTTTAAATTAGCATTATCTTTGCAAAGTCTTTACTCACAGTAATACTTAAAGTATATCACTACTGATTTTGAACTTAGCCACATTTCAGAAAAAGCAGATGATGTGGGAGTCTTACGGAACATTCGCTTAAATACTGTAGCTGAGATCAGTCACATTGTCATGAATACTGATACCAAAAAAAATCTCTATTTCCAGGGGATTATTATCTGAAATATTGATTCAGTCAATTTAATTGAATTTTTACTTAGAAAAGTGATTTCAAAAATGTTGCTCCAATATTAATTTGTATCTGCTTTGGATAAGATTATCATAAATTTTTTAGCTTGTCCCAATTCCTCTTTCATTATTCATTAGCATCTCTCTTTGCATGTGTAAGAGACCTTGATGAAACATGTTTATTCATAGATTAACCTTTTTAAATAATTCTAACAGCTCTCTAACAGGAACCTTCCTGGCATGCCGAATATCTTGTCTTTGTTTCATTATTCAATCCCTGCACTTCATCTTGCACTTAAGATGCAGAACATGAATCATACCATTCTTCCTACTGTTCTTTTTTTTCCAGTGAAGTATCCTCTGCAGTCTGATCCCACTGGGAAACTGTTCACAAAATACTGCAGCACACTTGTCTACTGGAAGACTAAGCAACAGAGCAATTTCTGCAAAACCTGAGTGTGAATATTGATTTATGTCTTCTTTAGTTCATTGCAGATATGTGACCATGTTTTTGTTCTTTGTTCTTTATAGCTTTCATTAGAATATTCACTTTTTAACATGTCTTTGGAGACAGCTATAAAGGTGACATTGCATATCATCCCTGTTCAAATGATCTCAAGAGTTTATTTGTCATGCAGGTTTTAAGTGGTGAAGAGCGTAGAGGGAGGACTTCACAGAAAGAAAGGATGCTTTATGAAGAATTCAGTTTCGAGCTGGCAGTTCATTAGCATTGTATTCCACTGCTGACAGTATGAAGACTGGGGGAACATGAAGGACATCCGAAATGTTCTATATGTATGTATGTAGCTTTAGCTAAATAAAATAGAAGGAATTGCACATTGTTAATGAAAATCATGGCTATGCATAAGGGATTTATTGGCTTTGTCTTCCACTGCACAGAATAGACTACCTAACATATTGTTTAAATTAATGTTAAAACATATTACCTAAGATAGTTGGTAGTAAAATCTAAATCCCTGGTTGTCAAGGACCTATCTACTTGCACCAGAGATTTAGGGTCAGATTTATCAAGGATTTAATTGAAAATTTGAATTTTATTTTAATATAATTCAACTATGGAAAAGGCCAAATTTGACTATTTGCCATCTAAAACCTGTCAAAGTGGTGTTTTAACCTATGGAGAACCTCCTACAATCAATTTGGAGTTGTTTTGGGAACTTTTGAAAATAAAAATTGTGAAAAAACTTGAATCAATTCGATTTGAATTCAATTTGAGTTTGCAGGTCAATCCTATTCACCCGAATAACATTTTTTTTAATTTTTAAATAAATTTAGATTTTTTCCAAATTTCCTATAAACTTGAAATTTAACTCGTGATATATCTGCCCCTTAGAGGCACTTCATTAACTTCAATAAATTAAATTTTAATCGAAATTCATTTTGGGGTCATTTATTAAAAAAATCAAATATGCAAACTTGGACGAATTTTAACAACCTGAAAACTCCAATTGAATTCTATTTAAATTTGACCACATGTGATTCAAGTTTTTTTCTTTGAAAAAACTTGAATGTCAGGTTTGATTTACCATCAACATCAATTTATACTAACTTTACAACAAAATACAGTTTTATTATCATTATTACAATGATAAACGGTTTATTATAAGGTATTATATCCTATGCCAGTACTAACATGTAAATAAATAAGGTTCTTTGTTCAGAGAATCATTAACCCGATTTTTCACTTGAGTGTATTAAATACATTGCAATGTCACCACTTTATAGATCTTATCATTATCTGGAAGAGGTTTCTTGTTACATTGGAAGGTTATGTATTCTGCAGTAATGGCTGTAAATAATCCAATTTGTTTAAAGGGAGGGCATTTTTTGGTAGCACAAAATGTCTGTGTCCTTAATATATTGATAATGGGTTGAGTGCTAAAGATCTGTTGTATTCGTCTGTATATACTATATATGTGTGTGTTTAAACATGCTTTACTGGGATCTCAAGGTTATATATTACCATTACCAGATTACCATGGCAACATGTGTCTTCCTCAAAGTTTTGACTTACAAGAAATGTTACTGGTAACAGGTCTGCTGGGCAACATGCTCTTCAAATCCACCCTGTTGCTCAACACAAAAAGGAGTATTTATCAAAGTCCGATTTTTCTGGTTGTACTTTTAAAGGGGAAAGACAAAATTTTTTCATAGAAAAAACTATTTGAACTATGCTTACTGTTATTTGTAATCTGTCACTTGGGAAAGAGGGTGTCATAGGTTCTTAAAATTGGCAGTACATTGTAAAAAACGGCATGTAGAGAAATACAGCAACAAATTATAGACAGAGCAAAGCAATGGTGCCACTGTGGAGATGGTCTGGTAGTTTGCAAGATGCACCTTTAAGGCTACCAGCTAATGGTATCCCCTCAAGTATAAATGCCCACAGAGCAGAATACTGATCAGAATCCTTTTTTTTACTGAGCATGTTGGTTTGTGTTGGTTTTACTGATTAGCAGATTTATTAAGGGTCGAAGTGAATTTAAAAGTTCGAATTTTGAAGTATTTTTTTAATACTTCGACCAACGAATAGGCCAAAATTCTATTCCAATTGAAAAAAACTTCGAAAACTTCGACTTTGATACTTCTCCAGATTAAACCTGCCGAATTGCTATATTAGCCTATGGGGACCTTCTGCAAAAAGTATTGTCACTTCGAAGTCAAAAATGTACGATTCTAAGAAAAAATCGTATGAAACATACAATCTGAAGTACGATTGTACAATGCCTAAAATCCTCCAACTTCGACTTCGAATGTCGGAGGATTCTATTCGAGGTTCGAATTTCGAAGTTTTTTGCACTTTGAATTCAACCCTTAGTAAATCTGCCCCTGACAGGTTTTGCCATGAAAAAGACACCCATAGACAAGATTCGTCCATCAGTACTGATATTATTTCTCCAACTATCAGTCAAAAATTCAATCACAAGACCTGCCTTACTAGCTAAATAGTCCAACTACTGTAATGTACTACTAGTAAATTAATGTTATCCTTTATTTATATAGCACCAATATAGTCCGTAGGACTTTACAGATATTGTCATTTACATCAGTTCCTGCCCAAGTAAAGTTTACAATCAAAGGTCCTTGTCAAATTTACACACACTATGGTCAGTTTTCATTAGAGCCAAAAAAATTTGCCTTTGTCTTTTTGGAGTGAAGAAAAATGTTAGTGCCTGCAGGAAATCCATACGGGGGGGGGGGCACATACTCTTTGTAGAATCAAACGCAGCAATGCTACCGGCTTATTGATTATTGTTAATGTAGTGTAACCCCTTTTTGGCCACCCCCTGGTGCCAAGGTTATACATCAAGGCCTCAACATAGTGGTGGCTCAAACCACTCTCCTAAGTGAAATAGCACTCAGATAATCTCTAGCTGAAATCCAGCAGTAAGATGGCTTTGAGCACATAGCATCTCCTTTTATAGTGGTGCTGCTGTGACACCTTGTGGGATCGCCATGCTGCACCAATACAAGAGCTCTGTCCCTTAGGAAACACTGTAGCTCAGCCAAAATAGGGGGATTTCCAGACCACGATGTCTCCAGATCATAGGAATAGCCCTACGGGTCCCTACAGTAGTTAGGACCAGCAACACAGTAAATAACAAATGAATAATGCTTTCAACAATTCCATCAAAAATGAAATTACTTTAAAATTAAAACAATCTGATACAACTGCAACAGTCTTTTCTATTCTGTCTCACTACAGTTGATAAAAGGTAGTTTAATTTAAGATCAAACTATGTAACATACTTACATAGTTAAATTGGGTTGAAAAAAGACAAAGTCCATCAAGTTCAACCCCTCCAAATTAAACAGCATACACACATACACACACACACCTACACTCTTTCACACAAACCATATAATAAATCCAGATGGTATCTTTGCAGCCATATCTAAAAGTGGGTGGCTTTCCCTTTCTAGAAAGTATGTTTCTGAAAGGCCTATTTATCAAAATTTTAATTTGTGTTACGTTTGATTTATATACAAAAGAAAAATATAGTTAAACATAAAAAGAAGTTAATACAGGTATGGGACCTTTTATTCAGACAGCTCAGGACCTGGGGTATTCCTGGCCAGTTTCAACGTGTCGCGTCCTTTTCGGGGCACGTCTCATTTTTTTTTACACGCCAGAGATAAATCACCCACTTAGGGAGTTATTTACTAAAATCCAAATTGTTCGCTTCATTTTATTAAAAAAACCAAACTCCCATTCTCAATTTTACATTAGTTTTCAATAAATTAACTTGATCTAAATTAAAAAAATCTGGTGAGGAAAACTCGATATCTGGACTCGATAAAAATGTGAAAAGAATTAACAATTTTTCAGATTTGATGGGTGCAATCTCAGTATTTTTGGATTATCATTCAAAAAGCACAAATTATTGTACAAAACCCAGTGCCATTGACTTCTTCATGACCTTGGCAGGTTTGAGATGGGGTACTTTTTTATTCAGATTTTTATCAGCCTTGGTGTATAATAAATCTGTAAACATTATACTTTTTTTCCATGAAAAAAATGTGTTTTCCTTTTTAAAACACCAACCAGAAAAATTCAGAATTTAGTAAATAATTCCCTTAGGGGGCAGATTTATCAAGGGTCAAATTGAAAAATCTAATTTTTTATTCTAATTTTGAGTTTATTTCAGTATAATTTGACTAGGGAATAGTCCAAATTCGATTTGAGTCAAAAAAAAAAAAAACCTGCCAAATTGGTGGTTTAGGCATTGGGGGACCTCCTACAATCAATTTGGAGTCATTTGGTGGACTTTTGGAAAAAAAATGTAAAGATTTTATTGGTAAAAAACTCAAATCCAATTTGATTCAAATTTGATTTGAGTTTGCAGGTTGATCCTATGCACCCAAATTTAAAAAATGTGATTTATTTTCAATAGACTTTGGGTTTTTTTTTTTGAGTTTATGGAGTTTTTGTGAGTTTTCAGAAACTCCCATAAACTCGAAATGCAACCCTTGATAAATCTGCTCCAAATGTTTGAATATTTAACATCTTACTTGAAAAATCTGTCTTAAAGCTGTATCACAAGTCTGTTAGACTAATCACTTGCAGAACGTAGTTAATGCTGTGTCCCTGGTATTAGGAACCACGTTCTAATTAGAATGCAGCATAGGACTCCAGTGACTACTTGATTCCAGATTCCTCCCTGCTGCCCAAAATTGTGTTAGGGCAAATTATATCCTACTGCACATGTTTCAGAGATGCAGCTTTCCTCTCTTCTAAGATGGCACACATGCAAATTCAGCGAATGCAAATCTTAAGCAGGCTGAGTAGTCTGTTAGTACTGAGCGCAATGTGTATTATGTGTATCATGTGCTTATGGGTTCAGCTGGAGTGTTTTTTCTTGTGTGCACAATTTGGAGTAAGAGGAAAAGGAAGAATGTAATCCTTTATCAAGATGACGGTCATGTTTTACCAAAGGAGAGATGGACATGATGCATTATTTTCAGCTTTTATATTCACATAGGTGAACTAAAAATATAGCAATTAATGACATCTTTGTGAGAACTTTAGAGGGAGGGGGTAGTGCCTAAATGTTGCCTTTCGTTCTCCCTTAAATACTGTAAGTGCATTCATAGGAAAGATTATGATTTCCATGCTAGATATTTGTTACAGATGTTTAGTTTTCTCCAAAAATCTACTACTTTCAGCCATTTATCATTCTATTACATAGCACCTGCATAAATCTTTCTTACTTGAAGTAGCTCTTCTAAAGGTGCTCCCAAAAGGCACTGGGAACTGCATCTTTTTTCATGTTTATGATTTTTACAAAATTCATTTTATGTGGTCCATTGTGAAGTAATAAAACTGGAATGTTCATTGTATTGATTGCTGTCTGAACACAGAAAAGCTAAGGCCATTCTTAAATGTTTACCTGAGAAAAATGTGGGCCACAATACAATGTTGTGTTTACATAAGTTTTGTTCTTGCATTTTAGATGTAGTAATAAGTCATCAATAGTGATGGGCGAATAAATCTGCCATAGTTAAATTTGCAGTGAATTTCCGCATGTGGCGACTGTCAAATCTCTTTGTGAACCCACGGCAAAAATTTGCTGTGCAGCTCATTTTGACGACCGCCGAATTTTGATGCTGGAGGAGTGCTGGTAAAAAAAAGGATGCGTGACAAACAGAACATCACGCAGCCAATTAGATGTGAGCCCTCCCACTGTCTATATAAGGAGGTGCAGAGATGGCCATTACTTATGTTTTTGGTAGGTTAGAGAGAGCATATTAGAGAGAGATATTTGTGTTTTATTTAGCTAGAGGAGTTTGTGTTGTGCGCGTCAGTGCAAGTGGAGGTTGAGGATTTCAGTTTACTGTTTTCCCTCTGCTGCTTGCCTGCTCACCACCCAATAGCCCTTGTTAGGGCTATCTGTCTTTCACTGTGCTTGTGTGTATGTATTCCTTCTGGGTATAAACTTCTGCTGAGGGGATTTAGTTGAGGGTTTTATTTTTTTCTCCTTTCCTTCCCCAAATATTCAACCCCACTATGACGGGCCCTGGGATAGGGGTGGGATAGGAGGTCTGGGTGGTGGTGGGAAGAAGAGTGGGATAGGAAGGGAACGGGAGAGGAAAAGGCCGAGGTGCTGGCCATGGACATCCAACTCCACAACAGCCCGGCCCAGGTGCCACGCCCAGTCTGGGCACTGTAGTGTGGCACAAGCTGCAATCACAGCAGCTGCTTTCACAGAAGCAGCAGCAACAACAGCAGCAGCAGTAAGTGCTACAGCAGCAGGTGGCTCTGGGTCTCAGTGGAGCAACTGACAAACGTAGGACTGTGCTAGATTTTTTTACCACTGCTTCAAGACCCATACGTTCACAGCAGGCAGAGGCAGTGGTAGACTGGCTGACCCAGGCTACCTCGTCTGCCAGGGGCACCAGGCTGTGCTGCAACTCCTTTTTCTGGGTGAGAGTATTCATAATGCACCTGAGCTCATAGCCACCTTCCAGACAAAGGTGCGGCTTTGGTTCACTTCCCAGCCAGCTCCAAGCAATAGCCTGCTGGCCGCCATCCGCCTAGGCCCCCAGACCCATATGCCTTGCTTTGCACATGTCCTCAAACTTGTGGTGCAGTGCTTCTTCAAGAGCTACCAAGGGTTGGGTGATATGCTGGAGAAGGTATGCAGGATATGTGGCTGGTCAACCACCATCAGCACCATCTGCCACTCCACCGGCTCATCTGTGACCTGTCGTTGCGCTGGAATTCCACCCTGCACATGGTGGAGTACCTCTTAGAGCAGCCCTGAGTGGTCAGCAATTACCCGCTGGAGCAAAGTGCCAGGGGTACTCAGGGGGCATATTTAGGGTACTTCAATGCAGAGCAGTGGCAGCAGATGAGACAGCTCTGCCGAGTACATGCCCCCTTTGAGCAGGCCAGACGCTTTGTTAGCAGGGACAATGCATCTGTTAGCGATGTGATACCCCTGATGTTCCTCCTCAAGCTCACATTGGATGGCCTGCTAGAGGAGTGCGACGTGCCTAAGAGGAGAGTAGGCCCTGTAGGCTGGCTGAAGGGACTGGGAGGCAGGATGAGAAGATGGTGCCTGATGTGGAGCAGGATGAGGGAGACTGGGTGCTATGCGCAACATGGGGAGCAGGGCACACATCAGCTAAAAACCCCAGCTATTGTCATCAGATCTGAAAGACTGGGATGATTATTGGGTGGACACTTTGCTTGACCCATGGTAAAAGGGAAGGTTGGCGGAGTTTCTTGGACAAAGCCAGAGAGAGAGGAGGGTAAGTCAATTGAGGAGGGCTCTGCGCTCAAAACTAGTGGAGGCCTACCCCCAGTCTGACACTTCTCATGCTTTCACTACTCCACACACCTAGCAGAGATGGGGGCAGCAGCAGCAAAGGTGGAGATCTTATGGGTGTGGAAGAGCTTTTTGAGCCTTCATGGGCAGCAGCAGGCTCAGTCAGCACCCAAAGCCACCACCAGCAGTATGGTGCTGGTCAGTCAGAACGCCATTGGCCCTGATGATGACCCCATGCAGTTTTGGGTATCGGGGCTCGACCAGTGGCTAGAACTGGCACAGTACACTCTGGAGGTGCTGGCTTTCCCCCCTGCCAGTGTCCTCTCAGAGTGTGTCTTCAGTACCACAGGTAGGGTGGTCATTATGAAGCAACACGGCTATCCACTGGCAGCGTGGATATGCTATCAATCATAAAAATTAATGAGGCCTGAATAAGCGGGGATATCCCAAGTGCCCATTGCAGACAGCAGAGACTAGCCTCCTCTCCTCCTCCTCTTCACAGATGTAACCTCCTCTCTCCATTTCTTCCCATAATTTCCTCCAAAGTAGTATTGCCTATTCCCCATCTGTCTGCCCCTGCTGCCCTTGCTGCTTCTCCTGTAGCCTGCTACTAGCCCTAGTAGTGTTGCTGCTGTGCTGCATTGCCTGCAATTTCTTTTGCCTAACATGACTTCTAAAAAAGTTCTTCAAATACTGCTGCATTTTTGGCTAATTTCTTGTGGTTGAGGCCTAAAATGGCTTCTAAAAATGTTGCTTCTAATATTCCTGATTAGGTGGCTAATTTCTTCTATTTGAGGCCTAAAATGGCTTCTAAAAATGTTGCTTCTAATGTCTACCTCCATTTTATTCTTCTGGTTCTAATACAGCTGATTCCAATACTACTGCTGCTGCTGTTGTTACTATTGCCTCATTATTTGTAAAATGTCTTCTGTTTATTGGTATTCTGGTTAGTGAGGGGGTGTCCAAATATATCTGAATGTCATCGGCATACAGGTGAAATTTAAGGCCAAATGAAGATATAAGGTCTCCTAAAGAGAGAGTATATATGGAGAACAACAGAAGACCAAGTACAGAACCCTGAGGCACCCCCACATTATTCAGCAAATGTCTTCTGTTTGAGGCCTGCCTAATTTAATTCTTCTGTTCTAATATAGTTGATTCCAATACTACTGCTGCTGCTATTGCAATTATTGCCTCATCATTTGGCAAATGTCTTCTGTTTGAGACATGCCTCATTTAACAATTCTGTTCTAATATAGTTCATTTCAATACTACTGCTGCTACTGTTGCTACTACTGCCTCATCATTTGGCAAATGTCTTCTGTTTGAAGCCTGCCTCATTTAATTCTTCTGGTTCTAATACAGTTGATTTAATGCTGCTGCTTGGTTGGCAAATGTAGTCACTCAAAGTCCTGCCTCTAAGTTAGATGTCTGCAAGTACACAAATGAGGTCTCTGAAATGACTGCTGCCAAAAGGCCTGCTGCCTCAGTCATCATACAAATAACAAATTAACAATCTCTTCAAACTCTACAACTAATGCTAGTGTTGTGTTATAGTATACCTTTATTGAAGGTTTTCGTAACGTGCAGCTAAAAAAATATAATGGATTTTAGGGACACTCAATTCAATAGCAGATTCATCAAATGATGTGCTGCATAGTTGTCTAATTTATTCTGGATGGGGTCTGCCAAGGCCAAATTATATGGTTTCCAATTATGCTGCTTTTTCTTGTTATTTTTTTCTGGTTGAGGCCTACCTCTTCTAATTCTAATTTCAATTCTATGTTGATGCTATTATTGCCATAAGGTTGTCCAATTTCTTCTGAATGGGGTCTGCTAAGGCTCCTAAAAATTATATGGTTTCCAATAAAGCCCCATTTTCTGGCTATTTTTTTCTGCTTGAGGCCTACCTCTTCTAATTGTAATTTTAATTCTAATTACGTTGATGCTACTACTGCCATAAGGTTGTCCAATTTCTTCTGGATGGTGTCTGCCAAGGCTCCTAAAAATGATATGGCTTCTAATAATGCCGCATTTTCTGGGTAATTTTCTATGATTGAAGCCTACCTCTTCTTTTTTTATTTAATTACTTCTAATAGTGCAGCATGATTAGCAAATATAGTGACATTAATATTGAAATTTATTTTAAAAATCTATGCACTTGAGTATTACAGAAGTCAATTAGACAATTTCAGTGCCTTTGAGTGATGAGTGAGGAGGAGCTGATGTACCTCATCCGGTACCTGCAATATCCCTCCTGGGACACCAGGCTTCCGCTGGAGTGTGATAGAAGGACTGTGGTGCAGGCTGTACCAGCACTTTGAGGGACGCCTACCTCTGCATAGCCTACAGAGAATCTGGAGCAAATTTAAAGAGGTGCCTCACTGCATTAGTGGAAGAAATATGCATGGAGGTAGAAGGTAGAGAGTTATTTAAAAAGAAAACATGATTCTCTTGTTTATTACAACAAAGTCACAAATTGTTTATAATGATTTGCGATTTTACAGCAAAAATGTATTTAAGTGAATACTTTAATTAGGATTGGAACAGTTGACTTTGAATGACTGTCATAAAATTGCAGACAAGTTAGATAAAAAGTAAATGAGCTGTCAACTGGAGATTATCCGCTGCAAAAAAAACTCTCTTAATGGTTTTGCCCACCCCATACTTGCCATCCTTATTGATGATGGTTTTCTTGTAGTTGCACAACACCTCAGCCTGTATAATTTGTGCTGTACAAATGCAAGTGCTGTATTACTCAAACTGAAATTCTTTGATTGCCAGCGAAGTGGATCCAAGACGATCCAGCTGCAGGAGGGGCCGAGCAAGAGGCAGCAGAAGGCAGAGAGGTGGAGGCAGCAGAACCTGCTGCATCTGATGCAAGTCCTCCAGCACCTCCACCACCATCTCAATCAGAGGCTGAAGGGGGCAGAGGTGTAGAAGCAGTAGATGCTGATACACAGACGGATGCATAGCAGCATTACCACCACCACCACCTAGTGGCCTAGTGCAGCAGGTCACCAAGATGAGGAGGGAGATATGGGAAGTGAGGGATAACCCTCCTTCTCCTCCCCCTCCTGCATTATAAATAAAAAAAAATTGCACCATTGTGCTTTGTTAATATTAAAAATTTTATTAAAAACTGTACAGTATATTTGAAGTTTATTTTTCATTTAACTACTACCTATATGGTACTTTAAGTTGTTTGGATAATATAACACAATTATGACTACTTACATTTACACATAAATATACGGCTCATTGATATCAATAAATGGTATATTGATCATAATGTGGGATACAAAGCACCCAGATATTAAGTGTTCAGATTAATTATTAATAGTTGAGCCTTTGTTAGTAAGCTTTTAATAATAAAGAAACTATAGATGGTACTTTTTGGTTCAATAGCAATATAGAGAGTAGAAGTAGATACCAGTCAACCAGAGCTAATGTAAAAAAGTACAGATGTTTTTAAGACACTGGCAAACTGTGAGGACTTTTTTCTTTTTAAATGATAGGAGTGCTCTAAAGATGTACAGTATACAGGGAGAGCATGTGTGTAGCAGTCTGAATTGCTCTTCCCATTGACTCAAAAGCAAAACATGCCGTAAATGTATTTATCACAGTGTACAAAATAAGTGAAAATATTTTCATGGTAGCCCCAAAGCCATGTCTGGTCTAGGAGTCAAAAAAGGCCCCAACAGGCCCCATCAGCCCACTAAATAGTGACTTTCTATGGCACCTGATAGCAGCACTTGCCAGAACCTACAGATCACCAGTCTGGGAAAAAAGGTGACAACCAGCAAAAGTCATCTGTGAAACCATATTTAATTATATAAAACGCACAGCACCAACATCGGGGGTTAAGTCTTCACAATTTCTATATTAATGAATCCTAATCCCAATAAGAAGCAACTCCTTAACAACTTTCCAAAAAGACACTTCTCACCAATTTTCACTATTGGCCCGGGTGCACCTGCCCCGAGCCAAACACTTACTGTATGCAGAGGGGGAGAAACAATGTCCGCTATCGGCATGCTCATACAATATATTTATATTCTTCTTACCGGATTGTTGCTTTTACCCGGGTGCAGCTGCCCCGAGTCCCTCGCCACAGGATAAACGTGTAGCCAATAGTTAACTTGTACTGCAGCACACTCCGTGCTCCAAAGTAGAGGATCACCAAAGCAGAAGTTATAGGTTAAAAAGTCATGTTTATTTAAACATTGAATAAATAGACAACCGTCCAAGGTCTGACATGTTTCGTGTCTACGCACTTCCTCAGAGCAGCTATAAACTAACTAACTGGTGTTGCCAGTGTAGTTTTTTAACTACGATTTAGATTAAAAGTTAAGTTTCATAACATTGTTGTGACCGTAAACTGAACTGGTTGGCTTGCTACATTGTTGGCTAGGTGCTTATTGCACACTCCACTACTTAAGGTGGCTATTTTGTTTCTCATTTATTGTTAAGATAGGAGTCCTCTAACAATTTGTGTAGCAGTATACTATGGGGCATATTTACTAAGGGTCAAAATTGAATTGAAAATTCGACCATCAAAAGTGCTTTTTCGATCGCAAAATCGACCTTCTTCATTAGATGTGGTCAGTTTTCGATCGAACAAAAATTGTTTGGCCAAAAACCTTCGATTTTCAAAAAGTTCCAAAAACACTTCTTAAAGTTTCTAGGAGGTCCCCATAGGCTAAAATAGCTATTTGGCAGGTTTACGATGGTGAAGTGTCGAATTTGAATTTTTTTTAAAGAGACAGTACTTCGATTTTCCAATGGATACATTTTTAAATTAATTTTTTTTTCAATTCAAATCGAATTTTGGCCTAATCGATAGATGAAGTAGCCAAAAATTACTCAGAAATTAAAATTTTTTTAATTCGAATTTTCACTTTGACCCTTAGTAAATTTGCCCTTAAGTGAAACACCTGTGTGAATTAGTCTTCTCATTGAATCCAATGCAATTCAGCACATTCAGACAAAAAGCAAAAGATGGCATACTAATTTATCATCACAGTCTACAAAGCTTGAAAGTACGGGGAAATGCTTTAATGGTAGCCCCAAAGCCAAAAAAAAGGTGACACAAACAAAACACCCATAGAAGATGGGTTTCATCAAATTGCATTGTATGTCAAAAAATAACTGTGTGCATAAAAACACAGATACGCGTTCATGACACGAAACGAGAAAGTAAATAAATTCACACATCACTAGTCATCAATACTAACCGTTTGCTGTGTAAAGTAGGTCTAGCAATAATTTTCTATATAGAATCACATACAAACTTTTATGTGCTATCCATTCCACAAATACAGTATGTTAAAAAAAGCTTGCTTTTTACTCACAATGCTGTTGTTTTTCCCATACTTCCAGTGTTATTTGAGCAGCGTTCATGAAGTTTCACAATTACACTTCATGCGTTAGGTAGATAATTGTATGTATATATACAAATCAGGTGCAAGCAATATTTTAAGAGTGCGAAAATGTGTTGAAATAAATTACAATGTTACTCTTTTAGCATAAGTCTGTTTATTGATGCAAGCCACTCTAACTTCAGGGCTCCTCAACAACATTAGGCACATGTGCACAGGATTCAGAAGAGACAGGACACAATGTTACAACTACAGTATATGGAAGTGTATTGTAATCACAACATCCCTATCCATGTTAGCATGACCACATTTGAAGCTGCCATTGCAAGTGACCCTAAGGGGGTTATTTATTAAAACTCAAATTTTTTTCTAGTCAAATAGTAGTAGTGAAAAAACTCAAATTTGTAGAGAATAAAATGTTTTAAATTGTATCATGCCCTGAGGCTGCTAAAAGTCTGAATACAAAAATACTTGATAAATTAAACAGACTTTTATACCAAGTCAAAGTTATATGGACTGTATACCAACTTAGAATTAGAAACGTATGATAGTCAAAGAAGGTAAGTGACACATTTTCTGCAAAATGCTTCTTTTAACTGTAGATCTGTTAAAACAATGTAACATTGTATCCTAGATATGGTGCTGTGTAAATATGTATAAATTGTATCATCTGCAGTAAATCAGTAGCTTGATAAACGGCTGGGAACAGGTCAGAAACATTGCACTTGTCACAGTCATGTGTTTTCAAATAAGGGTTTTTTAACTACAGTATATTCTACAATGGTGCTGCACTAAATAATAGTACTTTGGAATCCAGTTGACCAGTGGACCACAGGTCACGTGCACCAAATGAAAAGAATTGCAGAACTGGTTAATGCTGACTGAACTATACCAAGGCTTGTTAAGGGATCACATTCAAAATTTTGTCCTAGTGAATGTCAGACAAATTTGATTGCTTTTTATGCTGAGGTAAGTAAGATGGACAGCAGGGGAGCAGTAGATAGAATCTATTTACTTATTTGTGCCCAACAAATAAGTGTTTTCTAAACTAAGATTTGTTTGGGCTTATTGAAGTCAATTGCAAATGTATAGGAGACTGGCTACAAGATTGGGTACAGAGGGTGTTTATTAATGGTACATTCTCTACTTGGAATAAGGTTCTTAGTGGAGTTCCTCATGTGTAATGTGTTAGTTAACATTCCTATAAAACTATAGACAATGTTAAAGGGTACAGAAACTTTCAAGCACCACTGTAGATATTGTAATCATTAGTACTAATCATTCAAAAATTTTCACCAAGTTTCGCCACGAAAATGAAGCCCATGGACTCTTTGTCTCACGTCAAAGAAATGTTGTTGCCAGATTTGCTACAGGGCCACAACAGGGTAGTTTTTTTTTCATTTAAAGGTTACTGCCAGCATGAGTGGATAGAATGTGACACCATGTGGGAGGGTAGTACAAAGGATGACAATATCAGCTATGGCACTGTAGAGCTTTAGGGCGTAATAAAACACACAATGGGTAACAGTCACATTCAGTTTATTATTATTATACACAAATACTTTAGGATATACAATGACTACATTAATCCAGCAGGTGCATATACACTGTATACAGTATATAAAACAGATATACTTTATATGAAATTTCAGTAATAACAAGCATGTTAGATTTCAGACTTCAAAGGCATAAGTTCCATTCTGAAACAATAATATACATTTTTGCACATGTATGCCATTAAAACATTTATGCACAAGTGTTTACTCATTCTTAAAGGGAAGGTTGACAGAAAAAATTATTAGCAATATTAGACAATTCATAATCTGTAATATTTGTTTTCTTCCTATAAAACTGAGTTCAATCCTTCTCCCAAATGAAAAATAAAAATGCAGAACTATTTTAGTGGCAGCACATTTTTACAAGCCATTATAAAAGGAGCAGCTGCCTTCATGTTTCACAAATAGCTGTGTGTGCTGATATTTTACAATCCAGTGGTATTCCAGCCAAATCCACCTATTAAAACATTTATATGTGCAGTCTCCTTTCAATACGTTATGCTTAATAAAATAGTACTACATGAATTTATAATAAAAAAAACATGAAATAATTTCAACACTAAACAAGCTCTCAAAGGTATTTGGATTTGTCTCATAATTAACAAAAATAATACAAATGGAAAGCTTTAGTAGTACTTTCTTTGTTACACGCCAGTATATTTGGTAATTTTGAGGAACAATTTGTTCCAGTAAGTTTGCATTATCTGTTCTGAACCTTTAAATGCTTTAATTGAAGTTTCAAATGAAGTATGTTTAATGGCATAAAGGCAAACATTTCAACATTTCCTCCATTAAAGTAGCTTTGCACAATATAGAGGAATCATTTTGCCTTATTCGACATATTTCATGACATAATTTGTTTAATTTCACACTTTGCTAACTGTTTTTTTTTTTCCTTATGTATATATTCTCTCTCCGTGTTTGTTTGTGTTGGCTGCTACTTGCGCTACATTCACCAGTGCTGATGCAAAGTAGCCTCTACTGCACAGGTTTTATTAGCAAATGTGCGTATGACATAATCTTCAGCACAAATGTGTGACTCACAACAGAACCCTGTGAGTACTACTACCTCAGATAATATTTTATGTGTGCAACAATTTTTTCCCACTCCAAATGCAATTTTGTCTTTTTGACAATTTTCTCAGCAAATTTATTGCCCAAATGCATTGAAGTCAGGGTATTTTTTTCTTATGGTGTCTCTTTTGTCTCGGCTACAATTTTTTTGCGGCAACATTTTCTGTGGCTATTTTTTTTTTTGTGAACAAATTTGGCAAAGTGCAGAATTTTGGAATTCAAGCCTGGTGAATACATTACATTCACTCACTATTGCTCATAAAAGGCAATTATATTTGTTTGATTCAACCTGTCATTCATGAAGCCATGCTGATTACTACTTATAATGACAGTTTCCAGAACATAATCTTGTAGGAGAATGTTATTTATTTTTTTTATTGTACAATTTCTTTCTATATGCTGAAGCTTTACTCACAAAATTGTTAGTTACATGAGATTTAATTTATTTTCTAATGGAAAATTTGGTGCACAGCATAGAACCTGCATTTTCTGTTTAAAGCCCATCAGTCTTTCTATCTTGAAATCATAAAAAAACCAAATCACCTGGATCAGTGATGTGCACGTTCAGTGCTCAAGGGCATGCAGACAATGCAATTTTTAACAGAATATGTTCTTTACCACAAGATGGTTAGTCATTTTGACTGGCACACCTATGATCTGGCCTGATGATTCCCGTTGAGACATAAGACTTAAGAAACATTTTGTCTACATTGCATTGTCACTCTGGCATAAATTGCTTGTGAATAAGTCACAGTAGTTTTAAACCACGGTAAATGAAATTCACTATCCAAGATTCTATTATGTTTGGGATACAGTAAAATCATGTCAAAGGGATTTTTCATTTATTGTTAAGATTTTTTACCTAATTTCTAAAATTTAAATTAATAATTATATTTCAAAATTATTCAGATTTAGATTTTTTGTGCACAAAAACTCATACATTTGAGTTATATTTTTGAATGTCTGTACTGGCGGGTGACACTGCAGGGAGCTAACCCTTCTGTCATCCTTGTTTGAGACTCTGGCTCCCCAACAAACTCCCCTAGTCCTGCCATTTACTCCTACAGGTGCATTTACTAAAGGGTGAATTGTGTTTTTTTTGGTGAAAATTTTGCCAAATGCCAATACTCAACAACATTGCCTATTTGCTAAAAGACGAGTAGCATAATTCGCTAAGGAAAAACCTCCGAACTAGAAAACTTTCACGCCATTTCTCCATATGAATTTTCACTCAGGGGAACAATTGTTAATTGTTTTTTAATTTTCTCTTCATTACCCTTTGTGTCAAAGGCAAAGTATTCCAAAAAAGTCTTAAAAATTACAAACTGCTGGATTTTTTTTTTCATATTTATACAGTGTGTTTATATTTGGAAGTTGTATCTGTTTAAAATATCTTATTTACACTTTTTTTTAACATTTGAATCTCATGCCATATATATATATATATATATATATATATATATATATACCATGACCTGGATGAATGAGAATATTCATAGTCATACCAAGCAAATACTTTGACCTGGATAAAAGAAAAGAAGGACCAGGACCAGAGCTAGCTGTCCTACCCTTCTGGGGACCCTTGGCAGGTAGAGAATAAATATATGTGAAATGGAATGGTATGAACTTGTTAATTTATAATTTAATTGAGAATTGTCTGACAACACTGCATACTACTTGTCTTTATAGGAAATCATTCCTGCATCTCTCATCCCATCTTCACTTAGTTCTTGCCACAGTAAAAAGGAGTATGTTGTAAGCTATTTATTAAGAGAGCTCTTTTGACAACAGTGAGGAGAAACAGAACTTGATGAGAACAAAAACCTGTATAAATTACCTACATTACATATAAATTACATAACTTGCTACTTTTGTGACCAGTACCATACATACAGAACTGCTATTTTGGAAAGCCTCAGTTTACTGAGAAGCACTGAAGCCATTATTATATTATAGAAATGTATTTAGCATTTCTAATGTCGAATGGTACAGTATATTGATTGCCAAACCTCTTTACCTATTTTATTTCAGGATTCATTGAGGTCTGGTATGTTGCAGAGAGACTGGTGAATTGCTAATGTGGTACTGCTATTCAAAAAGGGATCATGTTCTCAGTCTCAAAACTATAGGCTGGTTAGTCTGACATCAGTGGTGGGAATGCTTTTCAAAGGGGTATTAAGGAATAAGATACTTGACTTTGTTGCAAATATTATTACTGTGAGTTTGAGCCAACAAAGTTTATTGCATAATAGATCTTGCCAGACTGATTTAATTTTTATGAATTTTAATTTTATGAAAAGGTGAGCAGTTCTGGAACGGTGTCTGACAGGGTCGGACTGGGCCCCACTGGCCCAGACATGATCCCTGTCCCTGCTGCCATAAAATTCCTCCTGGTTGCACTTTGCATGGTTTACAAGTGTGCACGTGGTGAGTACAAGTGTGCACATGCATGCACGGGGGGTGTGTAGCATGACATGGACAGGGGGCAGGTAGGAGCGAATGCACGGAGGGAAGGTACCAGCGAGTGCACGAGGTGGGGTTTGTATGTGCACCAGGGGCCCAGAGGGGGCTTTGTAGCATGGATGGAGTTCAGAGGGGGCCCCCTGAGACACCAGCCTTGGTGGGCCCAGGCCCCTCAATCAGACCCTGGCAGTGGATGTAATCTAGATAGACTTTGCTAAGGCATTTGATACAGCGCCACACAGAAAGCATTTCAGCATCCTTAGAACCAAGTGCCAAGTCTCCTAGTTTGTAGTTTCAAAAAGTTGTACAATACATTGCTTACTATGTCCTCTCCAGGTCATTTATAAAATAATTTTAATGGGGGGGGGGGCACCTCACTTTCCAAGCAGAAAAACCATGATCCTTTTATTTATTCATGAACAAATAGCATTACCAATGTCAAAAGACCCTTGAATGCCAACAAGTTTGAAAGCTATCATTTACGCCACAGTGTCAAAAGCAGTGTCAAAAGTCAATACTATAATTCCGTAAAAACATTCAAATAACTTTTACAATACAGATGTCAAACTTACTGGCCTATTATTTCCAGGTTGAGATCATAATTAATTTTAAATGATTGGGATTCTGATGTCATCGTCCCACACTTGGGGGCAGATTTATCAAGGGTTGAAGTGAAAAAATCGATATGAAATTTTTGACTTTTTTATGGCTAAACTGTCAAATTCAACTAGGGAATTGTTAACAGCTTTCCTGACAATTAACTTTTTTTGGAGTTTTAAAAACTTAAATAAGTTAGAATTCGTGTTGATCCTATTTGCCTAAGTTTAAAAATTTGATTATTTTAAAAATATCAATTGGTTGAATTGCAAGTTAAATCTGCCTCCCCATGTCTCAGCTCCAAACCCAAATGCCATTTGCCTCATGATATCATAGCCCCAACACCATCACCCCGCCACCTGATGTGATTGCCCCTTCCTTTTGTCTGGATTTGCAACCAGCAACTTTAGATGTAGTTTTTCATTAGTTTAGTTTTTCATTGCCTTTTTTTGTATCTTTCTTTCTTCAGGTAATGTTTTATTCAGTTCTGCACACAGAAATCTAATAGGTACACACAATGGATGTTATTTTTTTCCTCCTGTGTTTCTGCCATTATATTTATAATGACAAAGTACGTTATTTCTTTGAAAACTGAATCAGCAAAATGGCATGATTGCAAATGAATAGTGCACTGGATGTTGTTAAGTTCTTATGTCGACGAAAATAAGTTTGGAATGCCAAAACTTTTATGTGAAGAAAAAAACCATGCTGCCAGATACCATTAATAAGATGATCTTACACTTATATTTTTCTGAACAGTAACATCTGGGCTTTAAGGGATTTCATTGTTTTTATGTTTCAAGAATAGAATAACTGACAATCTGTAATGCCGCTTTCTGTCAACAGTACCAAGTCTTCCAGATTTTATCTGAGGTCTTAACCTAATACCTGACTCAATGTGATGTTTTACTGGGAACACAGAAATATATTTTGATAGGATTGTAATTTCATTCATTTAAATCATTAAATCCTCTAACCTTATAATTCTAGCCTGATAATGAAATTAAATAATTATGAAATTGTATGTGTCATTAAATGGCTGGACAAACTAATAAAATATTTTAGGTATTTTGTGTTTGGCCACACTGCAGGCAAGACCTGAGACTTGACTGTTACCCCTGAGTCAAAGAATGTTACAGACTGCTTTACAGAGACTCCATTATATAGCTAATAATTAGGAAAACCACAGGGCCTTTGTCACATAAGTGTTTTCTTGAATGGTTTTGCTATTGCTTTCCCCACAAAAAAATGGCAAGACAAAATGCAAGGCATTTGTTTCTGATTATTTTGACATATACAGGCAATTATCCCCTTAACACATGTGGTTGTTACATGTTAATGCTATGTTGTTATCACCAAGTAAATTGTCTACTTGTTTTATATGGTCCTGTGCATATTGCACCATCATGCTGCTCATAACTAGTTTCCTATCTCTTTGTTTTTTTCTAATTTTTCTGGGTGACTAAAAATCTTCATTACATTCCACAAAATGTTTTATTTCTCTGTGTGATGTCTATGTCTTTATGTCATAGCTGAAGCTACAATAACGTTAAATGTGGCCAGCAGGTAAAAATGGCAAAGGTTTGTCAAGCAAAATGAAATATTTCAATCTATGTTGAAGATTTATCAACATAAAAATAAGCTAAATTTTAAAACTTCAACCATTTATCCTTTTCAATGCTTTATGCTCCTATTTAGTATAATGGATGTAATGATTCATTAGAGCAACTGAGGTTTGTAAAAACATTAGGATCATGCGTAACAGCACTTAAGCAATGATCCTATTTTTTCCACTGATTAAATTCATAAAAAAATTTCTCCTTCTCTATAATTTCAGTTTCTTTATATACAGTATTTTATAGGAACTTCAGAAATTGCACTGAATATTCAATATAAGATCCCATAGGTGTCTTACAATGTATAAAGGTAAATATATTTTCTCACTTGAAATACATAATTCGTATGTCTTATGTGATATGCTAAAAAAATCATATAAACATAAAATAAACCCAATAGGATTGTTTTGCTTCAAGTAAAGATTAATTATTTCTTAGGCTCAAGTACAAGGTACTATTTATTATTGCAGGAAAAAAAAGGGAATCTGTTTTTAAAAATCTGAATTTTTTTATATATAATGGAGTCTATGGGAGATGGGCATTCAGTAACTTGATGACGGGTTATCACTATCAGATAATGGATCCCATACCTGCATATCGTTAAAATGGACTATATATGCATTATACCTGTATAGTCCATATACTGCCAGTCCAGAAGTGTGTGGTAGAAACAAAAAAATCCAGAGGTACCTCAAATTTCATGGGTCTGTCGAGGTATAAACTTAGCCAGGGTATATTTAAGGAATGGCCTAAATGTCCAGGAAGCTGATGGAAGGAATATTTTCAAGAGGCAGTATACTTTCTTGGTTAACAAGTTTAGCAAGTTCAATGAGTTGATTGAATAGTGATTGCTAGTGATGGGCGAATCTTCCGAGATTCGCTTCGCCGAAAAATTCGCGAATTTCTATCGAAATTCGCGAATCGGCGAAAAATTCGCGAAACGAGTCGCGGGACGCTTTTGACGTACGTCGCATCAAATCGCGTCGCGTCAAAAACGACACGTCGCGTCAAAAAACGTCGCGCGACTCGTTTTTTCTGCGAATTTTCGCCAAGCGAAATTTCGCTGGTGATTCGCGAATTTATTCGCCAGCGGCGAATCGCGGGAATTCGCCGCAAATTCGGCCCTGGCGAATAAATTCGCCCATCACTAGTGATTGCTATTGAAAAAAAAATCATCTGTTTTTCTTAAACAGGGAACTTGAAAATAATTAGATTACCAGTACACATAACCTGACCTTCCTGCTTTGTTTTATTTTATTCTGTTAGCATAAATCCATTATTGTCTGTGCACCAGTAATCTATTTATTTACATCACAAACGCCAAACTTAGAGTAGATTCAATTTCCTAGTTTTCCCTCTTAAGTTTAGGAAAGTTAGGAGATTTTTCAGCATTTAAACAATTGGCACAAAATATGTTTAACACAAACCCTGCATTGAATAAGGAGCTGGGTGTCAAAATTATTTTGGCGATTTTGAAGCGAATGCATTAAAGTTAAATTAAGATATGACAAAAGCAAGTCTCCTTAAGGTAACACTAACCCCCTATGGATGAGTAAATAACTGAAATTCAAAAATGAGAGACAAAAGGTATTGTATATCTAATTTGTCTATTGCCACTGTTTTATTAGTGAATTTGTGGAAGCTTTAATCATCATCATCATCTGCTAGCTATAGACAGTAAATGAACATGAATATCAACATACTGTACATAAGGCTTCCTGTTCAGTATTATATATGCCCTTAAATATTAATTATATTGAGTGCATAGGGATAGGATGTGTAGTGCATTTAAATGAACCTCTGAAAAGCACACACCTCTTTCAGTAGAAGGGAACACATATACTATTTATAATTCATTATTTTTATGACAAGCCTGACATATGAATGATCAATATTTATAATATGGATGTTTAAGATATGTTGATATGCATGTAGTGTCATATCTATCAGCACTCTTTGCTTACATTGTTGTACAAAAGTGGTTGGTTTATTTTATTTTTATTAAAAAAAAGAGATTTCTTCATACTTCATTTGTTAAAAGTGCATATCGAAATTTATAATCACTTTCCTTATTCTTAAGACTGCAAAATGGCAAACTTTTTAACAATCTGAAAGCATGGTAGCTCTTAACATGATGAAAATTGTTCCTGTCAGGTGGCTTTCTGTACAAATCAGTCTCAATTTTATTATTCACTCTCTTAACCATGAAGTCTAAAATTTGTGTCTGATTAATGCCATGATGCATAGTGAATCTAATATTCCCAGTAGTCTAACTCAAACATTGCTTTAATGCTTCCAGTTGATCAATGTCACCAGTCAAAATCATATCAATTTTTTTCCATGTGTTATGCTTTTTTAGTGATTGTAGAGTGAATTGTCCTGTCAGTTTAGGGACGATGTATAGATAAGCTTGTATTAAGTAAAATTTCATTTAAATCCATTATAAGCTGAAGATAAAATTGCTTGCTTAAAATAACTTTTTTTTTTATTTCCTAAAATCAAATTCTATACCATAAACGATTAAAGTTGGCGTGTGTGCATATACTCTTCATTTTGAATTACTGAAGCAAATATTATAAATCACTATGGTCTTAAAAAATTTTAAATTGAAAAATCATAGCACCATCTCAGGCTTAAAATCAAAAGAAGTTTTTTATGACAGTAGCAGGGTGAGTTGTTGCTATGGATTAAAGGTTGATACAGATTCCTTTTGATTTGCATCAAACGGTGAGACTTTTCTTCTTTGGACTGCAGTATTAAAAAACGTCTTACATCTGTGATATGCAAATCTCAACATTTAAAAATAATGTGTATACTTAAATTGTATCAAGTAGATGTTTACATACTATTGGTCTTCATGGTTTTCTCTTAGTAAATATAGTGTAATTCGGGGTAAACAGCATTTCCCTGGGGATCTCCTAGACATATTAAATATATTTTATGCTTGAATTACCAGGTCCAAGATGACACCAAATTATTAATGGTGTGTCCTTAATTTTCCAAATGCCTGCCTTATGCTCTTTCTAGTCAAACTCCCTAGGTTCTCTTAAGTTGCTTATGCATGATCATTTTTCATACACATTTAATGTATTAATTTCAGTGTCTTCTCTTCTGGGAGTGTATGCATTAGTTTAACCCTCTAACGGAGGAATGTAATAAAAGTCAGTAACGGAAAAACTATTATGCAATGGAAAAAGTTATGCCTTTGCATGAACAAATTTCGCTTTTGTGAACCCGGAAACTTCCGACAGTGGAAAACCGTTTCCAAATTTTATAGTTTGCGCCAATGTGCAGTAAATCTAATAAAATTTCTTACTGAAAAATGTATGCTTGCTCCAAAAGATTACAACATCTTCAAGCACTTCTTAAGAGTTCGCAATGCAATAACAGTTTTAGAAATAATTTTACATTGTGAGATGTGGATTGCTGCAAATTGTTTTTCTATTTGCAACTTTAATTACATTCCCTCCATAGTTCATTAATGTAATAATATTCAATATTTAACAGTTGTGAGGCTTATTTAGTAAAGACTTCTAAGCTATACATTAAATGTGTCATAATATGCAAATAGGTTACTACAAATACACCCATGTTATCTAGTTTGGTGTTACTCATGGATTATTAACAAAAATGTCCTTAAAATTCTCATGGCAATTTTTTTACAACAATTTAATTTTCTACTTTAGAGGACATTATAGACAAATAGCAGGGGACCCATAAAGAGGATTACTGTACCAGAGGCTACCCCTTCAGTGTAGAAGAAAATAACTTTGATTTGAAGAAACATAGGTGGTTCTTCACAGTGAGGACAGTGAGGTTATGGAATGCAATGCTGGGTGATGTTGTGATGGCTGATTCTGTTACTGCCTTTAAGAGGGGCTTGGATGATTTCTTGGACAGATATAATATCAAAGGCTTGTGAAACTAAACTCTATAATTAGTATAGATATGTGTATATATCATTTACTTGAAAGTATGGAGGGTGTGTGTATGAATACTACGTTTTCATTTGGAGGGGTTCAACCTGATTTTACTGTACTGTAACTATGTACTGTTTGGTCTGTTGGTGACTGCACAAAGTACAATAAGTAATACCTGGTCTGTACATAACTGGTACATGTAGGTGTAGACAGCACTGTGATGCAAAATCTCATCTAAGGGCTAAACTAATCTGATTATTATCAGATTTTGGGGGTCAGAATTTATCTGAGCAACAAAATCTTGTCATGCAACATAATGCAAAAGCACAAGATTTTATAGGATGATTCAAAATCTGTTTACAACAGTTTTAATCTACTGTTAGTCAGACCAGATAAAGTTGGATGGTGTGTTTATGCATCTATATCCTACAGTCAAGGTACAGTATTTCAGTGAGAAGAAAGCTTTTCAGACACCAACAGACTATCTCATATTATTAAGACAGCATTCCCTTCCAGCAGGCGTGTCATGTCAGATGGCAAAGCTTTCATGTAGTTTGCACATAAGATTTTTCTATAATTTCTATTTTTTTTTTTTGCACACACAACTACATCTGACTTAGGATGCAATCTGGGAATCCAACACCATCCTACAAAATCTTAATTTAGCTAAAAGGTGCAGTATTGCTACAAGAACTGCCCTATTTAGGATACTTCTTTGTGGTTTTGTTTCCTTTATGTGTATTTTCTCTCCCCTTGCTATTCCTCTAATCTTCCAGGTTTGGTTTTGTTGTGTCTACACTACAAAGATATTGGAGGTGGGTTGACACTGTGTGGAGTCTGTATAGCAACAATTACATCAAATTAGAAACAGATTTATAGAAAAGATTTGAGTTCTCAGCAACTGTGAACAAGTTTAATGAAAAATTGAATTTGATAAAAAAAATTCAAACTTTTTCATTGTGTCTGTTATCATACATTTTACTAAAATAATTTGTTTTATTTCCCATGTTTTTGCCTAAAAGTTTGCCTAGACAAAGTAACAAACATAACATAAGGCCAACAATTCACATTTATTAATAGAAGCAAAGTGCACTTCTAATAATAAAGGTACAATCAACACATCAAGAAAAGCAGACCAATGCATTTCATCAGTAATCCATTTTCATCATGTCAGAGTTCATCATGATGCCCCTGATGAAGTTGAAGTGCATTTTGATTTTTATTAAAAAGTGTGAATATTTTGTCTACACTATGGGTGTGCACCCCTCTGTTCTTTTGCCTATTCCTGGAAATTGGCAGTTGGACCCAACTCAACTATCTATCTGAAGCTGTGTTGTAAATTTGAAGCTCTATTGTAATTTAATGTCTACGGCCTTACCTTCATAATAATTATTATCCAATGGACATTTGACAACTGACATATCTTACTTATATCTTGTACATATTATTTAAATAGTGCCCCTTTTTTTTCCAAAATTTTGCATGCACTGAGATGGGGAAAACTTGTATTGATCCCTTTGCCTGTTATACACGCTTGTAGGTAGCAATCAAGTGTGAGCATCCCTACCTAGTTATGACTGCTGTCTGCTCTTTGATCCTCTTTTTGTTGTTCTGGGACATGTTATTTGCCACAACTGATATGCAGGCCCGGATATGTGGCGAGGCCACAAAGGCCACAAAAAATGGAAAAATATAGGGGCGGAATGCCGTTGAATATCAAAGTTGAAGTTTTTAAAAAAAAATTTGGCTATCCTGTGGTCCAAGTAAAATAGTTCGATCAGACAATTAAATTGTTCAAATCTATCAGTTCGAACGATTTTAGCATACGATGGAATGATTTTACTTCGACTAAAATAACTAGAAGGTTGACATTGAAGGTTAACATAGGATTTCCTCAGGTTTAATTTGGCGAAGTATTGAAGTTGAAGTTTTTTTAAAGACACAATACTTCGATCATCGAATGGTCGACTTCGAAGTAGAAGTCGAAATCGTAGTAACCTGTTCAATGAGTTCAATGAGTAGCCAAAAAATTACTTAGAATTTTGAATTTTTTTACTTCAAAAATTCCCTCGATTTCACTTTGACCCTTAGTAAATCTGCCCCCTAGTGTAAGAATCACATGTACCATGGTTTAAGGTGGTTATTTATCAAGCTACAAATTTATCTCAGTATTTTCTTTTACAAACTCCAAGCATATCCACTCTGGTTTTTTAGGCTTATTATAACATTTTCCTGAAAATTTTCTTTGCAGGAAATAGTCCACAAGTTTTTCTCATCTCTTTTCCTAAAACCACAAATATATTGGATTTTTCCCCTGAAAGCTCCGATAACATTGTGGAATTGCATGAAACCCAGTGCACATAAAAAAATCAATGGGACTTCTACCATTGGCTTATATGCAACCTCGGCAGGTTTGAGATGCCAGATTTTAATATTTTGAGTTTTTCATCCTCTGGGTTTAATACATTTTGAAAAATGTGTGATTTTAAAAAAGGTCTATTTTAAAGAAATATAATAAATTTTTCAGAATTTTTTAATTCCGAGCTTGATAAAAAAAAAAACCTAGGTGTAGAAGACCCCATGCACATTATAATAGTTTACACTTATTTTTGTAAATATGCCTTAAAGTGGTCTGGGGACAGCCTGTATATAGAGCAGTTCTGTAAAAAATTCAGTGGGTAAAGTAATAAACTGAAAAAATGTGCATAAATAATAAGGGTTGCAAACATGTCTTTGGAGCCCTATTTACAAAGTACTTGCAATTATCCTTTGAACAGTGGGATCTGCCATTTTTGCTGGATTGAAAATCCAAAGTAATATGCAGAATGCAGTGCTGAAACTCTTATCTGTTATAAGCTGTTTACATATACATGTTTATGTAACTCCATGCAGTATAAAAAATTTTTTTTATTATAAAATAGAATTATAGCATTAAAAAAAAAACATTTAAAAATGTTATTTGGGTAACATGCTGTGTAGGATGAAAAAACTACTCAATGTTGTTTTTAAATGATTATTATATTATTATTAAAGGGTAAGTAAAGGCCAATTTTTACTTTCTTTAATGAAAAAGAAACCTATCTCCAATATACTTCAATTAAAAAATGTGTACCTTTTTCTAAGAAACCTGACTGTATGCAGTGAAATTCTCCCTTCATTTATTTCTGTGGATAGGAATTGTCAGATGGTTCCTAAGTGCTGTGCAGGGAAACAATCATACTTATGAACAGGGGAGCCCCCACTTTACTGCCCAGCCATTCAGAACTCTAGCAGCTTTATTTTCCTGTAGAGCAGTCGGCGACTGTGTAGAGATTTGTATTGAATTTTATTTTTGACTTTACATCCCCTTTACTGTTTCCAACTCCAGTTGCAGGGATAAAGATCATGGAGCCAGATTTAAATAGATAAACTGGGATTCTATTTGGAGGATATTTTGGAGAAAGTTTGTATTAAACAATACAAAAACTATAAAATCCACATTAAATTACATGACAACATAGTACCCAGTACAGTCGGTATATTCTGATTATTATAATCAGTCTTGCTGTATCTGCTTCTGGCAGATATTATTTGACTTGTGCTGTTTTGATAAGTTATGATGATCCCTAAGCTTAGCCCAGACCCCACTGAGCATGTGCACAGTCTTGGTCTTGCAACAATGTTTAACAAGGTTACAAGATGACAGCCCCCTGTGGCCAACTTTGAAAGCATAAATCTTTTGTTTGATTAGGCTTGTGGTGCAGTAAGTTCATGTTTTTGTTTAGTATACAAAATACAACATTTCTAGCCTTATTTTATTTTAGACTTTCCTTGTCCTTTAATGAGCATTACATTCATTTTTAAAGTACTTATGCCTGAGTTCAGTCATTATACTATATGTTCACTCATTTATACTCTTTTAGGGTGTACTTGAGGAAATTGTGAAGCAGCACTATTCTAATAGATCACCTACTGAAGAATGCCAAAGAAACTTCTTTGTTTGACAGCTAATATTTATGCTGGTCTATTTTCCCGCAAGTATAACCGTAACAAATTAGGCAACATTGCTGATATTTCTGCTTCCTCCAGCACAAAAACTGCCAACAAATTGAACTTATCTTTCAAAGAAGTCAAATGTTTTAGCTGTTGTCAAGATTAATTTTATAGTCAGGTACAGCCTAAAATGCATCTGTATGAAGGCTGAAGAGTTTAAACTATTTCCAATCAGGTGTTAACAATATTGTATGTAAACTTTAGGGCTCATTTACAAATTGGAAGGCAAGGTTCAAAATGCAAAATCAAATGCAATCAAGCATCGTCTGTTGCGCTCTAATGGGATTATTTACTTAACTTCAAATCCAGAAATTCAGAAAAACTTGAGATTTTTTTTGTATAAAATTGTACTTTTAGAATAAAAAATCATACATTTTTCAGAATTTTTCAAAATGTATTATACCCTGAGGATGGTAAAAGTCCAAAGCCAGCATCTTAGACCTGTCAAGGTTGCATATAAGTCAATGGGACAAATACCACATTTTTTTTTATGTGTGCTTGGTTTCGTTCAATGCATTGCAATGCAAACACCCCAAGTTCATCCAGATTGTGTGCAGAAACATATTCCACTGAAAATATTAGAAATTCTTGCTTATAGGCTATAGAATATACAACTAAATAGGCAAATATATACACAGGAGACGCTTCAGAGCTTCTTGACAATGAGTTTCAGAATAATGGATCCCATATACAGATGCAGCCACTTGGATTTGTGAGTTAAATGCGTCATGACTCAGGGTTAATT
>CM044434.1:119762696-119783253 GCA_024363595.1 Xenopus borealis | reverse complement strand
GTGCTTTGTAGTGCAGAGTGCAGACATCAGATGTGATAGACATGGGGAAGATCAATGATGTCTGCTGGGATAATTATCTCCAGAAAATTGGATCACATGGGGAAATTATGGTGTGGATTCACGAAAAAGTTTGCCATTTGTGAAAACGCAAGTTTTCCAAAAACTTTACCAGGTACAAATTTTGCATATCCCTAACTTCAAACTTGGAAAGCTAATATGTTACACACACACCTAAAGGGTAAAAAAAAAATTAAAAAAAGTGTAAATGTAAAAAAACTGTAAGAATTTTTATGTGGCCCCAATCCTGTTTTTGCTTCTGGTCTATTACTGGCCTCTGGGCTGCTTTTTACTGCCACATAATCACCTGAAATACTAATTTTAGATTAAAAGAAATCATACATGAAAGGTAAATTTTCATCACACAATAGCTATCTGTATTCTTACCCCATGTAACTTCTTTTACCCCATACTTCCATTGTTTTGTGTTATTTTCTGTCAAACTTCAGGTTCAGATCAAGAACTATATTATAAAGTACAAAAGTTAGAAAATCAAACAAAAACACTATCAAACATATGAATCTTTTTTTTTTTCATAAAGCAAATCACATGTAGACAGAAAGAAATAGAACACTTACACAAACATACTGCTAGCAAGCGGTACTTGGAGGGCTGGCTTTTAATAGGGCAGAGTGAGCCCTGATGCAGTCAGCGACTGACTGCAACCAATCAGGCTGCTGCTGGGCTGGGGCTGCAGAGGCCAGGAAACCTATAGTGAGCAGCACTACAGGCTGCTCTCCTGGCCTAATAAATAAGGCATTGAGCCAGAAACCAAAAAGATCCTGGCTCGAATCCCAGTAGACCCTGACTTGCTTACAGCCAGAATGGTGTTCTCTTATGCACATTGAAGAATATAATGGTAAACTTTACCCCTGTGCCTAATTTTCACAACATTCTCACCATGAGAGCAAAATGAAACCAGCAATTAATAGCTACTGGCAGTCAAGGAAGCCCTAGAAGAATGGTTACATCTGCTTGAAGGAACACCTCAACCCATCATCAATTACAAAGATCATACAAATCATACAAATTCTTCTTCTTTCTTCATGTGGGTCTGCATATGCTATAGCATGAAAAGCTGAACTTTAACTATTTTGTTGTACTGCTCATATACAGTATCTTCCCCAGGAAATTGGAAGAAAGTATAAGAAGAAAGCTGATTGCTCCAGGGTGCATGATGGAGGAACCGCTGGGTTGGTGCAGTTTCTGCTGATAGGAGCACCTGACTGGGGTTTCAGGTAAGTATATACAATCACTTGGAGGGTGCTTATGCTTGGCACTCGCAAGTAAATAGGCCTTTCTTTCTCCTTTATGGGCAATTATAGGTCTTTCACAAACACTTCCTGGCTGTGTTATAAATAGCTTATCCTGTCTAATCTACCGGTTAAATTCCCGATTTCCTGCCTGTTTGACTACTCTGATTAGAACCAACCCTGATTATTGTCTGTATTCTGACCATAAGATTAAATAACTCTTTGGATACCTTGCTTACATCCAGAATGGTGTTCCTTTCTAATCTTCAGAGTTAGCTTCCTCCTACATATAAACTTCCCGATCCAAAAGGGCTAATGAAGCTAACAAGTAGTAACCAAAAGCAAGAATTTCAACCTCTGAAATAATATAAAAGATTTGTGAGTTAAAGTCAAATGAAGATGAGCTGAAAATGGAGATACAGTAGTTTAACCTTTAACTACTCTCTGCTGTGATCGATGTCCTATATAAAAAAATCAGGTTTTTTTAAAAGGCTGTTTTTTATTCCTTCAGGTTATTATGCAAGACATTACAGGCATTACATACTGTACACAATACATGCTTGCATTGCATTTGAGATGATTTTGTGTGAACCTATATAACATAAAGGTATTACTGGCAAATAATTTGAATCATTTGAGATAGAAAATGGCGCAAAAATATTTCTAAAAAAATGTGTCAGCCTGTGAAAGGTCAAATAAGAAGTTTTCCGTCAGGCTCAGTGATCTGGTCAAATAAAAGTAAATGTTTTTCTTTCAATTGTTTCTGAATTGTTGGTACAAATGATAAATACACTACCTACAGTATATAATATCAACAGCTTGCAATTTTGTCTGAAATAAAATTCTGCCTATACCCAAGAATTGCTATATAATGATTGTTAAACTCTGGAATATTCATATGTATATATGTTTGTTTAAGTGGTAAAATATCTTTTGCTTTGCATAATCATACATAGGTTGTAAAAGAATCTTGGAAAAGTAGTCAGCACAACAATTTTCTCTCCTGTAGAGACTTGGTGCACGTTCCTCAGTGGCCACTTTCCACTGATATCACAACAGTCTTTGCATGTAGAACAGCACCAAACTGTGAAACTTTAGTATTTAAAAAGCCTTTATTTCAGCTTTGGACATCACCGCAACGTTTCAGGCCATGCGGCCTTTTGACAAAAGTAGTCTGAATTATTGATCTCCTGTGTTTGACTCCTGCCTGTTTTTTGACTACTCTACATTCTGTATCCTGACCCGTGTCTGAATTCAGACTACCTCTTCTGCCTCATCCTATCTGATTGATTACCCAGTTTGACCTTTGCCTTTGATGATCCTTTATATCTGCCTGCCTCAACCCAGCCTGTCTGACCACGAATCTGCCAACTCCTGCCTGTACTGTGACCTTCGGCCTTACTGACTCTACAGTCAGCCCATTTGCCTATCCAGAACCTTTCCCTTGCATGTCTCGTTAAAGTCCAGGTGGCATCTGAGTAGCTGAGGGCTCCTCCCAAAGCCAAAGGTGGTCACACTACTGGTGAAGCACAAGCCTAAACCAGGGTGCTTGGTACTGGTTCTGGTGTTGGGTGCCGACCGTGACACTGAGGCACTCTTCTAACAATACTGGTCCAATTAGAAAATATTACATTTTCCACCACTCTTTGTAATCT
This sequence comes from Xenopus borealis, assembly GCA_024363595.1. NCBI lineage: Eukaryota > Metazoa > Chordata > Amphibia > Anura > Pipidae > Xenopus > Xenopus borealis. The sequence goes on along the minus strand of CM044434.1, from coordinate 119,780,288 downwards.
ATTCTTCAGTCACTTTTCTATCCATGTACATACTATGCATTATGTTCCAGGACATTTTTCATAATTTAATTATAAAGCTATGGTGTGGTACTGTATAAATCCTTTAGCAAAGTCTAAGTAGATCACATCTACTGCCATACCAAAGTTTAGTTTCCCACTTGCCTTATAAAACACAGTTCAATTTGTTTAGCAAGATCAGTAATGCATAAATCCATGCTGGCACAAATTCATAATATTGCAATGCAGTATCTTATTCCTTATTACCCCTTCTAAAATCTTTCCTATGACTAATGTTAGACTAACAGGTCTATAGTTTTCAAGCTAAGAACAGGAATACTGTCAATTATAAAGGTAGCCTTCAAGAGCTGGTTCTGTAGGTGTGTAGACAGACAAAAATAATAGTTTAGAAAGTCTGTTTTTTCTTTGCTGATTGATCTCTGATAATAAGGGTCCTATCCACTTTTTTCTGCCACTGATTCTAATTTTTTGAATGTGTCACTATAACAAATACAGATGCAGCCACTTTGGTTTGTGTGTTTGACACAGAATAACCCTGATATCCCACTTATCCCACTTAACACAGAAAATTTCATCACAGCATCCCATCAATATTGTGAACAATGGTGCTTTGGTATGCTAATGAAAAGGTTAGATGCATTAAATGAGTTAAGATGACTTTAGATAACACAGTTTCTTTATTTAATGCTGAGTCATTTCACACTTAACACACAAATCCAAGTGACTTCCTCTGTAGTTGTTTAGCTTGAAACATTGCATGGCTTCTCTAAACAGTCTATAATGCAGTCATAACATGTTCACTCAGCAAAGTACAGTTTAAGTGAAAAGGAGTAAATGATATTCAATGTAGATTCAAATCATTAGGTTACCATCCATATAATTTGTGTTATTTTAATGTTTTAAAGCAAATATGTATGCTTCATGACACAGAAAGGTAGAAGTGCTTAATGATTCTAGGATATATTTTTTTTTAGACTGGGTTACAAATACCCAACAAAGATGGCTATTGCTATTTTGCTGACCTTGACCACAATTTCCTCAGTGTCCAATGTAATTATGGCTATTCAAAATGAGCCTTATACAATGGCTATTAGTCTTCGAACAATTATAATATAATTCTTTCTTTCTTCTTTAGCCATCTATTTCTAATCACATGCTGTGTGATATGTGTGATATGTGTTCAATTAAGTGTAATCATAGTTAGGTTTAATTACTAGGGAAGAAAAAGGTGTGTATGGGTTAAGTTGTTAAGTTGCCAAGTATTTATTCTGCATTATCCCTTTTCAAATTTTCTAAATATGGTGCTAAATATAAAAAAATATATAATTTATTCATTCCACATGGTCCAATTACGTTTGTGTTTTCTGTACTTGTAATTTGCTTAAAATTCTGTAATAAAAATCACTAAAAATCCCCTTTGTACAATTAGCTAGTTATCTTAAGTCTCTGAAATAAATATAATGAATTTTCCATTTTGTCAGATCAGTCAATTCAAATTATTGAATATGCAGGGCTGCAAAAGCTTTGTTTTTGATTGTTTTAACATTTATATGGAGAAGAATACTTTATTTAGTGTGTTTATTGTTGGGGCAGTGTCTCAGCATTTTAAACTGGATTGATACTTTATTCATTATGGCTGTTCAATCGATCAGATGAGATCAATCTCTTCCAAGGAAAAATCATCTGCGGCACAAATCTATATCGCCATTTATTCAAGGCATCTTACACAACATGTAAAGAAAATAAATTGTTTATTCTGCATTACGGATCTGCATACAAAGCAAATGCAACTTTAGTTCCCTGGGTCTTTCGCTGTTATAAAATAACCCCATTATTTCTTCAGTTCTTGTTTATAATGAGCCTGATATATGTTTCAGAAAATATTCAGATATTTTATATTTATAAACATGTTGCATATTGTGTAGCCATTAAAAAATTCAATAATACCTTACAGTGTACTTAATATAACTTCATAAGCTTATGGTGCATTTTTTAGGAAAAAACATTACTATACTTTCAGATTTTCCTGTAGAGATTTTATAACAGTAGGAGAAAAATATATGTTAGCATTGCATTATAAGGGTTAAAATGGCAATTTGGCAGTTTTAAGGTGGCAAAGTGGTGAATTCGATTTTTTTTTTTTAAAGAGACAGTACTTTGAAATTCTAATTTTTGGATTTTGGATTTTTCAATTCAAATTGATATTCGAAGTAGCCAAAAATGACTTCGAAATTTGTATTTTTGAAATTTGAATTTAATTTGAATTTTCACATTGACCCTTAGTAAATCTGCCCCAAGAATGGATGTCAAAAGGGAATTGTATAGTACTGAACACATCAATAAATATATATTATACATCACAAAATTAACAATATGTAAAAAATTGCAAGTAGCACAATGTTTTTTTTATTAAATAATCTGACATATACAAATTGGGTCATAATCTCAGCAATGAATTGCAGAATGACATTGTTTATTATAATGCAAAAAGGATGTGATGTGATCCCTTTATAGCTAATTAAACCATTAAAATTTGTTTTGTCTAGTCCAGAAGAGAATGAGACTTTGGAAAGAGCCAGGTGTCACGATCCAGAAGTCACAGGTGTTAGGAGCTCTCTGTTTACAACATTGATTAGGTTTTCTCTTTGGACATTTCAACAGAGAACTATTTAGGTCAGAAAGAAGGAACAAAAAGAAACAAGTAGAAAAAGTTGACTATCCAGATGCCAGTAGTAAATTCAAGAATGCATCCATTTATTTCATGCTACATGATGATACATTATCAATGACTCACAGCATAAAATGCATAGGTTTAGGAACATTGCATTATCCACAATTAGTCACAATGCACAACAGGAAAGTGTGGGGAATGGAACCTCAAGAGTACACTTAAGAAATGCATAAACCATAGTATAGGATAACAGAACAGTTATATCATACTTAAGCTGGCCCTAGACATACAGATTTTAGACTCAAAACTGATGATTGATCGTACATTGCAAATGTCTGACCTGCAAATAAGAGTAAACATTCAGATTAAATAAAGAAGTAAGGTCATATCTGACAAATAGTAGTAACAGTCACCCATTTATATACTCAGATAGGTAATACATACAGAGATATTGTTATTAGCCATAAAAAAATCTAACTCGTCTGATCAACTAAACGACTGAAAAATGCTGTGGCAATCTACACACAGTCCGAAAATCGTATGAAAGAATTTCCATGCAACTTTATCTGCCAGCTTAAAGGAATGGTTTACCTTTCAGTTAACTTTTAGTATGTTATAGAATTACTAATTCTAAGCAATTTTTCAATTTGTTTTCATTTTTTCTTTTTTATAGCTTTTGAATTATTTGCCTTCTTTTGACTCAGACCCCATGTAAAAGCAAATGCTCTATAAGACTACACATTTATTGTTATTACTCCTTTTTATTATTTATCTTTCTATTTAGACACTCTGCTATTCATATTACATTCCCTTATTCAAACCAGTGCATTTTGCATGGGTAACTTGGACCTAGAAACCAGATTGTTGAAACAACAAACATAAAATGATAAATAACTCAAAACCCCAACATAATAAAAAATGAAAACTGATTGCAAAATGTCTCAGATAAACACTCCCTTCACGATACAAAAAGTTAAATCAAAGGTGTACAACCCTTTTAACTGTGATTTTCCTTTCCTGGTTTCACTCCATAGCTGTACAATTTTGTTAAAACATCACCTCCTCAAGCTCCATCAGAATAATCCTTACCAAAGTGTTAAAAACTAACCCTGCATATTTTCTGGCATCTCTGTTACAAGCTTTTAAGACGGCTTTTGGAAAATTGATGGAAATCTGGGGAGGATCACATTATGGAGCCTGTTTATCAATGTTCAAATAAAAATTTCTACCAAATTTAAATTATTTTTGTGCTAAAGCTCAAAGCTAGACTAGTGTGTGAGCTAGGGTTACCACCTGTTCGGTTTTGACCAAGACAGCCCTGTAATTTGAAGGATTGCCCTGGGTCAAAACTTCCTGCCTGGTTTAACAAATTATGAAAACCGGGCAGGATTGCCCTTGATTGACATGGCGATCGACTAATCGCAATGTCATAGCCCGCCCCCTGCATCACTGCCCTGCCAAACTAGGGATTCAAATTTTTTTTTAAAGGGCAAGTACTTCGACCATCGAATGGTTGAATGATCAAATAGATTTTTATTTTATTGAATCATTCAAATCAACTGAATTTTTTTAATTTGATGGTCGAAGTACCCACAAAAAGTTATTTGAAAATTCAAATTCAAATCTTTTTGAAAATTTGATTGAATTTCGAATCCTTCACACGAATTTAGTAAATCTGCCCCTTAGTATGATATATAGGGGTAAATTTATCAAAGAGTGAAGTTCCGCCACTAGGGTGAAATTCCGCCAGTCTCCATTGATTTCTATGGGATTTTGAAAGGCCTATTCATCAATGGGTGAAGTGAAATTTCACCCTTTTTTTAAATACGTCTTTAAAAATCTCATAAAAATGAATGGAGAGCTGCGGAATTTCACCCTAGTGGCGGAACTTCACTCTTAACTTCACTCTTTTATATATACCCCATAGTGTAGTATTTCTTAATCAGTTGTTACACCCTCTGTGAGGTTGTGCTTCATTTAGGCAAAGTGTCTATTTCCCTTCACCTGTGGGGTTTGCTTGTTTGAAATCGTTTTATTATACTGCACTAAGAGAATACAAACCGGTGTCATGGAAGCATACATGATCCAAAACCAGTAAGTAAAATACAGACGTTGCCATGGACACTACCCATGAAAATGGCGCACTTGCGCACAAGAAAATCTGAAGCCTTGAGAAAGTCTTGCTAAGACGAAACGCGTCGGGTGTGAAGTCATCCAAGGGAGCCCAGAGTTGCACGCACACAACGCTGGCTACTAACATCAATCTCAGTAGAACAAATCCATTGGAGCTGGAGACACCCACAGAATTGCTATTTATATGCTAATCCCACGCATATACATTGTGAGTGCAATCATCTTTTTTTATTATTTATTTTATGTTTTTTACATGATGTTGAGCTCATCTCTTTAGAAATCGATGGATGTTTTCAACGCTTAGAAAAGCACAACAACTATTTACAATGCAAGAAATATGCCTAAACGTCTATGAGTATAAAACCTAAAAACACATCACCAGGGGTGCTCCTGGTGCGGCACCCCCCAGGTTATCAGGGGAGCAAAAATGCCGCTCCTCGTAACTAAGAGCCGAATTTCCGTTTTTTAACCTGGAAATTTGACTCTTCTAGTGCAGAAAGCACAATCTTGCACTCTGCACTAGCGTCATGGACCAACCCCCTCCAGCGCTGAAAAGGTGAGTGCTGTGGGGAGGGCTGGGGGCAGCAAAAAGAAGACCGCCTCAGTCGGCATGTAGGCCCGGATTGCCCATGCCCATCACCCATGGTGATATGATAAAATAAACAGCAATTCAGTTGGAGTACTCAAATTTGAAAATATTCCCCTCAAATTTAAAAAATTAAGCACAGACACTGTGTGGACATTAAATATATAGATCCAACAGAAGAATTCCAACTACATGTGATTGCCATATCCCTAAAACACTCTTTTCAGTCTCAATTACTGCCCTACCTCCCTCCCTTGCAGACAACTGAAATAATACTTAGAAGAGGGCCCCAGGGGTCAAGTAACACTAATAGGCATAGGCAAGGGTAGAAAGTATTTTCAAGTTCTTATCCCTGCTCCAGACCCAATGGTGAAAATTCATGTGAAACAGGGTCACACACAGTCAAAGAAAGTCAGTGATACGAGGCAGCTTTATATCTCCTGACATATGTATATTTCCCCTGGGAGTCTAGCGCCCAATCCTTCTAGTTTGTCAAACACGGACTTGCCTGGTTTGGAAGGGTCCTGTAAAGAGTTAACACAATGCCTTGCTTGAGCAGGCCCTGGGGACTGGGCTGCTAGTGAGAAACTAATTGCACAGGAGAGCTCAGTGCAGTAACAGCCAGATGCCATGATTGTTCAATGAGTCAATGAATGCTTGTAGCATTTTGTCTTCTCTGGGGCCCCTCTACTCCCGTTCCTCCCCGTTCCTCCCCACCCTCCTGCAGCTGCGGGTCTGCTTCCCCTGTAGTTAAACCACTGGCAGGTGGTTACAAGAAGCTTGGTGGAGGAAGAGTAGAAGGGGAACAGCCAGAGCCAGGTAATATATAAAAATGTAACTTGCACAACCAGCAACAGGTAACTGCCCAGGCCCAGCCCTCAGCTACACTCATTGTCGCCCTCTGTCTTTGCTTGGGGTGCATGACGCTCACAGCACAGCTATCTGTTGATATGCATGGCCCACCCATGCCAGCAAATAGGAGGTAGTCTCATGTGGAGGCTGTGCTCTTCACAGCATTTTCCAAGAAAAGATATGTCAATTATTAAAAACAGCACAAAATTTTTTTTAGAAAAGGTTCAGTATAGTTCCAGTGTTATCAATCCTTCCATCCCGCCGCAAACTGCCCAAATTCAAGCACTGCAGCCCACAGATAGAGCCAGCAGATACAACTCCAGCAATACAGTATATCAGAATTATGCTGCAGTTATAAGTTATAAGTGCTGCACAACTCAGGCACCCAGCAGAGTCAGAATGCAGAAGTGGTCTGCTAACAGAACACAGTTCTCAGTAATTTGACTAACCAGAACTACAGTACCTTGGTAATTGAAAATAAAATAATGCTAATCAAAGAAGGTTCTTGGAAGTGTATACAGGAGGCGCCACACCAGACTTTATTCACAGATAAATGGCTAGAGAAAGATCAGAAGGCCCAAAGCACTCTCTTTCACAGCATAAATTACTGTGCATATATGCAAATGAGAAACAGCAAAATAAATGTGGGTGGAGCTACTGAAAGTACATGAAGGTGAATCTCAGCAATAACCTGTACCTAATTAGAATGCTGGATCAGACTTAAGGTGGCCATACACTGAGAGATCTGCTCGTTTGGCAATGTCACCAAGCAAGCGGATCTCTCCCCGATATGCCCACCTTGAGGTGGGCGACATCAGGCTGATATGATCATGGGCCCTAGGGCCCAACGATCGGATCACAATGCAGGGGATACGGGCAGTCGGATCGCGGGACCACATCAACGGACAGATGTGGCCGCGATCCGATGGGATTTTTAAACCTGCCTGATTGACATGTGGCCAACTTTCGGCTAGATATCGGTCGGAGTAGCCCGTCGGAGGGCCCCATACATGGGCCGATAATCTGCCGACTCAGTCTGTTGGTAGGTTTTATTGGCCCGTGTATGGCCACCTTAAGCTGATGAAAGGGCATTATATGCAGGAATATATGAGCTGCACCTTAGAAGTCATTGAATATGTGCAAGGTATATGAGAAGAAATAAAAGTATTTCATGTAGCAGCTCGGTGGTCTCCCAGAAACTTATGAGACACTAGACGAACATATAATAACACTGGAGTGTTGCTTACACTGGAGTATGTTAAAGGCAAGCTTGTGGATAAATACAAGTGTAAAACAGAAAGTACAAATAGCAAATCTCCTACAGAAACAGGAACTGCACTGTAGAATAAGGATCAAACTAAAAACTCTAATGTGCTGCTGAAACACTTGAATGTTTCATTTGCAAAAAGTCAGGCCATTTAAAGGCAAACTGCAGAGTCTGGAAAGTTAAAATGAATGAGCTGGAACATAATTCAGGAAAGAAGTATGTAAACAGGATAAAAATGTTTGTTCTTCTGAGTAGAGATGAGCAAATCACAAGGTGCTTATTTATCAGGATGACAATAGAGTCTACCTTTTGATTAGCATGCCCCCCAAAAAAATTCTGTACAAGCAACAGAAACTTCCTTCTCCTACTCAGCTGAATTATGGTGAGCTGGGCTTTCTTTTCACCTCCATGATTAGCATAACCTATGATATGGTCTATAAATTAGAGATGAGCACAGTAATTACATTCTCCTCCATAGAGAGCAGCTGTGTTGAATTGCCCCACCACTAAGCAAATATGTTGAGTTATGGGAAGTCCATAGAATCCATTTATGGGAAATGTTTAAAGGGGAACTATTGAGAATGTAATATAAGCTTCCGCATACTGAAATATTATAAATTTTCTAAATATAATCAATTAAAAATTCTGTATGGTTTCTTAAATAATCAAGTTTATCTTCACTATCCCTCTCTCAGCATCTGGTGCTCTTCATTTTTGTCTTCATGCAGGAGTTGGGTGTCAGATATTCATTCACAGGTATATCCAATATATATATTATCGGGGTTCTCCTTCTGCATAGACGTATTAGAGTTTACTCTTTTTAACATCGCATCTCTCTACATGCAGGATTTGTGCAAAAGACAGTTGATTTTGTTTTTACTGGAATCAGTTTTTTGAGTGATCTCTAATTCATCTGCTAAGTAGGACACTCCCCTATAAAATATATTGGATATGTCAATGTATATCTGACACACAACTGTTGCAAGAAGAGAGAATGAAGAAAAACAGATGATGAGAGAGGCATAGTTAAGATAAACTTGATTATTTCAGAAACATGCAAGTTTCGTATTTCAGTATCACAAAGTTTATATTAATTATCTTTTTCACAATAGACCCCCTTTAAACATTATTTTCTTTCTTTTGTTATCAAACAAACAGTGCCTTATGCCTGATTGAAACAAAAATATTAGAGGCAAATCCTAAATAGAGGGAAAACAATTGTATTGAGTTTATTTTATGTTTTAATTGTTTTTTTTTTTTGTATACATTGCATACATAAGGTGAAGCAAATTCCTAGAAAGTAGTGATGGGAAAATGTATTTGCCTGGGATGAATTTGCAGTGAATTCCCACGATTTGCTGCAGGCAAATACATTTGCGAAACACCAGTAAAATTACGCCTGGGGTGAATTTTTCTAGAAATCTGCAAAAAATGCGGCAAAGCGAAACGCCACAGATTCACCCATCACTACTAGAAAAACCTTTATCTGGGAACTCCCAGGTCCTGAGCATTTTGGATAGCACGTCCATTCCTGTACATAGCACTTGGTACTTAGTACTGGTACTAAGGCACTGGTAAACTTCAAAATGGTAAGTTAAAAGGGGAATTTATCTTTAAAAAAGTCTGTATTACAAACATAAGTATTCCAATATTTCAATACAAGTTAGGGCATATCAAAGGGCTCAATGCTTTATATTCTCCTTGTGAAGATTCCTCAGTCATGGAAGAAAATACAATTCATTTTATGCAAATGAACAATGAAAGGAGGGACATGTGCCTGGTATTTTTACCAGGCAATTTTTCGCTGGTGTTTTGCGAATTTATTTGCCGGCGGCGAAGCGCGGGAATTCGCCCCTGGCAAATAAATTCGCCCTTCACTACCCCTATTTTATCATATGTAGTTGACATAAGAGTATTTGTAACTTGCTGCTGCACTATTTATTACTGATTCTAATGGATTAATAATTGAATAAATCTCATGCCAGAATTCAAATTGGGTTCTATATTGAAGCTATTTTAATCTTGTGTAAAACTATATTTTAAAGCTTGTGTAACACTATCTACATTGTTATAAAGGGTATTAAAATAATGAGTGCTTTGGTTTTGGTAACATCGATAAACATCAAATATTTTATGCAATTTTGTGTTCTGGGTTTGGTTTGATGTCTTATTTCTGCTTTGACCTAGTATTTAAGATATCATATATCATGGAAAAGACATCATTCTGATTATTGGCCTGTAAATCCATTCTTCCTTTTCTCATGTAAGCTTTTATCATCAGTAAAAATATTACTGCCTCTATATGTAGCATATTTTAAATAGTAGAAATTTGAATTCCAGTTGCAACTAGACTGTTTTAATAGGAAGCCTGTTTATACAGACTGTCAGGGCTAAAGAATTCATGATAGCTGAAAACAAGAGCATAATGGTTTTAATTTATGAAAAGCTGCAAATAACTGAGCTTGTAAGTTATCGTGCAATATTGCTAATTAAAAAGACATTCATATTAAATTGAATATTAATGTTTACTTGCAAAAGTAATATTGCTAAGGGTAAGAAAATATTTTGCTTTGTTATGACATCAAATAATATAAATTTATTTGTGTTTATGCTGAGTATGATTTCAACTACAGAAGTTTATACTGAGAAGTGATGTCATATTTTTCCAGACACTCTGACAGTTAACTAATAAGTTCAATGTCCATTAAACCAGTTGATTTAAGGAATTTAATTTCACATTTGCAGTTCATTTTATGTTTTCTCAATAAAAAACATGTACTTTTAAATTTAGTGCTTTACTCTGTAATATAGACAAGAGGAAATTGGTTTGCAATGCTGGCTCTATATCATGTATTCATTGCAGTATGAAATAAATACTGGCTGCAGTTTCCTTTGAGGTTTTTACTCTCTCCTGTATAATTTTATGGTAAGGGTTAGTAGCATATTGCAATTATATAATAATAATAATATAGATCTTAGTCAGTAGTACTAGTTATAACATTTAACGTTTTTATTACTTTTTTAATATAACATAAAGTCCAGTATTTTTAGATATGACTTACATTTTTGATAGATATTTATTATATAGATACATATTTGCTTGTGGGTTGGATTTTGTATTATCTGTTGTTTTGTAATGTGGTTTATGTGGTGCTGATTGGAGTTTCTTGTTGCATGTTCTACAGAGCAGCACATGTTTGGGTTTAGGGTCAAAAGAAAATGGATGAACGGGAACTTAATAGCCATGGGTAAAAACATAAAAAAACTTTATTTCAAAGTAAACATTAAAAGCATGAACAGGCATCTTACTTGAGACCTAATGCTGAACAGTCACATGTCTAGTCACCTGATGTGTTTCGTGCCTAGCTCTGGTTCTCTGCCTTATATAGTGCATACAATTAAAAACATACAGTATGTGAAATAAAATTTACATATCACAGTTATAGTTTATTACAGGCTGTTATTAGACTTATTTAATTAGTGAATGGGAATATCTAAGGCAGTTCTAAAAAGCAGGGTCCTATCACAGTGAATGTTTATATTTAACTTTATTGGTTCTCTGCCTTATATAGTGCATACAATTAAAAACATATGTGAAATAAAATTTACATATCACAGTTATAGTTTATTACAGGCTGTTATTAGACTTATTTAATTAGTGAATGGGAATATCTAAGGCAGTTCTAAAAAGCAGGGTCCTATCACAGTGAATGTTTATATTTAACTTTATTGGGCAAGAGACTTCCCAATCTCTATTTAATCCCTGTGGGTAGTTTTTAGAGTGAATATCCAATATACTTCCATCTGGTATATCTGTTTTTGCACGTCTTCTCCTCTCACTCCCAATTTATATATGCTCAATGACCTGAAATATTATTTGGTTAAAATTACCATTATATATTAGTATAATATGCCTACTACTGACAGAAACCTTTCTATTGGAGTATACTTTCTATTGGAGACACTGACAATAAGGGGCAAATTTACTATTATTCCCCATAATTAGTTCGACCAAATTCGATATTCGATTAGCATTCGATCGTCAAATGCTAATCGAATAGTTTTAGGCTACCTTTTATTCGATATTTGATCAGCCGGATAATTTATTCGATCAGTCGAATAAATAATTTGATCATTCAAATAATTCGTACGATTCGAACGATCGAAGACTTCGATCGATCAAATGCTATTCGATCAGGACTTAGATTGTTCCCATAGGCTTCTATTGCAATTCGGTAGGTCCAATATGGCCAAGTAGGCAGTCGAATATTTTAAACATTTTATTTTATTCGCTGATGGAATGATCGAATATTCGATCATTCAAATCTATTCAATCATTCGATCATTCACTATTTGATGATCGAATATGCCTAATTTGCATATTTGACCAATCGAATAGATCCTACGATCAAATATTCCATCGAATTCAATTTTATTCACATGAATACATGTGAATTTAGTAAATCGGCCCCTACATCAGTGTCACTGATGTCTATTGGAGTTAAATGTTATCTCACCCTTTCTTTTAGTGGTCTGAGAGTCCTGCCCACATATTGTTTACCACAGTAACATGTGGATAAATAAATGACACCTTTGGAGTCATAACTGATGTAGATACAAATAGGAAAGGTATTTTAGTTATACTACTCTGAAAGCTATCTTTTACTAGAATGTGCTCACACACCTTGTGGGCCATTCACTAAGATCCGAAGAAACGCCAGCGCAAGCTTCGCTAGCGTTCACCGCACCTGAGTTACGCTCAGGTCGGCAAACGGTAGCGTATTTGCGCTAGTGTTACTTCGCTAGGCAAAGGGCAGTTACGCTAGCGAAGCCTAATTTGCATACGGCGCAAATTACAAAATATAATAGAAGTGTATATTACAGCCACTACACAAGCCCAGAAAAACCTTTAATCAAAAAAATAAAGTTGTCCTATTGCCCTACATGTGCCCCCTGTATAGTAATGTTGCCAAATGTAGGGGGGAAGGAGGGTAATCCCCACCCCAAAAAATTGATCGTTTTCAGACTATCACTCACAATGTTAAAACACGCCACAACGTTTTTTGGGACTTAGAAAAAATTTGACATTTTTTTTTCAAGTCTATCTACTTCGCTAGCATAAATTCGCCAGAGACATTGGTGTTGGTGTTGGTGAATTTGCGAAGTTACGATTTGACATCACGCTGGCGAATTTGCGCTAGCGTTAGACGCTTCGCGCTTTAGTGAATCTGCCCCCTTGCATCTCTTTTTGCCACATTTGTAATATCCTTTATTTGCCAGCCACTCACTACCTTCTTTCTTTACTTTTTGAGGGGAATATAAACTTGGAGAGACATGACTTGCAATAGTTCTATTGCGCTTAAAGACAAATTTCACATCTTCCAAATCCAGCAACGGATCCATACAAAGGACCTCCAATCTAAACCAAAGTATTTTCTTAATTTGATATGCTTGACTGCTCTATGGGGTAATAAAAAGCACAGAATTAGTGCCTTGCTGTATTTCAAAAATAACTTTAAATAAATGAATGACAAAAAAAGGTGGTTATTGCAAGAGTTTAACTGCATTATTGATGTTCTGATATTGTTACATGAAAAATAATTGAAACATGGTATGCAACTATGCAGTATCAAATTACGTCCAGAGAGTGTATCCACTTTGGTGATGTTTTATTGCAGTTTTACTTTGACTTACTGTGGTTTTAAAGGAACAGTTCAGTGTAAAAATAAAAACTAGATAACTAGATTGGCTGTGCAAAATAAAAAAATGTTTCTTATATAGTTAGTCAGGGAAAAATGCAAACTATAAAGGTTGGAGTAACTGGATGTCTAATATGATAACCAGAATCCAACTTCCTGTTTTTCAGCTCTATAACTTTGAGTTAGTCAGCGACTTGAAGGGGGCCCACATGGGACATAACCGTTCAGTGAGTTTGCCATTGATCCTCAGCATTCAGCTCAGATTCAAAAGCAACAGTTATGGTCCGTGTGGCCCTCCCTCAAGTCACTGACTGGTTACTGTCTGGTCACCAGGGTAACCAGTCAGTGGAAAACAAGATAGCTTAAAAGCAGGAAGTTGGATTCTGGCTATTATGTTAGACATCCAGTCACTTCAGCCTTTATACATTACATTTTTGGCTAACTAACTATATTAGAAACATTTTTTATTTTACACTGCCTATCTATTTACCAAGTTTTTATTTTTATACTGAACAATACCTTTAATATTACATATACAGAGTTTTTATGTGCCTGTCTACTCCTATCAGTACATTTTCTGCTACTAATTTCTACTTTAGATTTCCTATAAAACTGGCTAAATATCAGATGAAGAAATACTAGTTTTACTTATTTCTGTATTATGACCATACTCAATGTAAGTTTAGCTTTTTTGTAACAAACTGATTTTATATTGGAGTTCTTATTTTATGTATTGATTTTTTTTTATATTATTTGACTTAAAGGGCATGAAAAGTCTAATTTACTTGTGGTGGCAGTATGTTAAGCACCCAGTAAATTGAAATGGACTGGTGTTCCTCTTTAGAAACAAGCACCAGCCTGGAGAATTTTCTAGGCAAGCTGCACACTGCAATATTATGTTTTCCAAAAATCCCTTGCAACTAGCTTGACCTGGTCATGCAGAGTATAGTAAAATATGAAAATGCTACTATACTGGGTATACATAAGACCATTGAGTATACCCCGGCACATTGATCCCTTGGTAATACAGGTAGGATGGTGGTGCAGCAAGGGTCTTATTTATATTAAGGCATCCGAGGGCCTGTGCCTAGGTTGGTGGGTTTTGGGGGGCAGCCCTCGGGTGTTTACAACTTTATTTTTTCATTAAAAAAAAATGCCCAGCAACTTCCATGGATTTCCATAGGAAATCCAGTGATAGAACTGGGGGGGGGGGGGGGGGGTGAGGGTTAGGGGGCCAGGTTGGTTGGTGGAAGTGACATCATATATGTAGCACAAACTGGTTGGTGCAAGGCACACTGGAAACCCATGCTCAGATCAAAACAAAATTGAATAAAAATGTAAACTTTATTTTATATAAATTATATTCAATTTTGTTTTGGTCTGATCTGAGCATGGGTTTCCAGTGTGCCTTGCACCAACCAGTTTGTGCTACATATACGGAATGTCCGCTCCCTAAGCTGAGGGCCTAGGGCAGGAGCTTGTGGTAAGAGTTTCCACACATTTATATTTGTAATGCTTCGAATACTTTTTGTCCTAGGAAGTGACATTATGCCACACAGCTCGTGATGTTACTTCTACTACGTGCGTGCATGTGACTTCATGTGCATGACTTGCTCACGTTGCATGCACAGCATGGGGGGGGGGGGTTAGGTCCTTAATTATGCATAACTGTATAGACCATGAAAGGAGCACTCACAGGGCTTAAGAAAATGTTTTAAAAATATTTATTGTGTTGCCAGCCTTTCATAAAGTGTTACAACAGTGTACAACAATGGTTCATATACACCTATGGGGGGGGCGTGTCAAGCAGGAAATGTGAGATGTGTACCATCATCATTGGATAGTGTGAGGGGGCTACAGAATTCAAATTAACCAATCATCTACTGTGCTAACAACCACAACCATTGAAAATCTCGTATCGTGATTGCAGGCCCAGAAGAGTGCAGAATCAAATATACAAAAAAGTAATGAATATAAAATCTAACTGTTTAGATAAATGACAGGATGTGTGTGTTGTCAATCAAAAGAAACATTGTATCAATGAACACAAACTAGTTGTTCAATATGTGCATACTTACAGATGAAGCCACTTTGGATTGTGCATTTGACACAGAAAACTCATCTATCCCATTTATCCCATTTAGCACAGAATATTGTGTCACAGCATCCCATCCAATTAAAGAGTTCACCATTGAAAACAATGGTGCTTTGGTATGCTAATGAAAAGGTTAAATGCATTAAATGAGTTAAGATAACTTTAGATAACAGTTTCTTCAATTAGCCCTGAGTCATGATGCATTTAACTCACAAATCCAAGTGGCTGCATCTGTATATAAGATGCGATGGAGTGTCGAGGTACTGCATACTCCTGATCTTGTTGATCCCCGGTGTCAGTTGTTAGCCCATGATTGTTTCTCCCAGGGGTTTCTGAGTGTCCAATTACTGGCGGCTTGGATCCCCTTGTTCTCCTTAGTGTCAGAGGTCGTCGTATCATGAGGTTTCGCTCTGTTCCAGGTAGCCTTATTGGACCTCCATCGTTATTACTTCTTTGACATAACTCCGCTTGTATCTAGGCTGGATCTATGTGTGGTTCATCCCTAGAATCTGTTATGTAAACCTCCTGTTCCTGGAGGACAAGTGTGTTCCCCGCCTTGCACAGTACTGTGTATTGTGGGCTATTAGGAACTATCATTACTCAGTTATAGTACCTCTTAATACGGCTCATGCATTGAGGCCATTTCACTTTCCTTATTGGTATACACTGGTGCATACTACTGAACACCGCTAAATAAATGTTATGTTATGCATCATGTAAGCTGGTTTTAAGGGATAGGATTTGGCAATCCTACAGTATGCATATATAGTAGCATACTACATTTTCCTTAAACAAGAAACTAAGGGGCAGATTTAACAAGGGTAGAATTTTGAAGTGAAGAAACTTCTATATTCAACCATCAAATTTTTTTAAAAGGGGTTTTTTTATTGAAAATGGACCGTTTTCGATTGAGTAGGTTAGTTTTTGATTGTTTGTTAAAATTTAATTTGAATTTTAAAATTCGACCATTCGAAGTAGTGCCTCTTTAAAAAATTTGAATTCAACCCTTCACCACTGTAAACCTGCCAAATTGCTGTTTTAGCCTATGGGGGACCTCCTAGAACTTTTAAGGAGTGTTTCTGAAAATGTTTGTAAATCTGATTCTTTTGGTGAAAAATGTTCGAATCGAGACAGTACTTCGAATGGGCGAATTTTAAAATTCAAATTGAAATTTTTTCAATTCAAAACTAATTTTGGCCTATTCGATAGTTGAAGTGCCCAAAAATTACTGTGAAATTCAATTTTTTTTAATTCAAACTTTCCCTTTGACCCTTGATAAATCTGCCCCTAAGATCTTTTGGCAAAAGACTACCTGATACCGACAATAATTAAGTCCCTTCAGTTGAGAAGCAGGGTAAAAGCATTTTATAGATGAGCAACAACACCATAACAAATATGAGAATCTTCATAGTCAACAAATAAGCAACTTACAAAAAGATAGTTATTTGCATGTGTCATCTATTATTGAAACAGATTAATTTAACATCAAACACACAGTGACAGCTCTGTTTGAACACTGTTTTGCTGTGTTTAAAGTATTATATGAGTAACTGGACAGCACAGTGGATTAGTGGTTTGCATTTCTGTTTCACTGCACTAGGCTTGTGTGTTAATTTCTTACCAGGGAACTAGCCATTTCTTTTCCTTGAATTTGTCATGGTTTTTCAAGTGTTTAAAATTTGCAAGTTTACTCTCACCTGATTTACTAACTCTGTTGAAATGGTTGCTTATGTTTGTAATGCTGTGTTAGTAGATTGTAAGTGGCACTGTGGCAAGGGCTAAATGACAAACAATCTTTGTGAAATATGTTAAAACTTGCTACAATGAAGCATTCATTTACATGAATTTAATATAAATGTCAGTATTTTGACCCTTGACCAATGTTCTCAAATTACCAGTGAAAAGATTTTAAATTTGCTTAAAATCATAGCTTTGACTGGGACATCTAAAGATTGCCTTAAATTTTTAATTAACTTCTGCCAAAGCTTAAATTCCTTCTACTATAGTACAATATCCAGTCCCTACTGATAAAAATGAACACCTCAGGATGATGGCCACCAATTTTAGCAGAATTGTGCTGTTTTAGGTGTGGGCAGTGCTAGATTTGTAATTTTGCATGTTTTTTTTGAGTGACAGCTCTTTTTTATAGAGTGCAAAAAAGAAAGGTTGTGGGAGCACTCCAGAGCTAAATAAAAATTAAAAGCCGCAAGTGGGGGAGGATTAATCTCATGGAACCAAATCAGGGGTCTAGGTTGTCTCTCCTCTTTGAAA
>CM044434.1:119734082-119762596 GCA_024363595.1 Xenopus borealis | reverse complement strand
CCGCAAGCGGGGGAGGATTAATCTCATGGAACCAAATCAGGGGTCTAGGTTGTCTCTCCTATTTGAAAGCTAATGGCAGGGGAGGACTAAGCCCAATGGATGAAACTAATGCCCAGGTCGGGAGACCTTTATTCAGGTAATGCTCTCATGCTGGGAGGCTTTAGCATTTGATATTATGACCAGAGGTAAATAGTTAGGGACCGCCATATGGGTTTTACCTTGACGTGGTGTGTTGGCTTATCAATCTTATGATCATAATTTTGTAGCTAAAAAAACCCTGTCTTTGTACACATGCAACTGCATAGATTACTTATATGACAGGGGACCAGGGAATGTGCATTAATCAATCTCTCCTCTTTTTTATAGAGCACACATGGACAAGTCAGTGCTACGTGGAGGTGTACTGTATACCCAGATCTTAGCTACTTCACAAGTCTTCTTGTTTGCACAGGCAGTGAGAGAAAACCATTTATAAACAGTTTCTGGATCATTGACTTTATGGTAATTGAACCAACTATTCCCACTTGAGCATCCAAAGACTTGAATATTGTTTTGTGCACTTTTGCTAATATATGTATACATACTTTGGAATGTGGTTTAACCTTCATTTTCACTACAGGAATAAAGAACCAATATAGGGGTTAAAACCTAGAAGTCATACTAGTTAATAAGCCTACTGTTAAATAACCTAGATGTAAATGTATGAACAAAATGTAGGGCTACAAATATCTAATTTTTACATTTTCTGTATCCCCCTTTTACCCGCCCCACAAAAATGACAAAATAAAAGACTTTAAAAAAAAAGAAAAGGTTAAATATAACCTTTCCATATACGGTTTGAAATCTAGAATATGTTTACATTATTGTATTGATTCACAGGTGGACTCCCATTGTAATGCATATTTATTTTTCTTAATATTTCTTAAGCTATTTTTTCAATAAATGTCTCATTAGAGCAATATGAATGTTACGTTTTGAAGTTTTTAAGCTTAGAAATAGAATATCAGAAAAAAAATAGTATATGATTTAATATTAAAAGAAGAGAATTGTTCAGTCTGAATACTTTTTTAAGGACTGTATACATGTAGAGGTTTTATTGTTTACAATATGAAATATATTCATAAATTGGCAGACTTTTTTTATGGAAAGTCTAATTGTCTATTTTTTAAAAAGAATGTTTTGCAGCCATTTGGTATTGTTAATTATTTTCATGTTTCATAAGAATCTCAAGTTATCCAGTATTTATTTTATAGTTTCTGGTCTCTAACAGGTTATGTTCCTCTTTTTTCTTTCACTTATAACAGATCACTTTTAATTTCCCTCAGGTTAAGCATCATTTCTAGGCTACATTTTGGCACCTCCATGACAGCACATACCAGGCCACTCAAAAGTTTATTGTATGTAATAAACCTGAGTTGAAAGCAAATACCCAATTCTCAGTTCCTCAATATCAATAGTAATTTGTGCCACCATATAATCTGTATGGACGCTTTTACTTCCCTAATGTTTCAGAAATCTTTTATAGCACTTAAACTCCAATAATTTTCGTGATAAAAAATAATCTTATTGCTGTGGAATGTCTCATTCATATTTTATACTATTGTAAACAATCTAGTTTCATGCTACTGTACTTACCTTATACACATGACTGCCTTAACTGTGAATAATCAATGTCATGTTTGAAATAAAGAATCCACAAGAGAGAATGGATTGCAGTCATCCCCTTAAGCCATGTTTGAGCTAATTCTACTGTAATTCATACAGATTTCATAACCATGTATAGAGATAGAGGGGTGGAAATTTTAATTCATCTGCACTTCTTCAACCCATATTATACAAAATATTAGGCAGCCATATATCCATCATCTCTTGCAAATAAAGTACTTTGTTTTGTTTGTAACTTATTTTTTATTGAATTTTTCAAAAAATGAAAGAAAAAAGTAGTAAAGTTGACATTTTACAGAAAATGAAAATAAAGGTTAGCAAAAGAAATTAAACATTGTTTTTGTGTTCATTATCAACATAATATTTTATACAATAATTTGAAAAGATTGAATTCTTACATATGTCAGGTAGTCATTTTCTCAGTTATATATGAGGCTTCAATTATTTGTTTTCAAGAGTTCTTAGATTCCCTAGTGGGAGTGTTAGATTTTACTTGACTCCACATTAGTGTTAGGTAGTAGTATACTTCAAACATATGGGAGAAAGTTTGTATGTTACAGATTATTAAGGCAAGTTAATAATTAACGTCTTTAACTGAGTTCTGTAAGTTATAATTTACGTTTTAAGGTCTTACTGTATGGTCACCTTTTCAACTGAGGGGGTATTGCTGTACCCCCTCAGTTCCCAGAGAGACCAAATTTTTAGGTGTTGAGGAATTTTATTCTGTAAGTAGGCTATGTTTGCTTCAAAATTTTTATTGACGTTTACTCTGGTAATTATTTCGGAGATGTTTGGACAATTAAGGTTCTTCCAGTTAGCTGCTATTGTTATTCGTGTTGCAGTTAGTATATGGTTGACCAGTTTTTGCTCTGGTTTAGATATACCAGTAATTGGCTTGCCTAGAAGAAAAGTAGATAAGTCTAAGGGGGCTTGAATTGTTAGGACCTGGTCAAGTATTTTCTTAACTTCTTGCCACAGTGGTCGGATTGTTGGGCATTCCCAGAAAGTATGGGGAAGTGTGCCTACTTCTCCGCAGTTTCTCCAGCAGAGTGATGTATGTTCTGGGAATAATTTGTGTAGTCTGTCAGGGGTGTAATACCAATGCATCAAAATCTTGTAAATATGTTCTTTCTGTCTAACACAAATTGCCATTTGCCTGGCATTTTTCCAAATTTCTGACCAGTCCTTTGGAGACAAACTGTTTTGAGTCACATTTAGTTCCATTTAGTCATGTAAGTGTGTTGTCTTAGGCTGGAGGTTATAGGATCGTTCAGGAGTTGGAAGTATTCAAACTGATATAATTTAGTTTGTGGTGCAAGATCTCTCAGTTCCTGTAGTGTTGGTATGGCTTTGGCCGGGTTGTTAATAAAATCTTTTATGGTAATTAGGTCTGTCTGTTGCCATCGCTTGTAGAATGAGTCATTAGTGCCTGGGGGAAAATCGGGGTTTCTGAGATAGCTTGTATTTATGAGGTGTTGTGACGTTAGTCCTCTCTTATGTTTTAGTTTTTCCCATATTTTCAAGGTTAGTTGAGTTGTTGGAAGCAAGTCTTTTCTAGTTATATCCTTAATGTTGTTATTCCAGATGTAGGTATTAATGGATATATCAGGGACAGCCAAATTTTCTATATAGGTCCAGATAGAAGGAGGAGGTATGCTCAACCATGCCAATAATTGCCTCAATTTTTGCAGGTTAGGCACGCCTAGGCCTCCATATTCTGTGGGTGCGGTCAAGACAGATCTGGCTATGCGGTGACTTTCTTTGTTCCAAATAAATTTGTGGAATTGGTTTTGAACAGCATGTAGTGTTTTGGGGGGTATTAAAATTGGTAAGGTTTCAAATAAATAAAAGTATTTTGGTAGAATACTCATTTTGATCGCCGCAATCTTGCCAAACCAGGATATGGGGAATTGTGACCATTTTGTGAGCTGTCTTTCAGTAAGTTTTATGAGAGGTTTGAAATTGGCTTCATATAGGGAGTCATATTTAGCTGTAAGTTGTGTGCCTAAATAAGTGATACAATCTTCATTCCATTTGTAGTTGAAATTAGTTTTTAATATCTGTAAGTCTGTCGGAGTTATATTAAGCGGTAAGGCCTCTGTTTTTGTTAAATTTAGTTTATAGCCTGAAAATAGGCTATAGTTTCTTATGAGGTCGTGTAGGTTAGGCAGTGATATAATCGGATTGGTTAATGTTAAGATGACATCATCAGCAAAGAGGGCGATTTTAAATTTTACTGAATTTATTGGGGCACCAGAAATGTTTGGATTAAGTCGAATTGCTGCTGCCAGTGGCTCAATACTAAGTGCATATAGCAGGGGCGAGAGAGGGCAGCCTTGCCTTGTGCCATTTGTTATTGGAATAGATTTATTGGCTTGCCCAGGAAGTTTTAGATAAGTTGAAGGTTGGCTGTAGAGACTTTGTAGTGCTGTTAGGAAGGGGCCATTCAAGTCTAGATGGGTGAGCAGGGAGAATAAATATTTCCAATTTAATCTATCAAATGCCTTTTCAGCGTCCAGGCTCAAGATCACTGATGGAAGGTGTGCTCTATTTAGGGCTTCGATAAGATTAATGACCCGCCTGGTGTTGTCACCCGCCTGACGTCCTGATATGAATCCTACTTGATCCTGATGGATTAATTTAGGTAATATAGGTGTTAGTCTGTTGGCTAGGATTTTTGAGAAAAGCTTAAGGTCGGAATTTAAAAGGGCTATGGGTCTGTAGTTTGTACATAGTGTATGGTCTTTTCCTTCCTTAGGAATGAGAGAAAGATATGAGGTCTGTATTGATTTGGGGATTGGGGCTCCTTGTAGAAATTGATTAAAGAGCTTCAAAAGGTGTGGTGAAAGAATGTGTGAGAATAGTTTATAGTATTTGTAAGGGAGTCCATCTGGTCCTGGGGTCTTGCCGTTAGGCATGTTTTTCAGGGTGTATGCTAATTCTTCCAGGGTAATTTCCTTGTTAAATGCCTGTAGGTCATTTGGATGAAATTTGGGTAGGTTGAGATCCTTCAAAAATGCGTTTATAGGGTCAATAGGTTCATTTCTGTGTGGTGGGATTGGCTGAGGCAGGTTGTATAGCTTATGATAAAATTCATGAAACTGCTTTCCAATTTGATTAGGGTCGTATGTTAATTGCCCAGTTTCAGTTTGTATCATATTAATCTGAGAGGATGCTCTTTGTTCTTTAAGCTTTTTTGCTAAGATGGTATGCTGTTTATCGCCTTTTTCATAAAAAGTCTGTCTTGTCCAAAGTATAGCTTTAGATGCTTCTTTTTGTTTAATGTGTGTTAAATCTTTTCTAAGATGCATGATCTGGTCTAAAATTGAATCAGTGCCATTTAGATTATATTGTGTTTCCAGGTCTCTAAGTTTTCTATTTAGGGAGAAGTATGTCTCTGTTCTTTCTTTGCGTTTGCTAGTGGATATTGCTATAAAGTGGCCTCTAATTGTGGCCTTGTGTGCTTCCCAAAGTATGGACAGATCGTGGACTGAGCCTTCGTTGAAAGTACTCTTTAAGGTTATTTTCAATTTGTTTGAAAATTTCTGGATTGTGCAAGATGATCTCGTTTAACCTCCAGTGAGGTTCTCTGGGTGGGGGCTTCAGTAAGTCTAGAGTAAGTGTTATGGGAGCATGATCTGACCAGGTGATTGGAATGTATTTCAGTAGTAAAGTGTAAATGGAGAGTATGTTGTGAAATAAGAAAATTATCGATACGTGAATGAATTTTATGTACTGGGGAATAAAAGGTGTATTGTCTGTCTTTAGGGTGGTTAATACGCCATGCGTCAAACATATGTGTCCGTCTAATTAACTGTCTGAAGCTTTGTGAGATAAGGTGAGCTTGGTTGTCCGGAGAAGGATGTGAACGGTCTGTTATTTGGGAATTTACCATGTTGAAGTCTCCCCCTATTACACCATACCTAGATTCACATTGTATAAACTTAGCAATCATTTTTTTTAAAAAGCGAATTTGTTGTCTGTTAGGTGAGTAGATATTTAGTAGGGCTATAGAGACATTTGCATATTTACCCAACAGTAAAAGATAATGACCTTTGGGGTCACTGTAGGTCTGATCAACTGTCAATGGACAACTCTTATGTATAAGCGTGGCTACGCCCGCTTTTTTGGAGGGGCCTAAAGCGTAAAAGGCTGTTGGATAGTTTTTGGAGTATAGTTTATCGGATTCTTTGTTTGTAAAATGTGTCTCCTGTAAGAAAGCGATATCTGCCTTTAAGGCTTTTAATTCCTTCAGGGCCAAATATCTTTTAGTTATGCTGTTGAGGCCTTTCACATTAAGCGAGATTATTTTAGCCATAAGTGAGATTGTAAGTGAGAGGCTGTATAAATTTTTGGCTTTGAATCTTCATGGATATTATAAATTGATCAGACCCACAATTAGGTGGTTTTGGAGGATACATGCAAATTAGCATTGTTTTAAAGTTGGCAAAACATTCATTGTTACCACATAGACATAAGAATAAAGTAATACTTGTACAAATTATATTAGTAAAGTCAAACCCGACAAGTGTGCTAACCAATTTGGTGAAAAAAGATAAAAAAAAAATAGGAAAAATTGTGATAAAGGACCGCTTCCCAACCACCAGTGTTGGGTGTATGAATGTCGTATTCATATTAGGTTGTTAGTCCCGTATCCAAAAATATAAAGTTTAAAAGTAGTAAAAAGGAAGAACTAGAAAAAAGGGAAGAAGAAAAAAAAAGTTTTCAACAGTAACAGTGGTTCAGGTATAATCTACCTGGACCTGTGTGGAACGTGTCCAGTGGCTCCACGAAGTGGGGGAGTAGTGGTCGGGTCACGACTAGTGATCGCCGATAGCAGAATGGGTTGAGGTCTTCCTTCGCGGAATCCCATCATATCTTGACTTCAGGTGTCTCGGGGGGGAGAAGGGCTTAATGCAAGCCTGGTTGACGTTGACTGTGTAGGGCCTCTCACAGTATTCCATTGTGGTTGTATCGCCGGGTGATTTTTTCTCGTTTGGACCGAGTGCTGAGGTGTAATGTTTGGCCCAGGAATCGATGCCCAATGCTTGTAGAAATTTCGAGCTATTATCAAGTTGTTGCAAAATATATGTATGACCAAGCCGGCTTACCACCAATTTGAATGGTATCCCCATCTGTATGGGATATTGTGTTCTCGGAGTTTCTGTGTGATTGGCCGAAAATCCCTTCTCTTTGCCAGCGTAATTGGTGAAAGATCCGCAAATATCTGGATCTTATGTTTGCGAAATTCTAGTGCCTTCAGTGCCCGTGTTTTGGTGAGAAGTGCTTCTTTGCTTTGATAGTAATGGAAGCAAATAACAATATCTCTTGGTGGTTTGGTGTCAGGTGGTTTTGGGCCTAGCGAGCGATGAGCCCTATTTAAAATCCAATGTTCTTTTGGAATGTCCGGGCATAGAGTTGTAAATAGTTCCTGTAGGTATTGTGGGATTTCGGCTGCATTTACATCCTCAGGGACTCCACGTATTCTGAGGTTTTGCCTGCGTGACCTATTTTCTAGGTCTTCATGCATGTCCCTCAGGCGGATTATCTCCTCTCTTAGATAGCTATTATCTTCCTCTAAGTTTGTTAGCTTTGGGGTAATAGTATCTATAGATGTTTCAAGCTGATCTGTGCGTTCTCCTAAATCAGTTATGTCTCTCCGCAGTTCCCTCATAGCTGTTGCAACTGCTTTAGCCACTGATTGTGTGATAGTGGTGATTAGGGTTGCCTGCAGCTGAGTTAGTTGTGTATTTAGAATTTGGGCTGTCACAGGTGTGTCGTCAGATACACTTTCAGACTCATTTAAATGCGTTAAGGTATGCAAGGGGGAAGGGACCGGGGAGCCGTACAAATATTTTTCGAAAAGGCAAAAAAGGTAAAGGAGTACGTATCTCCAAGCAGCAGTTCCATCAAATGTAGTGTGCAGGACTCAACAAGAAACATATTTCCTGTTCTATGACAATGTGATCACCTGATGTGTTTCATGCCTCGTTCTGGCACTTCATCAGAGGTGATGTCACCAGTTACTCTAGCTTTATATAGTCAAATCATTTAAAACTTAAAAACTCAATTAACTTTAAAAAAATTTTTTTGGCATATAACCAGTTCATATCAGTTCAAGCTACCACAACTGAATTGGTTTTAAAGAAAAAGCCTTTCTCAAGGAGAATTCCCCTTGAAAAAGGCTTTTTCAGCCAAAACGTTGGGGTGATTCTCACTTGCCGGCAGGAATATCCACTTTCTGTTATTCTTAGCATCAATTTATTTGAATGTGGTGGTATGTACGTATATATGCATTGTAAAGTTATGTGACCAATTTCTGTGTTGTCAATACAGTGTAATGTTATAATTGTACTCTCTAACTATGCAAATACAACTTTTTTGAATAATACCACCTAAGTTAAGTTAATTTTTTTTTAATGGAAATTTTCAAAGTAAAACTCCCAAACTTGGTTGCCCTTTTATTAGACACCAGTGGGATCCCCTGACTATAGTTGGGAGGGGTGGGAGCTACAACAGAAAGCAGTGATCAAAAATCATATATATATATTTATATGTATTTATATATATACTGTATATATATAGACAAAGACAAGAGGTCCTCTGCACTCAACCCATTATCAATATATTTAAGACATTGAGACATTCTGTGCATATAGCTACTAAAAAATGCCTTACCCTTTAAACAACAGGGATTGTTTGTCCATATATTGCAATATATTTAAGCTGGCCAACTACGTCAAAGTCATCCCATATCTGGCTGGTCCTACGCTCAATTTTCATCTGATTCATTAAGAATTCTATTGCTTCATTATACATTTCACAAAGGGACTAAGTTTTACCTGCAACTTACTGTACTTGCTGCTTTCAAAGTAAAACTCCCAATCATGGTTGCCCTTTTATTAGACACCAGTGGGATCACCTGACTATAGCTGGGAAGGGTGGGGGCTACAACAAGGAGCTGGTCACTGCTCCAGTATAACTACAACAAACATATATATGATTTTTGATCAAAGATCAGTGCGGACCATAATATTTGCCATTGACTTCTATAGGACCCCCCGACATCTTGGAGATGGACGATTTTCAGATTCAGACTATTTTCAGCCTCGGGGATAATAAATGGGTATGATTTTTGTATTCAGATTTTAATAAATAACCCCCTTAATAAACCCAACAGGCTGGTTTTGCTTTCATTAATCATATTTTAATCGTATTTTAGTTAGAATCAAGTAGTAATTACTGTTTTATTACTACAGAGACAAAGTAAATAATTTTGAAAAATGTGAATTGTTTGGATAAAATGGATTCTATTGGAGATGGTGTTTCTGTAATTTGGAGGTTTCGGGATACTTACCATTTATTCTACAAGTTGAGATGATTTTTAGAAGTACATTTGGATACGGATTTTTGCAAATACTTATATCACTAATTATGTGGATGTTGCACATCAATAATTAGTCACTTTGTGCTGTATGATTAACATGTTAATTACTTGGGGTATAAAACTTGCTGTATGGGATGTACTGCATATCTGACGAAGGGGCACGCCCCCCAAAAATTACATCACTAATGCAAATAAAGTGCAGGGGTTAACCCCGCTACACTAGCCATTATGTGTTTGGTAGATTTAATTCCCCACTATTCCCTGGTCGAATTTCGATTTTTTTTTTCATTCGAAATTCGACCCTTAGTAAATCTGCCCCTAAATGTTGTACAGTAGAGTGAATTATTTGCAGTGTGAAAATTTTAATTTAGAATAAAAACAACACCTCAAAAATCATGACAGTATCCCTTTAAGCTTTCTAGATAATGGATCCACGTGTCAGTTTAGAATCGCACATGGGATCTTAGTACCTGAAAGCTTGAGACAGCTGTAAATTGCCCCCCCCCCATTTTTGAATTAATTTTTTACTGAAATTTACTCACAGAGAATCTTGAATAAATGCACATTTAACAGCATATTTAAACAGAAACTTGCATTGCAAAAACTTGTGTTAAGCCACAGAAAAAAACTTGTTCACCACAAAAATCACATTATTCTGTTAAATTTTTTTAATGTTTTAGTTGACAATTCTTTAGTTTTTTTAAATTTCTTTTTACTTGATCAATTCAATAAATCAAAAATTCAAGTCTGTAAAACCCAAATTTTGACTCAACATTTTGTAAATTTCAGAAAAAACGAAATATTACTTTTTAATAAATAGTCGTCTTTACAAGTATTGATGCTGTGTAGCATCATTGTGATTATAATGGCAGAGTATATAGATAAAAAGCTCTGTTCTGTCTTCTTCTTATACATTTTCATAACATAATTGCCTTCACAATTAATTGAGCCTTCTCATGATATGTCCAAAATCTTGTCCAAAATCTTGTGAAATTGATCATCAAGGATCCTATATACAATATGAATAGACAAAACTGATGACATCCAAAGGTTGACAGATTGTAATAAAAGTTCAGACATAGGTCAGGACAGGCAGTGTCAGGATAGACTAGGCCAATGGTCA
This sequence comes from Xenopus borealis, assembly GCA_024363595.1. Classification (NCBI taxonomy): domain Eukaryota; kingdom Metazoa; phylum Chordata; class Amphibia; order Anura; family Pipidae; genus Xenopus; species Xenopus borealis. The sequence continues at coordinate 119,752,421 of CM044434.1, read as the reverse complement.
ATAACTAGAGTATCACAAATATAAGAAAAATAGTGCAGCCAGGAACACAGCATAGTATACTAAAACCTATATATAGGCAATGAACATGGGTCAGACTGAATGTGCCATGTATATTTCAACCTGTGACATCACTAGGTTGTGTGAAGAGTTGGGCAACCTTGCAATGTGAAAATCTGTGGCTGTAATAAAAGTCATCACAAACAACAAAGTACAAAGGCATCAATACTTTTCCTGTCGTACTTGATTATTTTCCTGCTTTTGCATCAAATAAATCATTATGCCCTGGACAGTTCTGACCTTTGTTTTCATAGACACGTCAATACATTTTCTATGTCTTTCATTCTTGTTCCACCAGGTGCCTGTATACTGTATGTCATATTGTTTGACTTCTTGATTCTTTGTTGTTAATAATTGATCCAAGGAGGCAAAATCTGTTTACTTCAACATCTCCACCGTCAACTCTAAATTTGGATTTTTTCACCCTGTTCTTTTCAGTTTTGCTTCTCCTAGTACATATTCAGTGTACACATTGAATTGGCATAGTAATAGCTCTGTCTAGGTTCATTAGACAAATGAATCAAATAGACAAGCTATTTTGCAGACTTTAAAATTTGTTTTAAGTACTGTAGTACACATTGTAATTGTATAACAGTCTTTATAAAGGGGCATTCAGTACCTGAGTCACCAGGCCTGCCCATAGTGTTGAATATAATATGTTATATGATATATTACACAGATAAATAATAGGTTGGAAAACCGAATTAACATTAATTATTATTATTTCTACACTTGGTGTTATATTTTACACAATAACTCCAAGCACATCCACAGTAATCGAATGTAAAGTGTATTACCTGTATATTCAAGTTTATTAGTCCTATACTTACATGTGAATGCTCATTATAGTGTAAATATGCAGTCTGTCATGGTGGGATGCTTTTTTCCATTTACTGCATCAAATGTTACACTTCTCTCCCAGTAGGCTTCCTCCTTGAAACACAAACCAAAGCTAGTCTTATAAAATGTGTTGTGCTATAAATGTGGTGAGGGTTAATTGAATTCCTAAGATTTATGTGCATACAGTACGTCAGAAGAGTTTTCCTTGTAGTGCTGTAAAGGAGGTGTTTGAACATGGAAAGCTGTACTTGCCAGAGGCATTCCATCTTTTTGCTTTTAGTAGGTAAGTTTCAGTAAATAAGTTTTGAGATTATGATTAGTAATAATCACTAATATAATTGTTATTGTGAAGAAAAGATCGTAGAGATATACCATATAGTACACTATACAAATAGTTACAAAAAACAAATAGAGTAAAATTGGTATATTCCCTGATTTGACAGCAATGATTTCCTGACAGAATGCATGATCTGTTATTGCTTGAATTCCCCTGCCTGTTTGTTTTAGTTCAAACTACATAGTTATAACCCAGTGAAGAAAGACAGACTTTTACTGGTCTATGCTTATTTTGGATGTACATTCTGATATCTGCTATCAAATATCTACTGAATGGACAGTTGTAGGCAATATATGATCATTAGAAGGAGAAAGATTGACAGAACACAGTATGCCTTTTAAAATAATTGTTAGAAAAAAATGAGGTTTTAGTACCCCGCTTTGGCCAAAAAAATGTAAGCTCACATGCCACATCAAGGCCCCTAATTCTACATAAGGCCTGAACTGCCTATTAGAATTCTAAAGGGCCCATTTAATAAACTTTAATACCAAACTTCATCAGAACACATCTTAGGATAAAGCAGGTTGACCAATGATCCAGTAATGAGGGAGTTTATAGCCCAATAATGAGCAATTGACCACAGCTGTACAGGAGGTGTGACCGCGGGAAGATGGGCTTAGAAGCAGCTGCACAGAAGTTATTCTGTCAGCTGGAGGAGCAGTGGCAGGAATGCAAAAGGTCCCTGGTTCAAAACCAGTGAGTTCCTAACATTAGTTTCAAATCACCCCCTCCAGCCGATACAAGAGTTATAACTATTAATAAACATATTGTCCAATTTAAGTCCCTCAAAAAACAGGTTAACAGGAGAGCCACCTACAGTAGATCAGGATCAGGAACCAGAGCTGAAGAGAGGCTGGGAAAAGGATCAGGAACCAGAGCTGAAGAGCTGCCGGGGTCAGGAGCTGGACAGCCACCAGGAACTGGAACCAGGGACCACCCAAAGCAGGAGCTGATGGACCATCTGGATCAATAGCTTTAACTGGAGGACCACCTGGAACAGGAGCTGAAGAGCTGAAGAGTCAGCAGCCAGAGCAGAAAAACCACTCAAGATACCCATTGCAGTGGAAGGACATTGCAGGCATCCATTACAAGTGGAGAACATTCCAGGACAGTAGGAAGATCAACACACAGCAAAAAGACTGGTAGAATCTGTAGTAACAGAACTACCAAATCTAGTAGCTAGAGTTAGTTTTGTCCTCAGGCATGGAGACCAGGGCAGAATGGTCCATTGAGGCAGGAGCAAGCAGGGCTGCTGACACAGGAGCTGGAGTAGGCAGGAATGTTGGCACAGGAGCAGGCAGGACTGCTGGCACAGGAGCAGGCAGGAAAGCTGGCAAAGGAGCTGGAGCTAAATACTGTGTACGCATGGAGGTGGAAACTGTAGACTGGAGTGAAGGCACAAGAGCTAAAGACTGAAGTGCAGGCACAGGAGTTGAAGGCTGAAGCGCAGGCACTTTAGCTGATGACTGGAAACATGCATGGGAACAGGCAGAGGCACAGGAACAGGCAGAGGCAGCTTTTGGGGATCCGGCACAGGAATAGGCAACAGGACAAACAGGACTTAGTAGGGGGCTAAGTCATAGAAATACTGGCAAAGGACCAATTCCATACCCCTACATGTGACACTAGTAAATCCAGGAAATGATCGGTATTGCTGTCATCTTCAAATGTTATCAGTCCAAGTTCCTATCTCACCCAGCCTTGTGGTAGCATTGTTTGTAGGTAATAATAATCCCCAGTGCTTGTTTAATAATGCATATTAATATTTACTTGTTTTGGACATTGTATGCATCACAGTCGCACTACTGTGTTTATTCCTGCCCAGACATCTAGGCCTTATATTATACTGTATACACATACCCCCCAACTGCTGCATTTTCTGTGGGACAATTTTGACAGCCCACATTCATCGGATTCTTACTGAAATATCCTGATTTTCTCTTTTTTTTTGCAACTGAAAAAAGTCTTTATTTTCTTTATTTCTGGTGAACAATGTGAAAACAACTTCACTGCAAAAATTTTGGAAGGTAAACAACCTTTAGCAGAGGAACCCTACATACCTCCCCCTTGCAACTGCAACATTCTGGAAAAAATGCTGCATTATGGTTAAAAATTATGGCGATTGTGCTCAAAATTGCACTGTGCTCACTGCACTTGTGGACTATGACGAGCTCTACATGCCTTCAAAAATATTTGAATCTTAATTACTTACCAGCATTTTATTAAGTATTTTATACTGTGTATATACTGTATGGGAAGCCCAGAATACATGTTTAAAAGCACATATCTTTACTGCTAATGGGGTTTGTGGCCTTGGTACAGAAACACAAACATAAGGTGTAACACGTCTCTCCTATTTGTTGAGTTTTAGTTCACCTTTAATCACAAATTATAGCACCACTCTGCCCATACTGTCCACATACAAGATAATTATGAGAAACCCCTCCTTTTCCTCAAGTTTTGTAGTAGATCTCTCACATGAATAAAATGATCAGCTCTTCTATTGTGCTCCATCTTGTAACTGCTAGTTTCTCCTTCTGCATCAAAGCCGTAAAGTTGCACACTCCCCTAGTGAGGATTATTCTCAACCTTGAAGCCGGTATATTCAATTTACAAAGACTGTACAATGTGGAGCAGAAACGGTTCATGTTGAAAAAGGCCAGCCACAGAATGGCTAACAATAATAAAAATAATAATACTGGGGACAGCTGGGAAACTGACAAGATGTCTAGCTCTAATATCAGATTTCAAAATTAAATATTAAAAAAATCTGTTTGCTCTTTTGAGAAAGGATTTCAGTGCAGCGGTCTGCTGATTTTGAAAAAAACATGTTTTTCTAAAGACAGTTTCCCTTTAATGAAAATAAGAGTATTTTTAGCAGAGAGTCCAGAACACTGAACAGCTGCACTTAGATACATTTGTATGCATTTAGATCCATTTTGACTAGCAGCTTTCAGTTTCATTATCAAAACTGTTATAACACTTAAATCAGGGTCCTAAAACTCCCAGAAATGTGTTCAAACTTTCATAACCTGCCAAATTTTGTAAAATCAACATGGTAATTTGGGGATGTTTCCATAAAATGAGTGTGGTCAAAACAAATTTGCTCACATCAGATATTTTTTTCCCTCTTTGCATTGTTTGAATATTTGGAGATATGTTTATGAATGCCTCTTAGCCCTTCAAATTTGCACTGGTTGCCGTTTAATATATTTTACACAATGTTGATGTACTTTCTATGCTATTATATACCGTACAGTATCAGTAAGCACTGAAGGAATGCATTTAGCTGCATGTCAAGCTACACACTACCCCAGGGTAACATGTAGGGACACATTAACTAAGGGTCAAAAAGAATTTTCAAATAAAATTTTAATTTTTAAAATTTGAATTTGGAAGTAATTTTGGGCTACTTCGACTATCGAATAGCCCTAAATTCTATTTGAATTGAAAAAAATAAAAAATTAGAATTTTGAAGTAGTGTCTTTAAAATCCTTCGAATTCGACACTTTGCCACCTTAAAGCTGCTGAATTGCCATTTAAGCCTATGGGAGACTGCCTAGAGCCAGCCCTGAAAATGTTTCTAAGTTCTAGGAATCAAACAATGCATTTGAACAATTTTAATTTGATCAAAAACTGACCTGTTTGGTCCATTTTTGATCGAAAATGGCCCCCCAAAAACGTTGATGGTCGAATTTTGAAGTCTTTTCATTTCAAAATTCGACCATTAGAAAATCTGTCCAGTAATGAACAGTTTTACTTAAGATGTTGCAATAATGGGGCCATTATATGTAGCAAAATTTATAAGAAAAGTGCACTGTTTAAAAATGCAACATTTATATACAAGATTCTAAAAAAACCTAACCCATGAAAGTATAGACACTGCCATTTTAGAAGGGGCCCCACACTTCTAGAAATACAATATAAATGTAAAATTAGCCATAGAAAAGCATATCAATAATAATTACAATAATGATAACTTTTCAGTTGCCACAGCTAATTAATTCCAATGATAATTAGCAAACACACAAATGTAGCACAACCTTTATACTACAAAAAAAGATCTGCAAGTTCAAAAATCCATGTGGCTTACTAATAATTGTAAAACTTCGGTGCCACATTGTGATAGCAAATACTGTAATCGCTTGATGGCATCCGTGGTTCCACTAATGTAACTGCACACTTCAAAAGGACTTACATTTCCGTGACTCAGCAGATAGTTTGGTAATGACTATTAACTGTGATTGTAGTCTTACATTTGGCAAATAGTATAATAACTCTAATAAAGTCACATTCTAAGTTAAATTCAACATAAAATATGAACCATATGTGACTCCTCCTGGGCTGCTGTTTTCAACTAACATCTCCAGTATAATCAGAACAGCAATATCTGCAATATATGTGCATAATTAATGCTCAAAAGTCACAATAAAAGATGCCATGCAGTGGAGGCAATGTATCAAATTTTGATATAACATTGCTAGTATAATTTGGTTATAATTATACCCATCCTCTGAAAGAAAACAGCAAGCAATACCATGAAGGTGTTTCACCACTGACAAGCTACTGGGCAAATAATTCAAAAGAATGGGTCCCCCTTCCTAGTTGGCAGTTGTTGAGAACCTTGCCGATAATGTTTTGCTACCAATGTAGCTTTCTCTATAGGTCGCATAACTGGAACAAGAGTGAACTTAAAGCCAATGATGTCACAGCATTTGCCAGAATGGCAGCCCAGGTATCTTGAAAAACTTGGAAACTCCAATCCACTGATCAAGTGGGGTTAACTGCATTAAGTTGTATTCATTCCACCACCGAAATCTCAATGTGTCTGTTTTCGTTACAAGACTGATAGATAAAGAATTATTACAAATATCAAATCAGATTAGTGATGGGCGAATCTCCTGAGAAAAAATTCGCGAAAAATTTGCGAAACGAGTTGCGGCACGCTTTTGACACTCGTCGCGTCAACTTTGGCGTGTCGCGTGTTTCCGACGCGCAACTCGTTTTTCTGGCGAATTTTCGCCAAGCGAAATTTCGCTGGCGATTTGCGAATTTATTCGCCAGCGGCGAATCGCGGGAATTCGGCGCAAATTCACCCATCACTAAATCAGATAACCAAAAGTCTCTGTTCTCTATTAAAGCTCAGGAAAATTAAAGGAAACATCTCAACAATAGTTAAAAATAAAGTGCTATCAGAATCTATTTATAATATAAATCAGATTAAAAAATCTAGAAATTTTAAAAGTCCAAGACATTTTTAATTATAACAGTTGATCTTTCAGTTTTCCTAACATATAAGCTGCCACAAGTGCAGGTAAAGCGATAAATAATAAGGTCTTACAATTTATATAGTGGAAAATGTCAAATTCAGCTAAATAATTGCCAAAATCTCTAGCTTGTTTGATCCAATTGCATTGTTCACTGCTTCCACATCCCTGGATTTCTACAACATTTCAAATTAGTTCTTCTTCTGAAGTGAATTTGTGCTATTGTCCTTTGGGCTCACATTTCTCTTATAAGCAAAAGAAGGAGATGAATTAATTAGTTGACCCACCACTGGGTCACTAGACAAAGTATCCCAATGCTTATTTATAACAAAAATTGATGCATTAAAATATGTGACTGCTGTACAGTTATGGGTGAATCTGACATCTTTTGCTTAGCAGAAAATTTGTTAAAATGTGAAAATTTGCCAAAATGCATTGAAGTCTATAAGTGTCAACATGCAACAAATTTTCACAACTAAACTTGGAAAAATTCCCTCATCACTAGTGATGGGCGAATTTGCAGCAAATTCCCGCGATTCGCCGCCAAAAAAAACATTAAAAAAACCGAGACACACGTCGAAAAAATTGGACACGCGCCGAAAACGATGCTCTTGCGTCAAAAATGCGACGCAACTCGTTTCGTGAATTTTTCGGTGAAGCGAAACCGAATAGATTCGCCCATCACTACTCATCACTTATGCTATGGATTATACGCCTAACAGTTTTGGGAACATCCCATAATCATAGGCTTTTATTAATGGGTGTTCCACAAACGTGTAAAGTAAAAGGTATATAATCCACAGTCAGTGACTGAGTTAGTTTAAAATAACTTTAATCCTATGGAGAACAAGCTCTATATTTGTAGAAAATCATTTATTTTCATTACTGGGCAATTTTAGAAACCTGCCATTTTTTCATGTTCATCTATCACTGTTTTATATACAGTATGTTTAAGGTTGAAAAACTATTGCATTCTAAATTAAGGGGCCATGGTGAATCCACTGAACAACAAAATGGAAGCAACAAACATGTCTGAACACATACCCATGTATCTGTAGTTAGTGCCACTCTTTACTTTTTTCTGTTACTTGTACTGCTAGAATGCATCAAAATAATAAATCCCAAAGAAACCAATAATCTTATATTTGCTACCCAATTGTACATGACATATTCTCCCATTTTGGTTTAAGTGTGAAATAGTTTTTATGCCTTGTTGGCCAGATGCCGTTTCTTCTCCACATTTTTTTTTTAACACAACAAGGGAATAGTATATAATTCCCAGTGTAATGGCTTTTAACTAAATGTGAATTTAAATTTTTAATACTTTTGAATTGCATACCCGAGTCTGACTGATGACTTTGTCATAGCAAATTCACATCTTCCTTTTTATTTTATGCTTAAGACTAAAAAGAAATCTGCAACAACCAGAGAGTTATCAATGTCTCTACAAAAACATAAAAATAAGCATAACACTGCAAGTATGCCTTCATAAAGTAAAGCTGTAAATGTTTCTTATACCTGAAGTACTCACAGGTGAATGAAGGGAACAATGCTAATAAGACAAATAGGCTGGTGAAATAACACCATAGGGAGTATTGCTATGAAATGGATTAACACTCCTGGGGTTATTGCTATAAAATGACTGTATTGTTACCTTTCATCATTGTTCAATATATGTGAATTAAATTAAATTCACCTTGAAATCTTGTGCCCGCTATCAGAGCAGCACTTGCTTGCAGGCATTTTCAGCTTCATTTACCTCCTTACTATTATTAATGCAGTACTGTCACTGTTAATTTCAAATGTAAACTGAAGAATATATTACTCATGCTAAATGTTTTCAGCATAAAAATGAATGAAAATAATAAGGTGCATTTTTGCCGTTATTAGATTTTTCAGAAGAACTGGTGATATTTTCTTGTACAGAAAACAGGCGTTACCATCTCTTAAAATGCAGCAATGATTATGTGAGGTCATTTCAAAGATACACTAAAGCTTAAAGGCAAATTGATGTCATTGGAAAGGTCACATTCTGACACACTGTGATGTACTGTACATGCTAAAGGAGAAGATAATGGAGATTTCCTTGAATTCATTGTAAAATTTCCCAGTTACATTACAGGTGATGCATCATTATGAATCTGAATTTATTTTTTTTAATAAATAACTGGCAATTATACTGACAGTTACCACTTCTTTCTAAGCTCATGATGTAAAAATAGAACGTTTAATAAACTATTATGAAGGTCATTAAAAAACAAACAAACTATGCACCTTCAAAAAAGTGCAATCAAGTCAAGTTTCATAAATTGTTTGTACCAAAGGCCATTTTTGGTACAATTATTCTGGTAGAACCCCTTTATCCATATGAGCCATTTCGCGAAGTCCTTCAAAAGAATGCTAGAGAGAGATGAGAGATAGATATATGATGGTAAAGATTTTGCTAATCTTTAATTCTTTAGATTTCCCCTGGAGGGTTCTTAGCCAGCTAGATTTAGACTTTTATTACATATCCTTGGTAGTTCAGTATTTGACAATGTTGTGTTAGGATTCACCTAGGTAATTTAAGATGAAGTCAGCTTGCTTTTCATTTGCTAGACAGGAGGGTTATTTATCAAAATCTGAGAATTCCTCATAATTTTATATAAAAATACTCTGACCAAATCCCCTTCTCTATCAATACATTTACCCAAAAATTTCCTATGCAGGAAAAAAATGTATAAAATCGTAAAAAATTTGAATCGTACACATTTTTCATATTTGATGCCCGAAAACCACAAAATCTTTGGCATATTGCATGAAACCTAGTGTAGATCAGGATATCTTCAGAACTTCTCCCATTGACTTCTACATGAACTGGGCAGGTCTGAGTTGCAATACTTTTTTATTTGGACATTTAACCTCTCAGGGTTGAAAAAATTCCTGGACAATTTGAGTTTTTTCCCCATTGCCCTAGTAGTAATAGGTGCAGGTAGATCCCAATAGGAATATTAAATGGTGTAAAAGATTTGGAATAGCTCACTCTATGAGTGTGAGGCAGGATCAGGGTAATTAACAAAACCCTCAGTGATTCCAACAAGGAGGCTAATAAGAGTTATATCTAAAATAAGAGTCACCCTGTGGTGAAAAGGCCACCAGTACAGGGACTGCTTGGAGTGTGGGACCACTGTGAGCTTCCCTTAGCACTTGAGATTGTTTCACAAATGTAGCAAGAATCTGTGTGTTGTAAATATTATAGCTAAGATTGTGTGAGTAACATGTTTCGTGACATGTACTTAAAGTTTTATCTGTTTTTAAAGCAGCCAAGTTATTTTAAGTTAAGTTCATTTAAAGATCAAGTTCTGTCTTTAAATCAATGTGGTTAAAGGGGTGGTTCACCTTCAAGTTAACTTTTAGTATATTGTAGAAGGGCCAATTCTAAGAAACTTTTAAATTGGTCTTCATTATTTATTTGTCATAGTTTTTTAATGATTTGCAATTTTCTTCTGATTCTTTGCAGCTTTCAAATGGGGGTCACTGACACCATCTAAAACAAATGCTCTGTAAGGCTACAAATGTATTGTTATTGACACTTTTTATTACTTATCATTCTATTCAGTGCATCTCCTATTCATATTCCAGTCTCTTATTCAAATCAATGCAGGGTTGCTAGGGTAATTTGTACCCTAGAAACCAAATTGCTGACACTGCAAACTAGAGAGCTGCTGAATAAAAATCTAAATAACTATAAAACCACAAACAATAAAAAATGAAAACCAACTGCAAATTGTCTCAGAATATCACTCTCTATGTTATACTAAAAGTTAACTCAAAGGTGAACAACCCCTTTAACCCTTCATATAACAGTAAAGCAGCGACACACCTGAGGGGGAATAGTTCATGTAACACATACAATACTGGCAGTTGTGATGTCTGTATCAAGCCTGGGTACGGTCGACTGGAGTGCGAGGTTCTAGTAAGTAGGACAATATCTAAAACCTGTTACAAATATTTATATGAAGGCCCTTTGTTGCTGAAGTGGTCTATCTCTAGAATTTTGAAGAGTTGGATATTTTACAGCCATGAAGAGTTTTTAGTTAGCAGAACTTTCTGAAGTTTGTTATAAAATTAACCTCAGTACTGGAGATTTCTGTATGCTGCAATGTATAATTTATACACTCATTCTCCTAAGTATGTGGGATCGATAAGTATAAAACTTGCACATCAATATACTAGTGAATTATATTCAACCAGAATTAATTGATGCATAAAAATATTTAGTATTTTTCAATTTCATGTTGCACAGGTATTATATTTTTATAAATAACAATTAACCCTCAAAACATTTGGTCATCACCTCAGCTACAAATAAACACTATAAAACCTGTCAGTTGCTCAGAGAATGATTCCATTTTTTTAGCTGCAATATATATTATTTTCCCTATTATCCTTTTAAAAAATACACAAGATAGACAAAAAATTTAAAAAATATGCAATTTACATAAATTTAGCCTAGTTGTTAAAACTAAGGAAGTTATGCATTTTTTCCCCATCATTTTGGCATGTTTCTTCAAAGGCAGGGACATTTCACATTAGCATGATTAAAATTCAATGAAATTGCAGACACTATACTCTTAATAGATGTTAATTTACAACATTGTGAGCAGATTGTATCTCATATCATGGTTGAGTTTATAATAGAGGACAATTCAGTTTAGTTATTTTTGATTCAGGGCTATCTAACTCAATGTCTGGAGGGATGTGACACAAGCTAAATGAGGCACATGAAAGACATGCTTCAGAGGTAGGTTTAGAATTTAATTCAGAACATACTGCTCAGAAAAAGAGGGATGCAACGCAAATCACTGTTGAAGTTTGATTGAATACAAGATGTTGACAGGTGATTCTAGTCAGTTCTTGAGCCCTTCAACAGATTTCAGGTACATTTAAACAAACAACTAAAATGCTGTGTATTCTTCTCTTTTTGAGTAATTGTAAGCACTACAAATAAATACTTGAACTAAAGACTTCCACAGACATAAAACAGTAAGCAATAATGAGTTTACTTAACCATATACTATAAGTAGTCATATTATTTAGAAACGACATGCAATATTTCAGGTGATCTCATATGAGATTCACAATCCTGATGTTTTATTTTTATGCTCACAATTTTATGATCCCCAGTTTTTTTAAGTATAAGTACTTGTACAAATATTAAATTAATAATAAAACAGGGGACCAGGAAATGTGCATTGATCAATTTGTTTGTTTGCAATTTCTTATTAGCTTTCTATAAATTAGATTTTCTGTTATATGATACAACTCAATTTTGTTTAATGATTAACAGCATAAAATCTTAGAGACAATATGTTTTGAGTTCATTTTTTCTTACAAGTACAGTATATTAACTCTTGAGTATTTCTGGGAAGCGTTACTAATTGATGGGGCATAATGTATTAGTTCAAGACATTTTCCAAGTAAAATATCATTGATCTTTATAGTGCTGTCCCTGTATTTTTTTTAATACACTATGAAAATACATCATCAATACTTTATTCTACTGCAAATAATATTTTAATATTTAATTATTAAGTATGTGTAGTTAATAGTTGTGGATCAAAATGATTTTTAACAACCAGCTCACCAATTATCACTCTTAGTTTATATTATTTCTTATTTCTTCTTTCAATCTAATGTCCCTGTTTCCTGAAGCCTTCTTTGCTTTTAACAATACACTTTATTAAGACACAGCCAATATCACAAACAATAGTACTGGTCAAAATAGTAGATCACATCACATGTTAAGCTCTCTACATATGTAACAGCCCCTATCAAAATACAGAAGGTCAAATGTATCAGGAACCAATTAAGTGTGTACGATATGATTTTGGAGTACCCAGAGAAAATCCACACAGATATTAGGTGAACATACAAAGTACTGTATTTGCCCATTATTACTGGCTAAAGAAATCTCAAGATCTACAGCTCTTTTTTTCCTGGCAAATGACCCATATGATCTCCTTTGGGATTATGTTACAGATATAGTAGTACAGTAGTAACAAAGATCAGGAGAAGCATTCTACAGCAAAATACCCTTTCACAGAGTTAATCTGTCTGTCCAGATAAAATTTGAAAGAGTTCTTGTGATGGATGGTCATAAAAACCATAAGAAATTTGCATGTGCATGGGCTACTTGAAACATACACACTGCTAAAATGATCTTTCTATTCCTGTTTAGTACCCCATACCAATCAATGATAAGGTAGGATTTATCAGTCTGCTGTTTGAAAACACACACACACATCTAGTGGGTTTCGTTTGTTAATTAGAGGTAAGAGGGTACATCAAATTCTCTCTGGATTAACAGGATGATTACACGAGATTCTAGGAAAAAGGGTGCATTCAAATAATTGGGTCATGTGAAAATTTTATCTAGTCTAAGGAAGTAAATCAAGTATAAAAAAATAAATAAAAAAAACCACTATAGATCTGTGTCTTTGCATACATTGGCAACAAGAGAGGTTACTTTGCTTTTATGGGTGAGGGTATTTTAACAATTTCTCTGGCTAATTAATACATGATAAATATTTTTTCTTACATAGTTACATAGTTAGATAGTTACATAGTTTGGGTTGGAAAAAGTCCATCAAGTTCAACCCCTCCAAATTAAAACCCAGCATACACACACACACATACCTCTTCACTCTTTCACACAAACCATATACAGATGCAGTCACTTTGGATTGTGTGTTAAATGCGTCGTGACTTAACTCATCTATCCCATTTATCCCACTTAGCACAGAATATTGTGTCACAGCATCCCATCCAATTAAAGATTTCACCATTGAAAACAATGGTGCTTTGGTATGCTAATGAAAAGGTTAAATGCATTAAATGAGTTAAGATAACTTTGGATAACACAGTTTCTTCAATTAGCCCTGAGTCACAACGCATTTAACTTACAAATCCAAGTGACTGCATCTGTATGCCCATAGCTATACTAACTGTAGAGTTTAGTATCAAAATAGCCTTTGATATTATGTCTGTCCAAAAAATCATCAAAGCTCCTCTTATCAACAGAATCAGCCACCACAACATCACCCGGCAGTGCATTCCACAACCTCACTGTCCTCACTGTGAAGAACCACCTACACTGATTCAGATGAAAGTTCTTTTCTTCTAGTCTGAAGGGGTGGCCTCTGGTGTGGTGATCCTCTTTATGGGTAAAAAAATCCCTGCCATTTGTCTATAATGTCCTCTAATCTACTTGTAAAGTGTAATCATGTCTCCTTGCAAGCGCCTTTTTTCCGGAGAAAACAACCCCAACCTGGACATTCTGCCCTCATAATTTAAGTCCATCCCTCTAGCCAGTTTAGTTGTACTGTACACTCTCTAGCTCATTTATATCCCTCTTTAGGACTGAAGTCCAAAACTGCACTGCGTATTCCGGATGAGGCTTTACTAGGGATCTATATAGAGGCATAATTATGTTTTCATCCCTTGAGTTTAATACCTTTTTTATGCAAGACAGAACTGTTTTTGCTTTAGTAGTTACAGAATGACACTTCTCAGAATTAGACAACTGGTTATCTATAAAAACCTAGAGAAAAAGAAGAAAGATTGATCAATGCACATTCAGTCTTATTAGTTATTACAAGATCCAAAAGAGAGTTATTCCTAGTAGGTTCTTAAATGAGTTGGAATAAAAATGTTGTCATTTAGCATATTAATAAATATACTAGCTTTTTCTGTCTTAGCAACCCCATTACCCCAGTCATTGTCTGGTTACTTGAAGTCACCCATAGTAATAACTTAACCTAGTAGTTAAGTCACTTATATTTGTAAGAGTAGCTGGTCTTTATACAAGGTGGTTTATTGCATACAACAATGATACTTTTCTTTGTAACCTTTTCCCCAGTCAAAATCTCTATCCAGAGGTATTCCACACCCTCACTAGTGCCAGCAATGGTTATTTCTTTGTGTATGGCTTTAATTCAGGCTTTACATACAGACACACTCTTCCAACCTTTTTCCACCCAATAATTTGCCTACCCGATCAACCACATGCTGAACCCTGGCACCAGATAGACAGCAAACTGTTCAGCTGTAGCGATCCGGACGACAGATTACCATATCCACTGTCCTAATAATTGAATCCCCTACAACCACAATCTGATTAGGCCTGACTCTGCTCTCCTCCCCACCACTACTAGAAAATTTGGTCTCCCAGCTGTTAGAGAGATCAGCCCCATCTAGAATTGCCAATCCATAGTTTACATTCCCATCTTCTTCACACAATCTGTTGGGATGTATAAACCCTGGATAAGCCTCCATTTTTCTTGTGTCAACTTTAGATTTTATATACCTGCCTCAACATCCTGTTGCTGTGTTGCAATTTGTTCCTCTAGGGCTCTAACTCAAGCCTTCAAAGTGGCAATTTGCTCACACTCACCACAGAGGTAAGCAGTTTGGATCTCATGTTCCAAATCTGCATACATATGGCAGACTGTGCACTGGGTCAGACCTTCAATCTTGCTAGCACTCATTATCCCAATAACAGATCAAAACAGGAATAAAAAAAGAGATTAGGGGTTACAACAAACTTTTGACTTAGTTTGTACCTCCTTTAGTTTCAAACTCCTGTATTTGAAACTATACTTATTGATCACCCACTAACTTCTGTGGTTGAAACTTCACTTACAGAGCACCCACTAACTCTTGTGTTTACAACTCCACTTATAGATCACCCACTAACTCCTGTGGTTGTATCTTCACTTACAGAGCACTCACTAACTCCTGTGTTTGCAACTCCACTTATAGATCACCCAATTAAAGAGCAAACCCTTAAGAGCAGCTAAACACTAGAGCAAGCTCCACTGGAGTCCCAGGGGTTCTATTTATGCAGTCTATTCAGGTGCAACAAATCAAACCCCACCCCCTCAAGCAAAGGGAAAACTAAGTGCAAAATAAAGCAGGTTGTGACAACTTGCAGTAAGCACAATAACCCACCAAACTTTGCTATTTAGCACCCAAGACAGAAAAAAATTTAAAAAATTAAACCACAGTATTTAAATATACAACCTTACTATAACATAACAGTTAATAACACTTATCCTTTTCAGTTAATTTGTTTGCTTTTATTTGCTTTTTCCAGTCAGTAGCTTGTTTGAAGCAAACTCACTGGAGTCCCAGATGTTCCATTTAGTCCTTGGTCCATGTAGGTAGTTTTCTGATTCTCTCAGTACGCTTCATAAGTTCACATTCTTTAGGCATATTACAGTTGGCATCAGGAGTAAGGAAATGTCCTTCATCAAATAGAATGTCTCCAACGTCATATCTAGAAGGATCAAGACGATTTGTATTCCATATGCATCCATCACATAGTTCACATGTGTATGGTCCTTGCTGGCATCTCACTTTTAAGTGGAGTTGTAAATTTAGATTGTCCTTGTTTCAGTAGTCCTGGTTTCTTATCTGTCTAAAGATGCAGGCTGAAAGTGCACTTCTCTTGCACCACGTTTTCTGTCAGTATAAGCCTTGCATTTGGCTTGTTGACGTTTGACATTGTCAGCAGTAGATGATTTTGTAGGAACAGTATTTGGTGGAAGTTTGATGTCTGCAACATGTCCGTATCTGTCTGCCATGTAATAATTCAGCTGGAGATGTTTGGGATGTTGCATGGCACATTGCTCTGTAGTTATGTAGGAAATACTTTCCAAGATTTTCCAGTAAGGTTTGCTGCCTATAGTGCTTCTTTCAGATTTCGGTTGAATTGCTCGATTTCTCCATTTGCTTGTGGGTAATACACTGAAGATTTTCTATAAATCACTTTCAAAAATGCACAGCTTCATACTGAAAAACATTTATTTGTGCAATCACAGCAAAAAGAAAATATAGTTACAAACACATCTTATTTACAACATCTACAGTGCAGTGTTACCCCTCTGTCTGAAGATGAAGATTTTCTATGCACAATATTCCTCTCTCTCAGAAAGATTTCAAACTCAGATGAAACTGTGGTTCATTGTCTGATATTAACTGCTTTCTATTACCTTCTCTGCTAAAGACTGTAGATAGAAATGTTATTACTGTAGCTGTTGTTATATTAGGAACAAGTGCAATTTCTGGTCATTTATTGTAATAGTCTTTCAGATATAGCAAATCTGCAGTCTATAGGAGCATCTGCAAAAGGACCCACAATATCAATAGCAAGTTTTACTCATGCTGAATCAGGGAATGGTACTGGCTGTAGTGTATGCATGATAGCTGTTTGGTTATCATTCTGACAAGTAACACACAAATGAATGGTTACCACATTTACCACATCGACATCCATTGATGGCCACCAGTATAGTTTTCGTAGTCTTTGATTTATAAGAACAATTCCTTGATGACTCTCGTGCAAGTTGTATGACCTTTTTCTATGGTACCAGTAAGCGGTGAGCTCCACGGACAACATAGCCATCTACTAAGGACAGTTTGTGTCTAATCCTGTAGTAAGGTTGAAGATTAGGACTAAGGGGCAGATTTACTAAATTCACATGAAATTCACATGAAGAACTCGAAGTTCGATCGAATTTGTATTAAATTCGAATTCAAATCTTTGAATATGCAAATTAGGCAAATTCGACCATCGAATATTCAAATTTTTTATATTCGATCGTTCGATCGATCAAATTGCGGTGAAATCCTTTGAATTCGATAGTCGAATTTGAAGGATTTTACTTCCCCACAATTCCCATGGTCGAATTTCGAATTTTTTTAGCATTTGAAATTTGACCAATTCTAAATCTGCCCCTAAGTCTCTTCTGAGCATTTGGCCATTTCTTTTTTAAGATGTCCCGTAGTTTTACTTGAATTGGACATGTGAGGCAAGCTTGCTTAAAATTAGCAGCTGTAACTGTAGATGATAATATATCCGTCAATGCTACAACTTCTATGTCCTCATCCAGTTTAGCAGAAGCTGCAGGTAAAGGTAAACGTGACAAACAATCAGCAGTAACATTTTTTCTAACCTGGTTTGTTTTGCATTTTGTAGTTGAAATTCAGCCTTGTTGAACGTCTAGCTATACAAATTCCAGCTCTTTGTGCTATGATCCGTGCATAAGATAAATTCTCTACTCTACAGGTAGGTTCTCCATTTTTCTGTTGCCCAAACATAAACACATGCTAGAGCTTCTTTTTCAACAATTGAATATTTATACTCTACCTCTGTAAGTGTTCTGGATGCAAATGCATCAGTTTTCTCTGTATGATCAGCATGGATTTGTGTGAGAACTGCACCAATGCCATAGTCTGAAGCATCTGTAGTAGCCATAGAGGGTAGTGCAGGATCAAATAAAGGTAGTTCTGGACTGATCACAATTAACAATTTCACTTTTCACATTTAAAAGCTATGTTGAGCAATCTCTGACCAAAAAAGACCTGAAGTACCACGCAGTAGTGCTCTGAGTGGATCCACAACTGAAGCATAGTTGGGAATAAACTTAGACTACCATGAAGTGAGACCATGAAGTAAGACTCGTAAGGTTTAAAAATCCAATGGAGTAGATGCTTGTGTAATAGCATTGACATGGTCAGGGTCAGGCAGTAATCCCTCTTTGTAACTTAGTTTTTATTTGGTTTTAGCATTTAAGTTTCCAAGCATTGTATTGAAAAGAAAAACAAAGATGAAATTGTACATAATATACAAAATAAGAAGGTCATGTTTATTATTATCACAAGGTTCTCTGATAATCAGATAGGAAAATAGTAGTTAGCACTTTTGCCACAGTAATTAAGTTGTTTTTCAGGTTCAAGTATATGCAGGTATCCCATTTTCTATAAATGTTATTCCCCTTACCCCTGTATAGGTGT
>CM044434.1:119678267-119721494 GCA_024363595.1 Xenopus borealis | reverse complement strand
ATTTAAAAAAAAAAAAAAAAATAGCCTCCCCAAGCAAAAAAATAACCCACCTCCTATTAAACCAGGACAGTTCATACTTTGCCCATTCAATGATAAATGAGGAAACCATTGACCACAGAGCTTCTAATTGTTTTTATTTGAAATCTGCTTAAAGGTTTTCCATTTCTTATGAAATGGGGAAGGTATAAAAGATCTTTTTAATTGGATCATTAATTCAGACTACAACTCTCAATTTCAAAATGTAATTACTTCATTTTTAATTATAATCAAGTTAAAGAAATAGCCCTTCATGAGTAATACATACAAAGAATACATTTAATCAGTTTGGGATGGTACTGTTATTTGACTTATCAATATAATGCATTGTTATGTCATACTAAATGATTCTGTATTACGTTTGCAAATTTATGCATTTATAATCTAGGTCATTAGCAAAAAGTTTGCAATTATCTTGAAAATAAAATAATTTCTTTCAAAACTATATATTCATCTTACCAAAATGAAAAGACATTTTACCTAAAATAATTATCTAAGCCACAGATCCCGACGGGATGGGGCTGCGGCCTATGTCCATCTTGGATGCATGCTTATCTGTTCTGGAGCTGTGGCACTCGTGAAGGAACAGAGATATCGAGCTTTGGCTATTCTGTGAAGTAGTGCGAGTACTCAGCTCTGTCTTCTTATAGTTTTTCCCATCTTTCAGGTCATTGTGGTGCTTAATAACAGCTAAAGGTGTCGGCTCCGACCAGGAGAGATCAGTTTGTGCATCCTCTTAGCATGCCATTAGACCAAGTGCCCCCGGTTGGAAAATATTTTAAACAGCAAAGATATGCTGTCACAGGTAAAATTTCTGGATATTGTTAATGCAGGGAAAATTAAGAGTAATTTTCTATTGCATCTACTTCACCACATACATAGACAATATAAATGAAAAACATCTGAAGCACAGCTTACTTGGACTAAATTAGATTGAAAAGATATACACTCTGAAAAATTACACAATGGGGCCTATATTTAAACTTCAACTTTTTCTGGTCAAGTTTTCCCCTTTAAAGGGGTGGGGGACTTAAATATTTCAAGATGTATGATGCTCCAAAGCTGAAACATGCTCCAAATGCTCCAAAGCTAAAAATGCAAATCCAGAAATACTCCAGCTATAACATGTTGAAATTATGCAAAAGTCAATGGCAGATGTCTTTTTGATAATAAATTAAAGATGTGTCTTGTCTTCATGATCTTGAGTGTTTTGAGTTGGTTTTTGTTTATTAGTATTTTTAACTAGAATTGTTAGAGAAAAAAATGTTATTTGAGAGAATTTAGAGAAATGTTTTTAACTTTCAAGAAATTTTGGAGTTTTGGGATGTTTGACTCTAATTTGCAAATTCCATTTCCATTTCCATTTCCAAGTCATACAAATCGAATTAAATTTTTTGTTTGTAAACAAGAAAAATATAAGTTTCCTTTTATCTGATCTGATCTGATATTGACAAATATTAGTAAATAAGGTTGAGTTTGTTTCTGGTAAAATATGAGAAATAAAGTTTTAGTAATTGACCCCCTAAATGTGTAATAGGCACAAAATGCATGATGGCATACAGTATTGTAGATGTGGAGCAATGATGCAAACCTTTCCGTCAACCACCCAATGGGATAGCACAGCACTCAAACATCTGACACAGCCCTGTGTGCCTTTATTGCATTATCATTTTATAGCAACTAATTAGTGCAAAATAGATGCAAATAAAGACCCATTTTTTTTAGCTTTTTCCATTTCTTTTCTTCAATAATGCTTATTTATCTAATTAACTAATTTTAGAAAACCTTAGAAAATATTTGTGACGTGCACAGATACTGACTTGCAAGTTGTAAAGGTTCTGTTGTGCCTCATTATACATTGTACTGTGACATAGGATTTGGTGTTTTGATGATTTTTATTGCCACTTGTAGCATATTTGGAGGGGTGGGGCGCATTGTTATATCTCCATGGTTAGGCCATAGAACTGTTTATTTTGGAATTTGGTTAGTGGTAATATTCTAAGTGTACAAGAGGTAATCATAGGATTTCTGTTATAAGTATATCTGCACCTATTGGGTGGGTATTTTAGAGCAAAATGCCTGCAGTAAGATGACTCCTCTATTTTATTATATTTCTTATTAAAAATACCGAAACCTAAATTGTAATTGTTTTTCTCAAGCACATTCTGTAATTTATGGGAAACATAATTTGTCCTAAGTAATAATTCTAAATTTGTCATTAGGGTTGACAACAAACTTGCAATTCTTGAGCCTTCCTAGACTAAAACTATAACTATTTTCATGCTCCAGTACTTGACAGGAGGCAAAAAAGCATTCTTCCTCTTACAGCTGTTTCTTCATTTCTTCAGAAAATTGTGCAATACGAACATTACGTAAGCTGTGAGCAAGACATATTTCTATAAATATTTTACTTTTTTAAAGCCTTAACAGGTAATTATATATTAAGAAGCAGTGAATATTGACACCATTGATTATTTCTTGGTATGGGTTTCAAAAATGCATTTGTACAATAAATTTGTCTGCAATAACTGTAAAAATTATTGCAAACCTAGAACTTGCAATATGGTCCTTTAATGTCAACAAAAGAAATTCTTTCCTACAGTTCTGTAAATGAGAAGGTAATAGCAAGTGGGCCCCTAATTGTCAAGAGATAATGTCTAATAAAAAATGTCAGAAGATGTTTGTTGTTCTCAAATTTATGCAAGGGCAATTTCTATTGCTTTTAACTTTCATTTTAAAGTACAAGTTACTTTTCATTAGTTTTAATTTTGCCTTGTCATTTAAACCCACATCAATTTGGTCCCTAATGTTGCTTGGGACATGAAGCTCTTTGTTTTTCATGGAAATATCTGTCAGTTTGATATTTTCTATTATCCTAATCTAATTTGCTTTCTGATGGGATTCTTTTGACAAGTATGCTTGTGGATCTAATTAGTTTGTAGGTATATTTGTCTATCATTACAGAAGAGAATCATTTCAGTCCACATGCCTACAGCTAAACTATATTCCCTTCAACGTTCCATAATTTTCAGTTTAAAATGGGGAATTATTTATTTGGAATTAATAGCTAAATGATTTGATGATAAAAAATTACCCATTTGCAATTAATGTAATATTAAAAAATAAAATAATAAGTATAGATACTTTTAATTTATGAACATAGTAATTCTCCCAGACAATTACTCACATGACAGTTCACACATGTTCCCAAATGTGTGTGTAAGCATGGCAGACCTTGGTATGGCTACTCTTATAAGCAAAACAGCTTGACTATCTACTCCCCACCAAAATGAAAACAGTACTTGCGTATACTTCCTGAAATTAGGGGAGGTGGTCAGGTACAAATAGAAAAAAATAGTAATGTAATAGAATGGAAGAAAAGAGTAAGCTGGGTTAGTGGGAACTACAAAATGTTCAAAATGAAAAAAAAATCCTCTGTTCTTGTTAGTCTCCTTTTGCTCTGCTCGCCACATAGAATTTCTGGGTGAAAAACACAATAATGATACAACATTCTACTGTACCTCTGTAGTACAAAAATAAGTACCCAACAGGGACTTCTCCACAAACCTCAACACTGCTGCTCTTTCCCCTCACAGATAAAGATGGTATTGCTACCAGATTTCTATACGTTAATTTGGGCATTCAGGTCACTTAACCCTCTCAGCACTGCTGTACATAAAGAAATAAGAGAGAACCAGTTAAGTGTTTTGGAAAATCTTGTGAAAAGTTAATAGACCACTCATGGATTTAAGGCCTGTTCTTCTGACAATAATATTTTTTTTTACAAATGATTGCCCTTTAAAAAAGCCTGAACATATTACACTCATAAATCCCAGCTAAAACTAAAATGCCACCTTTTTACTGCTGGATTTCCTTTTTTGGGACTACAGGTACTGAAGATTCTGTAATAATAATGCTGATTTGATGTATTATAAAAAGTCTGAAGCAAATACTCAAAGTAAGGCAAACACACACATACTTTTTCTTATTCTTATAAATGCATAACACTAATAATATCAATATACTAGATAAAAATAATAAATCATTGTTGCAAACATAATGATTTATTCTCTTTACCACACAATCTTGTTCTGTTGCACTGGACTGTACATCCCAGGACTATACATTTAAGTACTGCAGAACACAACAGATAAAGCTTTTATCTATCCTTGATTAAATATATTGGTTACATTTTAATATAACAATGATTTCTTTTGTTCTGCGTGTTGGAGTGGCAATATACACTGAATGGGTGGTAAAACATATTTGCCTCATGCTGCTCAGAGATGTTAATGAGTTCCCATTCTGGCATAAATGTGGTTAGAAATGCGGTAGGTGAGAGAGATTGATCTCCACAAGTGCTAATGAAACTGTGATGAAGAATGAAGAGAGATACTACAAATCCAGCTCTTGCAGCTTGGAATGAAATTTGTCCTTGGTTGAACAGTTAATTTTACAAGGGTAGTTAATACTAGAACAGTATTTTAAACAGGGTTTATGTACTGAAAAAAATAAGGATAACCAAAAGTCACTAGCATTTTGACACGTATCTAATTTAAAATTTTGTGTATTGGTAATACTATGAATCCATTTAACATACAAATATGTACCATAAAATACCTTTTCATCAAAACATAAAAAAAGTTGAGACTATTTCACTGCCAAATTATAGTGATGGGCGAATCTCCCGCGGATTTCTAGAGAAATTCTAGAGAAATTCGCGAATCGCCGAAAAATTCGCGAAACGAGTCGCGGGATGCTTTTGACGCGCGTCGCATCATTTTCGGTGCGCGACTCGTTTTTTCGGCGAAATTTCGCTTGGCGAAATTTCTCTGGTGATTCGCAAATTTATTCGCCAGCGGCGAATTGCGGGAATTCGCCGCGAATTCGACCCTGGCAAATAAATTCGCCCATCACTAATTATTAACATGTATTTCTATAGCGCCAACTTGTTTTGTAGCGCTGTACATAAAGATGATGTCCAGATACAAAACTAATTACTTTGCATTTCTCAATGCAGTTAAAAACACAAAAAGAGGTATAATGATTGAGTTTTGAGAAATAATTCAGATTAAAAATGACTATCAATATACATCAAATACAAAAGTATTACAAAAATACAAAATAAAAGTCACATAAATACTATTAACCAAATGTATAAGTTTATATAAGACTTATGTGATCTTCAAACAAGGTTGCAGAAAAACAATATACACAATCTTGCAGAAGGACAAAATATAAGAGTTGCGGCAGCAGCTAAATTCAAAACATGTTTAAATTTCATTGTGGGCAGGTAGAGACAACATATATAGATTGTAATGTTTTATGGTGGCATCTGCTTGATGGGTCTGAAAAAAATGTATCGATCCAAAAGTAATTTCATATATTTGCACCAACCTATGCCAACCACCTCAATTTATAGAGACACTACACAGGAAACTGGGAACATTAAACAATGTTGGAAGAGGTCATGCCAAATAAAGTGAGGAGCAGGTATGGTCTTTCTTCCCTCAAAGAAAATACTCTTTTCACTTAGTTAGGACTGATGCATGGGCACTGCCTTGGCGGGGTGCATCAGCTTATGCATAATTTGTACAAACCATGTAACTAAAAGTTTATATTAAATACAGACATTTTTCCTTTCAATCTGTTTTTTCGTTAAGGTTAGATAACAGGAGTGCGGGGGTAATTTTTTTGTTCAATATGTGATATAAGCCACACACCCTACACTCAACTGGCTTTAATTGCAACATGGGGATTAAGTGCATTCTTTGATTGTGTGTGAGTGTGTGTGAATGTGTGATTGTGTGTGTGTATGCTGGGTTTTAATTTGGAGGGGTTGAATTTGATGGACTTTGTCTTTTTTCCACTGAATTTAACTATGTAACTGTGTAACTATGTGTGTGTGTGATTGTGTGTGTGATTGTTTGTTTGTGTGTTTGCTTATGTGATTTTGTGTGTGTGTGTATAATTGCAATGGTCTAATACTATATCTATGCCAAGCTATGCAAACATTTCACTAACCATTCTTAAAGGAACAGTTCAGGGTAAAAATAAAAACTGGGTAAATAGATAGGCTGTGCAAAATAAAAAATGTTTCTAATATAGTTAGTTAGCCTAAAATGTAATGTATAAAGACTGGAGTGAGTGGATGTCTAATATAACAGAATACAACACAACATCCTGCTTTTCAGCTCTCTAAATCTGAGTAAGTCAGCGACTTGAAGGGGGGCCACATGGGACATAATTGTTCAGTGAGTTTGCCATTGATCCTCAGCATTCAGCTCAGATTCAAAAGCAACAGTTATGACCCATGTGGCCCTCCCTCAATTCACTGATTGGTTACTGCCTGGTAACCAGGGTAACCAGTCAGTGTAAACAAAAGAGAGCTGAAAAGCTAGAAGTAGTGTTCTGGCTATTAGGTTAGACTTACAGTCACTCCACCTTTATACATTACATTTTTGCCTAACTAACTATATTGAAAACATGTTTTATTTTGCACAGCCTATCTATTTACCCAGTTTTTACTTTTATACTGAACAATTCCTTTAATACCCTTGCCTGTTAGAGACTAACAGAGACTACCAGAGAAGGGCAACTAAGCTGGTAAAAAGTATGGAAAATCTTATCTATAAGGAAAGACTGGTAAGGGGTGATATGATAACTACTATATGTATAAATGTTTAGGGGATCAAATAATACTCTCTCTAGTGCTTTAATTACCAGTAGGACTTTCCAGCTGACACAAGGCCATCCATTCCTATTAGAAGAAAGGAGGTTCCTTGTAAATATTTGGATGGGGGTCTTTACAGTGAGAGCTGTAAAGATGTGGAATTCTCTCCCCGAATCAGCCGTACAGGCTGATACATTAGATAGCTTCAAGAAGGGGTTTTTAACACAGGGCTGACTACAGGGTTATGGAAGATATGTAGGTTGCAGGGATGGGCGAATTTATTCGGCAGCCGCGAATTCACTGAAAAATTCCCGCAATTCGCCAAAATTCGCGAAACACCTGCAAAAAATTCACCGCACAAAAAAAAAACCGAGACGCGAGACGAAAATGACACGATGCTCCGAAAACGACGAGTCAAAAGCAGGACACGCATCATTTTTTCGGCGAAGCAAATCTGCCTAGATTTGCCCATCACTAGTAGGTTGTAATAAAACTCGATCCAAGGACTAGTCCTATTGCCATCTTGGAGTCAGGTAGGAATTGTTTCCGCCTCTGAAGTAAATTGGAGAGGCTTCAAATGGTTTTTTTTGCCTTCCTCTGGCTCAACTAGCAGTTAGGCTGGTTATATATAAATTTAAAAGGGACTGATGGATAGTGATGGTCAAATTTGTCTGGGACTTTTTACGCCTGCGACAATCCTCAGGCGGCAAAATTGATGCTGTCGACATTTTATTTTGTCCTATTGCATTGGTGGCAATTCTAAATTGTGTAACCTCTTTACCAAATGTTTACGTGAAGCATTTTATTCTAGACAAATAATACTTTTTTCTATTTATTTTTCTACTATTTTATTTTTACTTAAAGAAAAAAGCTTACTTAAAAATTCAGGAGCTCAAACCTGGTTAGATCTAGCGCTTGAGCCCAAATCTGGTTATACCTTGCACTTGATTCTCAAGAATTACTATTAAAGTTTTACTCATTGCAAGAAACATTTTATCAAGCTTTCATGCTAAAAATAATAAACACCCAAGATAAAATGCAAGAAAATACATGAACTGCTCTAAGAAATATAATTAAGGGGCAGATTTATCAAGGGTCGAATTTAAAAGTGAAAATACTTTGAAATTCGTAAGTGTTTTTTCGATTGAAAATGGACCATTTCCGATCAAATAGGTCCATTTTCGAGCTAATTCAAGTCATTAGAATTGTACGATTTAATCCTTCGATACAAACAATTTCCTTAAAAAAAATTGATTTCTCAAAATGTGTTAAATACCTCCATAAAAGTTTTTGGAGGTCCCCCATAGACTAAAAGACCAATTTGGCAGGTTTAAGGTGGTGAAGGGTCTAATTCAAGTTTTTTAAAGAGACAGTACTTCGATTTTGGAATGGTCAAATTTTTTAATTCGAATCTAATTTTGAAGTACCCAAAAATTACTTTGAGATTCAAATTTTTTAAATTCGAATTTTGACCCTTGATAAATCTGTCCCTAAGGGTTTTAGAATATTGATACATCTGCCCTTAGTGTAAATCTGTTCATTCATTATGGTCCAAACCTTATCTGTTACAATATATATGCCTTGCTATGTCTAGCTCAATGGGGGTGTTATCATCACTCAATACTGACTGTTTTTGTCCTGGAACCTTTTTTTTCTCTATCTCCATAACACATTTCTTCCTATCACTCCATTATCTGTGTTCCTAAATACCATTGAGAACTACCTTTTCTCTGCCTCAAATGATGCATTCTTCATGGGCTTGAAGAGAACATGGTACCCAGTATTTATATTTTTCCATTGGAAATCTGCATAGTGTGCCACAGCCATGCTAGGATTCATTATTTATAAGAAAAAAAAGCTGAATAAATTCATTCAAGCATTCAGAGGGAATGCAGACTGCAGAAATACTCCTAAGACTGCCTTTTGAAAGGTCTTGCGGCAAATTAGAATTAAAACAAGGCTTGATTGAATCTCTCTGTTCCTATATGCACACTCAGTGAAGAGAATCGGAAGAGATTGCACTTGTTTTTGTAAAGAAACATTTTTCAGACAAAAGCCTTTTTCTATAAACTTATCACAGCAATTATAAGAAGCAGTAAGGCATTCAGTAATGACTTTTTAGTTATGGGAATACTAGCTTTATTACCAAAAGAGTTGCAAAACTTTCAGTATAACTACATTTAAAATAAGTTAACAATCCAAGTGCCATTTTAATGAATCTAGTTCATTAACCTAATTATGCTAATAATGTTGTAGCAATGTACTCTCTATTTAAAATCATTTTAAAAATAATTTTACTACTGTAATAAAAAGAAGACTTTTTTCTATGGAGCACATAAAAACAGTTGGAGTATTCTTTATGTGGAATTCTGTACTTGAAGTTAAAATCTAAATGATTTTTTATTTATAGACAATAGTATAATTTAGGAAAAATTTAAAAATAAAAATTAATTTATGCATATCAATTGTATATATAATTTAAAAAACTATGGACATGCTATTCAAACATTATGGATTGGTTTCCCATTTCATATCTGTGTGGTTTCACAGAACATAAAAAAAGTAAATTAGATAAACGTTATTTAGATTTAAAGGTTTTGTTTCCTATACAGAGTTAGGGGCACATTTACTAAAGGTCAAAGTGAATTTTTGAATAAAATTTGAATTTTTAAAATTCGAATTTCGAAGTAATTTTGGGCTACTTCAACTATCGAATAGCCCAAAATTCAATTCGAATTGAAAAAATTCAAAGATTCAAAAATTTTCATTCGAAGTACTGTCCCTTTAAAAAACTTTGAATTTGACCATTTGCCACCTTAAACCTGCTGAATTGCTATGCTAGCCTATGGGGACCTCCTAGAACCTAAGTTTTAAGAATTCAAAGTTTTTTATTTTAAAATAAATCAGTCGATTCCAATCGGTCAATTCGAGCAATTTCTACGATCGATCAAACAATTTTACTTCAATCGAAAATGGCCAAATTTAAAAAAGAGAAAACATTGGATAGTCGAAATTTGTGAATTCAATGGTCTAATTTTCAAAGTTTTAGCACTTCAAAGTTAAACCCTTAGTAAATCTGCCCCTTAAAGTGTTTTCCCAGTCAAGTTCCAAAAATGCCCAAAAGTTGTAACTGTTTTAGCCTTTAAAATGGAAAGCTAATATGTAATCAATTTCTTTTTGAATTCCACCTATGTAAGAGGTAGATAAACTCAAAGCCTTGGCAGAGGTGGGCCCAGTAGGTGTAAATAGTCTGAGGTTAGTTCTATTATTGCTCACTTCTGGATTAAAACATGGGTTCAGGTTAGCTATGGAGCAAGCTGAAGCTCCACCAAAGAGAAATAGAGTTAATTGGTGCTTTTTATCAAGCTTTTTCCCACTCTAAATGCATTAGTCAATTAGTGTTTCTTCTTATGGCAACCTCTTTTGTGTCATTTTTGGCAACTTTTTTGTTGCAGCATATTTTTGTCCACAGTTTCACGAAAAAAATTTGCAGTTGCGAATTGCAGAATTTCACAGCAAATCCATGTCTGTCAAAAAATGTTGCTTATCACTAAACAGCTCCAACAAAATGAAAGTAAAATATAATGTACTGCACAGGTACAAATCATGTTTGCTTCAGAAGCACTAATATTCTTATATAGTAGTATTTAAATAAGCTGCTGTGTAGCCACGGAGCAGTCAATAAAAAAAAGTTGTATAAAAAGTTTATAAAGACAGAAACTACAGGAGCAGTGCACTACAGACAAGGGCTGATATTATAGTAGTGCTAAATACAGTTAATGTCAGTTAATTCTGCAACTTCAGTTTAAAAACTTTCTGTGCTCCAGAGGTAGTAGAAAGCAGAAAGGAGGATTAAGTCTAAGTGCACTGAATAACTGTGCTACATATCTTATATAAAGCCACCTACAGAGCACAGTGGGGCTCATCTATAAATGCATGTTCAAATCCCCAAAATAAGGAATCAGCACATCTCTGAGGGGCTGAATTACGAAATTCACATGAAATGATCGAAGTTCGATCGAATTCGATCGAATACCGATCGTACACATTTTTCGTGAAATCGTAAAGTAAAATTTGGCCTCTTCGAATATCGAATAGATCGAATGATCGGATATTCGATAATTCGATGATTGTAGGATATCAAAATTTTAAATTTATTCGATTCCTATTGAATTGTAATAGATGCCTATGGGAAGCTCCCCATAGGCTTCTGAGGCTAAGTCCTGCTCGAATACCATTCGTACGATCGGAGCATTCGATCGTTCGAATCATATGAATTTTTCGGATGCTCGAATTAAATTTCACGATTTTTCGTGAAATCGAACGATTGGTATTCGATTGTACGAATTCATTGAGAAATCGTATAGCGAGCAAAATGATAGCCTAAAACTATTTGATAAGCATTCGATGGTCGAATGCTTATCGAATTGCGAATTTGGTCGAGCTAATTTCTGGGAGTAAAAGTAAATTTGCCCCTGACTCTTTCCTAATGTTCATAGATTTTTGTTATTATTATTGCAGTATTTGTTTAATGTACTATATCCATCTTCTTCGAGGCATTCTTGAATTATTATATGAATGTGCTCAGTAGACTGTTATCTCTGTTCATCATGGCCTCTGTAGTTTTTAACTTTTCTTCTCTTTTATCTCTTCAAAGTATCTGTTACTGTTGGCAGGTTCATAGTGATAGTTTATCTCCCTGTATTCTGTTGATTTACTGGATAGTACAGCTCCTGTATTCCTTTCACTATGCGTCTAGATAGAATCTAGATTACTTACCAGTTCAACAGCATTATTTCAGTCTTTTACATGCAGTTGTGTTTGATGTTTACAAGTGTAACAACTGGATTCAACTGAACATTATGGGGCTTACTTATTAAACCTCAGATTTTTCTGGTTGAGTTTTTAAAGGGGAAAAACAAATTTCATTAGAAAAAATAATTGAGATGTATTATGCTCCAAAGCTGCTACAAAAAACAGAATCCAAAAATACACCACCTGAAACCTGTCAAAATCATGTAGAAGTCAGTGCCTTCATGGTTTTTTTTTTTATAGTTTTTGGGCTGTTTCACACTGTTTTTTGTCTGATAATCTGATAAATTCTCGTTGTTTAGGCGACAGATAATGACGCACACATTTTGTTGCAAAGTAATTGGTAAAGTATATAGTGAGAATAAAATCTAGTTTTAATAAATACCCCCTACAGGGGTAACGCCTATTTATTAAGCCTCAAATTGTTCTGATTCAGTTCGTAAGGGGAAATCCAAACTTTTAGAGAAAATGTTATTTATTATGCTCCAAAGTAATGTAAAAGTCAATGGCAGGTGGCCCTTTTACAACTGGAAGATGTATTTTGCCTTTGCCTTTTTTGGGATGTTTGACACTGGTTTTCATTTTTGAAAACTCAAAAAATTTAAGTGTTTTTGTGTGACAATATGAAAGAAAATGCACAAATCAAATTGTCACCCAATTTTGTTGAGGCTTTTCCCGCATATACGATTTATGTTCACATTTTTTAATAAATGATGACAAATTGTGGTTGCAAGTTAGGTCCAATTTTTATTTTAAAAATAATTAGAAAAAATGTAGTTTTAATAAATACCCACCAAGCCTTGATTGTTTTAGTGGCAGATTTACAAAATTTGTAAAATTCGAAGTACGATCAAATTCGATCAAATACCGATCGTACGATTTTTTCGTAGGATCGAATATGCAAATTTGGCCACTTCGATCATTGAAAATCGAATAATCGAATTATCAAATAGATCGAATGATCGAATAGATTTGGCCCTTAATGTTAGTTGTTGTTACTTTATGAGAATATATGCATAATTATAATAAATGGATTTAAAACTAATGCCCTAATGATATCTGAACTTTCACAGTTTAAGCGACACATTTATTAAAGGTCATTTTTTTTCTAGCTGAAAAACCCTGAAAAGTTGGGGTAGAAAAAAGCAAAGCTTTTTTTCAGATTTCTTATGCTACAAAACTGCAGCAAATCCAAAACCAAAAATACAGCTAAAACCATTCAAGTCATCTTGAAGGAAAATGGCAGATACTCCTTTTAAATTTGGAAGATCTTCATGATCTTTGAGAGTTTCTGGAATTTTGATGAAGGTTTTTGTGAGAAAATCTGAAAAAATTGTGTTAGAGTGACAAAATAGAAAAAGCCACATGATTCATATTGTACAAAAAATGAGGGGAAAACATTTTAATAAATACTAACCTATATCTTTCAACTTTCTGTTTCCATGATCTGGTCTGCCATCCTCAGACCAGAAGTTGTAGATTCTCAATTAGTCTATACAGACTGGTGTCAATAAACACAAAACACAATGAATATTGTAAAAAAAATGTATTAGTTGTATCATTTATGATGTACAAAATCAGGGCCATTGTATAATTAAGGGGATTAAATAATTCTGTTTTTTTGCACTATGAACACTGCTCAACTGGAAGCTCTTTTTTGTCCTAGAATGAAACTCAGAAGTGAAGCATGCTATGAATACAATGCATACACAAAGGAGGAAAATACAATTTATTAGTTACCAAAATTGACATATGCATGGGACCCATTATCCAAAATACTCAGTACCTGGGTTTTTTTGGATAAGGGATCTTTCCATAATTTGGATCCTCATATCTGAAGTCTACTAAAGAATATTTGAACATTAAAAATAACCCAATAGACTGGATTTGCTTCCAACAAGGATTAATTATATCTTAGTTTGTATCAAGTATAAGATACTGTTTTATTATTACAGAGAAAAAGGTAACAATTTAAAAAAAATTGGATACAATGAAGTCTATGACAGACAGTCTTCCCATAATTTGGAGCTTTATGGATGATGGGTTTCCTGGTAACAGACTCCTTACCTGTATTGGACTGAATTTACTTGTATAATGAACTTCATTGGCGCATTAATCTCTGTAAATGCTGCTGACAATTTTTAAGGTTTATGAAGATTAGGCCACTGACCATTTTGAAAATAGTATACAAAACAGGCATATAAGAGTGCTGGCAGACAGGGACATTAGTCGCCCAGTGACAAATCTTCACAACTTCGGGTGACTAATCCGAATACTAATCACTGGTGGGATGGGATATGAATCACTTTGAGTTCCAAAAGTCGCCCAAAGTTTCCTCATGAGGCAACTTCTGGTGACTTCAGAAACCCAAAGCAATTCACATGCTATTGTGCTGGCGATCCATATTCATGCAGGTGGAAAGGCATTTTGGGGAGATTAGTCGCCCAAAGTAGTGAAGATTTGTTGTTGGGCGACTAATCTCCCCATCTGCCACTGCCCTTGGAGGCAGTTTTAACAACAGTCAAATTGAAAATTCTAATTTGTAATTTTTAGTTTATTTTTATGTAACTTGACTAGGGAATTTTCCAAATTCTATTCAAGTTAAAAATTTTTTTTCCAAATTTGAATTAAAAATGTTTTCATGTACTGTCCCTTTAAATTTGTCTATTTAAATTTGTCTATTCAACATCCAAAACCTCCTTCAATCAATTTTGAGTTGTTTGACTTTTGAAAAAACAAAATTTAAAAAAAAAAAATTATTTGGTGAAAAATGGAGTTCGATCGAATTTTATTAAAATTTTATTCAAATTTGCAGCTTGATCCTATTCACCCATTTTTAAAAAATCAAAATTTTTAATACATTTCAATGTGTTTTTTTTTTCAAATTTCTATTTTATGATAGTTGATGGGAGTTTTTAGAAACTCTACCCTTGACAAATCTGCCCATTTATGTACTAGACAAGAAAGAGAGGGCTGATAACCATAAACAGGAAGGAAGAATGCAATGAGGCACGGTAGTAAGTACCACGAGAATTAAACGCATCTTCCACTTTTCAAATAGTACATCACAAATAATGTTTAATGCTTTCTACTTTTTGTAAGTTTTAAAATTCATTTGAAATGCATGCAACCCTATCGTGACAGGGGTAGATTTACAAAATTCACGTGAATAATTCGATCGAATTCCGATCGTATGATTTTATCGGATATTCGAATATGCAAATTTGGCCACTTCGATCATCGATATATGTAAAATTCGAGCGTATTGAATAGATCGAATATTCGATAATTCGACCATACGATGATCGCAGTACTTCAACTTTAAAATTTTATTCGACTGCCTACTTCACCAGATTGAACCTACCGAATAGCAATAGAAGCCTATTTTTTTCTATCACCTGCTTTTAATTTTGAGGGGTTAAACTTGATGGAATTTGTCTTTCTTTTTTCAACCCAATTATAATATGTAACTATGTAACATTTTGGGGGTTATTTACTAAAATCCGAAAATCATTCACTATTTTCTTAAAACCACTTTGACCAAACCCCCATCCCTGTTTTACTGTATTTATCAATAATAATAAATTAACTCAAAAATATTTGGTGAGGGAAAAAAATATGAATTGTACGACTTTTTCAGATTATCAGTTGAAAACCACAAACTGCCAGAGCACACCTCACTGTGAAAAAGCTCTCCTTCATTTCCCCTTCCATATCCAATTTAGGCCCAACTCCTGGCCACACCAGGGTATTTCAAACCTGTAGAGTACTTCCAGAATATAGGGGAGCATAAATCCATGGACTCTATGTACAGTATATTTTGAAAATGAATCACTTTGTCCCATCCCCTCTCAATTTTTCACATTAGCAGATTAGTAAACCTGGTGACCCAAACTCAAAATGTATTGTACTCAATACACTGGTTGCTGGGGATTCTTAAAGGACAAAGAAAGGTTAATAAACATGCTTTCTTGAATCAAAGGCTTTCTGTGTCATAACTCTGGACAGAATGAATCCAGGATCTCTGTTTCCTTTCACATGCAAATCTACTCACTGCACAAGCCGAGTTTGAGAGATGGGTGACGTCACCAACATTCCTTGTCCTTCCCTCCCTGCTGCCTCGGGCATACAAGCATATCATTACAGCCTTTTTGAAAATTCTGCTCATGTTTCTAATTTTAATAGTCCTTCCTTCTGTGCCTGAGCTCAATTTGCATGCTCTTCTTTTTGGCGCTGTGCAGCCCGCCCATCAGCCAATAGGAATCATATTTTAATAAAGACACATGCCTGAAGTCAGGGGGAGGGATTTTTTGCTTGTGCGCAGTAATTGATAGTGGCTGAAGGCAGCTTTATCAGCTGCAGTCGTTCTTTACAACCCACAGGCAAACTGTATTTCAAAACCTCTCCTTCTAATAAATCCTCCTAATTGTATTCAGTTAGTACTTTGCATGAAAAATCCTAAACCCTGAAATCAAATATTCACAACTCTGTCATGAATGAATAGGTTACAACATATTATAAAAAAACTGTATAAATTACAATATTTATGCATGGTATAGGTCTGTCACAGATCTTGCAAGTTGTCTTGCTCTTTCAGATCTTGCCTTGACTTCCACAGTGCCATTTTGTGATATTAAGGAAATTGTGACCTGGGAAGCAGAGCCGGGCCAAGCCGGCCAAACAACCCGGCTGCCCCCTCACCTTGCTTGCGCCCATTCGTGACTGTGTGGGAGCCTGACCATGACCATGTGTACATGCACCTAGTAGATGACAGGACAAGGAGAGAAGGTTGAATGGCCAGGAGTGCCCAAACTTTTGTATTTAATGATGTATATTTCCCACTTATCAAGGGTAATTTATTTGGAACCTAGTCCCTTATTAACTAAAATTTGTAAAATTGATATTTTGGGAAAAACACATATACTATATTATTTTACAATTGACACTGCCGATATTAAAATATCCTAACTATATCAGCGCTACTAAATAAGTTGGCGCTATAGAAATACAGATAGAGTCACTTGGATTTGTAAGTTAAATGCGTCGTGACTCAGCATTAATTGAAGAAACTGTGTTATCTAAAGTTATCTTAACTCATTTAATGCATTTAACCTTTTCATTAGCATACCAAAGCTCCATTGTTTTCAATGGTGAACTCTTTAATTGGATGGGATGCTGTGACACAATATTCTGTGATAAGTGGGATAAATGAGATAAATGAGTTAAGTCGCGACGCATTTAACTCACCATCCAAAGTGATTGCATCTGTACATGTTAATAACAACAATCACTAAAAGCAAAATCATTTCACAAACCAATAGTAAATAACTAAAAACTGACCACAAACTAGAGAAAAGCATGCTTTCAAAATGTAGTTATGTTTTATATTTAATGGGGAAGTTCTTATTTACATACAACTTTCCCCATGTGCAATAACCCATCAAATAGCTGCATTAATTCTACTTGCAGCTGGCTTTAAAAAGCTAATCACTGATTGGGTGGTAATGGTAACTACTAATGTGCAAATTCACCCAGCTCCCCCCTGACTTTTAAGCCATTATGGGAATGCCTACAGTTATTTGATGCCAAAACATATACAATAAGATGTGCTTTCATTTAGATTATTTAGCAAAATAGAGAAAGGAAACACAGCAAAAGACATAAGATGATTTTTTAAAATATATATATAGTATTAATAAAAAATATATAGTCTAATAAAATCAGACTAGATTATATTATAACACTAACCCAGAGGCACATTAATAATATTTTGCAATCTTTCAAGCACATTTATATTTATGGATAAGAAAATACATGGGATGAAAGCAAAATCATTATTAGAGTAGAACAGATACACTAAACTGAACATTTAGTACAGTAAATGAAAAAATTGGTAAACAAAAGTAGCTAGGATAGAAACATACAGTTAAGTTGATTTATATAAACAGTGCATATAGTGTAATGTAGTAAAAGGTGCTACCCTTCTATAACATTACCTTCAGTTCTCATCAGTTTTAAGAAAAAATTTTCAGGAAGAAAGTTTCAAAAGATCAATCACAACAGTAATACTCATTTGCCAATAAATATACTGATTAGTGATGGGCGAATTCGCAGCGAATTCCCGCGATTCACCGCTGGCGAATAAATTCACAAATCGTCAGCGAAAATTCGCTGGAAAAACGAGTCGCGCGTCGTTTTTGTTGCGTCGCATCAAAAACGACGCGCGACTAGTTTTTCCAGCGAAAACGACGCGACGCGCCAAAAACAACGTGACGCGCCACAGTTGACGCGACGCGCGTCAAATGCGTCCTGCGACTCGTTTCGCGAATTTTTCGCCGATTCGAGAATTTTTCGCCAATTCGCGAATTGAATTTTTCGGCGAAGCGAATCTCGGGAGATTCGCCCATCACTAGTACTGATTTAATAAAAAGTTTAATTTTAATGCAAATTATTTTTCTGGTACACAACATATTATGGCATAGCCATTTAGATAGGGTTTGAAATCCTCTTTATTGTCTAGTAAAACACACAAGAGAAAGTAAGCTGGGTATTTAGGAAGGAAAAGAATGGCACATACATACATACATTTTATTTGTAATATATGCTGCTAAGCATACCTTTGTTAAGACTTTTATAAGACTAACCTTAAAAAGGGGAAAGAAAAAAAGAAGAATTTGTGCTCCTGAGGATACAGGATGGGCTATCCTGAATATGATTTTGTGGGTGGCCTGGCTCTTTTCAGTTACTCTCTACTAGACAGAAGCCTGATGCATTTATCTAAATGAGAACAAGGCAAGGTAACAAACTGCCCCTGACCTTTCTATCATGCCTTTTTTAATATCCCCTTTAAGTTCGTGCTAAACCTCTACACACCTCTCTACGAGAAGGTAACATATTGTGACACAAATCTTAGCACACGTGTATTTGGATATGGCAGTGTCAGAATTATCTGGAGAAAATCAGCTTTCTGTATGGGTGACAAATCTCCTTATATAGCTTTCAACTGCTGTGAACAGATATCATGGGTAAAACATTTATTTATAAAACATGTACTTGCCTGTCATGCCACTGAGGCCCTTTGTTTTGTATAATTCATTGTGTTCCTGATATACCTGAGTCTTCTGCCTTACCCCTCTGCCCATCTCATTAGCCTCACATGTTCCTCATGAGCAATCCTGACCCTATATAAGTTTGCCCTTGACCTCTGCCCGATGCTTGATCATTGAAGCTCCCAAGCCAGATTCATTGTACTCCTTCTTCCTGTGACTCCTTGTTCCCGTGACTCCTTGTTCCTGTGACTTCTTGTTCATCAGATTCCTGCCTTGTTGCGTGTTCTGTCCTTGTTCTGCCTGGTGCTCTGCTCCCTGTTCCCATTAACTATTGGATCTCCTGGTATTTGACCTTGGCCTGTCACTTCAACCATTCTCTGCCTTCAGCCTGCCCCTGACCTCGGCCAGTTTACCGAACTCTCCTAGTTTGCCTCCAGTCCTGACCTTTTTGCCTATTCATAAGATCACTCTTGTCTGCAGCCTGCCTCTTTTCACTGACCCGGTAAAAGGACTTCTATACATCTTTTGCATGTAAACCAGTGTTGCCTGCATTTGCTTTAATAAATCTTTCAACATTGCAACATGTTTCCTGTATATCAGCACCTTAAATACCCACTATATCCATGTTACACAGCACCTAGGCTCCAACCTGCAAGCCACTCACCTGTGGCCCAGCCTGACAGACATGCAGTTAAGATATTAAAATAAAAAAATCATACTTCTCTAAAAATGTTGACAAGAAAATGAAGGGGCAGATTTATCAAGGGTAAAATAGTCAATTCAAATTTTAATTTGGAATTTCGAGTGTCAAATTTCACACATTCAAATTTTAATCTCCCTATTCAAATTTACGTTTGAATGTGAGGTTCCTGATATCGAGAAACTACATTTATACAAATCAAATACAATTTGCATTATCCAGGTTAGAACCATTCCATCAAATACTAGACATATAAATTTATTCTTTAATAATCTCCCAATTGAATTTTGCTTATATATTTGAATTAAAAATAAATTCACATGAATTAACTACATTTTACATCACAAAAAACACCAATAGATTCCAATTTATTGTGCAAAGTAAAAAAGTCCATTGACAAATAAAAGTTTGGCAGTGACGTGAAACTCCCCCCCCCCTTCCCATTGACTAATTTTTACTTTTTGTTGCCTCATTCATTAATCACTAATGATATTACTTTTGGTGAAGAAATACATTTCTACAGTGTCGGACTGGCCCACCAGAATACCAATTAAACTCCCAGTGGACCAAGGTGTCAGTGGGCCCTCATGCTGCTAAACTTTTGGCCTATTTCATGGCAATTCCCAATTTCTATGAGAACAAAGAGGCTAAATAGTTGGAACAATTGAATATATTATGTAAAGAAAACAAACTAGGATAATAGAGGTTGATTGAGGAGATGAAGGATATTAGTACTGAGAGTGGGCCCCTGGTCTAAGGTTTTTGAGTGGGACCCTGGTGTCCCAGTCCGACACTGCATTTCTACTTTGACTTTTTAACCTGTTTAGAGGACTACTGGAGTGCCTGCTTTCTCACAAACAGGTTGTAAATACGATATGGTCTTAATACTCAGTCACACTGTTTGCTTGAGGACTACTAAATTTAATCTATGCAATTTCATTATGAATGAAAAATTGCATATAAAACACATGTAAAATATTCATATACAAAAACATTTTACCTAATACTTTGCTTAAACTTGCATCAGTATGATTCGTAGGTCAGGAATTACATAGTCCCTCCTGTGTCAAAGAATGGTCAGAAAAGTTAAATGGGAAAATTACAGAAACAGCCCTTAAAAAAGTCAGTATAGTGACTGCAAAAAGTGGAAAAATCTCTAGAGAAAAGTTGAGGCCTTGATCTTTAATATTACTTGAATATTAAAGGGGCTGTTCACCTTTGAGTTAACTTTTAGTATGATGTAGAGAGTGATATTCTGAGACAATTTGAAATTGGTTTTCATTTTTTATTGTTTGTGGTTTTGTAGTTATTTAGCTTTTTATTCAGCAGCTCTCTAGTTTGCAGTGTCAGCAATTTGGTTTCTAGGGTACAAATTACCCTAGCAACCCTGCATTGATTTGAATAAGAGACTGGAATATGAATAGGAGATGGACTGAATAGAACGATAAGTAATAAAATGTAACAATAACAATACATTTGTAGCCTTACAGGGCATTTGTTTTTAGATGGTGTCAGTGACCCCCATTTGAAAGCTGCAAAGAAACAGAAGAAAATTGCAAATCATTAAAAAATAATGAAAAATAAACAATGAAGACCAATTGAAAAGTTTCTTAGAACTGGCCATTCTACAACATACTAAAAGTTAACTTGAAGGTGAACCACACCTTTAAATACAAGGCATTTGCATAACTTATGCTAAAGGAAAAGCCACATTATGCAATGGCCAAAACTTTAACTATTGCAACAACTCAGTTGGCTTAACCCCTAATCTTCCTCAAGATTTGTAATCTATTTATACTCTGAATAATAATGTACATTGATATAGTGTTTTTTTAAAGAACAAGTAAACGTTTTTTTTTTTCTATCTATAAATTTCCTCTAAACAGCCCCCCAGATTAATGTACCTTAGTCCCTGCTGCAAGACTGCTCTGGTTTCTGTGTTATCAGCAGCTTGTTTCCCCTTCTTCCTGGTGCAGAGTGAAGCCCCGCCCCTTAGCTTACTGAGCTGACCTTATCTCTGTGACTAGTCCTGGAGATCATTTGCATGCTGTGACATAGCAGAGACCATGTGCACTCCCTGCTCCTGCACTGAGAGGAATATTTCTCTGACTCTGTTGATGTACTGTAGGTAAAGTTACAGCCCTTTCTCAATTTATAACACATTTTATAATGCTATTGATTGCTATGCCTGATCTTCTGTCTGGTTATATAAACAATAAAGCTGATTTTTTACTGAGTTTGATTAACTCATTCATGTGTCCCTTTGTCTCATTTACTGATCAATTTATGTACAAAGCTATTTGATTTTTTCTTTTTCCATTTCTGCATACTGACATAGATTAACTATGGTGGTTGTGCAAGTGATTGTTGATGAGCCTGGGGGAACTGATTTATTATCAGTTAGAATGGCAAGTGGGGTTTTTATTTAGAATCAGAATGGCAGTCTGTTCTGGGAGTTGTTCATTTCAGTGAATGTTCAGAGCCTTATGCAAGAAATGTTTGTGATGCTGGGGGAAACTAGCTTACTGATGCACACACTGGCTCCCTCTTCCTCTCTATTGTGTAACAGCAGCAAATGGACTGCTCAGTAAGCTAAGGGGCGGGGCTTCACTCTTTCCCAGGAAGAAGGGGAAACAAGCTGCTGATAACACAGAAACCAAAGCAGACTTGCAGCAGGGACTAAGGTACATTAATCTGGGGGGCTGTTTAGAGCAAATTTACAGATAGAAAAAGAAAAACATGTATTTTTCCTTTAACCAAATAAGCTTACGATTTACCAAACTGGAATGTTTGTTTATTTATTAAAAAAGTAGAATCCAAAATACAGAATATTGAATTGAATAAAAAAAAATTAATGCATCCCAGTGTTTTTTACATGAACTCGCAAGCTTTTTTATTCAAGTTTCTAAATTTTTTTGTTTTTGGAAATCATATTTCGAATTCATGACTTTGAGCACAAAAGAGAATCTGGGCAGCCAAAATAATTTTAGATTATTTAATTGAATAAAACAATTTTAAAAATGATTAAAAGGTAAATAAATAGTTAATCTGTTAAACTGTAAATCACATTCTCCTGCAATTTGTATTTCCTGTGGGAAAACAATGCACAGTCCTGTAATGGTGCATTCAATTTGATTTTTTCATTCTCTGCATTTCAAAAATGTAAGGAGGTGATAATTTTAATCTCTTTTTAAGTGTTCCTGTTTTCTTATTGACCTTTTTCATTGAACTTTTTCTTTTGTGGAAGTTGTCCAATCATATAATGGTATTTAAAAAAAATTATAATTTTGATAAATATTCTTGATACCCCATGATCTAACAACTTACTCAACTTTACTATCCATAAACCCCTTCTCTGTGACCATATATGTAAATATCAACATATACTGTAAACTAAACATGTGTCTTACTGCATTATGCTGCAAAAGAAATTCCTATGTACTCCAGGTACAAATGGCAATAAATAATTACTTGACTTGATATACAATGTTATTTCTCTCTCTTGCTCCCTCAAACACTGTGCCATGTGGCAGTCAAAGAAATTTGTTTCATTTTTTAAATTATATTTTATAGTTTTAGTTATTTTTATGAACACTTAAATGTGCAATTACAATGTGATTATATTACTGCTTGGAAAATTGGGGAGAGGAACCCAAATGGAGCTCCCCTTATCCATTTAGGCTTTGAAGTTTCCCGGCCTCTTAGAACAGTGGTTGAGTAAATTACCCTTTTCCCCCCATAGTAAATACACAGCCCCAGAGAACGCCTGCAGGCCTTCTCCTCAAGAGTTAGATGAGTGATACCCAATTGTATGGGTTCCTCCTGAGGTAGAGGCACTGAGCGGTTAGATGTCTTTACATTAGTAAACACAGTAGGAACAGAGGAACCCTGCTCACCCCTTCTCTCCCTCTGTCTTCTATCTATTTGGATGGCTAGAGACATGAGATCATCTGGATTAGAAGATAGAGGGTAGATTGCTAGGCTGTCTTTTACAGCATCAGAGAGACCTAAACAAAATTGGCTATGAAGAGCCATGTCGTTCCAGCCAGTTTCAACAGCCCACCAGCGGAACTCAGTGCAATACACCTCTGCATCCCGTTTTCCCTGGCATAATTTACGAATCACAGAGTCGGCTGTAGAAGCACGATCCGGGTCATTGGAAAGTATCACCATAGTGATGAAGAAGGTTTCATGGGAAAAATGGGCAGGGTCAGAAGAGGATAATCTTAGGGCCCAAATTTGGGGGTCACAAACCTCAATTTTTCCTCACCAGTAGTGAAAGAGTGGGGGGAAAAGCTAAGGTATAATTATAATCCTTAGTAGGGCAAATGGCCAGAAGATACTGTCAGGGCCTATTGGCTCAGGATCAGGAAAG
Source organism: Xenopus borealis (assembly GCA_024363595.1). Taxonomy (NCBI): domain Eukaryota; kingdom Metazoa; phylum Chordata; class Amphibia; order Anura; family Pipidae; genus Xenopus; species Xenopus borealis. The sequence continues at coordinate 119,697,849 of CM044434.1, read as the reverse complement.
TCCAGACTACTCAGTAAGTAGCAGAAGGCTTAAGACGTCAAATTCAGGCAAGGGTTGAGGGGCAGGCAGCAATCAGACATAGCCATGAACAAAATGGAAGGTCAAAATACAGGAAACAGCCACAAGAGCCACAAAGAACACCCAGGAACATTAATAAGTTGGACCTATACTTGGCCATTGAACCCTGGTCTTGGTGTCCTTTTTACTCAAAATATTTACACTGAAAACACACTGCAATGACATCATGCACAAGGCCCAGTGATGTCAGAGCACTGCCCCGAGCACCACCATCTTGGCTCTGAAGCTTAGCATTCCTGACATTACCCTACACAGAGTGTTGTTATAGAGAGTTACTAACAATTCTACAATATGATGAGGTAAAAATAAAAAGAATGACTTTCAAAATGGCTTTAGGTTGTTGATAATTTATATACTGTAGCTATTTCAACACCTCTAAAAAACATTTTCAGAAACTTCTGTTTGCTCTTTCTGAGATTAAACAAGTAGCTTAAAAAACAATTCAAATACTTGGCACTTATCTGAAAGATCAGAATTTCCCTGGAGCATTCTGCAAAAACCCAAACACCCTTTGATCAACACAGTTTAAAAGATCAGTCGCAAGACTGGACAAAACAAGCATTATGACAAATTATGCTGTGATCTTTTTCTAGATTTTCAACTTGTTGAACTAAACAAATGTTAAAGACAAATACTGTACACATTACATGTATTTTATCACACACATGTACTGGCACACTCACATATATGTAGGCTTAAAGGTAAACTAATGCTAGCAGAGAGCTGATCTCAACTGCATGTGCAGTTTTTTTGTAAGTGAGGACAGACACACCAGCTTCAGTGTGAACAGTAACTTGGTTGCTTTATAGAACTCAGCATAAACACTTAAGCATAAAATGTCTGCAAAAGGACCTGTCATAAAGAGAAAACACAGGATGAGGAAAAACATAATACAGGGTTATAGGTAAAACATGATGTCACATTGTTAATCAACAATAGACCCTCCCTGCATTAAGTAACTGAAACCATTGGAACAATAACTGTATCTGTTGTACAAAAAAGGGTACAAAATGGTACAAATGCTGCACATTATTTTTTGGGGTACTGTAGCCCTGTAGCATCAGCTTCTATGAGAGAATAAACTAATTTTTCCTTACAATATCTATGGTGGTGCGCTCCAGTGTATAATTTTGTGGGCTGGATCATTAATGTTATAGAGACGCAGAACCTTCACTATGTAAAATGCAAATTATTTAGCAAGGTTTAGTTGTTCATTAATTAGTTTTATGACCTAACAGTGCCTGTATTTAAATGAAATTCATGCCACAAAATGAATTATGAATTAAGATCAATGTATGGTTTCTAAGAGGGATAACATTTTATTAATGTCTGAAGCGATCCTTTTTTTATTTTAGTTTTTTTAAGTCACATGCATGAAATAATGAAAACTTCGGACCATTTGTAGTGCACCGTTAGGTGTTGCCAGTGTTAAGCGAGTCTGCTTTCTCTTACCTGGTGACACCCTAAGTCCCCAGTAACCTCACGAGATGGCAGTGCAACAGGCACAACCTGACTTGATTTAGCTGCTGCAGCTGTTAGAAAGAATATGTTAGAAAATTGGTTACCGACAACTAGACAATTGTGTAATTAACAGCTCTGGCAGCAATAGTAGCCCCCAGCAAAAACCGTCAAACCCCAGTGTGCACCCTTAGGCCCTCAGCGCGTTGGTTGCTGGATATATTGTGTACTGGTAAGGGGCCCTTTTACTGGGTTGAATGGGCTGCAAATTGCACAGCAGCCAAAGTAAATTCTGCTTTCGGTTTTAGCTGAACTGGAAAACTGAATTCTATTTTTAGGTGCAAACACAAGAAAGGGTGGTGTGTTCCTTGTGCTCCCTCTGGTACATTTTATGTGTGCGACAAAGCTGACAACTCTCCTTGCACAATACATCTTTTCCTCCAATGCACTAAGAGGATAATGTCTTAAGTTACAGTTCATAATGAACCTTGCTTCTCCTTACACTTCAGCTTTCTCTTTATCAAAATGGCTGACAAGCTGCACTCTTGGATCACAAGAATTTCTTGCACAAACTTCATAGTTACTTATAGTTACATAGGGTTGAAAAAAGACAAAGTCCATCAAGTTCATCCCCTCCAAATTAAAACCCAGCATACACACACACGCACACACCCCTACACTCTTTCACACAAACCATATATGCCCATAGCTATACTAACTGTAGAAAGGGCCGCCATCAGGGGGGGACAGGGGGGACAAGTGTCCCGGGCCCGGGGCTGAAGGGGGGCCCGGCAGTGCTGTATTTTCCCAATTTTTTTTTTAACTTGTTAACGGGGGCCCTGCCACCATTGTTTTAAAAATATATATATTTGGGGCCCCAATTTTTTTTAACTTGTAAGGGGGGCCCTGTCGCCAATGTTTTATTAAAAAAATATTTTTGGGGCCCCAATTTTTTTTAACTTGTATGAGGGGCTCTGGAACCAATGCTTTAAAAAACTTTTATGGGGGTGGCCTGGCACCAATTTTTTTTAACTTATAAGGGAGCCCTGGGGGGGGGGGTTACTTTTTTAGCGCTGATGTCTGTGTGGTCTTTTTAACTTTGATGTGGATTCGGCAGGGATTGGGGCGGGGCTTGGGTGCCTGGGTGGGCGGAGCCCAGGGGGCCCTGACAATTTTGTTGTGCAGTGCCCCGTGATTTCTAATGGCGGCCCTGACTGCAGAGTTTAGTATCAAAATAGCCTTTGACATTATGTTTGTCCAAAAAATCTTCCAAGCCCCTTTTAAAAGCATCAACAGAATCAGCCATCACATCTTCACCCAGAAGTGCATTCCACAACCTCACTGTCCTCACTGTGAAGAACCACCTACGCTGCTTCAAATGAAAGTTCTTTTCTTCTAGTCTGAAGGGGTGGCCTCTGGTGCGGTAATCCTCTTTATGGGTAAAAAGGTCCCCTGATATTTGTCTATAATGCCTTCTAATGTATTTGTAAAGTGTAATCATGTCCCCTCGCAAGCACCTTTTTTCCAGATCAAACAACACCAACCTCAACAGTCTACCCTCATAATTTACGTCTTCCAATCCTCTAACCAGTTTAGTTGCACATCTCTGCACTCTCTCCAGCTCATTTACATCCCTCCTAAGGACTGGAGTCCAAAACTGCACTGCATATTCCAGATGAGGTCTTACTAGTGATCTATAAAGAGATATAATTATATTTTCATCCCTTGAGTTTATGCCCTTTTTTATGCAGGATAGAACCATATTTGCTTTAGTAGCTACAGAATGAAACTGCCCAGAATTAGACAACTTGTTATCTATAAAAACCCCAAGATCCTTCTCACTTAAAGGGCACCTGTCACCCAAAAGAAATATTCAAAATCCTATTTTATCACATTAGTCAAGCAAAATAAACTTTATTTACACTATATAAATTATTTGATTCTTGTTTCCTTCAGTCTCTGAATTCAAAATTATAACAAGCAGGCAGTAGCCATTTTGTTATTAAGGCAAGCCTTGCATCATCTCATACTCTTGTTTGTGCACCAGAATGGGGGACCCAATGTCCATCCCCATGCCCTGGCTACACAATTAAACAGTGAAGAGAATGGGGGAAAGTGTGGAGAGTAGTGACATCTAGGAAGTGCTGAATGGAAAGGGCATAGAGGAGGGGCAGACAATATTTGATTAACAGCTAATAATTTTAAATGAGCTTACAACAGCTATGAATGCTTTGATAAAAAATAGAAATTGGATTTCATGTTTTAATAGATTTTTATGTCTGGGTGACAGGTGTACTTTAAGGAAATTCCCAACACACTGACATTTAGTGTATAACTTGCATTTATATTATTTTTGCCAAAGTGGATAACCTTGCATTTATCAACATTGAACCTCATTTTCCAGTTTTCTGCCCAGTTTCCCAACTTAGATAAATCACTCTGTAAAGTGGTAGCATCCTGCATGGAACCTATAGTTCTGCACAATTTAGCATCCTCTGCCAAACTAGAAACCGTACTTTTAATGCCCACATCCAGGTCATTCATAAACAATTTGAAAAGGGACCCAGTACTGAGCCCTGTGGTACCCCACTAACAACACTGGTCCAATTATAAAATGTTCCATTTACCACCACTCTTTGTAGTCTATGTTTTAGCCAGTTCTCTATCCAGTTACAAATACTATGTTCCAGGACAACATTCCTTAATTTAACCAGTAACCTTCTGTGTGGCACTATATCAAATGCTTTAGTGAAGTCTAAGTAAAGCACATCCACAGCCATCCCAGAGGTCCATCGAGGTCCCTGCTTACCTTCTCATAAAAAGAAATTAAGTTAGTCTGGCAAGATCTATGACGCATAAAATCATGCTGGCACAAACTCATAGTATTGTTATTTGCTGTGAAGTCCAGTATCCAATCCTTTATTAATCCTTCGAAAAGCTTTCCTACCACCAACGTAAGACTAACTGGCCTATAGTTTTGAGGCAGAGAATGGGATCCCTTTTTGAATAGCGGCACCACATTAGCAATTCGCCATTCTCTCGGCACCATGCCAAACCTCAATGAATCCTTAAAAATTAAGTAGAGAGGTTTGGCAATCATAGAGCTAAGCTTGTTAATTACCCTGGGATGAATCCCATCTGGGCCTGGACTTTTGTTTATCTTAACATGTTCTAGTCTCTTTTGAATTGCAGCATATGTGAACGATGCATCATTAGATGTATTATTAGAATTGGGATTATCAAAAAGGAAACCTTCATTAGCTAGTTCCTCATTTGTGTAGACAGACGAAAAGTATGCATTCAGAATCTGAGCTTTTTGCTTGTTCTCATGAACCAGCTGACCCCCCTCTGATAATAAAGGTCCTACCCCTTCCTGTTTTTTACTGTTAATATTTTCAAAAAATAGTTTTGGATTCTTTTTACTGCTTACTGCTATATCCTTTTCAATATCGATTTTAGCTTGCCTTTGCATGATTATTGGCCTCCTTGTACCTTATAAATGATTCGGCTGTCCCAGCTAACTTGAAAGCCTTAAAAGCACGTCTTTTCTTACACACCTCAACCCACCTCAACAACAACACTTCTATTGAACCAAAAATGTTTTTCTTTGCAACAACATTCCTTGCTTACAAGGAATATACTGACATGTTTTTATCTGTCTTGGAAACCCCATTACCCCAGTCAATGTCCGGATAATTGAAGTCACGCATAATAATAACTTGACCTAGTTGTGAAGCTGCTTCTATTTGTAAAAGTAGCTGGGCTTCATATTCCTCACTTATACAAGGTGGTTTATAGCATGCACCAATGAAAATGTATTTTGTAACCTTATGCCCAGTCGAAATCTCTACCCAGAGGGATTCCAAACCCTCACCAGTGCCCGTAATGTTATTTCTTTAGTGCATTGCTTTAATTCCTCCAGGGAAAAGTAGGAAACAACTCCAAGTAGGCTGCACACTGTAGGGTTTTCCTTTTCAGGCCAACCCCAGTCTCTTTTTCGCTGCTCACCAGGCTTGAACACAAAACTCACAGTCTCTAAATCTCCCAGCATACCTCTCCTTTGCTGGCTGGTTACTCCTAATCCTCCTCTTCTTCCTGCTGATTCCTCTTCCTGCTGTGTGGGCAGGAATTAGACTGCCCCTTGATGACTAGCTGGAGAATCCCTTCCTTCTTGCAGGTTGAAGCATCAACTAACCCCTCTGTACTGTAATAGAAGACACAAGGGTCTACATTACTCAGCAGTCTTACAGGTACAAACATATTTATCAAAATCCATTTTTTTACTTTAATTATATACTTTTTTTTTACTGGACTCTTAAAGTGGAAAAACACAAATTCCAAAAAAGTAAGTCCAAATTAAAAAGTACTCCAAAACAGACCTGCTGAGTTCATGTCACGATCGGCACCCTAAACCAGAACAGATGCCAAGCTCCCTGGTCTCGGCTCGGCTTCACCAGTAGTGTGACCGCCTTTGGCTTCGGGAGGAGCCCTCAGCGTACTCAGATGCCACCTGGACTTAACAAGAGGAGCAAGGCGAGGAGTTCTGGCAAGCAAAGGGGCACGACTGAATAAAGAGTTAGTTAGGCCGAAAGTCACGGTACAATAAGATTAGGCAAATTGTAATCAGGCAGGCTGGGTCAGACAGGCAAGGGTCAAACCGGGTAATCAATCATAAGGATGAGACAGAATCGAAGTCGAAGTACAGGCAGGGGTCAGGTTACGGATATCAGAGTAGTCAGGAACAAGCCGCGTCAAAAACAGTAATAATACAAGCAGGATACAGGAAACAAATGCACAAAGGCTCAGAAAAGCACCAGGAATTAATCCTATCACGGGGAATTTGCTAACACTAAATGCCCCTTTAAATATATTTGAATTTCACGCCATTGCGCGCCGACGTCATCACGCCGGCGTGCATGCGCCTTTAAATACGGAAGTACGCAGGCGCGCTAAGGAACCGGCACACTGAGGGGAAACAGCGCGTGGAGGAGGTCGGCGCAGCGGGCGTCCCTGCCGAGGGGGCAGCAGGCGTCCCTGCTGTCCCCCCACTAGACCACCAGGTATTTCTCTTACAGTTCATGTAAAAGTTAAAGGCAGATGAACATTGATATTCTCATCTGGGTTGTGCTTTGTTAAATAATCGGAAGATATTGTGGTTTTTCAGTGTCAAATCCAAAAAAAAGTCAGAAGTTTTAGGCATCAAATCCGAAAAACTTGCAGTTTTCGACAACAAATCCAAAAAATACATGCGATTCAGATTTTTTCACAATTTTATCCAATTTTTTCTCCCACACAAGAAGTTTTCTGAAAAATGTATTGATAAATAGGGGGAAAGGTCTGTGCAGATGGCACATAAAATAATGAGAATTCTTCTGGTTTGATATAGAATCCCCTAAATTTGCTCCATCTAATTATACTTGATGGATAGTATTTTGGCACAAGGTGATACAATAATCATGAGTATATCAAAATTAGACTTATTTAGACTTTCCATTAAAATTACTTAGCACAGGATAGTTATGGCTCATACTATTTAGATATATTTATTTAATATTACTTGCCTTTAATTATAGAAACATAATGTAATGATGTGACTAACCAGATTTCTTTTTTACTTTTACAAAACAATTGTTATATTCTGTCTTTTTAGCAGTTCAGACTTTTTATATTAATGTATTACTGGTCAATAGTAGGGATTATGCATAATATAGATAGCTATTATCTCAGATAATTCCCAATGTATTGGTGCAAGAATAACATTTTTAATAGTAGAATACATGATTGTAATGCAATTTAATAACACAAACTATACCATAAAAGTCATGACATAATAACTTTAGAGGAAAGGTGATCTAATATGAATAGAAAACAGGCAGGAAAGACAGGAAGATGTGTAGGAGTCAAACACAGAGCTCTGGCTATTCATTAGCTGGTGTAACCAAGCATGTATCTGTGCCTTTGGTATGTGTATAAGCACAGGGAATCTTACCAGTCAGGGCGCTCCCTTTGTACTTTAAATGACAATTTTCTTTTGATGAATATCCAATTGCATATAGTATAAGTATATAAGTATATTTTTATCGAAAGCAGTATTTTGGATATGAGCAGGATGCTGCCACTTTGCAGAGTGATTTGTCTAAGTTGGGACTCTAGGCAGCAAACTGGAAAATGAGGTTCAATGTGGATAAATGCAAGGTTATGCACTTTGGCAAAAATAATATAAATGCAAGTTATACACTAAATGGCAGTGTGTTGGGAGTTTCCTTAAGTGAGAAGGATCTTGGGGTTTTTATAGATAACAAGTTGTCTAATTCTGGGCAGTGTCATTCTGTAAATAGACAAATAGTGTTCTGTCCTGCATAAAAAGGGCATAAACTCAAGGGATGAAAACATAATTATACCTCTTTATAGATCCCTAGTAAGACCTCATCTGGAATATGCAGTGCAGTTTTGGACTCCAGTCCTTAGGAGTGATGTAAATGAGCTGGAGAGAGTGCAGAGGCGTGCAACTAAACTAGTTAGAGGAATGGAAGAGGTAAATTATGAGGGTAGACTGTCCAGTTTGGGGTTGTTTTCTCTGGAAAAAGGCGCTTGCGAGGGGACATGATTACACTTTACAAATACATTAGATTGCATTATAGACAAATATCAGGGGACCTTTTTACCCATAAAGAGGATCACCGCACCAGAGGCCACCCCTTCAGACTAGAAGAAAAGGACTTTCATTTGAAGCAGCGTAGGTGGTTCTTCACAGTGAGGACAGTGAGGTTGTGGAATGCACTGCCAGGTAATGTTGTGATGGCTGATTCTGTTGATGCTTTTAAAAGGAGCTTGGATGATTTTTTGGACAGACATAATATCAAAGGCTATTTTGATACTAAACTCTGCAGTTAGTATAGCTATGGGCATATATGGTTTGTGTGGAAGAGTGTAGGGGTGTGTGTGTGTATGCTGGGTTTTAATTTGGAGGGGTTGAACTTAATGGTTGACTAAATGTCTGTTTTTCAACCAATTTAACTATGTAACTATGGGTATAGTTTAAGAATTCTATGGATCATTGTGTAAATTATCTTAGACAGTAATGAAAAAATTGGACAATGTTTTCACATCTTAAAACTGTCAAAAACTGGCAATAGGACCATGTTTGTCTCTGATAAAATCCTTTCTAGAATAGCAAATGGTAGATACCATCTGTAGAGTATCTCATACCTTTATTGAGATGAAACGCAATGGCATTTTCAAATATGTGGAGCATTTTTCTACTACATTCAGTGCCTTAGTTTATTGCTTAAAATATTTCTTTTCTTTTAGGCAATAACATCATATTTCTCATAAATTATAAAATATATACGTATATATATTCACCGACAGCAATGGCCAATATTCCCTGCTTTTCTATCAAGTAAGAAATAATATGCTGAGATTTCTCTGTATAATGAGCTGCTAATTATCTCATTATCAGCTGGGGTAAGGGTTTATGTATAGAAAAGGCTTCTCAATGAACTGATAATTTTCTTTTTATTGTTCTTCAGACAAATTTTAAATATTTCCTAATTAAAACAAAAGGCAAAAAGTATATTCTGCACAAGCCCATTTCATTAACTAAAGTTTTAAAAGGGAATTTATTGTCCCTTTTACCGTCCTACTGCTTATAGACCAAGGATCCTTGCCTCATATAATTAATTTTATATTATACATTGTGTATGAGGTGTGCTTATTCAATAAGCTCTTTTATCTGGGGTTTACTTAATTCATAGTGTATTTAAAACTGACAATTAATGACATAATTACTGTGTGTTTCTCAATGCACATCCAACAGCAACCACAATTCATTGAACATATACACTTAATTATAAAGTGATCAATTTCAAATTAAGTCCCTGGGAACACGCAGAGGGAGTAAGCAGAAACTGAAGGACTGCATTGTCAAAATTTACCTTCACTAATCTTGTATCAGAGAGGATATTATAACATAGAAAACAGCAAACCCATCAGTTATTTCAGAGAAATTAGGAAAAGTGAAAGAGTCAATGATTAATATACATCAAAAAGTTAAAAAAAATACCCGCAGGGTGCTGTACCACCCATAGGAGAATATAGATACAAAGTATAAAAGTAATGAAATTTAGAAAAGATTTGTTTGCCCTGACAAGCGTTTCGCCAGTGGCTTTCTCAAAAGGCAAAATCCTAATATCTCTCTGTGGTGCGTGGGATCACCATTCCTTAACTAAAAATAACAAATATTAATTAAACCATTAGTACCATTCTATTATTACAGAGAAAAGGAAAATCATTTTTTTTTTAAATGAATTATTTTATAAAAAAGGAGTTTATGGGAGATGGATAACAGATCCCATACCTGTAATATAATTTGCTGTGCAGAGACTTAAACATGAGCAAGAAGTTGTCATACTTACCAAGAAGCCCAACATCCCATTAATTTTAAATACAATTTAGAAAAAATACAAATTAGCAACTTGGTAGAATACTAGCAGTTTTACTTTTAAAACCTAATTGTAGTGATGCATCATGCCTTAGACTTGGAAGAACGAGATCAGTAGCCTTTAGGGTAGCCAGAGAGCACAGCACATACACTGATTCACAAAACAATAGAGATCATTTATTCTCAAATTCAAAGATTACAAAATAGGTTAGAGTGATAATCATAAAGAACATGTGATTTATAAGTTAACTTACCTATGTGGTTATTGTCAGAACTAGTAGGCCACTGAAAATATGTTTTGGAGAAGGCCTATATATTTTCATATAATATTATTGTTGGCTACCTGCATTTTTACTTTATTTTTCCCTTCAGTCATCTGTTTGTATTATTTATATTAATCAATTATATTATACAAACATTATGGAAATCTGTGACTGTAATATAGAATAATGATGTGGAAACATTTTTTGATAATCAGTGCACTTTGGTGGCTGTTTAAATCCTAGACATGCTCCATCTACGCTGACTTTGTGTAATGTGTTCCTTTTAAGCACCTATAGCAGCAGCCATATTGGAGCTTCGGAGTGATTACACAGGGTTGAAAAAAAGACCAAAGTCCATCAAGTTCATCCCCTCCAAATGAAATCTGTAATATAGATTTTAATATCACAATAGCCTTGGATGTTATGCTTGTCCAAGAAATCCTCTGAAACACATTAATACAATCAGCCATCACAACAACACCCAGCAGTGCCTTCCACAACCACCCTGTCCTGACTGTGAACAACCACCTATGCTGCTTCAAATGAAAGTTCTTTTCCTCTTCTCTGAAGGGGTGGCCTCTGGTGCGCTGATCCTATTTATGAGTAAAAAGGTCCCCTACTATTAGTCTATAATGTCCTCTAATATACTTTTAAAGTGTAATCATGTCACCTTGCAAGAGTCTTTTTTTCCTGAGAAAACAACCCCAACTGTGACAGTCTACCCTCTTTCCAGCTCATTTATATCCATTTTAAAGGGATCCTGTCATGGGAAAATTTTTTCTTCAAAATGCATCAGTTAATAGGGCTGTTCCATCCAAATTCTGCTCTGAAATTCATTTCTCAAAAGAGCAAACAGAATTTTTTATATTTCATATTAAAATCTGACATGGGGCTAGACATATTGTCAATTTCTTGTACTCTGATAAACTTCAATCACTCTTTAGTGCTGTACTGCAAGTCTGTCCCACTGCGTTCCATTTAGTTACATTGAGAAGGAAAAACAACAGCCTGCCAGAAAGCAATTCCCTACTAAAGTGCTGGCACAAGTCACATGACCAGGGGCAGCTGGGAAATTGACAAAATGTCTAACCCTATGTCAGATTCCAAAAATGAATATAAAAAATTTGTTTGCTCTTTTGATAAATGGATTTCAGTGCATAAGTCTGCTGGAGTGGCACTATTAACTGATGAGTTTTGAAAAAAAACATGTTTTCCCATGACAGTATCCCTTTAAGGACTGGAGCCCAAGACTGTACTGCATACCGTAGGTGAGGTCTTACTAGGGACCTTTCAAGAGGAAAGGTTTTCATCCTTTGTCCTTTTTTATGCAACAAGACAGTACATGTTTTTCTTTAGTTGCCACAAAATGTCAGTGCCTGCAATTAGATAACTTGATATCTGCAAAAACCTCTAGATCCTTTTCAGTTAAGGAAACTACCAACACACTGTCATTTATTGTATAACTTGCATTTATATTATTTTTGCCATTTATATTATATGGCACTGCCTGGAATTAGAGAAAGTGATAACTACAAAAACCCCTAGATCCTTTTCAGTTAAGGAAACTAGCAAAAAAACACTGCCATTTACTGTATAACTTGCATTTATATTACTTTTGCCATTTATATTCTTTTTGTACATAACCATGCATTTATGAACATTGAACCTGATTTTACAGTTTACTGTCCAGTTTTCCAAATCACTCTGCAAAGTGGCAGCATCCTACAGGGGACCTATAGTTCTGCACAATATACAGTAGTATCAGAAAAGAAATTCTGTGTGGCACTTAATAAAATGGTTTAGCAAAATCTATGTACAGTAGACCACAACCACTGCCTTACCTGAATCAATGTCCCTGCTCGCCTGCTCATATTTTCATAAAAGAAAAGTTCGATGAAGCAGACCTTGGAGTGGCAGCACTTTATGGAGGGAAACAAGAACATTATAACTGTGAACACAAGGACTACTGCTGGAACCCTCTCTGCCACATTCTGAGGTTACAATTGGTGAAGCTCTTCATGGAAGTATGACCTGTTTCGTTATGATTGTTTCCATATAAAAAGATGTATGCATAAATTAAAGAGCTTCATTTACCAGGGTTGAGGTGTTTTTGATTACTAATACAAAATAATTAAGTTTATGATATACCCACTGCAAATACAGTATGTATTTTTAATTAATGTTGGCAGTTTCTGAGCATTATATTTAACAACATAAAAAGGGCTATTTCTTATTTTTAGATAGACAAGTAAGAATCCTTCCCCATGCAAATTTTTGGGTACTTCGACTATCAAATAGACCAAAATTCAATTAGAATTGAACAAATTTGATCACAATTGAAAAAATTGACCGTTAGAAAATCAAAGTATTGTCTCTTAAAAAATTCAAATTCGACAACTGTTTCAGTATATCATCATGGTAGTCCAGATAGTTCATAATTACAATCATTCCACCCCTGTCAGCTGGATGAATAACAATGTTATTGTCCCCCATAATCGATTTTAGGGCGATCCGGTCATCCTTAGACAGGTTGTCCCTACACGTAACCTTAGAGGGAAGCACACTCCTTTTCGATTACCTGCAGAGGTCTCTGTGGTTGTTGCTATCAGGGTTGATCGTTGAGTTATAATATCCTCACCCTCTGAGTCCCCAGAGCTAGTGATGGGCGAATCTCCCGCGATTCGCTTCGCCGAAAAATTCACGAATTTCTAGAGAAATTTGCGAATCGGCGAAAAATTCGCGAAACGAGTCATGGGACGCTTTTGACGCGCGTCGTGTCAACTTTGACGCGCGTCGCGTCGTTTTCGTCGCGTGTTGCGTCGTTTTCAAAACGTCAAAAACGACGCGCGACTCGTTTTTTTTGTCGAAATTTCGCTGGTGATTCGCGAATTTATTTGCCAGCGGCGAATCGCGGGAATTCGCCACGAATTCGGCCCTGCCGAATAAATTCGCCCATCACTACCCAGAGCTAGTATTAAGAGGTTTACCAAACTTCTGGGGTGGTGTCCTATTGTAGCGTGCATACTGTGATGGCTGGCGTTCCCCATTAAGCCACTGATACACCCTGAAGCTTGTGTAGTCCTCATTCACCCTTTTTTCTCTTTTGAATCGCAGGAGTTCCTGCTTGTAGCTCTCCACTTGCGCTTCAATCACAGGACAACTCGCTCTTTCACAGTCTAGTGTGTTCCACTTTGTAAGCTGCCAGCAACTTCTGCACCTTTGTTAGCTCACCGGATACCTCCTCGATCACTAAGATCATTAGGTCAAAGGAGCAACAATTTAATACTCCTACCCATTTCTTGCAGAACTCAACATTTGATCTGCCAATTGTCGGGATATTGTAAATGTGGAAGCCACGCGGGATCCTCTTTGCCTGACCGTAGTCAGATAGAAATAGGTTGTGTAAGTCCAAATCAATTTCCTTCTTTTTAAGTCGTTCCCATTCAATACCTATGTCCTTATCGTTGATTTTACATGGCTTTGCTGCCAAAAAACCCGATCCGCATCTGCTTCTGTGATATGCCATACTTCAGCACAGTCCGTGGAAAACAGGCTTGATCAACGTACTCCTCCATGTTTGTTGGGGAAGTGCCTTGTATTAGAAAACAATTTTATATTCAATTAAACAAGCGGGTGCCAGGGGGAATACCTAGCTTGGGTATTCAGTCATATCAAAGTCCAAAAAGATTCCCATACTCCATTCACCAATTTAAAGGACTGAGTGCCTCCTCCATAAGTCCATTCATAAAGTCCAAAAAGGTTAGGAGCACACCGGCATTTTAGAAATATTAAAAAATAAAAAAATTATTAAATTATTTAAAACAGGCCAACGTTTCGGTCTCCATCTAAGACCTTTATCAAGACAATAAAGACATCAGATATAGGCAGATATAGATAAGAAGAGAACATAAAACCCAATTGTGCACAGTCCCTCAAAACATGTGACAGGAAGATAAACCCTGCACCAAGAATATGTATTAACTAGGATATTCAGTAGTATACAATACAAGCTTGATAACGCCCAAAACGTTGCCATGTTAGCGGTACGAATAAAAGTTTGCTGCAATTATTGTTTTAATGTGGATTGAACCTGTGCAGACAGGAGTACAGTGTGCAACTGATGCTTCCAACAGTGGATTAGTGTGAGTGTGGCACTTTACTTTGACTTTTTATTCCCGCAATCAGAAATATCTTAACTGAAATGTAATTTTGCTAATTTGTTTTCAATGCAAAATGCTGCATGCTCATCACTGTTTATAAATAATTATAGTTATCCTACTAATAGTTGCTACAATTCATTAAGAAGCATTTGTAAACTTCAATATCTTAGTTCCTTGTCATATATATATATATATATATATTAAAAAACGATACAGATGACACATGACCGCACTGACGTCACTGGCCACCTGTGGCGCCACCTTGCTGGGGTTTAAATTGAGACTGTTATTTGCACTGTGCACACCTTGACAAAGGCTCGAGTGTAAGATCCGAAACGTCGGAATAAAAACTTATTTATTATTTTGCAAGAAGATGAAGTCCTGGAGTGTGGTTTACTTCTTTTGTATGTATATATATATATATATATACAGTATATACATACATATGTAGGATTTGCCCCAGCACTCTTCAAGGTTCTCAACTGTGTATTTCGGTGCACGTTTCTGCAGGAGACCCCATCTAGTCCCCACTTGATAAACAAAACGATACAGATGAAACAGCACACGATTCTTGCAAAAAGTGTATATTAAGAATTAACACATCAGCTGTACTGATGTGTTCATTCTTACTATACACTTTACACTATATATATATATATATATATATATATATATATATATATACAAAAGAAGTAAACCACACTCCAGGACTTCATCTTCTTGCAAAATAATAAATAAGTTTTTATTCCGACATTTCGGATCTTACACTCGAGCCTTTGTCAAGGTGTGCACAGTGCAAATAACAGTCTCTATTTAAACCCCAGCAAGGTGGTGCCACAGGTGGCCAGTGACGTCAGTGCGGTCATGTGTGCATAACAATTAGTTAAAATATGCATATAAAAACAAAGGCATGTTCACTATTAGCAACCAGTTCATTTTAGTGTCAGTACTGTGAAATTCGTATATATATATTATATATATTTATATAAAAAATCCTCCAATGAAGTAGCCACACTCACAGGACTTGTCCAAATGTATAACACTTTGTTATTAAGAAACAACTCAGCCTTTGTCAAAGTTACATAATGCCATAAAAAACACTATGTAACTTTGACAAAGGCTGAGTTGCAGCCGAAACGTTAGTTTCTTAATAAAGAAGAGTTATATATTTGGACAAGTCCTGTGAGTGCGGCTACTTCATTGGAGGATCATTTGCAGTTGCTATGTGGCGTGCACCATCACTAAAAAACTGAACAATCTCGTATTGGTGCGTTGTCCCACAATGTGGTGAGTCACTCCACCAAAAATGTATATTGTCCAACGAGACCGCATACCAGGTATAAAAGGTTAAAACATAACGTTTATTTCATGAATGTAAAAAGACAAAGGAGTATATTCATCATGATGGAGATCCAAAAGCAACGTTTCGGGTGCCTGCTGCTCCCTTTCTCAAGCTGGTCCCCATGTAATGTAGAGACTACATCTCCCAGAAGCCTAGGTTCGGCCTTTCAGCATGCCATGTGGTTTGGATGATGTCACCTCTAAGCGCAAAAACGCCGGCGTAAATACGCAAAAGCGCTGCGCTGTTGCGCCAACGTAATTCCCCCCACATGGCACTGTTTTAACATTTTATACCTGGTGTGCGGTCTCGTTGGACAATATATATATATATATATATATATGACTTCTTGATGGTCATTTTTTAAAACTAAAATTTGAAATCTATGGGTTATCTATGATTCTTATCCACAGCTGGATTTGAACTCTGCAACTTTTATTTTTTCTTTTGTTACCTTCCTCTGCTTAAGAAGGCAGTGTGTGTATATCTGTGGTAATCTATTAATGATTATCAGTATCTTTCTCTTTGTCTTGGTTGGTGATACCAATTGGTACTGTTGCTGTACATAAGATGTCACCTTCCATACAAAGTCCCACACAACATGCAATGTCCCCTTCTCATCAAATGCTTTTATGTTCACTCTTTCTCCTTCTGGTTTGTGAAACTACATTATCTCTCTCTCTCTCTACTACTGACTTTTTCCAAACCCTTTCCACTATGTCCCATTTTCCCATCTCTCTCTCTTTCTCTGTCTTTCTACTTGCCCCAACTCCTGTCTAAATCCCACCCACTGCCAGACTGGTTTATGTTGTCTCTCCTCATGCTCCCTGCAGCTTTGTGATCTGTAGCCTCTCCCATCAAATTCCTATATGTGTCACTGCCAATCCAACCCCCAAATTGATAAATCCATTTTACTGTCTCTGAAACCTGTATCAGATTCACAATACGTTATCCATCTAAGTCATAACAGCCTTTGACACATGCCTTTATATACATCACTCTCTCATTGGTGATTTATCATAACACCTTTAAAAAATAAATCTGTATAATTGGGCCTTTGTAGTTTGGGAGCAACCCCAGCTTCCTACAATTCTGCTAGTAATACCCTAATAGAAATAGACTGCCTAAAACAAGATAGGGATTCTGAACTATATCAGCACAAAAACAGGCTTTAAATAAACACAAGAAAAGGACATAGAAAAAAATGAGTGAATATGGTTCCACTCAAAGCACAAAAGAAATTCTAAAGGTTATCAATCTCTCCAGTTCGACTTTTAACATTTGATGAATTCCTTGCTGTTCAGAAAGGACTGTCTTTCTGGCCAAATACCATACTACCTTCTTCACCTTTGACACTTTACTTTATGTTAAAGAAATTTTACTATCCAGGTAAAAGAAAACATGTTGCTATGTTTTATTCTGAAAGGGGTTATTTACAAGTTACAGTTGTGAGGCAGAACCTGGTTGTAAATGAGTTATATTATCTTGTTTGTTGTGCACTCTTTTCATCTCCATGGGAAACATAATAAACACAACATCCACAAAATTAGGACAATGTAAACAAAACACTTGCCTATATTTTGTGCTTCTACGTTGCACGTGGAAGTTTTAAAAATCATCACAAAATAGGCATAAAGATGCACACATTTCTGCCTCATTTTGCAAATTCCAATTCATTATAGTTTTTTAACCCTTTGCATCTTTCCTAAAGCATCTAAAGAATACTTATATTGTGATTACCCTATTAAAATGGAACAGCCACATAATAAATCTAAATTCTATGTATTAGGGAATTGAAAGGAATAATAAGGGAAGAGCCACAGAAGCATGATACATAAATAGGGATGAGGAAATATTTTTGACTGGTTTCACAATGAAATCTGTGTTTTCGTTAGTGGCACAATTTTTCATGAATTCACACTATAATTTCTGTTTTGCCACAAAAATGTCATTATTACTGTAACTGTCCCTTGCCTTTCTCATCAACCAATTGGATTGGAGCCCTCCTAAGCCCTTCTTCTATCTATCAAAGAAGCTGTCCAGGCACAGATTTGGAAGAAATTGTCAACACGGTAGTTTTTTTTTAACTGAAATGTAATTTTTTGGCAAGGCAAAATGCTGCATGCTCATCACTATTTATAAATAATCATAGTAGGGATGCACCGAATACAGGATTTGGTTTGGTATTTGGCCACGATTCGGCCATTTTCAGCAGGATTCGGTCATTTTTTTAAAGTAAAATTTTAAATCTTTTGGGTATTTATGACTCTTATCTACAGCTGGATTTGAACTATGCATCTTTTATGTGGATATCTGTGTTTTTTAATGATTATCTATATATTTTTATGCTTACAGTTGCACTGCATTAAGCAGTAGGTATAGCTCATTGTGTAACACTTGCCAGCAAAAGTTCTTTATGCTGAACTCCTGTATTGTCTTGTAGCTTTGACTTCTGGTTATTGATCCTTAAGCCTTTGGATGTAGTTGATTTAAACTGACACCTTACTCTCTACTGCATTATGACAAGCAGCACAAACACATTCAATATACATTCAATATACATTTTCATAATGTAGAAATTAAGGAAATACAACTAATATGACAACAAATCAATAAAAACATTACCTACTTAGTTCATTACTGAAATGGGAGTAAAAAGGGGTGTTGCATTATGAAAGTCACTGGATTATGATAGTGATTTACATGCTTCCAATTTACAGTAACTGCCGAGTAACTGCAATCTGGGTCTGTAATCTCAAAAAAACAAACAGTTTTGAGTTCAAAATATGCTATTCTCAGGATTTCAGATCATAGAGAGGATTCTACAGAATTTTCAAAATCCTGTCTGTATCCATATAAAAGAGTAATAAATACTACTGTATATTTAAAGAATACATTGATGTATTTATTATACTGTTTTTTTCTTTTAATACTGTGAAAAGTTTACTTTAAATACATTTTAAATGTCTTCAACTCATTTGACAAGATTTTTGGAAGTGACAGTATGAATTACTTACTGAGGTAAATGGGTAACAGCACTCAGCACAAGTCAAGTCATTAACAGAATTCAATAATTAGCAAATAAGGGACTTAGACAACTGTACTGTGCTGGAGTCAAGCATTTCCTTCCCTTTGGCTATCAATATAGCTGTAAACCCCCTGGGATGGAGCAATATGCAGAGAAGCATCTCAGTCGGTACAGGGTCAGCAAATTAAAATTACCAGTTGGTCCTCAACATACAATAATAGTTCTGAGATAAAGTTGCTGAGCCATAAGACTCAATTAGGTTTTGACAAGTTGTGATACATGCTCAATTTTATTCTATTTGTAATTGCTATCACTATTAAATATATTGAGTCCAAGTTTAGCTAACAGTAGTTTAGTTCCTTCCAAACACCTAAATAAAATATAAAAAAAGAGAAGTTTTATAATGGGAGGGAATATAAAGTTGAATGTTTTTATATAACCTAAGTGCACTAAGCACATTTATTCTTTAAGAAATGAGAGCAAACAATAAGTACTACTATTTGATATTGCTAATGCCTTTAAAATCAAAGAGCAAACTTAGCAAGGTTACTGTACTGTAGGTTAACTATAGACAAAAATCTGGCCACAGCATTGGTGCACTGGATGGATCACCACACATGCAAAAAATACACATTATGATCAGTAACACTCCATTCAATGTTGTGTTTGAAATAAAAGGTCCATACTTTTTTCAACACAATAGTTTAAAGTTGGAGGACAAAATTATAGTTTTATATAAACGTAGTTGTCTATATATATATATATATATATATATCAACGGTGGAGAGTATCAGCACTCACGTATATGGGTTC
>CM044434.1:119638890-119676166 GCA_024363595.1 Xenopus borealis | reverse complement strand
TCCTCCGAGGCTTTTCTCAAAGTGAGAAAAGCCTCGGAGGAGGCTGAAACGTCAGTCAAGTCATTTTCCCCAATAAAACTTTTTTAATTTATTTTAAATCCTGAGAGTGTGGACCCTCTTTGCTGCTGTTCTGTATATATATATACACACATATATATATAATAAAAAAATTAAAATGTAATGCCAAGTACCTAGAGCAGAGGTGACACAGACATTTACATTGTCTGTAAAACTGGCAAGAAAACACTGCATGCTGGAATATGATAAATAAGTATTTTAGTTTATTATGATTTCCCTAGCTTTAAAGTTCAATGAGCTATAAGTGAACTAAAGATGATAAAATGAAAAGGCTGTATGATTTTCCTGACAGTCAAGAATAATTATCCAAAGGATAGAATATAGAAGGGCAGTGCTCACAGTTCATCTTTTTCATTCTGAACAAACTTGATCCATAATTAATCTCATTTTCTGAGTAGCACAACCTTGTGTTCTCATGCTTTATCTAAACAGTTGTGGAGAGTAATGTTTTCATTTTACTGTTATTAATACTTTATATATTTATTGGCCTCTGACATTTTCACTTAATACTTTTGTGAGTAAACACAATTACAGTACAAAAAGGCAAAGCATTTAAAGCTAAACTGAATGGACATCATATCTCTTTTTTTATCATTTCTCCAACTGAAATACAACTAATTTTTTCCAATGGGGGTAGTATTTTTTTTTTTTATTATTTTTGGCCTTGGTTCAATGAAAATGCACAATAGAAGCATTTCCTTAGATTTTACTTTTTGACTAAATGTTGGCATATATTTTTGTAATGTAATATGTAATTATGTGCCTATGTTTTTGAAACATAACATACTCATAAAACACAGTGTTTCCTGTCAACACACAGCCAGCTTCACAAAGAGGGAATTAAAAGGGTGTAGGTTAATATTTCTTCCAGGTCTCTATATGTTTTGCTCCACTGTATATTCCACTATTCAAGTCTTGCAGACTTTTTTCCACAAAAAACCCATGCATACCTAGGCAATAATCTCAGTTTAATTGTCAAAATTGACAAGTCAGTGTTTTTGGTCAGGGAGCCCCTCTATAGAACACACCACTTTAGGTGTTCTAGATCAAGGCTGTCCAACTGGCCGCCTGCGGCCCACAAACCCCCCCTTATGTGGCCCCCACCTACCTTCTGTGTTTGCTTACCATGTTTAAGCTTTAAATGGTATCACTACAGAGATTAACTGGACCCTCACAATGTTTATAATTATTTTTGCATGAAGTTAATAACCCTTGCAGAGGTCTTGTCTGTGACCGTTCTCTCACGGTTTAAAAATATGGAGCATAGAAATAGTGTAGATCACCCTTGTTCATTAAAAATATATTGAAGATTGCACTCACAATTGTAGGTTTTAAAAACAATGTATCAGTCCTCCTTTTTTATCGCCAGCATTGGGGTGTCCCCAGTTGGTATTTCCTTGACTCCGACCAACGTTTTCACAGAACCGCATGTACTTGCTTGGCTGTAGGAGATGACATTGAACGCTTTTGGCTTACACATTTCGTTGACTATGACTTCATCAGAGGTTGTCAGTAATTAGATGTATACGCCTCTCGTTTTTTAAAAGAGGCTGGTTCTCTAGGTGATGTGTATATCTTCTCTCAACTTCTTAGTATTCGGAGGCACTAGTCTCCCTGGTAACATGGATCTACTTGATTATGAATGCTCCTGTTTCTACTGTTTTAAAATCATTCATACTATACAGTTCTCACAGTTTAAAGTAGATGAGAATGAATTGCCAAATAGCATATAAATTTATTAATTGTAAATAGATCAATTATATTTCTAATTTTATAATTTTATGATCACATTAATTCATGAATTGATTGATTAAATGGTTGAATTAGACCAACCTAAAAATAAAATCTATAAATTTAAAGAGCCCCTTGTTTTGCCTTCATAGGGCTTTAATTAGGGATCACTTAATTTGTGTCTTATAACTAAACATTTTTTACTTATCATATCCCTTTGCTAATCCATTCTCCAATATTGTACAATTTATGTAGCAGGTTCTGAACAATAAACAATTTAAATACAAACAAACTTTTATAACTGTTATAAAAATGCCCTTAAATTAAATTCGATATTAGAGACTCGGTACCAATGTCTCTAATGTGTGTATCCATCTACTTTTGCATTGTAATGTATCGTTCACTAAATTACCCCCTCTCCGTTTTCTATTCACAATCTCTATCCCCCAATATATCATGCCTTTGGGGTTGCTTTGATGAGCTAATTTAAAATGTCTTGACATGCTGTGTGTTTATACGTATACCTTTCTCTATAGTTCTTATATGTTTCCTAATGCGCTCCCGTAGGGTTCTATTGGTTTTTCCTATGTATTGTAGCCCACATGGGCATTGTAAACAATATACCACATTTTCTGTGGTACACTTTATGCATTGTTTTATTTGGAATTCTTTTTTTGTCACAGTTGATATAAATGCTAAGGGGTTATATTTCATATAGAAAACAATAGTATACCCTTCTTTCTAGTTTTTGTTCCTTTTCCAGTGACTTTTTTTATTAACTGTTCATTAATAAATTCCTGTTTTAGTCCTGATAGGTTTCACTGTCTCTTGCTCTGTACTGCTTTCCCTATGTTCCCTGTGTATGCCCTACTTTTCCTGTGTGTCCCCTGCTCTGCCTGTGTCCCCTGCTCTTCCTGTGTGTGCTCTACTCTGCCTGTGTGTGCCCTAATCTGACTTTGTGTGCCCTGCTCTGCCTGTGTGGGACATACTCTGTCTGTGTGTGCCCTGCTAAGCCTATGTCCCCTGCTTTGCCTGTGTGCGCCATACTCTGCCTGTGTCCCCTGCTCTGCCTGTGTGTGCTCTAATCTGCATTTGTGTCCCTTGCTCTGCCTGTGTGCCCTACTCTGCCTGTGTGTCCCTTGCTCTGCCTGTGTGTGCCCTGCTCTGCCTGTGGAACATAAGCCTGGTATTTGTTCTGGGGATTTGTAAGCATTTTAAATTAAATTATTGTAAGGTGCTCCTAAGGTGTTTAATCATGTGCTGGGGGTGCTGTGTTATCCACAGGGTAAGAGTAGGCATATGAATGTATGCGTATGGCTTAATATGACAACTTTTTTCACATATGAGTGATAAGTGATATCCCTACAGTGAGCACCAACCATTTGGTTTTTGTGTGGTACCACCATTAATGTGGACATAGTCTTGTGGTAACATGGGTGTGGTTTAAAGTGGGTGTGGTTTAAAAACAGGGTGTGGTCAACACTGGTTTCCATTATTGGCCCTTCACTATGTAGGCTAGAAAAATTTTGTCCCTCTGTACCACAGACAGCACTGATCAATGCAAGATTAATGTTTTTTGAGGAACTTGTGTATTCTTGCATTGATTTATATTAATATGGTTATTCATAGCCAAGTGTGGTATTTATACTTTGGGAAGTTTATATTAGTTATTCATATGTTTATTAGAAGGTAGATGTGGCACAGAGTAAGGAAATGTTGTGAGCATCAGTATATTGTGCCAACTTATAATATGGCCCCTACCTCTCGAATAGGCCAAAATTTGATTCGAATTGAAATGCATCGAATAGGTTACTTTGATTTGATAGGTTACTTTGATTCGAATGGTCGAATGGTAAAATCCTTCGACTTCGAAATTCAAAGTACTGTCTCTTTAAAAATACTTAGATTTTTTTATTTTGCCAAACAAAAGCTGGCAAAGTGATATGTTAGTCTATGGGGACCTTCTAGACCATTTTTCTTAGTTTTATTTTATCGAAGAAAAATCCTTTGATCGTACACTAAAATCCTTCGAATCGTCCTTTGAATGATTTTATTTCTACCACAGGAATGCCAAATACTGTTTAGTGAAATATCCTTTGACTTCGATATTCAAAGTCGAAGGATTTTAATTTCATGGTCGAATTTCGAAGTATTTTCCACTTCGAACTTTAGTTAATCAACCCCCTAATCTCAAAAAATTTTAGTATTTTTTTCCACTAAAAATTCAGATTATATAGTAAAAAAACTTGAAAACACTTCTCATTTCTGTTAATTGATTGTTTGTTGGGAAAGGCAAATGTTAAAGAGTAGGAATATCAGAAAGATTTTTATCTTGATATTGAATCATTCCTGGATCATAAGTATGAGCATGTCAATATCATTCTAATGCTATTAACATTTATTAGTACTGCTCACATTATAAACCTACAACCTCCTTTTTATTTCTTGCATCACATGCTGTCCATTTCATCAGACATTAAGGGGGTTATTTATCAAACTATGAATGCCGAAAATCCTAAAAATTCTGCCTTTTTATAAGATAGACCTTTTTTAAAATCACACATTTTTCAGAATTGATTAAACCCAGAAGATGAAAAAGTCAGAATATTAAAATGCAGCATCTCAAACCTGCCGAGGTTGCATATAAGTCAGTGGGAGAAGTCCCATTGTTTGATGTGCGCTAGGTTTCATGCAATTCCACAATGTTTTTGGGGCTTTTGGGGGGAAAATCAGAAAAAAGAGAGAACATTTTTATGAAAATGTTATAATACAGTAAATAAGCCCGAGTGGATATGCTCAGAGTTTATAGCAGCAAATGCTGAGATAAATTCAGAGCTTGATAAATAACCCCCTAAATGTTTTTAACCATTGTAGCCCTGCTATCTAACCAGGGGTACATATACACAGTTTCATTACATTGTATGAACTGAAGGACTTTTCAGTTCATTGCATTGTCAGCATTGCCCCAAGCACAAAAGACTGTAAAGATATTAAGTACAGGAATATAACCACTATTCCCTCATCAACGCACATGTAACTTTCAACGTTACAACTGCATTCTATTGTCCATTATGTATTATCGAATTCCTCCAAGTATGGCTTAGATATTTACTCAGGGTGCTAAGGTCTCAATGCCCCATCTGTATATACTGTACACTGGTAAAGAGCTATCTTTTCCAATTATAGCTCTGGCTGTTAGCAGTATTTCCCTAAAGACTCTTACACGTGGGTATTTATCTTTGTATGTGTGTATGTGCATTTACAAAGCTGGTAAATGCTCAGGTAAATGCATGTGTTAAGTTATTCTATTTTTTCTGACTGATTGTACCCATGAAATTTCAGATCTGCATTTATACAGCTGTATTTAACAAAAAGTGTTACATGTTTATGCATTTGATTTGTATTCAAAATATATTATAACAGAGGCATGCACAATAAATTCAGAAAAAAATGCATTATTTTTGCCTATAAAAATGCAATACATTCTTTTGAGTGCTTTTAGATTGCTTTTCAGTATATAAACATTCAGCTGCCTGCATGTATGTAAGAACCCTTAAGTAGAGAACAGTAAAAGAAAAGAAAAAAATAAGAAGCTGAAAACAAAATACAGAATTTTATCTAATATGCAAACTTAACTTTATCTAATATACCAACTTAAGTTTAAAGTCTAAAACAGTCGCTGTGATATACCCGCTAACATTGCCCTGTTGGACAATACACTTTTGAATGTATGGTATTTTCGTAAGACATTGAGGGGGTGTAATTCTGGATAAGTAACCTATGGCAACAAACAATATTTTGCTTTATTACTTACACTATCTGAACTTTCATTAATTATTTATAACCTTTTACACAAACATACCTGATTCCACAGTTCCCCACACCCTCTTAAGCTTACACAGTATTGAAAACCCTTTCTTGACCTTGCTCCATTGTGAAGAGACTTTCCTCTGCTTTGTGAAGAATCTATGCACCACTTACTGGTAAACAGAGGTCCCAGAAATCATCTCAATCAGCCATGAGTCATTACTGCCTGCCATGAATATTGTGCATTTAGGTGGAGGGTAGGGGGGCATTAGCGGGGACACCTGCATGCATCCTCCAGCCCACCCTAATGAATACAGTGCTGACAAACACAGTAGAATATTCATGGAGAAAGCAGATGCTTACATGCTAGGTTCCTTTATGGAACAAATGTCAATCCTCTAAGGATTGAAAATACATTATGGTTATGGTTTTTCCGATTTACGAAATTCACAGGAAATGATAGAAGTTCGATCGAATTTGATCGAATAACGATCGTCCAAATTTTTTGTGAAATTGTAAAGTGAAATTTGGCCTCTTCGATCATCGAATATCGAATAGATCGAATAATCGGATATTTGATAATTCGATCATTCGATGATCAAAGGATTTAAAATTTTAAAGTTATTCGACTGCCTACTTCGCCAGATTGAACATACCGAATTGTAATATAAGCCTAATAGAAGCTCCCCATAGGCTTCCGAGGCTATGTCCTGCTTGAATACCATTCATAAGATCGGACTGTTCGATCGTTCGAATCGTATGAATTTTTCAGACGCTCGAATGAAATTTCACAATTTTTTCGTGAAATCAAAAGATCGGTATCCGATCGTACGAATTCATCGAGAAATCGGATATCAATGGTCGAATACTTATCGAATTGTGAATTTGGTAGAGCTAATTTCTGGGACTAATAGTAAATTTGCCCCTATGCCTTGGTATGATTTGTAAAGTATAAGTGGCAGATTTATCAAGGGTCAATCATCAAATTTTCTTAGAAAGGGGTTTTTCAATCGAAAATGGACTGTTTTGGATCAAATTAAAATTGTTCAATTGAATCATTCGATTCCTCCAAAAAAATTCGATTTTTCAAACATTTCAAAAAACACTCCTTAAAGTTTATAGGAGGTCCCCCATAGGCTAAAACAGTAATTCGGCAGGTTTAAGGTGGCGAAGGGTCAAATTCAATTTTTTTTTAAAGAGACAGTACTTAGCTTTTCAAATGGTCGAATTTTTTTAATTCAAATCGAATTTTTAAATTTGAATCTAATTTTTTCAATTGAAATCAAATTTTCCCTATTCAATAGTCAAAGTACACAAAAATTACTTTGAAATTCAAATTTTTTATTAAAATTTTCACTTTGACCATGATAAATCTGCCCTTAAGGGCTTTTTCAATTGAAAATTGACCTATTCGAAATGTCAAAATAGGTCCATAATAAAATGATACAATTGAACGATTTTAATGATTTTTATTAAATTTTTGCTATTCAAATCGAATTTCGAAGTAGCCCAAAATTACTACGAAATTCTAATTTTTTTAATTTGAATTTTATTCAAATATTCACTTCGACTTTTAGTAAATGTGCCCCTAAGTGTTTATGCAATATCTACTTACTGTAGATGATGTAATGGCAGTAATCTGTATGTATATACACTTAAATTGATTATGTATAGGCATATATGCTGAAAAAGGTACAGCAGCACTGTCTAAGTGTTCCAATTGTTAAATTCTACCTACTGCAGAGTTTAAAAAAATATATTAATATGTGTAACAGTGTTTTTTCAAAGCATTTCCCAAGGCAAACTATGCTGTGTATTTATTCCCTAGACATATTCTGTTAAATCAGATGCCATCTCACACAAACATCTGTAGGAGTAAAAATTGAAGCAAAGTCTATAACCCCATCTGTTCTTCTAAAATGTTTGCCAACCTTATTCATTAAAACAGTTCACAGCTCAGTCCATTTTCAAGTACCAGCTAAACATAAAGCATGGACTGTTTGGCATAAAATAGGAAACCCGTGCATAATATATATATATATATATATATATATATGTGTATATATATATCATCAAACTATGTCTGCACTCTCAGGTATTAAAAAGTGAAAAGAACTGATGTTTCAGCTAGCACTCTAGCCTTTATCTTTAACCAAAATGTCAGTTATTTTCAATAAATAACCTTTTCCCTTTTTAAGACCTGAGAGTGTGGACATTGTTGTTCGGTTATTCTATATTTTATGACTGCACCCCGGCTCTTCGATGTTGTTTGTAATGTGAGTGCCGGCTAATTTCGATGGATTATATATATGGATAGTGATTAGCGAATTTATTCGCCAGGCGCGAATTCGCGATGAATTCCCGTGATTCGCCACCGGCGAATAAATTCATGAAACTACAGCAAAAATTTACTGGCGCGAAAAAAAAGTCACGCACCGAAAACTACGTGATGCACGTCGAAAATAACGTGATGTCAAAAAAAGTGCCGTGACTTGTTTCGCGAATTTTTTGCCAATTTGCAAATTTCCCTGGAAATTCGCTAATTTTTCGGTGAAACGGGATAGATTTGCCCATCACTATATATATGGATAATATGGATATATGGATATATATGTATAAAAACATGAACAATACAGTAGGACAATACTGATATAAAGACACAAACACATGCAAATAGATTAACTACTATAAATAACATTATCATTCCATTAAGAACAGTTTATAAGCATTGATATAGTTCATTATATTAATTCAACATGTTCCCAGTACTCCTGTATACCTGTACAGCAATCCATATGTATCCATATGTATCTTAAGCACATCTTCTCCAGTGTAAAATTTTATTTAGTTTTTATTCATACATTAGACTTTTCCTTACTCAGCTAAGTTGTTAACTCTCCCTAATACATTAATATCCTGTTTGAGCACTGGAAAAAAAAAAGAATTACAGTAGTGTAGCTAATACAAGTGCCTAACTTTAACATCTGTAAAATCTGAAGCCATTTGCTATCTATCTCCATGTACATCTCCAACCATATGTTACATAGTACATAAAATATCATGAGAGAACAAAGAAGTAGAGGAAGAAAAGGGAAAAAAAGAAAAGAGAAAACAATTTAAGATTGACTGCAACCAGGCATCTTGCTTCGGCCTGTAATTAGTTTGTATTAGAATGGCGTTCCCAGGGTCTATACCCCTTTTAATGCAGCTCAAAACTGTGTTTGCCCTTGCAGCTGCTATTTGGACTTTTTTGTAACAGTCAAGCATAATATTTACAGGAACCCAAAGGTCCTTTTCCATAATGAGATTTGCATAATATAGTGCCTTTAAGGATAGAAGTACAGATGCAGTCACTTGGATTTGTAAGTTAAATGCGTCGTGACTCAGGGCTAATTGAAGAAACTGAGTTATCCAAAGTTATCTTAACTCATTTAATGCATTTAACCTTTTCATTAGCATACCAAAGCACCATTGTTTTCAATGGTGAACTCTTTAATTGGATGGGATGCTGGGACACAATATTCTGTGCTAAGTGGGATAAATGATATAGATGAGTTAAGTCACGACGCATTTAACTTACAAATCCAAGTGACAGCATCTGTATCTTGCATATTTTACATCACAGGTGTTAAACCTTATATCTACCAACAATGAATCTTATTTGCCACTTAGATCCTGCTGCAAGGATGCTGCATCCTGTATGGAATTTATTGAGATGCATATTTTTGTGTCATAATACAGAGCTCTGCCGGACCCTAATAAGAACCTATCTCCAAGTCGAGAAAGTAACATTAACAACCACCCTCTGTAACTGATTGTGTAGCCAATTTCCTATCCATATACAAACAACACATGAAGATTTTGAAGTTCAATCGAATTTCAAAAAGATTCGAATTTGACTCTTTGAATATGCAAATGAGGCAAATTCGTCCATCGAATATTCAAATTAAATTTTATTCGAATATTCGACTATTCGAATATTCAACTATTCGATGGCCGAAGTAGTTCCCCTTTAAAGTTTTATTTGACCACCTAGTTCACCAGATCAAAGCTACCGAATTGGGTATCATTATTTTTGATTGAATAAAAAAAAGTCAATTGATCGAAAAAATTGTTCAAATTGATCAATTCGAACGATTAATCGATCAATCAAATTTTTCCTATTCAATCGTTCTACCAATCGAATAAAATCCTTTGAATTCGATATTCGAATTAGAAGGATTTTACTTCACATACTATTCCCATGGTTGAATTTCTAATTTTTTTTAATTCAAAATTCGACCAATAGTAAATCTGCCCCCAAGAAGTACAGACCTTAGTTAAGGAAGTAGTTATTTGTGGGGCACTGTTTCAAATGCTTTGGCGAGTGATCCCATGGAGAGGAAGCACACCAATTTTTCGGTAAAAAAACTTTAAAACATTTATTTCAGTAGAATCAGCACAAGCTTTCAAATGCTTTGGCAAAATCCATAGATCTAATCTACTGCAACTCCACTGATCAACTTCTTACTAATCTCATAATAAAAAGTAATCAAATGTGTTGAATGTGATCTATACTTCATAAAGCCATGCTGATTAGTGATGGGCAAATCTGGGGTCGGTTTGGATGCGGGCGTCCGTTCTTGGACGCAGGCGTCCATTTTTGGACAAGACGCCAGTAAATTTTTGCCAGGCATTTCGCAAATTTATTCGCCAGCGGAGAATTTAGGAATTTGTTGCGAATTCACGCCACATGAATAAATTTGCTCATCATTAATGCTGATTACTGATCATACCATTCTGTAAAACATCATTCTAAATGTGATCCCTTAACAACCATTATATCAAGTTACTGGACTACAACTGTGAGACTGAGATCATAATCCCTTTCTAAATATTGGAATAACATTATCTTTCCTCTAATCTATAAATCCCTGTCACAAAAACACTTGGCTCCACCACACTTTACTCTTGGGTTTGGCTACAAGGGGTTACAATCAGTCTCTCGATCACCTTACACACAGGTTAGACTAACATCAGACACCCCCAAAACACACCAACACCCACAAAGTTCATTCGCTGCCACCATCTATCATTAACAGGCGATAGAAACCTAATGTGACTATTCCCCTGCCCTCTATAACAGGTAATAACTCACACTTAACAATACATCAAACACTCTCTCCTATGGTAGTTAGTCAGGGTAAGATCCTACTAGTCTAACAAGCACTCCAGCAGCCAAAGGGTTAATTCACACTCAAACACACTTTCCTGCTAGCCGTACTAGTTATCAAACATACAAATAGGCAACTTTCCCTTTCCACACATACAGAGAGTTCATACACTTAGGCACGAGCATTCATATGGGCTATGAGTTCATTTAGAGCACAAGGACTAACGTATTAAATGATATTTAATAATTACAAGAAACAGTGCATATGTATATAAAAATGGTATTACAAAAATGACATATTATTGCAAAACAGTAAATAAAATAAAAGGGAATAAAACACAATGAAAACCCTTACTTTGCCAAGTTTGGAAGTTGTCAATGTATCCTCTGAGGCAGGAGTTGAAAGTTGGACATACAATTCACTTGGAAAATGAAGCCTCCTTGTATGACCACCAGATATTAGGAATGTCACCTTTTTATTCCCTGCTGGGACACTCCCCTCATTACCTTATGCAGGAGGTAGGAGTGCCAAGGACATGTCATTTACGACCCCCTGCAGGGGGTCTGCTACTCTCAGGCAATATTCCCAAATATCCTTTAATATAATATGGGTACTTGCCAGTACCCAATACTATAATAAAAACATGGGCAGGCTGTGATCCATATGTGGGCAAACAGAACAATACCAAACACTAATAGGTTCCCATTTTCCAGTCCCCCAGAAACCAGTTCTCCTAATGGGTGGGTATAGGCTGGCACTGTTTGGTATTGTTAGGAAGCTTGTGACCTCCTCATAACCAATATGTAAGTTATGAGGTAGTGAATCCTATGACACAGGAGATATGGGTATTTTCCTATAATCCATAATTTTCTACTAGCTATCCACCCCCCTGCTGCTCTAGGTCCACAGCTCTGTTCTTTGATCAGCCGATCAAAGAACATACTGGCCAGCTTCCTGGTGTGGCTCCAGATCGTCTCCAAAAGAGAGATATGGTTCTCACCTTTCCACAGCCCCCCTGGTGAGATATACAATCAAGGGTCTCTGTGTGAGACTTTGACCAACTGTTTTGTTATGTGAACTATTGATGCCAGGGCAACGCTGCCTTGGCATGACAATCCCTTACCAATTAAATGTGAGAAAATTAGAAATAAAGGCCTAACACTGCACTTCACGTACTACAAGAGGGTGTAGTCCATCTGGTCCTGGTACCCTGTTCACATTAATTTTGAGTAAACCTTCATGATTCATTGATTGACCTGAGTCTTTAGTGTCCTTATTTGTGCCGCCTCAATTTTATTGAGATGCATATTTTATTGAGATGCATATTGCACTATGCATCTATGAAAGGAACTGAATAAGCACATTTGCCTTTTCTGGATCCTTTATAACTACATAAGTTAAATAATTTAATAGAACCACACTGTCGGTTAGGCAGTTAGGCAGTTAAAATAAAAAATAAAAAAGTTAAAGGTTGAACTTGATGGACGTGTGTCTTTTTTCAACCTAACTTACTATGTTACTACTGTATTTTACTATGTTACTGTCAACCTGGTTATTAATATACTTAAAAATTTAGGTTGGTAGACCTAAACTGTGCAGCACTCTAGTCCTCATTTTCTATCTTTGCCTTCCAGATTGTTGCTTCATAAAATTGATTGTAAATATTTTATAATGATTTAGCACAGATTCTTTTCCTTCTAAATTGTAGTTGTTACATGTTTTTTTCCTATTCACTTCTTAATTCTGAATTAAGTTGGGTGGTCCTTAATGTTCTTAATTACTTCACAAGAGAGTAAATTAAGAACATGAATGATTTAATATATAATTTTAAATGACAGGCAATTCTGTTCTGTGTTTTAGCAGAAAACATAACACCCCGATCAATGTTCTGAAATACTGAACACAATTTCTAAAAGTCAGAGAGGCTCATTTATAAACTTTGCGCAGGGCAGATTGGTTCACACAGTGAATATATTTGCCCTGCGTTTGAATATATTTATAAAGTTGGAGTGTGCAGACTTGTGATTTTGTTTTCCATACTGCAAATGCCCATAAGACCAATTTACATATGGAAAACATCTCATAAATATTTATGCACACACTTTGGTGGTTGAGAAAATATGCCACAACTTTGGTGGTTGAGAAAATATTCACAAAAGCTGTATGCAGTTTATTTTGTTCATTTTGCCAGGTACTTACCACCTATTGCCTTTCCTGTCGTCAGTAAGGAGATGTACATTTCTGTATTTCATGAAAGCATATTGGTAAGAATGGGTCTGTTAGAGGTTTATTTTTCTAAACTGCCCTATCCCTCCTTTTTGTTTTTGGTTACCAGTATGCTAGTTGTCACAATTGTCTCCAATGTTAGTAGGAATCCTGCATATATTACAGTGGCCCATGGTTGGATGTTTTTTCTCTAAAAGCGTTGGTCTGGGAGGTGTTATGTTATATTGAGATACCTGGGTCAAAGCATGCAATCTGGTGTACCCACCATGCTGGAGAACACAAGGGTCTGGTGTTACATGGATCATGCATATGTTACAGTACCCCATGATTGGATGTTTTCTCTCTAACAGTGCTGGTCTCTGAGAGATGTTATTTTACATTGAGATTCCTTGGTCAAAGTATGCAATCTGGCATACCCACCATGCTGGCAAACACAAGGGCTGGTGGCTGATACTGTGGATCTGTATATGTTACAGTGGTCCATGGTTGGATGTTTACTTTCTAAGAGTGCTGGTCTCTGGATGGCGTTCCATTACATGGAGATACCTGGGTCAAAACATACAATCCGACATTCCCACCATGCTGGATAGCACAAGTGGCTGGTGTTATGGGACTATGAGCCCTGCAAATGTTATGCTGTGTGGGATAAGGTAATATAGTACGGCAGCTAACACTTTTAGAGGTCACATCTAAGGTAAGGTTAATTCACAGTTGGATATGTCACAATGAGCATCTAAGTGCTAGAAGTACAGTACTTTTGTATATAGGGTTACTACCACTCTGATATGGAATCACTAGATAGGTTAGTTCATAGGGTACTGGGAAAGCAAGATTGTATGCGGGGGACAAATGAAGGTACAAGTGAGAAAGTGAGAAGTGAGAGGGTGGCTGGCTTTGCAAACAGTTACACACAGCATTAATGATTTAAAAGTATTTAAAAAATAAATCTATTTTTGTTTTGTACAAATACTTTATGTATATCATAAGGCTTTTGGCCATTTCTTCCATCCTGTGGTAGGGTATGTGGTTGCGTTTTTAATAAATTTACTTTGTTATTATTCATTAATAAATTAGCACAAAGGTAAGGTGGTAACGAACCCAATTGAAGGTTTTCAATTGGGCTCATTGAGGTGATAGAACCTTGCACAGGACGTGTGTGTCCGTTTTTGAATGCCGGCACCCACTGGTTGTGTCCTTTTTTTTCGACACTGGACGCCGACGCATGTATCCAAAACTTCACGAACTTCACGAAAAATTTGACGAAGCGAAATGCCACCGATTCGCCCAATCATTAGCCATTTAGTGGTTAACTTTTTTTTTTTTAATTTTCAAGCACAAATACACCATTACAAAAGTTTTTCCTTCTGGTCTTTCCCATACTCAGTGCTTGAATTTGAGTGAAAAAAGTGGAGGGATGCTGTATGTGGTGAGCATAGCGCAGCATGCTAAAACAAGCCCCTCCCATAACTATAAGCCACACCCATTGTTATATATTAAGCCTCACACACCAATTCTTTCGGGTTTTTTGCTATTTGCATTTTGCTTTTTCCTTCTAATGCACAGTTTTATGCACACTATGCATAGATGTACCTTAGTATATTACCAGTAGCGACCCCAAAATGAAAATTGTGCATATGACTTTTCTTTGCTGTCAGTCCAGCTTCTGAAAACATGTGGTGTCATAACATAGCACCTTAAAAAAAAAAAAATATATATATATATATATATATATATATATATAGATGCAGCCACTTGGATTTGTGTGTTAAATGCGTTGTGACTCGGGGTTAATTGAAGAAACTGTGTTATCTAAAGTCAACTTAACTCATTTAATGCATTTAACCTTTTCATTAGCATACCAAAGCACCATTGTTTTCAACAACTCTTTAATTGGATGGGATGCTGTGACACAATATTCTGTGATAAGTGAGTTAAATGGGATGTTAAGTTATTCTGTGTCAAACGCACAATCCAAAGTGGCTTCATCTTCAAACTTCAAACAAAACTGCACTCACAGGTCTTTGAGAAATCCAAAAAATGTGATTTATTTAAATACATTTTTTTGGATTTCTCAAAAGACCTGTGAGTGCGGTTTAACTATATTTTATTTTACTGCTGCATTTTATTTGCAAGCAAAAGTGGAGAAGAGCAAAAGAAAGTTTTGGCATGCAAAACTTTGCATCCCCTCTGAGGGGATGCTATTTCATAAAAATAAAGAAGTGAAGGGATGGCATCCCTATGCATCCCTGCCCCTACTACTCCACTTGTTTTCTTTTCCTAAGAGAAAACATTGACCCATATATTAAGTATATAATCTGTTAAAGATACTGTACCTACATGTAATTAAAACAACGGCAATACCTTATCCAACCAGATTTTAGTTTAATCTCTTGAAATGAAAGAGTTACAAAGAATTAGAGAAGAACTAGAGGAATTCAATAGATTCAAGATTTTTAATGCAATTAGATTGTAGATTTGAAGAGTTTCAATCATGCATTGTGCACTAAGCTGCAATTCATTTATAACATCAGTGTAACTCTAGCACACTCCAGAGACACTTAAAAAAACAAGGATCTTATTTTCAGCAAACAATGCTATTGATTGTCCGATAATTTACCTTGAATTGGCCATGTTCAGGTAATGCTTAATCCAGTGTGAAACTTATATATCAGTGGGATAAATTATCCAAAGGTTTTTAAACTTGATCTACATTTAATCCATGTAATTTAATCAGATAATTTAAACATGCAACTCTGATTGCAAGATAATGGCAGCTACTTGCCCTGGATGGCTAAAAATATCAACCTCTATTTAAACATGAGAGTCAAAGTTCTTTGTAAGCTTGAAGTGCTGTGAAAAGCAAAATATTCATTTGTATTTCTTTTTTTTGTTAAATACAACCTTTCAGAATTTTATAAGATGGATTCTGAAAAGTGTAACAGTAGGGATTACCCATTATTTTTTTATTGTACAATTAAGAAAATACTATTAACAATTAAGATTTATATGGCTTTTCATTGATATGTTTTGTATTTAAAAAATGTTTATATACACCACACCTCCTGCAAAGGTTCATAAATATGCTTATTGCATTTTTTCTTCAGTTTATTATGACTGCATTGGCAGTTTGATGCCATTGTCAACAATGTATACCGAATAGGGCTGAGGCATTGCATCATATTCCATTGGCATGATTAATTTTGGTTGTGCCTAATATAAAAACAAAATAGCACTCATCTGCATATTTGCAAAAGATTTAAAAGCTGTAATGTGACGAATATGTTTTCTTAAGTCCTTTCTATCAGTATAAACTGTATTAGCATTGGTGTTTAACTGTAACACTAGAACAGAGCAGAACAGTGTTGGATAGTGATGAGTAAAGCATTTTGCTTGGATGAAAAATTCCCGAAATTGCTATAAAAATAGTAAAAGCGAAAATAATTGCTAAGAGCATTGAAGTCTGTGGGCAACTATTATCTCAGTTACATTTTTTGTCTTGGAGACATTTTTGTTACAGCAAATTTTTGCCACAGTTTCATGAAAAATTCACAGATGGTGAAATGCAGAATTTTGCCGCAAATCCATGCCTGCCAGGTCACTAGTGTTGGGTTGTTTAAATTAGTCCAAATCATTACAACGAACAATATACTTTATCTGTAGCACTTATATAACTTTTAGTTCATAAAAATACTTTCATGACTGTCTAGAGAGACTTTCCTGGAAGTCTGGACATAGTTTTGTCAATGTGCTAAATTTCAAAATGGTGGGACTTTTCAAAATAGTTTGCTCCGGTACAAATTTTAATAAAGTTGCCCCTTGATATATGTTAAAAGATACTAAGGGGCAGATTTACTAAGGGTCAAATTACTAAGGGCATTTCCGAAAAGGCACATTTTCGATCAAATAAAAAATTTTGAATTATTCGAATGCTTCATTCGATTCGGGCAAAATCCTTAGAATTTTAACCACTTTGAAAAAATCACTGTAAAGTTTCCAGGAGGTCCCCCATAGGCTAAAATGGAAATTCAGCAGCTTTAAGATGTCGAATTCAAAGTTTTCAAAAAATCTAATTTTGGGCCCAAAATTACTTCAAAATTAGATTTTTGTAAATTCAAATTTAATTAAAATTTTCACTTTGACCCTTAGTAAATGTGCCCCATAGTGTCCTCATTGATGGGCAGCACTAACTGGTTGATGCAGCTGTTAAACACTGAGCCACCAAGAGTAAAACTGAACTCAGAGGAACTAAGCTGTAGTATGAATGGTTGCATGTTCATGGCATTTTTGTAGAAAAGCAAATGAAAAACAAAAAAATTGAACTTGTTCCAATTCCTGTGCATTCCTTTCTTTGCATTACTTATTCAAAGGCATTTTTCTTTATTTCTGCTGTATCGAAGGCACTCTCCTAAAAAGAAAATGCCTTATCTTTATTCAATATAATGTTTACATATATAAAGCATTTAGATACAGAAGAAAATGCTTAAGAATATAGCTGTTTTACAAAAACATGAACAATTAAAAATAAAAAGTTACATTGCCATTTCAGGCATTTTGCTTTTATTTTCTTTAAGATCAAAGGCCTGCTTAATGCTTTTTACTTTCTTCTACAATGGTATATTTGTGCTAAAATTAGAAGATGACAAACTATGAAAAGCATTAAATAAAATTAAGAATTAGGATTTTTATATGTGAATGGGTAAACTCAAAAGATTATATATATGCATATATATATGCATATATATTTTCTCTGTCTTAAAGAAAAACTATACCCCTGAACAGTGTAGGTCACTGTAAAAAAGTATAATGCATTATTATTATTGTTATTATTAAGAATATGTATTTAGCTCCAACTTATTTCTTAGTGCTGTAAGGTGAATGTGATAATACAACTAAATCACATGAATTACAGATGAAGCCACTTGGATTTGTGTGTTAAATGTGTCATGACTCGGGACTAATTGAAGAAACTGTGTTATCTAAAGTCATCTTAACTCATTTAATGCATTTAACCTTTTCATTAGCATGCCAAAGCACCATTGTTTGTTGTGATAAATGGGAAAAGTGGGATATCTGAGTTTAGTTATTGTGTGTCAAACACACAAACCAAAGTGGCTTCATCTGTTCATACATAGAACATATGGAGTTACATACACAATAAATATGGCGTTACATACATCACAATAAATACCAATACAGAAGGTGAGGAAGGCTCTGTGCAGAAAAAGCTTACTATCTAAAGGGAAGCAAATGATACTCAAGGGGGCAGATTTACAAAGGGGTGAATTTGAGGGTTAAAAAACCCTCAAATTCCACCATGTGAATAGTTAAGGAATAAAAATACTCCAAATTCGAATTTGAATAATTTTTACCACGATCGATTGGTTGAATGATTGAATAGTAAAAATTCGATAGATCAAATCGTTCGAATCGATTGATTGAAGCCAGGTTTCTGTAAGTGCGAGTATGTTAAAGGAGTTGGCAATTAAATGGTCATGTATAGTGGTAAGTTTGTTGCAAACAGATCTGGCATTCCAGAGAGCACAGGAAAGATTAACTGGGATTTTGCGTATGGGGATAAGAGTTCTGTAATGTTGGAATTTGCACCTAAGAGAAAGAGCCCGTGGAGGTGGTATAACTGGGATGGGGGTAGGGGCCCGGGTTTGGGGAAATGTCCCCAGCTGATAGCAATAGAAAGCATAAAAAAGCTCATATATAAAACCCTGATTTGTGTAAATAAAAGATTTTCATAATATACTTTTTAAGTGGTATGTATCATTGGGTAATGCTGAATAGAAAATTGCCATTTTAAAAAAAGGGCTGTCCCTAGGATCCTATGATTAATGTTAGGTCACATGAGCCAATTAAAGGAAAAATTCTGTCTTTTGCTTCCATACTTCTTCCTGGTACAGTTAAAGCTGCATTATTTCTTGTCAGGCGATCTCTGAGGCAGCACACAGGCTATCACAAAATGGTAGCTCAGGGTGTAAAATGTAAAAATATTTACTTAAATATTTATTCCATTATATATTGTATATATTCGATTTTGGTAAAATTCTTTAATATACCACTTAATACAATATAAAATATCTCTTGTTTAACTATTCATTTTGGGGGTATAGTTTTCTTTTAATAGATATATAATACTGCAATTAAAAAGCCAAAAGCTATTTAAATGATGTAGAATTTTTATACCCAAATATGAAGTATTAAGCATTTAATCATTTACAATAGTAGAATAATGACTGCAAACATACGACTTTTGTTATATATATATATATATATATATATATATATATATATATATATATATACACAACTAGGGCAATGTTTCTCTATTTGTGCCTGGTCCTGTAAATGTCTATTTTTCATCTAAATAAAATGTGCAAACCTGTCTTGAAAATGTGCTATGAACAACTACAATTTGCATAATAATAACTGTTTAATAAACAAGATTTGTTTTCCTTCATTAAGATTAATTAATTTATCTTTTTCATCATCAGAGATTAATTGCATTTTGTATTAGACTGCAATAGTAGACCGAATAGTAGGTGTTTGTCTATAATGTCCTCTAATGTATTTGTAAAGTGTAATCATGTCTCCTCGCAAACAACCCCAAACTGGACAGTCTACCCTCATAATTTACGTCTTCCATCCCCCTAACCAGTTTAGTTGCACGCCTCTGCACTCTCTCCAGCTCATTTACATCCCTCCTAAGGACTGGAGTCCAAAACTGCACTGCATATTCCAGATGAGGTCTTACTAGGGATCTATAAAGAGGTATAATTATGTTTTCATCCCTTGAGTGTATGCCCTTTTTTATGCAGGACAGAACACTATTTGTCTATTTACAGAATGACACTGCCCAGAATTAGACAACTTGTTATCCACAAAAACCCCAAGATCCTTCTCATTTAAGGAAACTCCCAACATACTGCCATTTAGTGTATAACTAGCATTTATATTATTTTTGCCAAAGAGCATAACCTTGCATTTATCAAAATTGAACCTCATTTTCCAGTTTGCTGTGGCTATGGGCATATATGGTTTGTGTGAAAGTGTGGAGGTTGTGTGTATGTTGGGTTTTAATTTGGAGGGGTTGAACTTGATGGACTTTGTCTTCTAGTCACGAAACGCATAGAGCCATGCACGCCCCTGCACTTTCATTCCTCCCATAGATATTCTATCATTATCATGATTTGGGACTGTTTTCCCTTTTTTTCACTATGTTTTTAAAGAGATCTTCAATAAAGGTGTTTTTACTGTTATGATCGATTCAGCGCGGATCCTGCTTGCATCCACCTGATGCGCTTTCTAGTGATGGGCGAGTTTATTCGGCAGGCGCAAATTCACTGGCGTAAAAAAAAAAAACGAGTCGCTCGGCAAAAACAACGCGATGCGGTGAAAATGACGCAACATGCATCGTAAATAATGCGACGCATCAAAAATGAGGCACCACGCGTCGAAATCGACACAATGCGTGTCAAAAATGTGCCACGACTCGTTTGACGAATTTTTCGCCAATTTGCAAATTTCACTGGAAATTCGCAAATTTTTAGGCGAAGCGAAATGGGATAGATTGGCCCATCACTAACGCTTTCTCCTTTTTACTGTTTGAATATAACACGTGACCGGAGTGTTAAGCTTGGCTGAGGATCAGCATCCTTACTCTGCCTCGTGGGTATATTGGTTTGCACTCACATCTCTCTATTACTTCCTGCTTTGCAGCTCTCATGGTTTCCATTGATTGATTACCAGGCAGTCACCATTCAGTGACTTGAGGGGGGTGGTACATGGGTCATAACTGTTTGCTTTTGAATCTGAGCTGCATGCTAAGGATGAATTGCAAACTCACTGAACAGTTATGTCCCAGGTCGCCTCCCCTCCTTCAAGTCGCTCACTAACTCAGAGTTTTAGATTTGAAAAGCAGGAAGTAGTGTTCTGGCTATTAAGTTTGACATCCAGTAACTCCAGCCATTATAGATGACTTTTTTTATATATATTAGAATCAGTTTTATCTATTTGACCAGTTGTTATTTTTACACTGAACTGTTCCTTTAAATTTGCTTCATTAAAGTGACACATTCCCTGAGACTGGGAAAGCACAGTTAAGATAAAAAAATCTCTATAAGAAGGGTTGCCGAGTATTTTATCATTGGTTGGATTTCTTCCAAACAATATTGATCCTTTCCATTTAACAGTTAAATTTTTTGGAGCAGATATCATTTTACAGCTGTCTGTGAGTGCTGTTTTCAAATTGTTGCTTGACCTATTGAAGTCAGGATTGCTTTTTATTAGATAATTTTTTTGCAAATGTTTAATACGGCTCTCATACATGATTTTTTTTTTTTTTTTGCTACAGTATATTATTTTATTTAATACATCATTAAGTTTCTCAACATATCAACAGATCAACCAGCAAACTTACATACCATTTACCAAAGCAATCTCTTAATTTTCATTGCATTTAATTAGAACAAAACATAACTTGAAATTTATGCTAATTAAAGTATTTTGGATATTTGGAGAAGTAACTTAAGTTAAGTTTTGCACATAAATTACCCTTAAACTTATGCTGACATTTGACATTAGTGACCTGAATGCCAGGCATACAGAAGGATATGTGAAACATAAAAACTAACCTTTTACAAAAAGGCAACATAGATGAATACCATTATGTGCTTAATAAGGTAGAAAATGCTAACAAAGAGAA
The DNA here is from genome assembly GCA_024363595.1 of Xenopus borealis. NCBI lineage: Eukaryota > Metazoa > Chordata > Amphibia > Anura > Pipidae > Xenopus > Xenopus borealis. Next base: position 119,654,461 of record CM044434.1, on the reverse strand, counting down.
ATAAAAAAAAAAAGGCTGTACAATATTACTGAAAACCTCATTAATTTGAAGAGGACTTTTAGAATGATTTTCAATAAAATATACTTTGTTGGATAATCTTGAAAAATTCTCATCGGTTCAGAATGAAGACTCCACCATTTCCACTGTTTGAGCAGGAGTATAGATTAGTGTTAAAATGGATTATGGAGACTGAACTTTATATTTGGTCAGGTTATAAAATTATCAGTCTTTTGCTGGTAGACCACTGGGTCTCTGGCTCTGTCCCTTGACCATTGGGCTAGGTGCACAATCGGTAAGCTGGCTCAATATCTATCACATTTGGAGCCTAGCAGCAGTCTGCTACAGTTCTCAGGCTGGCTAATTCTCAGCAGTCTGCTCCAGTTCCCAATCTGGTTACCCCTCAGTAATCTACTCCAGTTCTTGGGCTGGCTACCCCTCAGCAATATGCTCTACATTCCTGGGCCGGCTACCCCTCAGCAGTCTGCTCCAGTTCCAAGGCTGGCTACCCCTCAGCAGCCTGCTACAGTTCCCAAGCCAGCTACACTTCAGCATCCTGCCCCATTTCCCAGACCAGCTAACCTTCAGCAGCATCCATTGCCTACAGCTCCAGGGGGCTTCCCCAGCAGCATCCACTATCCACAGCTCCAGAGGGGCTTTCCCAGTTGCCTCTGCTGTTCACAGCTCCAGAGAGGCTTCCCCAGCAGCATCTGTTGCCCACAGCTCCAGAGGGGCTTACACAGCAGGATCCACTGCCCTCAGTTCCAGAGACGGTTCCCCCGCAGCAGCCACTGCCCACAGCTCGAGAGCCAGTTCCCCTGTACCAGCCTCTGCCCTCAGTTCCAGAGCCAGTTATCCCACAGCAGTTGCTGCCCCCAGCTACAGAGCTATCTCCCCAGCAGCTGCTTCCTGTTTCTGTTCAGGCTGCCTAGCAGCTTCCTCCTTTGCTTGTGCCAGCTTCCCAGTAGCTGCCTCCTGTCCCTTTGCTGGCTCCCCAGAAGTTGCCTGCTGTCACTGTGCCGGCTCCCCAAGAACTGTGCCTGGGCATGTCCCCCCAGCAACTGCTCCTGTGCCATCTTCCTAGCAGCTGCCTCATGTGCCAGCTTCCCAGCAGCTGCCTACGTATGCTGTCATCCCACCAGCTGTCTACATTCCTCCTGTTACTCAGCAGAGTTATGTGCTCCCAGGTGAGGGGCTTCTGCTGTGTCCTGTGCCCGCAGGTGAGGGGCTTCTGCTGTGTCCTGTGCCCTCAAGAGAGGGGCTTCTGCTGTGTCTGTGCCCCCAGGAGTGGGGCTTTTGTCATATCCTGTACCCCCAGGAGAGGGGCTTCTGCTGTGTCCTGTTCCCCCAGGAGAGGGGCTTCTGCTGTGTCCAGTGTCCCAAGGAGTGGGGCTTCTGTCATCCAATCAGTGACTTAAGGGGGAGCACATGGGTCATAACTGTTGCTTTTGAATCTGAGCTGAATGCTTAGGATCAACCTCAAACTCACTGAACAGTTATGTCCCATGTGGCCCCCTTTCAAGTCGCTGACTGACTCAGAGTTATAGAGCTGAAAAGCATTTGTTATTTGTACTGTTATGTTAGACATCCAGCCTTTATAGAATAATTTTTGGCTAACTAACTATATTGTAAACATTTTTTATTTTGCGCATTTACCCAATTTTTATTTTTGACACTGAATGGGTCCTTTAAGTTCCTACTAGGACTGACTACAACCCTTCATATATCCTTAGGAAATAAACTGTCCCAGAAAGATTTACTTGATTATTACAATACAAAGTAACAAACAATATCTCAAGATTTGTGAATCTAAACAATATGTTAACATTTTAAACATGTTACCACTTGACAGGGCAGGTCCTATGATAGACGTCTTTCTTTTTAACATCTCTCTGTCCAAGGTAAAAACTGATTTGTTTCAGCACAATCTTTAAGCTAAATTTACCTAAAAAGTGGACCCCTGTGATGAAATCTTACAGTGGAAATTATTTGTTCAGCATTTGAAATTTTTAGAGAATTATTTGTAAATTCCTTAGCCTAGCACTAGCAATACCAATAACAGGAGATTGTTTTCCTTGTTCTATTGAAACATTTGACCCTTAAGACTCAAATCATCTGACAAATGCAGTAATCATTTACCAGTGACCCATTTTCTAATTTATACCACTAAAATCTTGTCCTATTTTTAATATACAACATATCTCTAACCAATACTGAGTCACATAGTGTAAGGGAACACATAGCTTGCTTGATGATATGTGATATGAGGCTGGTCATTTAAACATAAATTTCTTTGCATCAGTGCAGCGAACCACAGAAACCAATCAGGTAGCTGTTTTGTTTTTTCAGAAGACTGAAAGTAATTGCTACTTTTGACCTCTGTCTTAGTCCATGATCCCCTCTGTACCCCTCTATGCAAGATCAATTTAGTTGCATATTATGGAATTCATTGAGCCTGCACTTTGAAAGGAAGCCTTCCTTGGAAAGGATTTAAATATTGCTCATTATTGATGTGCGGACCGACCCAATACCCACGGGTTCCAGGGGTTTATCAGTGGGTCAGGTAGGTTCAGGCCAGCCTGGGCACACCTTTTGCACTTCTGGTAAAACTCGTCTGCCTATTCTTCTGGCCCATGAAATTACTGTGCCATCTTCTGGTTTTATAGGTACACTCCTGCCTGTCCCTTTTGTGATGTCATTGTTGAGGCAGATCTATAAATAGAGAGGGAAAGCCGGGTTCGGCAGGCGCTGGTTGAGGTTTTCTTGCATGTCACTACATCTAGTAATGAGTGAGAAAATCCCCCTAAAGAAAAAAAGAATGTCTAACCAGAGACGGAGGGACCTCCTAATGTCTTATATACCATCTATCATTTAATATTATTGGAAATAATACTATTTTTGAGTGCCAAAAAAGATGTATTTTTCGGGAAATTTATAATAGGATATTGTTGCCTAACTGAATGAAAAAAGAAAATTCAGAATTTCCAACATTTTTCTCACCCATTGGAGTATATGGGGTATCTTTTTTTAAACAAAACTCTAAAATAGACATAAACATGAACTTACTGCAACAGAAGCCTAATAAAATAAATGATTTATGCTTTCAAAGTTGGACACAGGGCTGTCATCTTGTAACATTGTTAAACATCTTTGCAAGACCAAGACTGCACACATGCTCAGTGTGGTCTGGGCTGCTTAACAGAAACAGGGTCATCATAAATGATCAAAACTGCACAAGTCAAATAATATCTGCCAGAAGCTGATACAGCAAAACTGATTAACAATCAGAATATACAGACGGCACTGGGTCCTGTGTTGTCATGTAATCTAATGTGGATTTTATAGTTTTTGTATTGTTTAATAAAAACTTTCTCCAATTCTACAGGACCAGTGGCTGCAGCAAAATAATAGAATCCCAGTTTATCTGTTTAAATCTGGATCCATGATCTTTGTCTCTGTAGCTGGAGTTGGAAACATTAAAGGGGAAATAAAAGCAAAAATAAAATCCAAAACACATCTCTACACAGTCGCTGGCCACTGTAAAGGCAAATAAAGCTGCTGTAGTTCTAAAAGGTTGGAAATTAAGGCGGGGCTCCCCCTGCTGTTCAAAAGTATGATTGTTTCCCTTTCCAGCAGTTATGACCTGTCTGACAATTCCTATCCACAGCAGTAAATGAAGGGAGAATTTCACTGAATAGAGTCAGGTTTCTTATAAAACAGTACACAGATTTCTTTTTAATTAAAGAAAGTAAAAATGGGATGAATTTGTTTGCCTTTCCTTGTCCTTTAAGATCTTCAAATAGTTCAAGGGATCTCTTCAATTGACTTCTACATGAACTCAGCAGGTTTTAGGTGGAGAACAGTCAAATTAAAACTGATTCCAGGGTTGAAATGTGATAAATCTCACATTCAAATTCTAATTTGAGTTGGTGGTTTTAATTTTAGTTTGTAAGTTTTGACCAAAACAAATTTAAACTTTGAATTTACCATTCGAACCTTGGTAAATCTGCCCCCAAAGGTACATTTAGGGAACTCTATTATCTTGTTTATGTTTTCTATTTGTTTTTTGTGTTTAAAAAATATGAAAATGTTCTTTATTTTTTACTCATATTTGTTTTTTATTAAGATGAAACAGCAAAACAATTATCTTTCACAAAATTTTTGCTTTTTTACATAAGTAATTAGTTTATTCAAGATTGAAGTTGAAGTAGATTTTTTGCAGATGGCATCACTGACCCTTGCGGTTTAATTTCATATTTTCTTAACAAGTCTGTCAAAGAAACTAGATTGCTCCCTCAAAAGTTAAAGTAGATAACTTTGAAAAAACTTGTTATATGTCAATAAAAAGCTTTGAATGAAATTAAAGGGGTTGTTCACCTTTGAGTTAACTTTTAGTATAATGTAGAGAGTGATATTCTGAGACAATTTGCAATTGGTTTTCATTTTTTATTGTTTGTGGTTTTATAGTTATTTAGCTTTTTATTCAGCAGCTCTCTAATTTGCCGTGTCAGCAATTTGGTTTCTAGGTTCGATCGAATATAATATAAATTCAAATTCCAATCTTCAAATATGCAAATTAGGCAAATTCGATCATCGAATAAAAAAAAAAAAAATTTATTAGAATATTCGATTATTGGCCACCTACTTCGCCAGGATCAAGCTACCGAATTGGCAATCCCTAGCTGAGATCGAATAAAAATCGATCTAATTTTTATATTCGATTGCGGTAAAATCCTTCGAATTGGATAGTTGAATTTGAAGGATTTTACTTCCCCACTATTCCCATGGTCGAATTTCAATTTTTTTTTTAATTCGAAATTTGACCATTAGTAAATCTGCCCCTAAGTCTCAACACTTAAGGGCAAATTTACTATTATTCCCCAAAAATACTACGATTTTATTCGAAATTCGATAAGCATTCGACTATCGAATGCTTATCAAATAGTTTTAGGCTATCATTTTGCTCGATATTCGATTTCTAGATGAGATTGTACGATCAAATACCGATCGTTCGATTTCATGAAAAAATGGTACTTTTTCCTTCGAGCCTCTGAAAAAATCGTACAATTCGAACGATCGAAGCATTCGATCGTATGAATGGTATTCGAGCAGGACTTAGTCAAAGAAGCCTATGGGGGGGTTTCCCATCGGCTTCTATTGCAATTCAGTAGGTTCAATCTGGCGAAGTAGGCATTTGAAGGTTTTTAAAATTTTGATTCCTTCGATCATTGAATGATCAAATGATCGAATATCCGATCATTCGATCTATTCGATAATTTGGTATTCGATGATCGAAGAGGCCAAATTAGAATATTTGAATATCCGATTAAATCGTTCGATCGTAATTCCATCATATTCGATCGAACTACAATCTATTCACATGAATTTTGTAAATTTGCCCCTTAGGGGCCTTATGTTGCCTACACTGACAAATCTGATTTTTTTTTTCAAATTAAATCAAGTTCTGCTGTTTTCCATGTGTATACATTCCTGCATCTGTAACTGTAAAACTGTAAATACTGCTGTACTATAAATATATGGGATGTACAAGAAGTCCCAAGGAAATAAACTATGTCATTTGGGAGTAAGATTGAGGCAGAGTGGGATGGTGTATTAATGATATTTCCTATCTCACTGGTCTATACAAGAGGAGGGAGCCTATTAATCTATTATTTTGGACCCCACCCTAGCTGGGGAGGGGTATTATGAACCTCTTGGGCAAAAGGATGCCTACAGGATATGAAGCTTAGAACCCTAAAATAACCTATTTCCTTAGGAAAGTTGATGAGCAAGGACCTCAAACATGATAGTCATGGTCTAGCTATTGCTATAGAACATTTTAGTGGGCCTACAAACAAATTGCATTTTTTACCCACAAATATTAAAAAAAAATTATTAAGGGTTGAATTGAAAATTTGAATTCAAATTTTCAAAATTGTATTTTTGGTCAAAACGGTCAAATTCACCTAGGGAATTATCCAAACTTGATTTTAGTTAAAAAAAAATTGAATTTGATTTTTGAGATACTCTGGCCCTTAAAGAATTTGAATTCTACTATTCGCCACCTAAAACCTGTCAAATTCATGTATAAGTCAATGAGGTCCAGTGACAAATCTGGAGATGTTTGAAACATATTTGAGTTATTTTTCTGAGAAAAAACTCAAATCAATTTAGTAGAAGTTTTTGGGGCTGATTCACTAAGGGTCAAATTTTGAATTTTTTTGGGAGGGTCATTTTAGATGGAATATGGCCGTTTTAGATCAAAAAAACACCCATATTTGGTCAAATGAAAATCGTTCGAATCATTTGATTCGATCAAACCAACTATCAGATCGAACTATTTTCACCAAAATCCTTCAAATTCTCAGAAAAAATTTCTGCCCAAGTTCTGTGAGGTCCCCGATAGGCTAAAATGGCAATTCGGCAACTTTAAGGTGGGGAATAGTAGAATTCAAAATATTTTTAAAGGGCCACTACTTCGAAAATTTGAATATTCAAATTTTTTCAATTCGAATCAAATTTTTGTCTATTCGGTAGTTGAAGTAGCCCAAAATTTATTTGAAATTTGAAATTTTGAAATTTAAATTTTTATTTGAATTTAATTCGACCCTTAGTAAATCAGCCCCTTCGAGTTGGTAAAATTTGTCTAAGTTTTAGAAATTCAATTTCTTCTTAAATAACCCCCCAGTAGAATATTAGAAGTAACCCCCACAGTAAAAGTAGAAGTTTATTAGAATTTAAGGGAGTTTAAAAAATTTGATACTCAACCTTTGATAAATGTGCCTCCCTGTGTAGAAACCACAAAAAACTGCCAAACCTCCCCAGGTAGATGGTAGAAGTCAATGGGAGCTGTGCTGATCTTATTGGACTACTTCAAAGAAATTCTGAGGTTTTTTTTTAAAAAAAAAGTCTCAAGGAATAAGTATTCTTATTGCATCATTAAGCACTATTTTCATACTTAATTATAATATTCTGATATTTTAATAAATTCAATGAAATTCGTGGAGTTTGTGAGATTAATTTTACCTTTTACAAATAGGTCTCCACATGTAACAGCGTTTTGTTTTTATTTGAATTTATTATTCCAAGGACCCCTGTTTGTTGTATTAATTAATTTTCTGCTGTACAGTGCTGCGTATGTAAGTAGCCCTTCCCCTGTCTACATTAGGAAGCTGTGACTTTTTTCTATTGAGAACAGTTGTAGATTAGTGCAAAGGAGCTTCTCTAACATGGCAGGGCAATGTATATAGTGTTGCAGGATAGGCTCTGTAATTCTTTTGCTACATGGACCAGTTATTTGAAACTAGAACACTTTCTTGAACCTTTTACTCTCCATATCTATTAGTAGTTTGCTACCACACCATACATAGTGACAGGTTAATCACATACTGACAGTACCATCATTTATAATGCTCACAGTGAGTCAGTATCCATTTAAGAGAACAATTTTTAATTGAAAATATTTAGATTTGATTCTGGGTTGCTCTTTTAATTGATTGTATTCTAATTCAGATATTATCATTCTCCATATACTGATTTACAAGGCATGGACTGATAAACAAATATGCTATTACTTCCAATTACTTGTACAGAATCTTGTGTGGTAGTTATGGAAATATTAACCTTTGCCTGGCTTTAAAATTCAATCTATAAAAATGTGTTTTTCAAGGGCATTAACAAAATTACCATGTCTGTATTAATCCTATTGTGTATAGTATATTTGTGTGGTATTATGTTTCAACACCGATAACAAACATCATCACATCAAGCTTCTCTGAACAAGAGAATAAATATTATATTCTTCACAGGATACTTTCACATTTGTCACTTGTTATATCACATAGCCAGCATCTAAGACATTGACAAAATAATTGCTAACAAGACAATTGTGTTATGTATTTATAGTTAGGTGACCATATCATTTATGAAAACACATTTTTGAGTGCCCTTGAGCATTTGTGACAGTTTATAATGAGTCTATATGCAGCCACCTTTAATTTAAACTTGCATAACTATGAACCTTCATGACACCAACTGTCCGTTCTTACCAGCTTTATTTTGTTGTGACTAACACAGAATCTAGTTTAGCTCAGAGAGACAGTTGCTGATTACAAACATATTTCAGTAAAGTCAACACAGAGGGGCTGAAGGTTTTGAAAGGTATTAATGATGAAGGCAATGTTGTCTTAAAAATCCTAATTTATTGGCAAAAATAGTCAAAAGCAAATGGTTTCACCAAAAAAATAGAACAGTGTTGCATTCATTTGAAAATGAAAGATTAAACCAGTGCTGCAAAACTAAGAGGATTCTTGTATTTTCTCTTTAAATTCTACAACACAAAAGCTGTCACTTTAAAGATAATATGATAAAAATAACATGGAACTACTGTTGACAAAAGTAAAGCTTTGCATCAATTCTACAATGAGAAATTATTACTGGATACTTCAGATAAGCAGGAGTGTTGGTGCAGGTGTTCTCTGTTAGCAGTAATAATCAAGTCCCTTCAATAATCGAAAGAAATTGCCTTCTAGTCACCTAATGAGGGTTTAATATTTGCTGGGGCTCTGTAAGTGTAGTGCCTTATTAAAAATCTGTCATGGTGCAGATATTACAGCTAGGACTGAAAATAACAGAATACATAGTATATATGCAATTCCACGTTTTCAATCCACAGTATTTTGAACATGGGTAGAAGTTAACCTTTACTACTGACTTGGTGCCAAGTATGTGTGTCATCTAATTAGCAAAATCTCAGTTCATCTATTCAAGTCTAAGTTTGAGTTTGTTGACATTTCACCTGCTAGGGATCACTGACGGCTCCTGTGTTGAGTGAAATTATCAAGTAAGATTATGGGTTCTATTTAGCAAACCGCATTGCCCCTAACTTTAAAGTCTTTTCCCCGCAATATCTTTGTAAACCTGAATTCACACAATTTACTAAGCACCAAATAAGTTTGGCTGAAATTGAAAATACTTGTAAATGTTTTCAGTACCAAATGCAGCTTTTAATTAGATGGCTATTTGATTTTAAAAGCCAAAAAGAAAAAGTCTCACTTTGCCAAGGTCCTCTGTTTGGCCACAGCTCAATAAGCTATCCCATTTTTGTAGAAGTGGCATAATGGTTGCATGTGTCTTGTACACTAAACCATAGTATTCATCAACTGCACTCAAAAAAGTTGTGTGGTCAAATAATGCATTTCACCATCTTCAATTTTTTTTATTAAACTGCAGCAAAAATGCACCTCTAATTTTTTTTTTTGCATAGACAAAAAGTTGCTGCTAGATAAAGTGTCCATTGACTTATGCATTTGGAGTGAGAAAAAACGAGAAAAAATTATGCCCATTGACTTTAATGCATTTGGATAAAAAGCCAATGCAAGAAAAAGCACCCACTGAGTTATTTAATATGTAGGTAGAAAATAGCCTGAAGTAAAAAAAATGGTTACCTATTGATTTCAATGCATTACGCAAATGTTTTGTTATTTTGCAAATTTTCATCAAAGTTAAATGGGACAGATTTGCGTATCACTAGTTACCACTACAATGAATGAATTATTTTATAATTTCATATTTAAAGTGCATATCTACAATTTGTGATGAACGAAAATGCTCTATTTGTAAAAATTCATGAAGCTTTGGAAGAATTTACAAAATAGGGAAGCTTAGCCAAATGCATTGAATACAATGGGCCTTTTTCACAAAGTTTTCTCTCACTCCAAAAACTAGTTAATGGCCATGTTTTTCTTGAACCAAATGCATTGGAGACAATTTACTTTTTCTCTTTTTTTTTCTCTTAGTCCAATTCGTTGGAATTTGTTTTTTTCTAGCATTTTCACAAAATTATTTCCGACTTGTAAAAAATGCTGTATTAGGTTTGAACTCCACAGACGATTTCCGTGCGTTTCCCACACATCCGATGCTCAGTGGCAAAATGCACTAATCAAGTCGGATGTGATGGCAAACAAAGTAGGTAATAAAAAAGTGGAATGGTGTTTCCCGTCACATCTGACTTGACATGTGCGTTTTGTCACCGTGTGTCAGATCCACGGGAATCTCACAGAAATTGTCCATGGAGTTCAACCCTTAGTCAAAAAATTCCCTCATCCCTATCTACAATCCTCATAGCTTTCACATGATTAGAAATGGAAATCTTCCTTTAGTTGAAAATAAATTATGTACTGTTAATTAATAGTTAATTGTGTGATTTAGTATTAAGCAATGCAGGCCAAGCTAATTAGTGATTAGAGGTTGATTAAGGTAAGGGTTGTTCTCCTTAAGTTCATGGGAACTGACCGTAAGGTTTGGCTTAGAGTCTGAGACTTGCAAGGGCAAAATAATCAGGATCAAGTTCAGTGTCTGGACTAAGTAATCTACATATATATTGAATAAACCTAATCTTATCAGGCGATCAAGACTGTTTGGTCAACATTAGTGATGGGCGAATTCACGGCGAATTCCCGTGATTCGTCGCTGGCGAATAAATTTGCGAAACGCCATCAAAAATTCGCTGCAGAAAAATTCGCCCAAAAAAAACGAGTCACGCGTCGAAAACGATGCGCCGCGCCGCGATTGACGCGACGCGCGTCGGAAAAGACATGACGCGTGTCAAAATGATGCGCGACTCGTTTCGCGAATTTTTTCGGCAATTCGCGAATTTCTCTGGAAATTCGCAAATTTTTCGGCGAAGCGAAACGCATGAGATTCGCCCATCACTAGTCAACATAAGAGGCTACTAAGAATAAGAAAAAGGCAGCATAATAATGCTGAGTTTGGCTTTATTTTAGCTAACATCACATCTCTAAATTCTGTACACCTGAATTTACACCCAGCTACAAATATGCTAAGAAAGTATTAAATAGCTTTGTACAGATGCAGTCACTTGGATTTGTAAGTTAAATGCATTGTGACTTAACTCATCTAACCCATTTATCCCACTTAGCACAGAATATTGTGTCACAGCATCCCATCCAATTAAAGAGTTCACCATTGAAAACAATGGTGCTTTGGTATGCTAATGAAAAGGTTAAATGCATTAAATGAGTTAAGATAACTTTGGATAACACAGTTTCTTCAATTAGCCCTGAGTCACGACGCATTTAGCTTACAAATCCAAGTGACTGCATCTGTAAATATCTGTAAACTTGTACAGCAAACCATTGTATTAAAATAGGATAAAACACCTAAACAGCTGATCATCTGATAACATTTGTAGAATAAATTGCACCAAATAATTTTAAAATAAGCAGCACTATGATATTACACTACTTACAATCAATACGTTTGACAGGCCTCTTGGTTTTTTTTTGCCATTAATAAAAATAATACAGACAAATACAAGAAGTCTTCTGTACTCACACCATTAACAATATATACAACATTGAGGCATTTTGTGCCTTAAGCTACCAAAAATGCCTTACCCTTTAAAACAAATGGATTGTTTGCTCCATGTTGTAGCTCCCACCCTTTAGTCAGTTGATCTCACTGGTGGCCAATAAAAGAGCAACAAAGTTTGGGAGTTTTCATCTTGAAAGCGCAAGTAAGCAAACTCCTGTGTAAAACGTAGAGTATAATGAAGGAATAGAATTCTTAATGAATCAGATTAAAGTTGAGTGTAGGACTGACCATATCAGGGATGACTTTGATGTAGTTGGCCAGCTTAAATATATTGCAAAATATAGACAAACAATCCCTGTTTTGTTTAAAGGGGAAGGCATTTTTGGTAGCTTAAGGCACAAAACGTCTTAATGTCTTAAATATATTTTTAATAGGTTGAGTGCAGATAACTTCTTGTATTTGTCTGTTTGAATTTTGTGGTCACAGCCTCATTACACCCCAACTGGGATCTTATGTGTTTATGTGCATCACACTTTAAGCAAATGTAAAACTTTACATTCAAAGATCCAACTGAATGAAAGATGGACTAAAGGAAGGTCCTGTCAACCAAAACAGAAGGTCAAAGGGTTGGCCTGAGAGAAAATGTACTGTAAAATGTTGACTAAACTCTTTAACCTCAGTTTGAATTGAATTATAATTAAACACAGCCTGCATAAAGCTATTATACAATGTCAGTTAACTGACAATTAAAAGCCAAGGTGTAATACATGATGTATATAAAAATATTTGTTTAGGTCCTTCATATTTTGTTTTAGATGTAAGAAACCCAGCATCATTTATCAGCTGTAGATGCAACAGCCCATTAAAGTGTCACTGGCACAATATGTATTTCATCATGTGTGACCAGAATAGAAATAGAATTCTGTCTAACTCAGCAACTTGAAAAGCCAGCAAATGTGTCACTGGGTTCAACATAAAAATCAGACTTCATTGTTAATGATACAATCTATTTTTATGAACTTTATACAAAAGAAAGACTGTGTGTCAACATCTATTGGTTCAGCATCATTTTGAATCAATACAAAGGGCAATATTATTCAAAAAATTGTTTTCATGTCAGTACTATGTTTTTTAAATACACATTCTCATTTCACAATGACATTAAATGGTCATTGCATAGTTTAATACATTGCAAAATGTATTTCCCTAAACGAACTCCATGACAACATGTATCGCGATAGCCCCTCCTCCCTGCTCCCATTAGAAGGATCCTCCCAAAGCTAATAAAAGACCAACCACAACCACTCACCGGCATCTTTTTTTCCTTCTCTTTTGCTTTGGGCTTTGCCCAAAAAACCATTGGAGGTAAAATTTTCTTTTTAACCTTGGGAAAGCATAGGCCTGCCCGAAGGTGCCCTAGGGACAGGGGTTTTGGTCCACGGGACCTTTTGTTCCACAGCACACTACCTCATATATGGAGTCTTTTGAGCTTCAGCTCCTGGATCAGGTAGGGCACTGGTGTGCAATGTTTGCTACTCATTGTCTGCCTGTGTTTCAGTTGCCTCCCTATTCTGTTATCAGAATATTTGGTGGCAAGTGCTCCCCCCATCCGTGTGCCCTCCCGACCTGTCCAAAATGGCGTCCTGTGGCAGTGGTGTATGTGGCCCCTACACCCCATTTTTACGGATGGGCGAGGGAGGTGGCAGTTAGTTAGGCTTTATTAGTTAGAGGCCTGAACCTTACTGCCTCCTATTAATTTTGTTTTATGTTTTTATGGAGGCAGGTTATGGCCAACTGCCTCCCTCAGCAGACTTTCCCGGGGGGGGGGGTTAAAATGATAAATCAAAAAAGACAAAAACAAAAGTTGCTCTATAGGCTTCAGCCAATATAACAGTAACTCAGGCCCTGGCAGGAGGCACTAACACTAATTAGCCAATTTGCCTCTCTATAACCTCAGCAGTTGCTTTTGGTTACCTGCCTATGCAGATCAGCAGCTGAGTACTGACACCAGCTGAGTTTAATCAAGTGATTCCTGGACAACTCCCAGTTATAGCAATGGGAGATGACTCCGCCCACTCTCTTACTCAGCAGACTAGATTGCTACTTCAGAAGCCTCAGGTAAGTACTGCTGTGGTCAGTAAACTGGAGAGGCTGATATTCCTGTTAATAGTGAACCTCCTAATGGAGGCAGAGGGTGTCCTAAAATATGTGTCAGTAAAGGGTCCACTTACAGCCCTGCATAATAAACAGCAGGTAAGGAGAGTGACTTTACACTGATTTGCAGTGTACTAAAGTTTAATTAACTGTAGGCAATGTAATCATATGCTTACCTGCACTGGCTTGATTCTGGTTGTTGGCCCACCTGAAACCAGTAGCCCTAATACTAATAGTCAAATGGGCTAACATGCTCTGATGCTGACATATAGTGTATACTAGCATGCAGTGTGCCAAGTTCATGGCATTTGCATACTTTACATCAGTTGGCCCATTTAATATGGATCACTGGATAGCTACTTTGTTCTGATATATGCTTGCTCCAAACAGCAGATAATCATAAAAGGTACAATACATCTTGCTGTGATAGTGTCCATGCGCTCTTATTTGTTCTTCTGTATACTGTATGTTCTGGCTTCAAAACGTACTGACATGGAGTTTGTACAGGAAAGGAAGATCATAGTAAGTATGTTATAATCTTCCTTTTTCGGGGATTCCGAGCTTTCTGGATGACGTGTTTCCGGATGACGGATCCCCTACCCATTCAAGTTAAAGATCATCAACACATCTTTTAGTTTACCCCTACATTCACGCCCATGAATGCGGGGGCCAATAAGGTATTAGTAGCCTTATTGGATATAGAGCACAGCTCTGGATGGTTGCTAGGCTCTGCCACATGTTTGCTCTAAATGGCAGCCAATCTAAGCTATGTATCACACATTGCTGTGATGTTATTGGTGTGTTCATGTTGTTTTCTGCAGTAGTTGCTCTGACTATTGCTCACCTGAAGAAGTAGCCCTAATGAATGTAGAGCACAGGTCTGGCTGACTGCTAGGCCAGGTTACATGCTTGTTCTAGGTGGCAGCTAATCTAAACTATGTATCACACATTGCTGTGATGTTATTGGTGTGCTCCTGTTGTTTTCTGCAGTAGTTGCTCTGACTATTGCTCACCTGAACAAGTAGCCCTAATGAATGTAGAGCACAGGTCTGGCTGACTGCTAGGCCAGGTTACATGCTTGTTCTAGGTGGCAGCTAATCTAAGCTATGCGTTACAGGTGTTTGTTATTATATCTGCAGACATCTACTGTATGTTGTTCTGCAGGATATGCTCAGGCTATTTCCCACCGGGAACAAATAACCCTAAGGATGTCAAGCACAGACCTGGTGAGCTTTCGGGGCCTTATAGATTAATTCCCTAAGCTACAACTAATATCAACTAGCTTGCATTTCGCTAGGATTGTATCTATTTGTTCCTAGTTTGCTTTGCAGTAGGATATGTTCTGGTTATTGCTCACCCAGAATGAGTAGCCCTTATTGATATAGATCACTGGGCTGGGTGAATGCTAGGATCTGATACACGCTTGCTTTAAGCAGCAGCTAACCTAAATTATCCATGATATGGTGTGGGGATGGATCTGGGGTACATTGGAGTTAATTACCAATGTCTTATTATGCCATTTCTTTGCTCCTGGGCTATGGTATGTCCTAACCAATTGAGCAGGGAATGTATTTTATTACTGTTCTTGCCAATGTTTTTCTCCCCAGGGTAGTAGTCTTCGGAAGTCCATAAGGATCGCTGGACTAACAATAACCCACAAGTATGTAGTACATCTGGGGCTGTTGAATGTAAGATTTCCTAGATTCAGCAGTCTTGTTTTACAGATCACTGACTGCGTTAAGGGAGGTTCACATAATAGTTGCTTATTCTAGTCAACTGTGTGGTATAATAACTATCTTTTACTGCGGCTCTGGGGTTGGGCACGGTGCCCTCCAGAACCAGTAGCCTAGAGCCCTGACCGAGGCATGTGTAATAATCACAAGATTAATTCAGGCTAGCACCAGGACACACACCCTGCAGGGAGATTCTAGGGCCTTCAGAACGAATGTCCTTCTTGTGGACAAACCCCATAATAGAATGGAGTCTTTCAAACAATACCGATGGGTGCATCTATACGTGGTCCATCCACATGTTTGTGCATATACATGTTTGTTATGTATGTGTGTGTGTGTGTATATATATATAT
>CM044434.1:119559008-119638880 GCA_024363595.1 Xenopus borealis | reverse complement strand
TATATATATATATACAAATACAAAAATAGACAAATATATATCAATATATCATATGTCTATATGTATATGGATAGGTGTATATATATTTGAATATTAAGGTGCACAGAGGGATGCACATATAGATAAGCTCTTTTTCTGTGCGAATTGAAAGGTCGGCTTGATAAGCCTGTATTCGCAATCAACAGATTGTATTGAGTTTAAGAAGAACAAGGAATACTGTTCTCCATGTGTGGCTGAAGTAACCCTATATGTATTTCTACCCATTTGGGGTGGCTCTTCAGTGCCTCCTACAGCCAGATAGGGAGCTTCTACCCAGGGTTTTACATGGACACTTACTACTGATAAACTTAGTGTCTGTATATAGGGCTACACATAGACATCAGACCATTAGATGGTTTTGGGGTCTTCTGTTAAATATGGCTGGGCACATGTCTAGGGTCTATATTTTGGACCAAAGGCTTTCACGTTATAGAAATCTTCAAGGTGTCCGTTAGACAATAGAGATTACTCATTTAAGTTATAAATAGGACTGCCCAGCATAGGATTATTTTTCTTAGGCTGCCAACAATTTAAACATTTTGTGGCCTAAAGGCTAGGTTTCTGCTGTGTCCATTATGCAGACTTATTTTGGGTCTGTTGTTTCTTCAATCTTCTATTTCCCTACTTAATGGTATTTTATAATACTGGTCTGGCAGTTCTTCCAACCATACAGGTCCCTGTTTAGTCAGCAGATGCAAGCATCTAATTTTTCCTCTTGAACCAACAGGCAGTACCGGAACCTGCCTCCTCAGTTACATATGGGTGTTTCTACCTGTTCTATAACTTCAGGCTGCAACGTACTTAACTCCCCTGTGCAGGAGCAAAACATCCCCTTATGTGAGATGGTGGCCATTATTACAGTAAGACTGCATTCTCCTACATTTGTCAGCCTTGCACATTTTTTTCTAAATGAATTGGGGATAGTTAAGTATCTGTCCTGTAAGTCTGTATAGCCTCAATCAGGAGGTTTGGAGGAGTCTCTGTTTGTCTTATACATGTCTATCACATTGTTTCCTAGACTAGGGGATCACATTTATACTAGTTGAGAATTGGGTCTATGGTACATCCTCACAGGGCTCTCTGTCCGGGTAACTTCCAGATGCAACACCTCTATTAACCTTCCTTGTTCTCGGTTTCACATTGCTATGCCCCTTCTGATACTTATGACCTAGCAGGGTTCTACTGGCTTAGAATCCCTTCTGATACTCAAACATCCATTGGGTTTCTCCAGTCCTAAGGTCAGATCCACTTAGGGAGTTCATATATGTAGTATTATGGAATCCACACATATAAATATGCCCCTTTCAAGTGGATGAAAACACAGGTTTCAGGAGTGACTCTTAGCATCTCTCCAGTATGTACAACCTGCCTCTATATTTCATGGGATTTCCCTTTAGAGGCACTAGAGTTATTATCTATCGGTTACCTTGGGGGTATCTAGTTATACCTCTCATAAGACAAGGTTGGGTCAACCAACTAGGGCTCTATTCCTTAGGTTCTAGTGGTTGGGTTTTCACTTATAAATTGAGTCAACCCCAACACAGGATCTTATGCATTGTTGGAAATCCTAACCTATTTATTAATTTTCAGCTGCCCTTGTCCCTGTTCTTTTAGGACTTGTTTTCTTTAGAACATTTCTAGCTGCTATGCATTATGATATGTAGAAGTGGATGGTATATCCCTCGGGTGCCTAGTGATACTTAGTATAACCTGCACTTGTTGTTATATTCTAAACAGGTCATACATGCAATAGGTCTATTCTGGGTTCTTACTCCTACCAAGTGTTTCTTACAGGTACCTGGCAATTTACACTGAATCTAGGCATACACGCGATAGATGCTTCTTGGTGAGTAGGAGAGTAAGTATTTCAGCTTGCTGAATTCGCCATGCGCAGGAAGGTTTTCCACCCTGTCTCTCTTCTGGAAGGGTGAGATGGTTGTTCGTAACCTCACTTGTTCCTTACTTTAACAGTGGTGAACACTTTTCTCTCTCAATAGTATAATCTATACTATAGGGCTATTCTTAGCCCTATGAAATTATTCTGGGATTTTCACCGGGTGTTTCTATATAAAGTTTGCAGGATTGTGGACTATCTAGTCAGTGTCATTTCATTTGTTTCCAGATTCTTCTAGGAGTATATTCCCTCCCATTGGGATAATTGGGAAGATTATTTCATACTTACCATGATCTTCCTTTCCTGAATGAACTCCATGTCAGTTCATTACAAAGACGCCAGTGAGCGGGTGTGGTTGGTCTTTTATTAGCTTTGGGAGGATCCTTCTAATGGGAGCAGGGAAGAGGGGCTATCCCGATACGTGTTGACATGGAGTTCGTTTAGGAAAGGAAGATCACGGTAAGTATGAAAATAATTTTCCTTTTTTTATGCTGTGCAGTCTTAAGACCAACTTGAAGGTGGTATCACTTTTTCTGGTTATTGGTTTTCCTGGTGTTGCAAGGTGGTCACATGGTTTATATTATGTATATTAAAACTAGGGCTGTATGGTTCCAAACAGTTTAATTGTCTATTCTAATGCTTTACAAAAGTAACTTACATTTGTAGTTCAATAAATTAAAAAGGCAGAATAATTTTCTAATTAGTACTGGATATAATTAATCACAGTTTAATTTAATTACAGAAAAAGTAATCTAAAAGAAATAGTTAGCCACTGCTAGCAGATTAATGTAATTATAGCTTTAGATGGATATAATTCATATTCTTCTGTGCATAAAAATAATGCTGTCAAATTATAGTAATATGTTTAAATATTCTGTAAAATGCCAAATACAATTAATATAATCCCTATTCGCTACATTTTTAATTTGTTCTAGGTCTCATTTAAATGTTTAAGCCAAAAATGTAATTTAGGAAAATTTTAATAGACAGTTCAGTGCAATTTATGGGAGATATAAATGAAATATTTTTGATACTATAGTTACATATGCAATTCAGCAGTACAGGTATAATATTTGTTTTCTGGAAATCGTTATCCAGGAAGCTCAAAATTACAAAATAATTATGAAATAATTGAAAATTTTTAAATTATTTTTTTTTCTCTGCAATAATTAACTAATGCAAAATCCAAAATCCTGCAGTGTCACCATGATTACTTTGTTAAAAATCTGCCTTAGTTCTAAATATTAAAACATCATGAATACTCAATATGTTTATGTCATGTTTGATGAGCCTGAAATATTTTGAATGTTAAAGTTGTTAGGGACTATTCTCAGTGACTTTTAAATAAACTTAACAGCTTTTACTTGCAGAATTTTTTGTGACTTTTTTTAATAATCTTTATTTTATAATTTTCACAAAATATTATGAACAGAAGAAGAAAATAGAGAAAAAATTTTTTTTCTTTAATAAATCATAACTTTTTTGAGATTTCAAAGAATATTTTCCCTTATATTCATATTTGCAGTTTTTCACCACTTTTTTACAAAGAAAAAGCCCAGTATTGAATTTTGAACAATCTGCCCTTACAGTTTGTATGCAATGTGCATCATTGGGTCATATTACACCATATAAACTCAGTGGTAACTTCTCCAGATCAAGATGGTGGAGTGTGGAGCTCCTATGTAGAGATTGCCAGATACAATCCATGGGATCTAGAGGCAGATTTATTAATTTTCAAGATGAGAAAAAACACAATCACAAGAGAAAAAAGCAAACCACACACAACTTATTTTGCAATCATGCTTTTTTCATTACATGATACATAGTTAAATAGTTAAGTAGGGTTGAAAAAAGTTCAACCCCTACAAATGAAACCCAGTGCACATACCTATACTCACTCACTAAAACAAAAACATGTATTAATTGTAGATTTTAGTATCACAATAACCTTGTATATTATGCTTGTCCAAGAAATCATCTAAACCACTCTTAAAAACATTAACAAAATGGAAGGGCATTCCACAAACTCACTGCCCTCACTGTGAAGAACCACCTACATTGCTGCAAACAAAAGTTATTTTTCTCTAGTCTAAGGGTGGCCTCTGGTCTGTGAAATGGTAAAAAGACACTAAAATGCTTGTATATTGACGAGCAAAAAATGGAACGAGAAATTTTTGCCACAGGACAATTTTTCAGCAATTAGAGTCTATGAGCATAATTTTTGCAGTGAAGCTCATTACTAGTGAAGAATTTTCAAAAGCAGAGAAGCAAACATTTGGTCAACTAACATACAGGATATTTTATCTTTTTGGGTATTACTGGTACTTTAAAGCAAAAAAGAATGAACTTTGCAATTGCTGCAGGTAAACTGGACCTCTTATATCACATTAAAGTACAGGACACAGTTTAAAGAAACATTAACACCAAAAAATTTAAGTGTTTTAAAGGAATGACTATATAATTTATAGTTGCCCAGCATTAGTTAAACTGTTGTGTTTGTTTCAGAAACTCTACAATAGTTTATAAAAATAAGCTACTGTATAGCCATGGGTGCAGCTATTTAAAGCTGAAAAAAAGGAGAAAAGGTACAAGATACACAACAGATAACAAATTCTTTAGAATGTATCTGTTGTCTACTGTGTATCCTCTGCTTGAATGTCTGCCCCCATGGTTACACATCAGTTTCTGAAGCAAAAACACTAGTTTTACCTTTTGAGGGAACAATACATTATATTTTCATTCCTTTAAAACACTTTCCAATCATTCATATTTTTGTTACTGTTCCTTTTCTTTTTTTTTTATAAATTCTTTATTTATTTTTATAATTTAATTTCATTATTTTTATTTTAATTCTTTATTTATGACTATCATTGGGATTGGGGGGGATACACAAAAAAATAAGTAAGCTAGGGATATGGGGGAAGGGATAGAAAAAGCAGAAAGCATATTCAGTCAATATATACTTTAGCTATTAATAACATGGAATGATTTCTCATCACAAATAAGCAGTAAATTTTATGAGAGCTTTTTATGATTTTTATTTACTATTATAGTAAGTTTTATTTACATTAAATATGTAACATAGTTAACAGAATTTTGATATACAGGTAAACATTTGAGGCTGTTTATGTTACAACTTATCCAGTTGATCGGTGGTGACCATGTTTGACAATATTTAATTTTGTATTGTGAATAATTGCTGTGATATCTTCCATTTTCCTGGTTTCTTCCATAAGGTATATCCAATCTTGATATGTTGGTGGTTTCATGTCCTTTAATTTTTTTAGAATTAAGCTTTAGCTGTTTGTATTGTACATAAAGTTTGTTGTTTATTACGGTTTTTGAATCTTGATCATAATAAAGAATAATTTTGGGTAGGAAATTTGTAACTAGCTTTTCTCCTGTGATTCTTTCCATAATCGATATTAATTCCTGACAATGGTTCACTGCAGGAAAACCAAATGTGGCTGTATGTTCCTTTGTGTTGCATCCATCTTCAGCACTGGTCTTGTGCATTAAAGAACATTACATTCTATTTGGAAGAGTCACTTTTTTAGGTTAATAGCTAAATTGAGGTCTTCGCCTATGATAACTATACCCTCTTCAAAAGATTCTAGTTCAGTTAATGTTTTTTGTAGAAAATTCACTTGGCCTGAATTGGGTACATATACACAATTATAAGCAACTTTGCAAAATGAATTTATTACAAATTTGTGGTGATTTAAAAGTTATTTGTAAATTTAATTGCTATTGAAAGCAGCATTTGCATAATTCCTGGTTTTTACATTTTAAACAATGTTGGAAAAGCTATTCTCCTCCATCAAGACAGGTCTGCTAATTGGTTGGCTTATGTTACATTGTTTCAAAAGCCAGAGCCACCAGTACAGAGACTAGAAAGAAATAGACACACACTGCTTTCAATAGCAATACATTTACAAATAACTTACAAATGTGTAATGAATGCATATTGCAAAGTTGCTTAGAATCATGTTTTCTTTTATTAGGCAAAAAAGGATTTTTGGGGTTGACATGTCCTTTAATTATTATATATCTGCCTTCAGTATCTTGTTTAGAAGCAATACATTTGAATGGTAAGTTTTTGTGTAGCATAATCATCACTCTTGTTGCTTTTATGATGGGGTTATTGGTCATAACAATCAAAGTATATGTATGTGGTCTTGTTTTACTTAAAATTAGTTTCTTGTAAAAGGACTATTTTCACCCCTATTTTTCAGCAGTCCCTCCAAATCTGAGCTTTTGTCTTTGGTTCATTCAGGCAATTTGCATTCAGTGAATAAACAGCACATTTATCTAACATCATTATAAAACAGATTGCTTATCAGAAATAGTCTTGTATAATAACTAGTACAATTATTTATAGGAGCTATAACAAATTGAGAAAGCGGGGGAAAGTTTTCCAAGTAGAGGTCTGTAGCGTCTCACTCGAAAATTTGGGGAGCAAGTGTTTACCATGTGGAGGGCCTAACATGCATAAAATGAAACACATTCTTAAACTGACTGTGTTAGGCCTACAGCGCTATGAAATTAGTTGGCGCTATAGAAATACATGTTAATAATAATAATAAGCCACTATAATGGGATAATTATAATAAAGCTCTCATAGAAAGGGTGTAGCTTGAGAGTAATTCTATATCTTTGCATGGCTTTTATTATTAGAAAGAAACATTGCAGTTAAATAGTGATGGGCGAATCAATCCCGTTTCGCTTTGCTGAAAATGTAGCAAATTTCCATCGAAATTCGCGAATTGGCGAAAATTTTCTACGCATGTCGCGTCATTTACGGCGCATGTCTCGGTTTTTTGTGAGGCGCATCTTGTTTTTTTTTTACGCCAGTGAGTTTTTGGCAGGTGAATTTTTGCTGGCGATTTGCGAATTTATTTTCTGGCGGCGAATCACAGGAATTAAATCGCCCATCACTACAGATAAAGATAAAGGAGAAACATTCAATGTACTTCAAATAACCAAACATTCCGGTTCAGTAAAGCACACATAGTCTTACCATTTTGTATTCTGCATTTCAGTCATTTGAAATTGATTCAAATTGATGACCTCTGTTTCTTGGTGTGCGTCGGCTTGTAGTTGTTTTCCATTTCTCTTGTAAAGTAAAGTCCAGCTTTGCACTTTTTTCCCCTACTATGTCCCATCCGGTAATAACAATGGTTCAATTTGTAGTTTATGTAGAAAATCCTCAGTATCATTTGGATATCAGAGGATATATTGTACTCCACCTTTTCTGGCAATTAAGCTTAATGGGTATATCCACGTGTATTTAGTGATGGGCGAATCTCCCGAGATTCGCTTCGCCGAAAAATTTGCGAATTTCCAGTGAAATTCGCGAATTGTGTCATTTTCGGCGCGTCGCTGGCTATTCGCGAATTTATTCGCCAGCTGTGACTCGCGGGAATTCCCCGCGAATTCGCCCCTGGTGAATACATTCGCCCATCACTACTTGTATTGTATTTTCTTTATTTCTCATGATAAGGGGTTTAAGCTGTTTTCTTTGTAGAAGTATGGATCTAGAAATGTCTTGAAATTAAAAGTGAGATTCTGTTATCTTCATATGTTGTTTGGTCTCCCTTGCTTTTTGTAAAATGTCTTCTTTTTCTTTAAAGTAATGTATGCAGCAGAGTATGCATTTAAGGGCGCTCCTTTTGGTTTTGGTGTGCTCTGTTTATATGGATTTCATTATCTGGCTGTCTATTTAGAAGATAATTAAAGATCTGCAGTAGTACAGCCTGTAGTAGTACAGCCTCAGTATTAACCATTTCTGGGACCCTCTCACTCATTGTTCCTTCTCCTTCTTTTTTCTATGTCATCTGACACCTAAGATCTTCTATATATTTATTTTGTGACAGCAATTTGTTACTGGGTAGTTTTTGATTAGTTATCAACTTACTTCGATTTGTCTCTATATGATCTGTTCTTGAAGAGAGTGTCAGCAATTCTCTTTTAGTTTCCTGTAGATCTTCTTTTATGGAGGCAGTGACTTCCTGCAGCATATCCTTAATATCTGACTTGGAAGGCAGGCATTTCAGGTAAGCAATTATGTCTTACTCTTCTTAATAATCACTTTCAGCCTCTGAGGAATACGGCTGCAGGGATTCTCTCTCCCATTGAGGGATTCTTCTCTCATACAGCCATTTTGGAAAGTGCACCTGTCCCTTTTAGCATGCAGTTTTGTACTCGCTGGGGTGGCAGATGTGTCCCCTTTCCCTCTAGCCAATCCTCTCCTGCAATTTATTTTTCCAGCTCAGGCCCACAGTCACAGAGCTCCAGCTCTATGCGGCCATCTCACAGCATGGCTAGCCATGCCACAAATGTTACTGTTCTTTCAATATGGCATTAAATAAGATACAGGTTATGGATCCATTATGCAGAAACCAATTATCCAGAAAGCTCCAAATATCGGAAAGACCATCTCCCATAGACTTAATTTTATCTGAATAATGCAAAACATATTCCAATATTATTGGAACTTGATCCAAACTAAGATATGATTGATCCTTACTGGACGCAGAAGTCTTTGGATTTGTTTATTGTTTACATGATTTTCTGATTTACATAAAGTATGACAATCCAAATTACAGAAAGATCTATTCTTAAAAGCCTAAGTCCCAAACATTCTGTATATTAGGCCCATATCTGTAGTAAGAGAATACACTTGGTTATACATACTGTAATTATAACATTGCATTTTAGCAGCCTTGTTCTGTATTATTGTTTTGCTCTCTTTTAGTCCAGCCTGTCACTTAGGTCTAACTTAAAATAAAGTAAATTAAGGATGTAAGAATTACTTTAAAAGGTATTAAAATATAATTTAAATTAGATAACATTTAACAATACAGAGAATGTTGTCACTGTATAGATAAACTAAAAAAAACTAGATTACAAACATGTTTCTTTTTTTCAATATTTCACAAATGTCATTCTTATTTAGTTTGAATTTAATGAAATTTACCAGACCATAAAGAATTCCTCAGATGAAATGGCTAGTTTCCAGGCAGTGTTACAATTCTGCTGATTACAATGCATTCTGACATTTATGACAGTTTTATAATTCCTGTATTCTGTACTCTGCTATGCTCTGAAGTGTCTCTGCACTGCTGAAGGTTTTCTCTTGGGAGATGGTACTAAAGCTTTGTGGGCAGGAAGGACAATAAAGCATTTTAATGGGAAAGCAGCTATGAGATATTGGTCTTTTGCTAATTCTTACTGTGTAAGATGCAAAAAAGAGAGCAAACATGAAAGCAAAGGCTGTACATAACACGTAGATTATCCAGTAAGTGCATTTAAATATTCAGAGGGCCACGATAATTAGCCCAGTTAAAAAGAAAAACGTTAAAGGGAGTGTATTAAAGTATTTTGTTAATAGAAATCAGATGAAGCAATTATTCATGTGGTATGCATAATGTAGATTCTACAAACAGTTATTCAGGGAGCAATTTATAGTTATTATTGAGAATGTAAACCTCCTCTTCATGTCATATTAGCAATACACCAGTTTTAATGTAGGGAAAAACTACTAGTGTTGTTTAAATTTTAATGTTTTTATCATATACTACATAATCAATGGTGCATACTGTAGGTGCTTCAATGTTCTCCAGCATAACCTTGGCCACCAAATAGCAACAACAGCTATCAGCAAAATCTTATAACATAAATTATTCATTTACATAATTTTAATAGTTAACGTTTGTGACTTAATCCCTGGGTTTAGGTTACCCCTCTGGATGTGTTCCTTTCAAATATGCCAAGAGAATGATGTTATGCAATTCTTAGAGATATTATTTCTTGCATTGCATTAAGAAACATGTTACTATGTTATATTTCATTTTATATGTGGTTGATTTTGCAGTAATGCTCACCAATGTTGATGAGCAAAATATTTAATCAGGTATGGATTCGCAAAAAAATAAACAACCATAGAACCTGATATATTTTGTGGGAAAGAACAGTTGGAAAAAAATGTTCATATACTCCAAAGTATTCTGCACACAAAATGTTGTTGCAACAAATAATCATTGAATACAATGCCTAACATGAACTTTTGCCAAAATGGGACAGATTTGCTCATCAATTGTGTCCAGTAACATTGCCATTATTGGATATCCCCTATTACCAATGGTTGCTGCTTGTGCCTAGTCAGAACCACAAAATAGCACCAACAGCTATCATCACAACTGTATACCATAAACTATTCTGTCATATGATAAAAATACAGTAGTGGAGAGAGAGAAAAAATGACCCATAGAATTGCACCTTCCCATCTATGTTAGTAGCAGCCCAATAGTGATGTATGTGTAAAATTAAAACGTAACTTTTAATGCTACAATTAAAAGGGTCCAGTGTTATGCCATGGAAGTTAAAATTATGAGTCCTAAAATTATGGCCTATGACAAAGCCCGAAGTGATCGGGAGGGCACCGTGGGGAGGGGAAGGTGGTCGGTGGGTAGTGGCTTGGATCCGTGTTCAGCGCCTGATCTCCCTTACCAGCAGCGAACATAAGGGAAACAATTATAGCCAGATAGCCAGTGTGGTGCCTGAGGCACAAGGTAGATAGTTTATCTTTCCTTCCAGGCCACGTTCCTTGAGGTAGGCAGTTACAGTGCCTGAGGCACTAGACAGATAGGGTGCTAACAAATGGCCTGAGAATTATCACAACAAGCCACATCCAATTGGTTAAATGGATGCCCTGCTGGACTCATAATTTTAACTTCCATGGCATAACACTGGACCCTTTTAATTGTAGCATTAAAAGTTACGTTTTAATTTTACACATACATCGCTATTGGGCTGTTACTAACATAGATGGGAAGGTGCAATTCTATGGGTCATTTTTTCTCTCTCTCCACTACTGTAAAATTTGTTCTAGTCACATTAGACTGACTCTGCACACCATCGGGATAGTCCTTCTGATCAACGGAAGGTGCTCTCCTATTTTTCTCTATTTCTAATATATGATAAAAATAGTAAACTGCTTAATCCCTTGGTTTGGGTAACCCCTCTGGAGGGTGGTTTTCCATGCAGAAACAGAGATTAGCAGCTGAAAGAGAGAAATTCTTAAGGACAGTAAAAATGTTAAAGCTCATGTTCATGTTAGGTTTCTTCCTTTTGCAAGGCCATACCATTAATCATATTGGCAGCTAATAGAATTAACAATATGCAAAATAAAAGAGAATAGCTTGGACATGAACACTACTGCTCAGTGGTGCTGTTCTCGGTGATGCTCTCTTCTGCCAATCCCTGCATCTGCGTTAAATAATTATTCATTGTTCTGGCATATTTTCTTTAAATGTTGTGGTTTTGCTAATCCAATATACTGTAAAATATATTATATTTGAACCTTAGATTCAGAGCTAGTGCTTTATGTCTATTATTCCCTCCGGATGTATCCAGCTATAAGTTGTAAGTTCTTTACATTTTGCAATCACAAGGACCAAAGCAGCACCTTTAATCATTGGAGCTCCTATTGATATACTCAATGATCCTGCAGCAAATTTAAGAGTTGTCTCCTCTTTGATTTGCTGGCAGTTCAATTATACCAGTCAATATCTGGTTAATTAAAATCCCCCATGATTAAACCTTACCTCAGTTGTCCAGCCCATAAGTAAACCATAATTCACTTGTTTCATTTCTTGATGCTAGGATTTTTTTTTTTTTTAATTTAGAAAGAATGGCATAGTACATTTACTATATTCACTAATGTTTATACCTTGGCTTATAACAGAACAAGAGATTGCAATTATGTATGTTGAGTATGTTTATTTGTATTCTATAGGTTTTATATAGCACAGCACAGCAACACATAGCAGACATATCCTCCTGTGAATTGCTGCACAATGTATGATAATATTGGATACATTTTTCTTAGTTTTAATTAATTTCAATAAACATTTAATGGAGTTTGGAATACTGTTTTCAGTCATACTTTTTCCGTTTATTATGAAGCTTCTGATGTTTATATGTTCCATTAACATTAGCCAAGAGATTGTTGTTATGCAATTATTCAAGAGAAATTATTTCTTGCATTAAAAAAAAAAACACTAACTCTGTTATATTTCATTTTCTGTGTGGTTTCTGTTGTAGTAATGTTCACCAATGGCTAAGAGCAACATTTTTTAACAGGTATGGATTTGCAACACAATTCTGCAAATATTTTTGCAAAAACAGCTGCAAACTTTTGGCAATATATATATATATGCGACCGAAGAGAAGATCAGCACTCAAAGGTCTTTTTAAAAAAAAATCTAAATAGATTTATTGTACTCCCCCGTGCAGATAAATATTTTCCCCCTAATAAACTGCACTCTCAATAGTGTACAAAATTACCCAATCACCAAAAAATAAAAAAGGACAACAGAAAAATTAAAGAAATGGAAAAAATTAAAATATTCATAAACATATAGTCATAAGGTATAAAAAGATAAAAATAGCAAATAACGAAGTCATTAAAGATACCACATATGTGTATGTGCTTCTTCATATTAATCTGTCGATCAATCTCCATCTGTCCATAACAAGACAACATCATATTGCATCATATTGAAGACCTTAAAAGTTAGTATGAAAAAGGTATAAATGAGCCTTTTATTTGCGCTCCAGGATCACGCTATATACGATGAACACATGCCAGGATCACGCTATATACGATGAACACATGGCCACCCTCGACAGTAGATGTTTGCTGCCGTAAGAAATGCAAGGCCATATGTGGCCCTAAAGTGACTTGATCCACCGGCTACTTGAGGTCAGTTGTAGCAGCCATCAATATACTCATTTGTCCGAGACTCCTCCTTTTTGTTAAACATTGCAGCTAAAAATATGTCCCAATATGTTTCCCTTAAAACAGAGCATCTCATACCTGTGTGAGGCACCATCTTTATCAGGGCATGTTTAGGTGGTGGAAAGGGCTCAGTATTCCATGGAGCTTCCGTAAGTCAACCCTCACATTACTGCACCTCTCGTTGGCGTAACCAGCAGCCGGACTCCTCCACCCTCTCATCTCTGTTCTTCTCTGCGTTGGCCCGTAAATAATAGTCAATTAATCATATATATTATATTTATAGCAACAATGCTGGGTGGCACTCCGCCTCTCGGTTTTCACCCCTGCTGCACAGGGTGCTTTGACCTGTGCTATTAAGCTTCTTGTTTGTTCCTGATCTCCTGTGTTTGACCCTGCCTGGCTATTTGACTACTCTGATCTCTGAAACCTCTTCCTGAATACCGACTACCTCTTCTGTCTCATCCATTCTGATTGATTACCCGGTTTGACCCTTGCCTGCCTGACGACCCTTGCTATCTGCCAGCCTCAATCCAGCCTGTCTGACCACCAACCTGCTTACTCCTACTTGTACCATGACTATTGGCCTTCAAAGACTCTTTACAGTCGTGCCCCTCTGCCTATCCAGAACTTATTGCGTTGCACCTCTTGTTAAGTGCAGGTGGCATCTGAGTAGAAGTCAAAGGCAGTCACACTACTGGTGAAGCTGAGCTGAGACCAGGGTGCTTGGCATCTGTTCTGGTGTTGGGTGCCAAGCGTGACACTATGCTACTCATGACTACAATCAAAGAATCAAGTAAATAAATGAAACAGAAAGGGTCTTTTGTTTTCCCCCTTATTAATTTTATCACTAGACCACCAGCAGAGGTCTACCTTTTAATTAGAATCAACTAACCTTTTTTCTAACTTGCATAGTATAGAAATACCATATTTTAAATTTGTTTCACTACATCCATTTTCAGCAAGGCCTATGCTACAGATGAAGCAACTTTGGATTGCGCATTTGACACAGAATAACTTAACTCAGACATCCCATTTAACTCACTTATCACAGAATATTGTGTCACAGCATCCCATCCAATTAAAGAGTTCACCATTGAAAACAATGGGGCTTTGGTATGCTAATGAAAAGGTAAAATGCATTAAATGAGTTAAGATGACTTTAGATAACAAAGTTTCTTCCATTAACCCTGAGTCACGATGCATTTAACACACAAATCCAAGCAGCTGCATCTGTATTCCAGTTTTATTCAGGATACAAATTATGCCTTATAATGTAATGGCTTGAGATAAATAAGATTAAAAGAAATAAGTAAATGGTGTAAACAGGTACTGTAATGTTCAAGTGCATAATAGTGAAGCTCTATTGCCTATATGGTGTCAGGTATAATGAGAGCACTCTTTAATGTCCTCTATATTTGCCTTTCTTGAGTCCTGTTTCAAATCCTACTCTCTTTATTTGTATCCTAATTCTTTCAACTGTTAGCTATATCCATTACATCCTGTCAGATCTTAACTTATGATTTTGACTTTTTGCTTTCTGCTTGTACTCAGCCAGCCCTGGCCGGTTGTCATTAACCTTGACTGACTATTCATGTTTCTGATTTTGACCTGAAAGGTTCACTTATATTTGATACCCCAGCTTTTGCTTGTTGAAGCTTGAGGATTCCTGTGAATATTTAAAATGGACAGCAGTTGAGAGCATTGAGCAAAGCCAATTGATGCTGCTATAAGCAGAGTAGCACTCCTGCATGTTAAGATTTAGTGATGGGCGAATTTATTCGTAAGGGGTGAATTTGCGGCGAATTCCCGTGATTCGCCGCTGGCGAATAAATTTGCGAAACGCCAGCCGAAATTTCGCCAAAGAAACGAGTTGCCCGTCATTTTTGACGCAGCGCGCCGAAAACGACGCGCACCATAAACGACGCGACACGTCGAAGTTGACGCAACGCGCGTCAAAAGCGTGCCGCGACTCGTTTTGCAAATTGTTCGCAAATTTTTCTGGAAATTCGATAATTTTTCGCTGAAGCGAAACTGGGGAGATTCGCCCATCACTATTAAGATTGCTATTCCCTCGACTTTGCCACCCACCACCTTAAAAACCACATAACAAGTGTTCTAATGCCATAATTGCTATTGTCATAGAATTAGTAAGTACAATTAGTATTTTGCAGTGTAATAATGTTAGGTTAGGTATGTGGTCATTCCAAATACACATCATTTGAAGGTGCTTTTTATTTTTTAAAGCAAAATAATGATTTTCCCACTACCGATTGGCCCAGATGCTCAATGCTGTTGCTGATTTTCATCTTCCACATTTTATTACATTTTCTCCTAGTTTTTGAAATGAGAAGAGTTTATTTGGTTTACATATGTACCACTTTGGGCAAATTGCAGAATTCTCTGAATTAGGACTTTTCATTAAGTGCACTGCTAATTTTTCACTTTTCACAATATCTGCAGAGTATAAGTATCAGTAGCAACATCCCCTAATAGAAAATGCACTGTTCACAACTCTTTTACTCAAGTGGGCCCTCACTTAAGTGGAGGATGAAGGTAGAACAGATTAACAGAATTCATTGGGCAGTAATAGTTCTTATCCATGAACAAAATGTTTATTGAACATAAAATTTGGCCCTAAGAAGTTGCACCTTATATAATGGACAGTGAAAAAAAATATATACATTATATATAGGTACTTAAATGGCTCATTTGAAGTAGTAACAAATGAAACAAGGACAAAGTCTCACCCAAAGATTCAATCCTTCATGGTGAAAGATACAAGCAGTAAATACCATCCAAGGGATAGGGTATAACCTAAGTCTGTTATGGTAATAATTAATTAAGTTTGCTGCGAACTATGCTCCACATGAAATTTACCTTTAGTATTAACCTTTTAATTATTACAATTATGCTTATGCTTCTTGTAGTTTAATTGGTCTCTCATTTTTCCTTTAACTTTGATGAGGTTGTAATACTGTTAATAGCCACTTTTCAAATATTTTCAGCTGCAATGAAGGATAAACTTAAATAAAAAACATTATGTATCTTATACATTAAAACAATTACAATATATGAAGATATCTATTTGTTAATAGATATGTATTCACAAGTATACATTGTTGTTATAATTAGTATTATTATATTATATTATATAATACACGAAATGCAAATCTATACGCAAGCATTACTATAAAAATGTTTAATTCTTTGTGTTTCTTTCTTAGTAAATGTAATGTAGGTATATACTATATAGTGCATATTGTAATCTATAGCCGTAATCAAATTCTGCTATGTGGTACCTTCAGATATATCACCAAATTGTTGAATTAGCTAGCAGTGCACAGCAACATATGCTAATTAAAATAAATAAGTAGTTCCCTAGCACAAGCGCTCCTATTGACAGACCCTAAAAATGTTAAATGACCAACATATTGTTTAAATGTTGTTTCTTAATTTAAAATCATTATTGCACCGGAACACCAGCATAGTGTCATTTGTTCTAATATTTTGTTGGTGCTCACAGTTTTTTTCCTCTGCAGATTTAGACATATGTTAAATTAATAGAACTGCAGTTATAGTAACAGCTTCACAAGATACATCATTGGCAAACCATATTTCATTATTATTTTTGCCATTTGCTAAAGTGGATTCAAGCTATTTCAGCATTCAGTAATTGCACATTTCCCAATAGTGTTTTCTCAAAGGACTTTGATGCTTATCATTGAGTTTATAATCTTAGTGCAACTATTAATCTAAATCTAGCATACCCTAAGGAACAGGGATTTCTATTACATACAGTACACGCTCCCATGTATGCACACACACATACATATGTACGCTGTAATGGATATTTAGATCCTCTGAATCTGACCCATTTCACTTCACCAAAAGCTTGTGAAACTCTGGGCTTGTTTTCTTGGCAAAATAAGGTGAGATTTTTAGCTCATCCCTACTCTCCATCCTTTTTTTACTTTCACCTATAACTTATACCCATCAAGAGGGTAAAAGTTATGATTTTTCTTACATGAGCGCCTAAGAGCCATTTTTTCAGTGCTTTGTATAGCACAGCATGGGGCAAGCTGTTTCCAGTGCAAACAATTTACCTGTGCCCTTTACCTCTTCGATCGATAATTACCCTGTGTAGGATGGAGGGGATCGGCACCTCTCCTAATCAGTCGCACAAGGAAAAGATCCAAACACTTTGGGTAAGTGATGCGGGGAAGCTCCCCTGCGGTTTATTCAAGTCACGTGATGTAACGTTTCGGGGGTGTGGAATACAACACCCACAAAAAGGTACTATACACAAAATAAAAGGTTTTCATAATTGTGATACTACAAATATAATTTATTGCATAAAGTGCCCTTGCGGTTTGGCCTACATAGGCCAAACAAGTAGGAACATGAAAGTACGGCTAAACGAACACAAGTCTGTGATTCGTAATTATAAACCCCCAAAGGAAGATGAAAAACTTTCAGGAAAAGAAAAAAAGAAAAAAGAAACTATAATGGCACGACATTGGCATGAACATGGCCACGGAATAGCACAGTTAAGGTGGCAAATAATATAAAAAATACATGCAAGAAATAAAATAGAAACAAAACGCAGACTGTTACAAAGAGAGTGTTTCTGGATATGGCAATTGCAAACAAAATACCCAAGAGGTTTAAATGAGGAGTTTAACATGAGCTGTTTCCTGTAATGTAGCAAGTGTTCTTTATTTTCATTCATTTTTTAACTTACTGGGATGCTTCTTTTAACAAAGTAACAATATGTTGTGTTGTGGAGAATGGTTAAACACAAAATAAGATTATTTATACTAATTGTTTCATTTTTTATAGATAAGAACAGAGATTACACAGATCACCCAGGGACACTAATTAGATAAGTGACTAAGGATTGATGGGAAGAGTTTTTCACAGATGATCACACATCGGATTGTATACAGTAATTTATATATCACATAAATGTATTTTTTTTTTTAAATTTTAGAAATTTTTTTTAGGATAATCTTGTAATTTAAACAAGTGTGGATAATTTAATATGGTAATTTGTTCAACTATAAATCACCTCACCAAGTTTGTATCTGCATGTCTGACAAAGGGGCACGCCCCTGAAACGTTACATCACGTGACTTGAATAAACCGCAGGGGAGCTTCCCCGCATCACTTACCCAAAGTGTTTGTATCTTTTCCTTGTGCAAGCTGTTTCCAGGTCTTTGCTACCGCAGTATAAGCAATGACCTGGATATTTTGTTTATACAGTTTGTGAAAGCTGATTTAAAGACCTTCTATCCAGCTTGTACAACATCTAACTGCTCAAAACCCATTCCATGCCATGTTGTCACACGCCACAACATTTGTTAGCCAATGTATCTTCATGATTGACGTGTTGTCCTTTTATATAAATGCCTGAATGTTGGGTTTCATTTACTGTGTGCCAAGTTTTTTCCAAGTAATGCAAGAAAATTGCTGTCTTTGCTTTAACCTTGGAACCCTGATGAATATGGATTTATACATTAATTAATTATTCCTAGTTCACTGAGAGTTCCATTCATATGTAATAAATACAATAGTCTTGGAGTGGACAGAACTAGGATAAGGATGTAGATCCTTAATCTTTATGTATTTAATATAGCTTTTTGTGTAGATGTATTTAGTGAACCCACTGCCAATGGACAATGAGGTTGGCAATTTTACCAGTGAGAATTACATTTCCAGTGAATTCAATATTGTTACTCGATCCCTGTAATAAGTATTAAAAAATAAAATAACTGACAAGGTTGCACACGTGTAACTGTTTGGGCTGTTTACTATAGACTTGAAGGGGACATTTCACCCAGACATATACATATCCTTTTCAAATTAAACACAAAACCCAAATTCTTTTTTTTACAAAAACATTCATATCTTTTATAAATATATTTACAATCTCAGCTGTCAATCATATATTGCTGGCCCCACCCCAGTGTTCAAAAAAATGGCTGCTTTCTGCTTGCTGTTATTGTGAATTCCAAGGCTGAAGGAAACAAGGTTTAAATAATGTATAAAGTTTAAGTAAAGTTTGTTTTGCTGGACAAACACAGTAGAATATAACTGGCATACATTCTTAGGGTGACAGTACCCCATTTAAAATTACATTTTGTGGAATTCACTTATGTGTAATGCAGCTTGAGTGATAACATGCAATTCTCTGCTAGAAGAACACTGATAGCACATACTGTACACCTGGTTTGCCATACCATATGATATTACAGTGTTGATAAATCAAGAAACAGAAACCTCAAACAATATGAATAATTATGAGCATTGATTATTAAATTGTGTTTGACAAAAACAATTCAATAGAACACAGTTAGCAGAAACAAGATTTAAAGTTTTTATCCAAAAGCTAAATGCCATTTAAGGTTGCAGTAATATAAAACAAAAAACTATTCATCAGTATGGAAATCATATAGCTCACATGATTGCAAATCAGGGATAAGTGTAAATTGGTGTCACGGTTGGCACCCTAATTCATAACCAATGCTAGGCACCCTGTTCTGAGCTCTTGCTTCTGCCTATAACAGCTGCCTTTCACCTCGAGAGGAGCTCTTAGCTAATTGGATGCTGCCAGGTCTTATTAAGAGAGGTGCAAAATGAGGGGTTCTGAACAAGCACAGGGGCACAACAGTAAAGCAAAGTCTTTGGGCAGAAGGTCAAGGTACAAGGGGTAAAACAGAATCATAGTCAGGTAAGGCTGGGTCAAGGCAGACAGAGAGTAAATGTAGTCAGGCAGGCAAGGGTCGAACCAGGAAGTCAGTCAGAAGGGTAAAGCAAAAGAGGTAGTCGTATAACAGGCAATGGTCACGATACAGGAGTTCAAAATAGTTGATAGCCTGGCAGGGGTCAAAACAGGATACAGATCAGAATCAGGAAAAAATAGCACAAAGCTTAACACCACCAGGATAAACCTATAACAGGCAATGAGCAAAATGCAGATGTCCCTTTAAATACTCTTTGAATTTCACACCATAGAAGCAGCATGGCTAGACCACCAGGGTGAGTTTTTACAATTGGAATAGAAACTTCATGAAATTAAAGGTAGCAAGTAACTAAGTACCCTGAGGCTACAAACCCACTGAAGCATTAGATAATTTAAGGATGTCATGCAAAGGCCAGTGTTTGTGTAATTACGTGAATGGAATTGATTAGCTTGTTAAGAATATGGATTGGACAACAGATCTCATTGAAAGCCTATCCAATGCACATATGCTGCTGGGCTAAGATCCTCAGTGTTCTCTATTCCTGTCCTTCCTTGGGATTGTCCAGTCTGATAAATATACTGTATATTGGAATCTATGAATTTCAACTTTCCCGCCTCTTCTTATCCCCGAATATAAAGACAGAAATAAATTCATATGAAATATTCTTGACCCAGACATAAAACTCCTTCCTCAGTTTGCCATTAAAATGGCAAAAAAATCCTGAAACACACTGAAGTCAATAGGGGTGAATTTTTTTTTTAAGTCAATGGGTGTTTTTTCTTAGGGTGTCTCAGCGACAATTAATGTGGAATTTTGCCGCAAATCCATGCCTGCTGAAACAATTTGTTCATAACTAGTAAATATTACTAACTCTGTCTAGATCGTTATAATCTAGTTCAGGGATGCCCAGAACATCGATTGCGGTCTACCAGTAAATCCTGGTAATGTTCCTGGTAGACCACGACCTGCCAGCTGCCTGGACGAGAGGTGAGGGGACGTGGAACACTAGGGCATATATACGGAACACATTCCCCTGCACAATCTACCACATCTTACACTTGTGCACATACACCATGTTCCTTCTGATCTCGTCACTCCCAGGCACTTGCGTGCAACATCACTGCACTTATATACTCAATATTGTAACGTGACAAATGTCCGGGGTTGCTGGCCTGCAGGAGCAGAGTAGCTGCAGAGCCTTCTGGAACTCTAGGCAGTGTCATGACAAGTGGGACTGTCGGTTGGTATGTGGCAGTGTAACGTCACAGGTTTTATTGATGTAATTCGTAGCAGCAGCACTCACACTTCTGAGGCTTCTCAGCTAGCCTGGTGTTTCCTAATTGCATTTACCACTGGCAGTCCATGGGTTACTCTATCATAGTGATGTGTCAGACTCTGCCCCTCCCCTCATATACACGGAGGACCCTCCTGCAGGGGGAGAAGGATGGAGAGGCAGACATAGTGGCAGGGTAGGAGGAACTATGCACATACACACAGCACAAACACAATCTCATAAGTGCATAGCTGCAGGTTACAGATACACTTATCTAGCTGTGCATCTCCAGCCCTTGATATAGCACAAAAAAAAAATGATGTGCCTTCACTTTGCCTTTAAAATCACTCTGTTTATTAATGAGCTGGGGTGTTCTGAAGCAACTGTGGCCTGTGTAATAGGCAGCTATTTTGTGAGCCAGGAGGTGTACATATTGGCAGAGCTGTCCCTTTTTTAGCCAGACCGTGTCCAGTAGTTTTTGCAAAAGGTGGCTATAGGAATTATTAGTAATTACAGAGCAAATACAGGGCATATTAGGGTTTAATACAGCTGTATAGGGGAACACATTGTCTCTTCAGTGCTGCCCACAAATCCTGTTCCAATCTCCCCTCCGACTCATTTTTCTGAGAGCTGAGGGGGAGGGCAAAGGTATGAGCCATGACAGGGGGGAGATTGCAACAGGATACGTAGGCAGCACAGAGGTGTGACTGCAGCCTCTTTGGTTAAATGAGTATTATAACAGGTGAGTCTGCATTCTTCTTCCTTAGGCAATAATAATACGTCTCCCTTCAGCCTGAAGGGCTGGCTGTAGAAAAGGCCCAGACCACATGGTTCCCAATACCTTTATACTCTGACACAGTGCCATCTAGTGTCCAATGTGAGAACCACAGGGGATTACATAAGCACAAGGTCCCCATAAGGACCCATTAGCCGTCCATATTATTAGGAATGTGCGTGTTAGAATGCGAGGATGTCTAATTTTCACATCCTTACACAAGATTATTGGAGGACATCTTCTCCAAGCAATGACTTGCCTGTCATTTACAAACCCTGGGCAACCTATAGCCTGCATTTGAGTAAAATAGGATGCAAGTTATCTTGTAAAATAGCACATAGCAAATGAGCTTATAGCAAGCTACCATACAATTTTTGTTGTAATATTAAATTCATATAAACAGAACTATGTTTGGTCTGAAGCCAAAATACCTATATTCCCATGAGATTTTTCTTTGTACATTGCAGTAGAATACATGCTGTGCAGATGCCTGTTTATTTAAGGCCAGGGTTTATACTAAACTTTAAGTACAGAAAAGATCCAAAAATAGAGCTGCACCGTTTGATGAACCAGAAAAAGAGGACACATCTGCTGGGAAATTTTGACAGTACATTTGGTTTATTTACTGACCATTTCCTTCTGAGTGCACAAAACCCAGCTAGCCCAGGGCCATATGTGAGAGTCATTCTTCATTGCACAGGACACGTACAAAGTAAATGAGTTTTGTTGTTTAATGTAAATAAAAGATATCCTTAAACCATAGAATATGGAATTTTAATATGTAACTGGACAGAAGAAGACTAAACGTCATGTATTAACCCTATCTGTGACTTCTGTAGTGTACTGCATGTTTTTCTTAACTAATGTGATTGTGTGCATGGTACCTTCATTTTTGTTTTTAAAGTAAAATATGAGTGATAGGTTTAAAATATTGTATTGACAGATTTGCCCAGTACTAATCAAACTGTATGAACAAAGAAAATCAATGCTTGAAAACTTATTTTTTTCATAAAAGGAAATAAAAAAGCACTGTTTCATAGTGCATAGCAAAGCTACATTTAAACCAATATTTTTGCAGTTTTCAGTAAAACACTGCGGCAACTAAATGTTGTAGCCTAACTAGAATTGGTACCACCTGTTGGACTGAGAATTGTTTCAGTATATCTAAACTAAGCAGAGGCAATGGTAATATTACTTTATTTGAACATTCATCTAGTCTTTAAAGGACACATTAGGGAACACATTGCCCTTAATTTACTAATTGGGACAAACTGCAAACCTCAAAAAATAAAAAAATAAACCTGTTGCTTCATCAAAAGCTTTATGTAAAGTTCTACACTAGTTATACTAGAAAAGGGCTATGAAAATTGCTTTTGTTTGTTAATAGTGTACAAGCTGCATGTATGTCATTGTGGGAGTTACATGGGTGAAGCATGGACAGTCACCTACAGTGCATGGCCTTCAAATGAACATCCATTTTGAGTAAAAAAAAGAGGTAGTATAAGAAAGATTAAAAAAAGATGTCTCATGTTTTACTTGTAATGTTAAATATAATTAAATATTTAATCGGGCAAACCGCTGTTTTCCAACAGTAGATGCTGTACCCAGATCCACATATTACGACTATAAATCACTTACAAAAAGTGTACAGCTTCATACTGAAAAAAACATTTATTTGTGCAAACACAGCAAAAAGCAAATATAATTACAAACACATCTTTTTTACAACATCCACAGTGCAGTGTTACCCCTCTGTCTGCCTACCTGTGTTAGCCACTCCCTCCTGACGCGTTTCGCGCTATTGGGTGCTTCATCAGAGGAGGTGTTTGTAATTATATTTGCTTTTTGCTGTGTTTGCACAAATAAATGTTTTTTCAGTATGAAGCTGTACACTTTTTGTAAGTGATTTATACTCATGTTTTACTTTCATGCCCAGTCTTGGCTCCTAATTAGTGATGGGTGAATCTAATCCAATCCAGTTGAAGTCAATGGGTGTTTTTTAATGCACATTTTTTTCAAACCCAACGACATGTTTTTAACTATACATATGTGTGTTACAAAATATTTCTCTCATATATACTCCTAATCTGTCTATCAGTCTATGTATGTCTGAAATAATTAACATTCTTCAACCCATTGTTGCTGGAGGTGCTTGAGGATGCAAGTTTGAAGGCTAAATTGTCATCAACAATTTGGCACATTTAGAAATTTCTGAAGCTAATAAACTTTTTTGCCAAATCCATGCTCAGAGTTCCCCAGTTAGAAAAACTAAATATGCAACTGACTTGTGAACTTTAGAACCAAGGGGTGTATGTAATGAATGTTTTGCTAATCCCCAATAGCAACCAATCATCCGGTAACTGTTGAATTCGACACTTTTTTGTGCACATGTCCATTTTTTCTTATGCTCCTGGCTTTTTTTCCTTACTCCAAATGCATTAGTTATTCTGTAGTCTTTTTTCTTGAGATTACTTTTATGTTTTCCAAATTTTTTGGCCAAATGCATTAAAATTATAGGGCTTTTTTTCTCACACCCATGCATTAAAGTCAATGGGCTTTATTCATTGCAGTAACTTTTTTGTTGCTGCAAATGTTTGCCTCAGTTGTGTGAAACAAATTGCACATGATGAAATGTGGAATTTTCCAGCAAATCCATGCCTGGTGAAAAAAATTGCTGATGGTAACATTTACACGTCATATTGCTTTGGGTTATTGCACCTGAGCAAATTTTTCCCTGAGTTTTGCTCCAAATGACACCCATAGACTCCAATGGGTGACGAAAATAGTCATAATTTGACGTGCTGCATCGAGCAACAAAATAAAATGATTCCTACAGACTTCAATGCACTTTGGGGAATTTAATTCACCCATCACTAATTGCACTTGTTCAAACTTTGTGCCTTTTTCCATGAGGCATAAAACTTTTGGCACATGGAGGGATGTGAGTTTGCCAAGGAGCAGTAACCCAAAGCAACCAATCAGCAGGTAGAATTTACCAGTCACCTCTTGAAAAGCAAAGATCTTATTTGTTGCTATGGGTTTCTGCTCCTGGGCAAACTTAGTAACTTTTATTACATATGGGTGTTTAAGCCATAAATTGCAACATTTAACCTACCATGTTTTTGACTTCCTCAAAATGAAGCTTAAAACTACATATACTGTAATTCATATTGACATCATGAGTTTTGAGTGATTCCTGGACTCTCATGTTGATTTCTAGACATCAGAGACAGCATTTTATTGCAGTCCCACTAACAAATTGCCAAATTGTTTTAGTAAAATGTATATTTAAATAATTCTGGTTACCTGCATGACTCAGAATGATACAAGGCTTATCGTCAAAATCATTACAAATGAATACTGTTAATTAAAAAAGGAATACATGGTTTAGTCATCTTTTTCTATAAAATAATCCTATATAAGGAAAAAAGCATTGACCCATTTCCTGCAAAAGATTTATGGGCAGCTCTTTACAGATTCAATTTGACATAAATTACCACAGAGAGCATATTTGTATTTTATGCTTGTGTGCAGGAGAGTGAGGGGTTAGTGGTATGGAATCTTGAAACTAACAATAATATGAAAGTTAATCTAACACAGAAAAAGCTATCTAAAAATAAATGTGGTTTGGGATTATGGATCATGTACTGTGCCCTTCAAAAACTGCAGCATGATTTATGCCTTAAGATATGTTCAGTAATATATTGAGCATGATTTGTGCCTTTAGATAAGTTCACAATAACTCATTGAGCATGCTCTAGTAATCTTTTGTGACTAAACATGCTATGTGTTGTGCTTTGGTATCATGCGTGATCATAACTTCCATCAGCTTAGCAGAAGGCAGTCATCATTCAGGAGGAGAAAGCAGCATGGCAGGAAATCAGGAAAATAATAGTAATCACAATTACTATTATTCAAATGTGTCCCATTAGTGCAGCATGCAGAAAAAAAAATAACTCTGTAGATGCAATATAGAAAGCAATCCCTTGTGCCCTCATTTAATTTACCCTTTTAATTACAACAGCATGTCCTCATAATACTAATTTGATACAGGATGAACAAGTTTATGCTTTTAGCTGCTATATTAGGTCAACCTCTAAACTGAATAGTGAAACCTGTTATCCAGAAAGCTCCAAATTACAGAAAGACCATCTCCCACAGACTCCATTTTATCCAAATAATACATTTTAAAAAGGATTTCCTTTTTCTCTTTAATGATATAACAGCAGCTTGTAATTGATGCAAACTAAGATATAATTAATCCCTTTTGGAAGTAAAAACTGCCTATTGGGTTTATTGAATGTTTAAATGATTTTATAGTAGACTTAAGGTATGAAGATCCAAAATACTGAAAGATCCATTATCCGGAAAACCCCAGGTCCCAAGCAGTCTGGAAAAAAGGTCCCATACCTGTAGTGTAATTCTGAATTAAAACATTTCTGTACCTCCATAGCCACTTCAGCTTGTAGATGTACTGTAGTTATATTTGCCTTAACAAGTACATTCTGCAATTCTGCAATATACAGTGGGAAATTTAAAGTTGAATGGACCTCTTTATGTTTCATGCTGCAGCAAATATATAACAATTCGCCTGATAACTGCACATGTCCAGGGAACCTTAATAACGTCAATAGAGTTGTTTTAATGCCCTACACATGAGCCCATTGTACAATAATATGTATGGGGAAACCGGTTACCCAAACTTGTTTTGCAGCCTGTCACCCTGAAACAATGAAAAGTTGCCAGTGTTTTTTGAACTTAGATGAATTTTCCACTAAGAATATGAAGTAAGTATCTAAAGATTGAGGAAGTTCTATGCACTCCATTGCACTTCGCCTGGTCTGGTAAAGCCAAGTCTGGCGAAATAGGCAGCATTCAGTGAAATTTACACTTTAGTTAACTTTCAGAGTAACGTCCATTCACCAGAGCGAAACATCAACTGGCGATAGAGTGCGAATCACCACTGGCAT
Organism: Xenopus borealis; assembly: GCA_024363595.1. Taxonomy (NCBI): domain Eukaryota; kingdom Metazoa; phylum Chordata; class Amphibia; order Anura; family Pipidae; genus Xenopus; species Xenopus borealis. Next base: position 119,612,382 of record CM044434.1, on the reverse strand, counting down.
CTATCTCTTTCAATAGCGAAAGTGATGACTGAACCCATTAGCAGTGCTTGAATTGTAGTGAAAGAAGTGGAGGGATGCTTGGCTGGTTAAAAGAAGCCCCTCCCACAACCATTGTAATAAAAAGCCTCACGCACCAATACTTTGTGGTTTCGCCCGATTTAAAGCAAAGCCATTTTGCCATTTCCTTTTTGGAATTTCCTTCTAATGCAGTTTGATGCCCAGTATGCATAGATTTACGTTTGTGACCTGTAGGAACCCCAAAATTAACACTGTGCATATGATTTCTTGGCTGCCAATATAGCTTCTGCAAGAACAGTACCTTTTCCCCACTGAGGGGATGCTATTTTACAGAAATAAAGAAGTAAAGAAATAAAGAAGTGAAGGGATGCTATCCCTGTGCATCCCTCCCCAATTCCAGCCATGCCCGTTAGTAAATTAGCGAAGTCCCTGCAGGCGGTCACTTCATCCTTTAGTAAATATGCCTCTATGTATTCTGTTCTGAGTCTGCTCTTAAATACCTTCACTACTAAAATTATACATCTGTGAAAAATGTAATATCATCACTGAAAGTACTAGAATTATAGTAGTATTAGTAAAGTCATAGCAATAGAAGTAAAATTATAACTACTGGACACACTAATACTACTTTGAACCCACAAACCCCTTTCAAATAAATGAATGCAGTTGCCCCAAAATCCCCCACATCACATGTCAGTGTATTCAAGTATTACCATGGTATATTTTATACATTGTGCTGTGTAATTGTTACCTCCTGCCTCCCCTTTAATTACAAATACAAATTGCAACTCATTACAGGTGAGTACTTGAAGAAGAATCGCCTTCTAGAAAAATAAATGTTTCTAAAAACTTGAAAAGGGGCAGATGATGCGCGAAACATGTCATGTGGACTACAATAAATTTACACAGTAGCAGTAAACCTGCATTATCATCCTTCTGTCCTCCACTTTGAAGCTTTACAATGTTTCTAAAAGGTATAGGTACTGGATCTGTTATCTGGAAACACTTTATCCAGAAAGATCGGAATTACAGAAAGGTTGTCTTCCATAGACTCCATTATGTGGAGAACCCTAGGTAAAAAAATAGTAAGAAAATGAAAGAGGAAGGGGTAGGACCTTTATTATCAGGGGGTGGGGTCAGCTGGTTGATGAGAACAAGCAAAAAGCTCATATTCTGAATGCATACTTTTTGTCTGTCTACACAAATGAGGAACCAGCTAATGAAGGTTTCCTTATTAATAGTCCTAATTCTAATAATACATCTAATGATGCATGGTTCACATATGATGAAATTCAAAAGAGACTAGAACATATTAAGATAAACAAAGGTCCAGGCCCAGATGGGATTCATCCCAGGGTAATTAACAAGCTTAGCTCTGTGACTGCCAAACCTCTCTACTTAATTTTTCAGGATTCATTGAGGTCTGTCATGGTGCCGAGAGACTGGCAAATTGCTAATGTGTGCCGCTATTCAAAAAGGGATCCCATTCTCAGTCTCAAAACTATAGGCCAGTTGGTCTGACATCGGTGGTAGGAAAGCTTTTCGAAGGAATTATAAAGGAATTATAAAGGATACTGGACTTCATAGCAAATAACAATACTATGTGCCAGCATGGTTTTATGTGTAATAGATCTTGCCAGACCAACTTAATTTCATTTTATGAGAAGGTAAGCAGAGACCTCAATTCTGGGATGGCTGTGGATGTGATTTACTTAGACTTTGCTAAAGCATTCAATACAGTGCCACACAGAAGGTTACTGGTTAAATTAAGGAATGTTGGCCTGGAACATAGTATTTGCACCTGGATAGAGAACTGACTAAAATATAGACTACAAAGGATGGTGGCAAATGGAACATTTTCTAATTGGACCATTGTTGTTAGTGGGGTACAGCAGGGCTCTGTACTGGGTCCCTTGCTTTTCAACTTGTTTATTAATGACCTGGAGGTTGGCATTGAAAGTACAGTTTCTATTTTTGCAGATTATACTAAATTGTGCAGAGCTATAGGTTCCATGCAGTATGCTGCCACGTTGCAGAGTGATTTGTCTAAGGTGGGAAACTGGGCAGCAAACTGGAAAATGAGGTTCAATGTTGATAAATACAAGGTTATATTACTTTGGCAAAAATAATATCAATGCAAGTTATACGATAAATGGCAGTGTGTTGGGAGTTTCCTTAAGTGAGAAGGATCTTGGTGTTTTTATAGATAACAAGTTGTCTAATTCTGGGCAGTGTCATTCTGTAGCTACTAAAGCAAATAGGGTTCTGTCCTGCAGAAAAAATGGCATAAACTTAAGGGATGAAAACATAATTATACCTCTTTATAGATCCCTAGTTAGAGCTCAGCTGGAGTATGCAGTGCAGTTTTGGACCCCAGTCCTTAGGAGGGATGTAAATGAGCTGAAGAGAGTGCAGAGACGTGCAACTAAACTGGTTAGAAGGATGGAAGACTTAAATTATGAGGTTAGACTGTCGAGGTTGGGGTTTTTTCAGGAAAACACAAATACATTAGAGGACATTTTAGACAAATATCAGGGGAGCTTTTTACCCATAAAGAGGATCACCGCTCCAGAGGCCACCCCTTCAGACTAGAAGAAAAGGACTTTCATTTGAAGCAGCGTAGGTGGTTCTTCACAGTGCGGTTGTGGAATGCACTGCCGGTTGATGTTGTGATGGCTGATTCTGTTGATGCTTTTAAAAGGGGACTGGATGATTCTTTGGACAGACATAATATCAAAGGCTATTTTGATACTAAACTCTATAGTTAGTATAGCTATGGGCATATATGTTTTTTATGAAAGAGTGGAGGGGTGTGTATATGGATACTGGGTTTTAATTGGGTTGAACTTGATGAACTTTGTCTTTTTTCAACCTAATTTAACTATGTAACCATGTAACGAAGTCCCAAGCATTCCTAGTCCCATACCTGGACTATCATCCAGTTCATTTTAGGATCTCTGTATAGAATAATATAAGATGTATTAATGTTCCAGCTTTTTTGTTTTGTTCCAGTTGAAACAAAATAAATACATATGTAACTATGTAACTATATGTCAATATAGTAGTATTGTTATTTTTTTAAAAAATTCTGGCAAAACTGGTACATTATTGGAAAATAGTTAAAAAGTGATTATTTTTTTTGTCATGAGTGTAGTTAACTGGAATGATAACTGATAGGTAATCCTGTTATTCCTCCCCAGAACCCCTGTGGTTGGCCCCATTCTGATTTTGTAAGAAATTAGTTTTGTCAGAAATGTGACTAACTTCATTGTCCAGAAAGGACTATTGTCTAAAGGAGAATGTTCTTTTCTTACTGTGTATTAGTATAATATTCTATTTTATCCAGGTAGACCATATGAGAACATAGGCTTTTACTATAGGCATTGACCAGAGTTAATGCAGTTGATAGCAATCACAGAGAGAAAAGTAATTTTTTTATCCCTGTTTCTTTTCCCACACATAGGAGCACATTTACTAAAGGGCAATTTTAATTCACCAAAATGGCAATTCTTCACAACATGTCTTTTTACTGAAACGCAAATAAAAATTAGCAAAAAATCCTCAATGTTAGAGAACTTTTGCCGTTTTGCCAGGTGAATTTTTGTGCTAACGAAGAAGCAAAAAATGTGGTTATTAAAAATGTGAATGTTTCTATTCATTACCCTTTTCTCCAAAGCCTATTTCCTCTGCTCCGCTAACATTTTGTCATATATAAAGTGTCATGATTAGTATAAGTTGCAAATGTCAAACATATTTTAGACTACTGTATTGTTAATTAGTGAGCATTTAACATATGCTGATGCCATCCTCCCACAAAGAATGTTATACACAATGCTCAAATGAATGTAAATAAACAATGTGATTTTAACCTGTTCATTGTGTTTAATTACAGTCATTAACATACAGTATGTTGAGGGTTTGTCCATGCATGAATGCACTCAGATCTTGCAATCCCTTTTTTGCAATGTGTTCTAATAGCATATCAGTGTTTTTGATCTATAACAATAATGTTTGGTTTCAGCTGACAACAGAGTGTTCAATGGAGTTTTTGGTTAAAGATTTTTTTATAAATCTCCTGAGACTTTATAACACTATTCAATAAATGTTTACAATATTTTTTACATATATTTAACATAAAATGTTTCATTGTAATAAAATATACCATTTTTATTCAAAACAACATGAATTATTTGTTTAACATCTTCAACAGTGGAGCTGATGTGTGACACATTTGGCAGCTTTTTTTTGGCAGATTTCTGTGTGAAGTGAGCACCAACACTCAAGCTTTTGGTGCATGTGCAGTTGGAGCAAGAAAGCTCCATAAATTACTGAAGAGATAGACAAAGATCCAAAAGATTTAGAAGCTACTGAAAATGTTGCTCCTGAGCTACACTTCCCTACTCTGTAGATATGTATATATAGATTAGTGTGGCTGCACAGGACACTTTTTATACTAGAAAACTATGCAGGCAGGAAGCAGGGAAGGGGTCAGTGGAGGGTGGTGAATGGGGGCTTTTAGTTGTAGGGGGTTTATAGCTCCTTTAAGAAGGAGGCAAAACGCATTATTATAAGTAGAATGATTTCATAATAATCTAATATTTTATGGGTGTAGCTATTATAATTAGTGTGTTAGTTACTTTGCATGGGCTCTCTTATCAGCTCTACTGGTTTCTTTTACATATGGTGGAACAAATGAATATGAAAATATTAATATGGTGGAACAAATGAGTGATTTACACATTAAGTACTTAAAAAAAACATTTTCAAAGACTTCCAAAATATTTATTTAACTATAGGGTGTTGGAAATGTACAATGTGCCCGTAACATTTTAACTTATCCTAAATTTCTCACAGCATATTATTTAATATTATATAAGTTGTTGTCCCCAGGTTCCCCTGGTTGTGGTCTTCTGTAAATAGAACAAAGTTGGGTAGTTCTGTCACTTGACCAAATTGGATCAAGGTAATTATAAAATTGCCCATTTTAAATTTTTTGTATGTTTGCCAAAACAAATACCAAAATATTGCAAAAAATATACTATTCCTTGTCTTGTTGGTATTATCAGTGCCAGTACAGAATCCATTAGATACTATCTTTGTTGACAATTAGAGCACTAATTGTACAGTAGATTTTCACGTTAAATACCTCATTTTATAATAAGCACTTATTATGGAGTAGGCAGCTGGAAGTTCAAGTTCTTCATTTAAACTTTCCCCTTCAAGCCATTTACCTTAAATATGTAAGCTTTACTCATTATCCCTCTTTTAATTTCTCAGCATGACTGTATCTTAAAAATCAATCATCATAACATTGTACAAATTCATAGCCATAAATTCATCCCAGAACAGTAAAAATGAATCATGTTACATCAACAAAATAAATAACTATGCATTTATCATGAAGTAGTGAAATTCTCTCAACTCAAACAGGCAAAATCATCTTCATTAAAAACATATCTACTCAAAAATATTTGTAATGTTATTCAGTTAAATAATATTGCATTGCCCTATAAAATTTGCGTTACAGTTTTTATTCCAACCATTGCCTTAACCAATACATATTTCAAGAAATTAGTATATACTTATATTTCTACTGGGTGTCTTTTTGTACCTGAATATAGAACTGGCTGAAGGATAAATTACAATGACTGGTGGTAAATGGAGCAGTTTCTAATTGGATCAGTGTTGTTAGTGGAGTACTGCAGGGTGATTTGACTAAATTGGATAAATGGGCCTCAAATTGGAAAATGAGGTTCAGTGTTGATGAATGCAAGGTTATGCACTTTGGCAAAAATAATATAAATGCAAGTTATAGACTTAATAGCAGGGTGTTGGGGGTTTCCTTTATTAAGAAAGGGAACAAAGGGAACGCAAATACCAGAAGGGGTTTAAGGCAAACTCCACTAAAGCAGTAAGTGCCTCATGTGCTGTTGATGCACACACATATCGCCAGAAGAAATATATAAAGCAGTAACGTGGAATTCGTTCTAAACGTTTCTGAAACATTATACTGTAAATTAGACATGAGTTCAATGTCAGAGTCAAAATTTGGACATGGTGTCCTAGGGGCAGTCCAAAGATAAAATAAAAAAGATTTGGCATGTATTATTTTTTCTAAAACCCTCCATATTGAGATTGAAATACAGCTGCCTCGTGTTAATGATGCCATATTAACAAGGGAAAGAAGAAAATTAATACATACATACCGAAATTTTCTTTCATAGTTAATAGTAGACAAGAGGCGAGGGGGAGGGGCAATACTATATAGGCAGGGACTAAAGAGTCTTGATTGCTTGGAATGTGCTCTGTCCAATTTGGTATAAGGGGTCGAGATTACCCTCTTGTAAATGATGCCATCCTTTAACCAGGAAAAGAAAATTTGGGAAGTATGTATTAATTTTTTTTTTCTCCTGTTTCACTCTGCGTTGTTGTCATATATCGACCACCAGGACCAACCGCACAACTTTGCTGCCTGGCTCCCTTACTTTCTTTCATCGACCACCCCATCCTATCATATAAGGTGACTTTAATATACCCGTTCACAACATTAACAACCCTTCTGTCTCTAAACTTCTTTATCTAACATCCTCCCTAGGCTTATCTCTCTGCTCAGACTCTCCCTCTCACTCCAATGGTAACGCTCTCATATTTACTAGACTCTGTTCAACCACCAATTTTACTAACTCACTGTTTCCCTCTTTGAACACAATGTACTCACACTTCACCTGTCACAAACTCCCTACTCACCCCCTGCTATTCCCCAAACTTACCCTGACTTGCAAGCTCTAGATGTGTTACATCTCTCTTCTTCCTTTGACTCTCTTCACTCTAATATCTTGGCCATCTCTTGTCCTAATATGGCTAACTCTGTCTACTACAGCACACTCACCACTGTCCTCAATGAGCTTGCGCCTGCAAAAACTGAACTTGCAAGACCCAAACCACTTCCACCTTGGCATACTGCTTACACAAAAGCACTCCAAAGAGACTCGTATAGACTCGAGACTCCTATAACACCAGCTTTTCCCAAGCCAAACAAACATATTTTACTTCACTCAACTTTCTTTCTAAAAACTTTTCTCCACCATTAATACTCGCCTTTTCCCTTCTCCACCCCCTCCATGCACATCTGTCTCTGCTCAAGATATTGCTGAGCATTTCAAAAACAAAATTGACAGTATAAGAAGCAACATTACAGTAATCAACCCCCCCCCTTAGACTTCCATTACCCTCCCTCCACACTCCTCAGTCTCTCCTGTGCTCCTTCACCCCTGTCACTGATGAGGAAGTCTCAAAACGATTGACCACACCTTACTACCTGCCCTCTTGATTCTATTCCTCCAAAACTTCTTCACAATGCCAGTACCTGTCTAATAAAAGCCTTAAATTATCTATTTATCTCTTGTAATGTTATTCAGTAAAATAATATTGCATTTGCATTTATATTTATCTCTAGCTCTCAATGGGAAGCTTTCCTTCTCAACTAAAACATGCCATTGTCACCCATTCTGAAAAAATCGCTTTCTTGACCCCGCCAATCTTGATAACCTCCAGCCTATCTCTCTGCTACATTTCATCTCTAAACTACCTAGTCTACAACGACTAACCTCATTCTTCTCTGACAATTACCTGCTGGACCCCTTACAATCTGGTTTTAAGCAATAACACTCTACTGATACTGCCCTAACCCAACTAACTAATGACCTTTTAACAACTAAAGCAATCACTTCTCACTACTAATACAGTCTGATCTCTCTGCTGCATTGACACTGTGGACCATCCAGTTCCTCTATTCACTTGGCCTTCGTGACACGGCCCAGTCCTGGTTCTCTTCTTACCTCGCTAATCATTCCATCATTGTCTCATATAACAGAGTAGCATCTTCTCCCCTTCCTCTTTCTGTTGGGTTCCCTCGAGGATCTGTCCTGGGCCTATTATTATTCTCCCTCTATACTTCCTCCCTCTATAAACTAATCAACTCATATGGTTTCCACTACCACCTTTATGCTGATGACATTCTTTCTCTCCTCTCCTGATCTTCACCCAGAACTCAGGTCTCCTCTTGCCTGTCCACTATTTCTACTTGGATGTTGCAATGCTACCTTAAATTAAACCTCTCTAAAATGGAAATGGTTCTCTTTCCTCCAACTAACCCCATTAACATCCCGAAAGTATCCATCATAGCTAACAACCCTATGATCAACCCATCTCCCCAGGCCCGGGCCCGTGTTTTCCTAGATTCTGTCCTGTCCTTCACTCTTCATATCCAATCACTTATTAAATTATGCCACTTCCACCTAAGGGACATATCCAAAATACAACCATTTATCACCCAAGATGCTGCCAAAATTCTTATTCACTCTCTCGTCTTATCATGTCTACACTACTGTAACTCTCTTTTAATTGCCCTTCCAGAGACCGCCACCTCTCCAGTCCATAATGAACACTGCCATGAGGCTCATAAACCTAAGGAACTGGTCATCCTCTGCCGTGCCACTCTGCCAATCCCTACACTGGCTTCTGCTACCTTTGAGAATAAAATTCAAATTAATGACCCTGACATTCAAAGCACTTCATAACTCTCCCCCACCCTACATCTCCAAACTCAACTCTATATACAGTACTCACCCAACCTCTTACTAATCTCCTCTACTGACCTGCTACTCAACTCTTCTTTCTTCACATACTCACATTCAAGACTTTGCATAGGGCTGCACCCCACCTCTGGAATTCTCTCTCATAGTCTGTCTGACTTTCTGCTTTCAAAAGATCTCTTAAAACACACTTATTTAGAGAAGCCTATCTTCACTCTGCTTAAATACCTCATGCAATATGATATGTAGTACTACATCTCTCACTCACTTAATTCTGATCTTGCCCACTCCCATGCCTTGAGTTTTATTGCCTTCTATTTAGAATGTAAACTCTTTTGCACAAGGCCTTCCTCACCTTTTGTACCGTTATTGGTTGTGATGTATTTAACTCCATATGTTCTATGCATGTAATTAATGGGATTTAATTGTATAAACACATTTCCTTTGCAGCTCTTCAAAATATGCTGGTGCTATATAAATATGTTAACAATAATAATATCTTTAAATGAATGCATATTCTCCTGACCTACGAACAGTGCAGCAGGAAAAATGTACTTCTTTATTACCCTTATTAATTTTTAATACTTGTTCTCCATTAAATGTTCTTTCAAAAAGTTAATCTTTTAACAAATACAGTAGAGTGTGAAAATAATATCACTATATACAGTACAAGCAGCAGGATTGTTGATGCTCTAGATGAATCAAACTAAATTCAAGTTAAACAAAGGGCTAAATGTTGTTGGTGAAGTGTTTGGTGAGTGTTCTTTTTAGAAAAAACTAAGGCCACATACCATCCAGTGTTCAAAACAGATTTTATTTAAAAAAGGGCTAAAGAAAAATGATTAAGCTGCAAGAAAGGTATGAATGCTCTCAGATGCAAAGGAGCACTGTCCAAGCTGGGATTGTTTAGTTGAAGAGGCAATTAAGGGGAGATATGATAACTGTGTAAAGGAGAACATATATATGAAAGGAGAACATATACTAAACTATGTAAAGCTTTATTTACTAGCAGATACTTGCATTGATCACAAGGGCATTCTTTGAGATTAGATGAAAGAAGGTTTTATGTAAATATGCAAAAACATTTTTATAGAGAGAGAGCTGTAAGGCTTTGGAATTTTCCCTCTGTAGTGATTGTAATAATAGGCACAGCAGCTTTAAGAAGGGTTTGAATGTTTTTTAGAAAGTAATAAAATAAAGGGTTACTGAAATTAAATCAGCACAAAGCTGATCAGGAAACAATCTTTCCCCTCTATGAGGCAAATTGGAGATGTTCCAAATTTCCAATATTAATGATGACTAGTGATGGGCGAATCGGCAGCGTTTCACCGAATTTTTCTCTTGAAATTCTCGAAAAATTTGTGAGACGCCTCCACATCATGTTTTTGACGCAGGCATCCAAAACAGTGTTTCATGAATTTAATCGCCTGCGATCAATCGCGGGAGTTTGCCGCAAATTCGTTGCAGGCGAATAAATTCGCCCATCACTAATGATGACGTGCAACATATCAATGATTCTATGTTTTGCAGAAATTCCATTTAAAACTGTAAAATAAATGGAAAAAAAATGATAACTATTACCTAATAATAATGGAGCAGTTACGATTTTGGGTTTAAGGAGACTTATCTCTATGTAAAAATAACTTAAATACACATAGAAAAGGTGAACTGATTAAATATGCTTAATTTAAATTTTAATAGAGAAATCTTGGGTAATCAATCACAATTAACAACTTCTGACTACCTCCTATTTTTCTTCTCTTTTCTTTAAAGGCATTCGAACAATTTGAACTAAAACTTAATTATCTCTTTTCTTAATCAAAGATGTACAATTCTCATTCTAATTAGGAAAATGCATTATTCAAAAATACGGCTATTGAGTCAATGCTGAGTAGGTGGAAAGCAATTTGTCATAACATGGTGGAAATGAGGAGAAAAGCTCTGAATTAGACAAGTGAAATTCCTTAGCCTTGCTTTTTTTCACAGGTATCGGTTTATTTTATTTTGGATAACAACCAGCCTTTTCCAAGTAATGTCTTTCCAACTGAAACAACTGAAACCCTAGCTTATTTTCTCCCCATCAGTTACCTCCACTACCCCCCATCCAACCTCCCTTGTATTCTTCTGTTATTTCTTATCAGTTTTAGCTGATTCGGGACATAGATTAAACTTTGCATGCTCCTGGAAGATCCGTGTCAGCAGTCTAATCAAAGAAGATCAGAAGACAGGGGAAGAGGACACATTTGAACTCTGCTGCTCAGCTATACATATGTATATCAGTTGGCACAATAGGGAACTTTTTAACAGAATATATGTTGCAGGGCAAATTAGAGGGGGACTAAGGATGGGCAAGCAGGCCCAGACTCGCAATCTGTCAGTTCGTGCAAATGCCCAAAGGGTCGCCCCATTTAGTGGTGAAATGGGATGAAGCAAGCATTTTAGGACAGCATCAAAATGCTTGCTCCAGTGTGTGCTGCCACATACTCTCTGCATATGATATCCGCAAATCAAAAGAGGCTGCATTCAGACTTCCATGCTGCCCACATATCAGTCATCAGTCTCTGCTCTCAAGGCTCAGCCATCCTTCCCCAGCCATCCAGTCTCTCTCCTCAAAAAGCATTTTAGGAACAATCTCAGGAAAAAAACTCCGGTATGCCCTCACCTAAAAAAGCATAATGCTAAAATTCTTTCTGTACAATAGAGTTAGTCAACCTTCTGGGCCGTCCATATGAGCGTGGTTTGATTTATTCCTTAAACGTAGGGATTTCTTTTAAGTTACGTCACAGTTGATAAAACACATTCAACTCAATGGGCAGAGTATAAAATTTCCATTTACACTGTTTTATTTAATAGCGCTGATTGTTTACCACAGAACTTTACATGCAATATACAAATATTGTTATAGAGGATTTGCACATGTTATGGTATACTCCAACTCCTTAATGTCCCTAAGCACTGCCTTTTAGTGCCTCAGTCACACAGCTCCAATTTATAGTGTATAAGCAATGGTTGTTGGTAACAGATTTGAGGATGTAACTGGTTAAGCCACAGTGCTAGGGCAGGACTATACAGTTTCAGCCATTACTGGGTGCCAATTGTGTTGTATTGGAGCAAATACACAGCAACCTTGGCATGGATTCTGTCAGATGGCAAAGGAAAGTGTGAGGTGTTGGTGTTGCTGCGGCTATACCCAGTCACCACAGTCATCTTCAGCAGCCTGCTGAGAGATATTGACTCTTATGAGTCTTATGAATGTATAAAATGTAAAGTTTGGTGATACCTTTTATTAACTGAATAAGTAACAATTACAAGCACACAGGCCCCTTCGTCAGGCTAAATACAAATGAACATTGAAAAGGCACATTATATATGCAAATAGATCACTGAAAAAGGGTTTATGGGCAATGAATGAAGTTACAGATAGACAGTGATAACTTGTAGAAGGTAATAAAAGTAATTAGGGTGGGTTGTAAATAGTCATGGGGTCTGGATTCAGTCAGGTCAAATATTTTGAACTAGACTAAGACAGAGTGGGGTAAGGTTAACACAACAGTGGATAATTAGGAATTAGAAACTAAACAAGTGAAGATTCAGATAAGGGTTCCACTGGGTTGGATAGCATATGGAACTAGAACTTCACACTTCACATTCCCTTACCAGACTGTAACAAACTGAAAATGGGAATAGTGACCTGTAGAGAAAGGAATATTCCAGCCCAGATATTGGTAAGTCCCAAAGGTGAAGACTTTAGCTTTAGTCAAGGAAGCAAGGGAGTTATGGTCAGGGTTTTTCTGAAGTTATAGCAATACAGGGGTCCTGCAGGTTAGCTTGAGAAAAGGTATTTATTCTGCCACATACCACTTGTGCACCCTGTATACAAGAAAGCTATGAAGGGGAAGAGCATTACAGGCTTGACCTTCTGCCCAAAGACTTTGCTAAACGATCATGCCCCTCTGCTAATCCAGAACCCTTGCTTGGCTCCTCTCTTTTTAAGGTAATTAGCATCCAATTAGCTGAGGGCTCCTCCCAAGGTGAAAGGTGGCTGTTAGAGGCAGAAGCAAGAGCCGAGACCAGGGATCCCAGCACTGGTTCTGGATTTTGGGTGCCGTTCGTGACAAAAGGAAAGAGAGTCAAGGCTGACAACCCTGAGGATTAAGGAGGGAGACCAAAGACCTGAGAGTGGAGGGCTGAGAGACGATGACTGATAGCTAAGGAGGAAGGGGTGAGAAGGGAGACGTTCTCCTGATGTTGTCCCATATACAGTAGTAGTCATGCCCGGCTCCAAGCTCCAGGTTGAGGGGAGGAGGAGAGGTTTGTGTGTGATCACCTACTGTGAAATACCCACAATTTTCTGTCAGCCTCAGCAAGACTATAGGACACTGTTTGTTGTCTGGTTTGAGGAAGGGAGTCTGTTACTTCAAAAACACACAAACATCACTTGGGTCCCTTTATTTGGTCTAGAGGCTGTTTAGATGAAACCAGATATCCTATCTACACTCATTGACATTAAAACAAATATTTTATTTAAGTTAATTGACCCAATATATAAATGTGTAGAGGAGCAGTGTGTTTTCATGTGGGCTGCTAGTTTTTTGCTAGGACTGCTTTTTATTCCCAGTCCGGCCCTGTAAGCAAGATTTAGTTCTCCTTTAAAGCATAGTTTGCGAACGCCTTGAATGCAGAGTAAATAATGATTGGTGAGGTTGGGTGATAACCACACACAAGAATTTGTTAAAAATGCACCTCTTTAATATTAAAAATCACAAAAGGTTTACAAGTTAAAATTTACCAGCTTCCCAGAGATTGGTTTATAGGGTTCATAGAATGGGTTAACTTCTTTACATATCGATAAAGTAAAAAATATATACTTTTTTCCTTTTTAAAAAATAAAACACTGTAAAAGAGAACAAAATTACATTTTATTGTTCTGGAACCATAGTTGGTCACAGAGATATAATGTAGTCATTTGTATATTTCACCTATAATTCCTTAGGTTAGGGTAAATCCTCTAATTTTGGTTTTGAAACAATGCTTTGTGTGTAGCATGAGGTTTGTGAATACTTTTTGTTTTAAGAAGACTCTTGGTGTGTGTCTTGCATTATGAAATGGGTCTTTGGCTCCTTTTAGTCTATCTCACCTTAAAATGCTTCTGATTATTTGAAAAATAAGCACATATGCTGCTTGCAAGAGAAAAGGTAACATCTGACCTCATACATAATCAGCCATGTGGGTCGGTCCAATTTTAGGGTGCACACAAGTGGTGATTCCAGTGATTCCAGGTGTTAATTGATTTCCTTCAGTTTTATGGATTTGTTTGTGTGGGCTAGGGCTAGCAATAACAACTTTTAATAAACTAGAGAACTCAGTTGAAGAAAGTTGAAGAAGAGGCTCACGTTGTCGTGTTTGCTGAAAAGTACCTTGGAATATGCAGTTTTCTGCTAACAGGAGCACCAGCCTGACGTATCAGGGTAGTGATTACAATCACTGGTGGGGGGGGTGCCTAAAATGTGTCATCTCCCAGTGAGTTTCCTTCTTTAAATCATGCAACTTAGTTAACATTAAGTGCAATCTACTGTTTTATTATTACAGAGAATAAGAAAAACATTTATAAAATTAGAAATATGCACTCTATGGGAAATGGCATTCCCATAATGCACAGCTTTATGAATAACCAGATAAGGGATCCTATAACTGTAAAACATTATCATAACTGACATTTTTTTATTAGGAAAATACAGATAATTTTTAATTAACAAATTTCAAGCCATATTAATCTAACGAATGTATAATTTGTAGTCTCAATCACTTGTGTTAGTTGATTAACATGTCTGGGCATCATTCACCATGTATTGGCAATTCAAATTATCGCTTAAATAATACATGCAAGTAATTCAGCTTCTTGTCTTGTTTTCCTTTCCATCATTTGACACATAATTAATTAACATTCATTTATTAAATTATTCATGTTTGCTTTCATTTTTTATTGAAATGACTAAATTGAAGAAAGTACTAAATTATTTCATTTTCTCAAGTTCTCAAATAAGTAAAAATTTATTCAGGAGTGTTTGATATGAATATTATTTTTACATGATATTAAATGTTACAACATTCAGTGGAAATTTTGTCAGACAGCTCTATTTTATATGAGACAAATTATAGGAGCAGAAATTTCAAACAATGGAAACAATGGAATAATTTTATTAAAGTAGATATATGCACTTGCTTCAAACATTAAAATCAAAGACTAGGATTATTTTAGATAGATACATAAGAAACCTATGTTTTTCTCCCCAAAACATCACTTTTAAAAGGCTGAAACCCGACAGACAAGTTCATACTACATAAGGAAAGCTACATCAACATTAGTGGGGATAGAAGTGCAGACAATTATTCATACACTCAACTCCCTGCACAATATTTATCTTGGAGTCATTGTCAGGTTTACAATGGGGAGCCGCTGTAAACCAGGGGATCCACTCCATGGGGAGTGGATATGGTGTAAGCCCCAGGGTGTAGCCATAGACAACTGGAGGAGGCATGGTGAAATAGAAGATTTAATGGTGTTAGTGAAATAACAGAAAAGTTCAACCAAAGTCTTTACAAAATGCAGGGAACAAGCAGGAACAAGGAATCCGGGTAACACAAACCAAGGTGAAGAATCCATGTAACAAGACAAGGTGGTGGGACAAGAATCTCAAGAACAAAGTAAATCAGGAACAAGGTATCTTAAGGCAGGGTTGGCAGGTCATCCACGAAGACTAGAAACAAACAATGACTCAGCCCTGAGCAAAGCTCAGGGTGTGGTATTTAAAGGGTGATGGTTAGAGATAGGGAACAGGTAGGGGTAATGAGGTTGGAAGGAGAACAGGGAGGAGAACACACAAGAACAGGACAAATATGCAAATAACAAAACAACAACAAGAGATCAGGATCAGCCCCAAGAGCCCCCAGTGGCTCACATGGTAAGAGCAAGTCCAACTAAGAGTTCAAGTCCTGGGCTGATCCTGATGTGTGCAAAGGTGCCCAAGCAATGATGACTGGCAGCCCCTACATGCCTATATATATCAACAGGAGGGCTTGATTGTCAAATTACCTGGAGGGTGGATGCCTCACTGTTTTAAGATCTGAAACTGAAGGGCCCCAATGGGGCAACCTCACCAGCTGCCACTTTTTACATGTCCCAGAAAAACCGAGACCCTGTGGTTCAATGTATCAGCAGATAATCTTCTGTACAGCTCCTTACTAGTCAACCCTGTAGCTGTATTCAACAATCCACATATCAATAAAGGGGTAAGCCTAGATGACTACACACTGATTTGCTAAACTGCAGCAAAGGAGACAAACCCTCTCCAGGAAACATTACGCAACTATAGAACATCTATTTCTTCCTGATTTGAGATTAAAAAATCCTTCTAAGCATGAGTATCCTGGCTATTGACCAGTGTCAGCATTTTTTATACTATAAATATCTTGCACTAACCTATGATACACAAGTAAGAATGTTGGCACGTTACAATTCCAATTTAGATTTCCACTCACATCATCATATCTCAACTCTGTTATTTTATGCTGAAGCATTAACTGTTGCACCAATACCATTTCTTGCTATTGTAGTTGTGGCTCTTACAAACATTTCTGCTGACTACACATAGACCCAGTGCCTAAACCCACAGCGTCTCTACCAAAAACCATTTAACATGTTCCTTACATGCCAGTCTACTAGACTTACTTTTGCGCTCTTACCTTAAACTTAACTGATCAGAACATGCACAGACACAAGTATTGACAAATGGGGTTGCATAACATACCCCAGGCTGAGGTTTAAGCCCTCCAAATTGGCTCTTCATCCACTGGAGAAATAAAAATTATATAAATTATCCAGTGTAAAATCCATTTACACTGGATTTACACCTAAGACTCCCCTTTGGATGCATATTCTGGGATTTGCAATACTTGGATTGACTTTGATATCAGTACAAGCCATATCCCACAAATGTCACTGGGGATTGCAGACTTCCACAACTTGTTTGCGGTATTAACACCTCATTGCACTACCCTTGCATAGTTATCTGATACCAAATAATGCCCTCCATGCAGATGGACAGAGGGAATTAAAAGATTCTTCCCTCTGCTATAAGGAGGAAGGGAAGAAAAAAAGTAACCTTCTGTAGCATTGTGGTGGTGCTGCTGCTTATAGCCTAGAAGGATCTCAACTGTTTATGCACACCAAATATTGGTAGATCTGCCTATCTATGCCTACACCTAACTACCTCAAACCCTTCCCCCCTTTTTTCTTCATTTTTATATTTAGATGTGGTTCAAAATGTGATATTTCCGATGCAATTCATCCAGCTTATAGGTGGCTTCATCTAATATTGTCATTTGGTAAACTTTTAACAAAAATTATGTGCTTTTGACCAAGTGCTAGTGATAGATATGTGCTTTTAATTATGACCCACACATATTTTGACACTCTACGTGGTGTAAGTCAGGAATTCTTTACTCTCTGTACTGCTACTGACTTTGAAACTTTGCAACTAGCTTTCTAAATCAGCTAAGTTAAATTCTATAATAGCTTTGGCAAGTACATCACATTCATTCCTGATTGCCTATGTATGGACAGGCGCCTGACATACAGAAATGGGTAAACACAAACACATAGTATCTAAAAAAGTAATCCAAAAGCCAACCTGATTCCCAAATAGCTGAAGAATCAGGACAGGGTCCCACACTGACTCCTGTGCTGGATCAAAGGGAAACTGCTAAGAATGAAGCACAACATCTTTAAGTCTTCTAACAGCCTACTTTGAGCAGAAATTTGATGGCCTTCAGCAGACCATCAATACTACATTAGGTAAATTACAAGCCAATACCCAATGTTTAGATGTGGTAGAACAAAGAATTAGTTACAATGCTACTGCACTTACAAAACCTGGTCAGTGTGCAAAAGCAACTCATACATGATCTCCAGGATAAAGTTGATGATCTGGAAAACAGAAGCAAGAGGAATAACCTCCTCTTCATTGATATCCCAGAAACAATTAAACAAATTACCAAAAAACGTGGTAGTAGAAATATGCCAAGCCGTGCACATTCAACCTCTCCCTCTAACAAATAATAAAAGGGCACATAGGCTTGGCCTTCAAAGTTGGAACAAACATTACAGACCTACACCAGTTCTGCCTAAATATCTTACACATATTGAAAAGGAACAGGTGCTTTAGCATGCCTATAGAAAACAAAAAACATCTTACCATTCAGGGTCATCAAATATTGATTTTCCAAGACTTCTCTACTCTTATATAAACAAAATATATGGTTTGTATTGCAATAACCAGCAAAACTGAAAGTTTCACATGACGGTCAAAATACACTCTTTGACAAGCCACAAGAAGCAAACAAAAGTGCATTTTGATTAGCATAGGGATAGTTAATTGATTAATTCTTAATAATGATGGGCGAATTTATTCGCCAGGGGCGAATTCGCGGCGAATTCCCGCAATTCGCCGCCGGCGAATAAATTCGCGAAATGGCAGAAAAAATTCGCCGCCAAAAAATTCGCCGGCAAAAACGAGTCGCACGTCGTTTTTGACGCGACGCGCCGAAAATTACACGACGCGCGCCGAAAATGACGCAATATATGGACAAACAATGCCTGTTTTGTTTAAAGGGTAAGGCATTTTTAGTAGCTGTATGCATACAATGTCTCAATGTCTTAAATATATTGATAATGGTTTGAGTGCAGAGGACCTCTTGTATTTGTCTGATTAATAATTTGTCTGATTAATAATTGTCTGATATAATAGTAAGTTAATTGAGTCACTCAGTAACAACTATTCACGACAATACATCATTTTCTCTTTTCCTCAAACATTTTAGGCTATTGGTGCAGTCAGGGTTCTAAAATGGATCCAATATACCGTATGTTACAGTTCTCACTTTCTGAATAAGTTGTTCTATTTTAGATAGGAGCAGCAATATGCAACATAAACTTTATTGATTGTTATTGCGCCTGCTGACAGCAGGGCCGCAAAAACTTGAAAAGAAAAAAAATGTTATAAGGCAAAATGTTTATTTGGTTTACTGTTGTTAATGTTTATGGTTATGAGCCAAAATGTACCTGTATCACAGACAAAACACAGGCAGTTTCTACAGCCTCTCTTAGGAACTTCACTACAAGACAAGCCCCTTAATTTTGTAAATATGGCATATTCACATCTCTAAACACAATTTAAATTCATGCCACATGCTCCTTTACACATAATGAAGAATTTCAAAATGTCAAGCCAACTAACCCTTTGTGGGATGGGCAGTAGCAGGCCTCTTAACGGTAAAGCATGTAGTCAATACTCAATTACGGAGACCCTTGACTTTTCATGAAATAATGGAAATAATTGTAATGTGTTGGAATAGTCACTAGGCAATAGTGTTAATGCAATATCAGTTTAGTTAAATGTGACTGGTGTGTAATGATGATAGAGCGCACAGGGTATAAGAAGGGAGGACACACCCAGGACGGGGTTCTTCTTCTCCTGGACATCGGCTGGATCAGTGTCAGGTAGAGTGAGGATCTATTGTAAGAAGTACTAGGCATTTCAGCTAGATAGGGTGATAGCTAGTATAAATAGCCCAGACCCCAACAAGGAGGTATTGGCCTAGGGGCCAAGGCTAAGCCAAGATGGTGTGGAAGCGACAATTTAGGGACAGTGCTAATAGCTCAGATGCAATTTGACTTGTTCCGCTTCACCACCGGTTGAAATTCGCCAAAACGCATTCAAGTCTATGGATGCCATTTCTCAGGCGAAACTTAGAGAAAAAAATGACAAAAGGATATGCTTTTATATGACTGAACTGGCTGTAGAAATATTCCAGTTCATACCATACAAAACAACAGAGGTAACTCAGTGCTGCATGATCCCTGAGCTCACCCCTGCTAACTTATTTCATGCCACTGGTGCTTCATTAGAAAAAGTACCCTCCTCTGTTGAAGCACACAAATGGTTAGGAGGGAATTTATGCATTAGAGCACTTTAGCAGTCTGTGCTTGCACATACATTCATATTTAGATGACAAGGAAACACCTGGTGCAACTTATCATCAATCTTTATTATGATTTGTGTGAATCATCAATACAGTATGTTGGAATTTGTTCACAAACATCAATTTCCAACAAAAACAAATACTTTTAAATATGTAAAATCATTTGATATTTCTGTATTGTTTTATTATATAAGCAAAGTAACACTTCATAAATTATACTCAAAGCACTAATTTCCTTTTCTTGAGGAAACATTGTAAATTAGCTGAAATTTCCTTTCCCCACTAGAAAAGAAATGTAACTACACTAATGCATTTCTCCTATTCCATAAGTGTTATTAATGCCCTCTTTAATAGTACTTAGTTCACCAGTAACGGCTCTTTTCTCCTTTTAATGTCTTGTGAACTAAAAATACAATTAGAAATGCAAACTATTAAATCTCCCTTTTCATCAAATTTCATATAATATATTCCCAAACGTATAAATATGTTACTAACTCATACAGAATGCAGTATTACAATTTCAGTGAAAAGCATAGTGACCATTCTTGTCTCTAAGTTCATAAGTATAATTGCCTATATAAACTTAATAATTCAAATATGTTAACACACTTCCAGAAATATATGTAATATAATAGAAAAATAGAAAAAGACTTTGAGGGTCATAACAGTAAATTTATTTATACTGATGAACTGACACATCTGTCTGCTTTCACAACATTTAACAGCAAGTGTATTAGCAATTTGATGAGTCTGGAAACATATTGTTGTAAAATGAGGGAAAAGTAATCCATCTTAATTTCTAAATTACCTTTTGTATAATTCTAAACCATTGTTTTTCTAGACATTTTTTATCATCATTAAGCACATAAAATTAATCAAAGTAGTTGGCCTATGATGGCAAACTAAAACAGGGGTTTCCCTCTTTTTCTTCAATTACCAGCAATATCTTTATCCTGCATCACTCAGCCCTCTATGCTTTATAGAATGACAGATACATTAGATTGTTTAGTGGCAATAGTTGAGTTTGAAGAAATTCAGCAAGGTGGCTACTGACATATGGAAACTCTAGTGCTACCACCACCATGAATTTGACCATAGCTCAAACAGTGCCCTGCATCAATAGGGGCAGTGATCTTGCATCACTGCCCAAATGTAATTATGATGAAAGACAACAAAATTATAAATAAAATATTCAGCTCAACTCAATTACCAATGAATGCTAAGTGTGTTATTGTAATTGCACATTTCCACTTCATTTTGTCTGACTTGTCATTTAGGCCACACACACTTTGCAAAGTGCCTTTTTTGGGCACAGATTGCATGTTTTTTTAACCACATCCTGAGGGTTCTTCCCATAATTCCAGACAAAATGGCAGTTCTGCTTTGTGTTTTGATTTATTCCAAATTTGGGTGCAGTAGTATCTTTACAGAGATGTATGGAACACTTTAATCCAGCAGGATATATTTACATTGGCACAGTAGGTTAAGGCGCAATTGTCTCAGGTGCCATTCTTCATTGGCAGGCATAATTACATTTAAAATTACTTTTCCTTGCAATAATATTCCAACAATAGCCATATGGCATATACATTGGTGCTTTTTATATTTACGTGATTATTTTATAGCATGAAAACCATTAAACCAATTTACTTGTAATATTGTTTTTTAAAAATGCAATGATTTGTGCTTCTGATAAGCTTTTTTATGGCTAGGAAGGATTTCACAGAGGCAGAAGAAAATCCCTCTCCATTACTATGATAATTACTTCAATAAATTTCCTTGTCTCCTTTGAAGAAATGTGGTAATTAAACTATGAAATTTTATTTTCCAATGGGGACATATTCATTTATAGTCTTATGAAATATTTTTTTCAACACCAGATTTTAACATTATGTGAGCTGAAAGAAACCATTCATAATTGCAACCGGCATGTATATAATCTAATACTTGTTTTAATTTTCTCAAAGAATGATATAGTTAAAAGAGGAAACTTTTAGATCTTTGTGAGTTAAAAAGTGATCTAAACCCCAAAAATGACAAATAAACTTATCTGGTTGTGGAAACAGATGAACAGTGATGAAATATATAAACTAAATAATAAGCATGCAAGGCTTGCACACCAGTGTCTACAAGATTTTTAGTGCCAGAAATAAAACCTGTATTTATTAAACCTCTGTCCCCTGGGTTTGTTCATAAAGTAATTACTACCTCAGTTTAATCCACTTTTCTAATTTTCAATCTGTTATGACATCTGTGATAAAGGTCAACATCACTGCTCCTTCGCTCGACATTATTTGGAATTTCTGTGTTTTTACAGAACCAATATTTTATGTTAAGTACATCTTAAAGATGTACTTAACATACCCATTATTTACAGCATGCAATTTCTTAATATTACTTTAAGAATATTTTAGGAACTTATTTTATGGTAATATGTTGAAGATAATAAAGTAATTTAAAGGGATACTGTCATGGGAAACGCATAAGTTAATATGACTATGAAGATTCTCATACATCCAGGTCATGGTATATTTAACAAGAGTAAGTTACTTTTGTTGCATAACTTAATAATGCTGTTCCAGCAGAATTCTGCACTGAAATTTGTCTCGCAAACAAATTTTTTAAAGTTTAAATTTTGAAATCTGACACGGGGCTAGACATATTTTTAGTTTCCCAGCTGCCCCAAGTCATGTGACTTGTGCTCTGATAAACTTAAGTCACTCTTTACTGCTGTCCTGCAAGTTGGAGTAAAATCATCCCCCTTCCTTTCCCCCCAGCAGCCTAACAACAGAACAATGGGATGGTAATAAGATAGCAGCTCCCTAACACAAGATAATAGCTGCCTTAGGATCTAAGAACAACACTCAGTAGTAAAAGCCAGGTCCCACTGCTTCAAATTCAGTTACACTGAGTAGGAGAAACAATCGCCTGCCAGAAAACAGTACCATCCTAAAGTTCTGTCTCTTTCTGAAAGCACAAGACCAGGCAAAATGACCTGAGATGGTTGCCTACACACCAATATTACAACTTAAAAAATATACTTGCTGGTTCAGGAATTAAATTTTATATTGTAGAATGAATTCTTTGCAGTGTAAATAGTGTAATTTAGAAATAAAAAAATACATCATAAAAATCATGACAGAATTCCAATGCATAGCCAACATTTGACCTATTGCACATCATGTGACCCATAGGGTTTTAATATTTGTATCCCTGGGATCAGTAAATAACCAATTCTGACTGAAACAGAGCATTTGAGAAAATGCTGTGGCTGTGAGGACTTACCCAGGTGGTATAGTGGGCCGGCGGGGATGCCCACCATGCTGCTTCTCTCTCCTTCATGCGCCAGTTTCCTAAGGCGTGGTGCGCATTTATGGTTTTTATAGGTGCATTGACACTGGCACTAAATGGTGCGAAGTTCAAGTAGTATTAAAAGGACTTTGTAATTGTGATCATTGCCTGTTGTTTGGTTCATCTTCATGAGTTCCTGGGTGCTATTTCTGATATTCTGATTCCTGTTTTGTCCCCTGTCTGCCTGACTTCCCTGACGTCTGTGATCCTGATCTTGGCCTGTAATCCGACTATTCTGAATTCCGTAATCTGACCTGTGCCTGTTTGATCATTTTGATTGATCTCTTGGTTTTGTCCCTTGCCTCTCTGACTCCGTTTGAACTCAGCCTGAACCGACCTCTGCCTGTATGACCACCATTTTTCAAACCCCCTTGTACCGTGACCTTCTGCCCAAAGACTTTGCTATACGACCGTGCCCCTCTGCTCATCCAGAACCCTCATTTGGCTCCTCTCTTTATAAGACCTGGTGGCTGAGGGCTCTTACCAAGGTGAAAGGCGGCTGTTAGAGGCAGAAACAAGAGCCGAGACCAGGGAGCCTAGCATTGGTTCTGGATTTTGGGTGCCATTCATGACACTTTATTTAGTAGAAAATTGCTAATATCACAGAAACCACAAAGATAATTGTAAACTGCAAATGTGCTCATAGATTAAATTAATAAGGTTACATCAATTTATTTTTTGGTGTTCAGATCATCTGTAATGAAGCAGTGTAATACAGTCTGTTCATTCTACTGAAATCATTGCACTGTTCCTTCAAAGTGATGGAATCCAATATTGCTTTGGTGTGAGAGGCAGTTGAAGTATTGAGTAGAATAAAATGTTTTTTGCAGACATGATATGGTGATCCAAAAATGTGTAAAGATCCATTATCTGGAAAAACCAAGATCACAAATATTCTGGATAACAGATCCTACAAAATGTTTATGTCTTTTGCCTCCTAGAACTAAAAGATATGAACTTTAAGTGGAACTGTCTTTCAGTATTGTCATGGACTTACATTATTGAGGATCGGAATCTGGATGCATGATACTAAACGCCTCTTTTACATTTTGCATAGCATAACCTCCTCACAATCATACAGTATACTGTATATTTTTATGCTTTGCTTTATTATTTATTTATTATTTACTCAACACTTGAATCTTGAGATTGTTTTGATAACCTTGTCATTTTGAAGGCACACTGTAAAATATAAATCTCAATTATTGAGTGTTCTACTTTTTTCCTTTTGTGCCTTTCTTGAATACAGTGCTAACTCAAGTTGGAGACAGTATTTGAACATCCCTTCTCAAGCCTCCTTCCCACCCTTAACATTTACTTTGTTCAAGTGCAAAATACAGAGCTCAGCTATGTGCTACAGATGCAGTCACTTTGGATTGTGTGTTACATGCGTTGTGACTTAACTCATCTATCCTATTTATCCCACTTAGCACAGAATATTGTGTCACAGCATCCCATCCAATTAAAGAGTTCACCATTGAAAGCAATGGTGCTTTGGTATGCTAATGAAAAGTTTAAATGCATTAAATTAGTTAAGATTACTTTAGATAACACAGTTTCTTCAATTAGCCCTGAGTCACGACGCATTTAATTTACAAATCCAAGTGACTGCATCTGTATGTAAATGAGCACTGCAGGGTGTTATTTTGCACTTGTGTCCAGGACACAAGCACAAAGTACACACAGTCTGGGCCTGGGCATGAGCTTTTGAACTGTTCCTTTCTCCCCAATCCCACCCACACACACAAGCAGTGCCTGGCATTGTCAGGGCCGGATTTACATAGTGGGCGCCCCTAGGCCCGCTGACGTATGTCGCCTCTGTCCTTTTTTTATTTGCTCAAATTTTCATCATCGGGACAGAGCAATGGGAATTGGCACACAAGAAATTAAAATTTCTGAACCAATGTGGGTGTGGTTGGGCAGCATGCCGCCCCCTAAAATCCTGCCGTCCTAGGCCAGGGCCTAGGTGGCCTTTCCTCAAATCCGGGCCTGGGCATTGTTTGTGTCATACTACCCACTAACTATGAGCTCTATGTAATAATTAAACATTAACCTTTTATATTGTGTACCAGGGATCTGAAAGTACCACAAATGACTTTCTAGGTCAACTTCATGTCTGAAAGTGCAGCGCTACGATATATGTTGGCGCTATATAAATACATTTTAAGAAGAAGTAGACTCAAATGCCCCTGGTACAACAGTAGGTTAATGTTTAATTAATAAGTCATATTCAGAGGAAGCACAAAGCACAGTTGTACACATTTTTGTGCCTTGTGCATCACATATGCTCAATTAAACCCTGATATCTTTTTACCCTATGACCTTTTCATTAAGATAACTAATGAGAAATAATTTGATGAATATACCCACTACTTCAGCTAGAATGTAAACAGACATTGCAAATTGTACAGGACATTTTGATTGTCTGCTACTTTTCAAATTGAAGACTTTTTTTTGTTGCACAATCGTAAGTGCCTTTAGCTTTTAGTCATGTCCTGAGAAAATTGCAAGCTCTTTACTTATCATAAATTGCACTGAGAGTGTGTTGAATTAGTTTCTATTTATATTTTAATAAAAAAGCATGAGGTAATTCTTTCTATTTTTCTGACAGTTTGGGTTGTTACTTTTTAATGGACTACTTTTTAATATACATAGGTGGGGAAGTATAAGGTGAACCTGTTTGGTCATCTTTCCCGCAACTAATGGTGATTAGCACACATTATCTGAAATGCAATTATTCAAGCATAACGTTAAATGATACCAATGAATTATTAAGAGGTCTGTATAGCTGTGTTGGTTCTTGGAATAGAAATAGAAAAGCAGACATGGAAGAAGGAGAATAAAAATGACAAGATTAATCATGGTTGGATGTCTTTGAGGCAGATTCACTAAAGGGCGAAGTGGCTAACACTAGCAACTTTTCATCAATTGATTGAAGTACAGCACCATCATTCTTTTTCTTGATTAAAGATGCCTTTATTAGAAACACTGGCAGGACCTGGATAAGCAACATTTCAGGCTGCACAGAGCCTTTTTTCAAGCTTACCACACACTCAACAATACAACTTTTTATACAGAAACATACTGCGCCATCTACTGTCTTATTGTTACAAATTAGTTACAATTTTGAACAGGTTTGTTACATTGTCACAAGATGATATCCTGTTAACTCCTAAATAGCTGACAGTCACAAGTTAGCTCAAGATCTAAGATATCTGTAAGACATACATTTTAAAACAATTAAAAACAAATAGCTTGTAGGTCGTATTTCCTATTTAATCCCTGAGGAGTGAGGGTTTCTAATCTTCTAATCAACATGGCTTCTTTGCTAAGGAGCCTTTTGGTCCGGTCACCCCCTCATTGCAATCTGGGTACATGATCTATAACTTGGTATTTTAACTGCTGAATCCTTTGGCTTTTTGTCCTTTGGGTTGACTGGCAAGTCAGACTTTAAAATTCATGGTGCAATTTAGTAACAGCCAAACAGTAACTGAGGTAGATCTCTTTGGGATTAAGGGAAGCCAGTCAATACAGATGCAGTCACTTGGATTTGTAAGTTAAATGCGTCGTGACTTAACTCATCTAACCCATTTATCCCACTTAGCACAGAATATTGTGTCACAGCATCCCATCCAATTAAAGAGTTCACCATTGAAAACAATGGAGCTTTGGTATGCTAATGAAAAGGTTAAATGCATTAAATGAGTTAAGATAACTTTAGATAACACAGTTTCTTCAATTAGCCCTGAGTCACGATGCATTTAGCTTACAAATCCAAGTGACTGCATCTGTATATACATACATAGTAAAACAAAAGAAACACCAAGAACCCCAATAGTGTAATATATATTGGTAAAGGATATTGAAATAAGAATAAATAACTTATACTCACAAACCAGGGTTAGGCAGGTGGGGAGAATGTCCTGACCCCACTCAGGATTATGAAGTCGCTCTCTGTAGATAGGAAAAGGGTATCAACCCTCCACCGAGGGTGGACTTAGTATTGTATAGAAAGAACAGAGGCGCCAAAAAGGATAAAAGGATATGTACGAATTTAAAAGCCAAAACTTGCCACAGAGGAGGCAGTGGTGGACTTACCTCCTCCGAGCAGACACAAAACGACTGTAATTAGGCAGTCAAAATTTATTAACGAACTCCAATCAGTACAAAGCGTTTCACGGGCTCAGACCCGCTTCTTCAGGCAATAAACATAGGAGTTACAGCATCTGGCAGTAGTATACACACTCAGAGACAGAGGCGCTGAGTGTGTATACTACTGGCAGATGCTGTAACTCCTATGTTTAATGCCTGAAGAAGCGGGTCTGAGCCCTTGAAACGTGTTTTACTGATTGGAGTTCGTAAATAAATTTTGACTGCCTAATTACAGTCGTTTTGTGTCTGCTCGGAGGAGGTAAGTCCACCACTGCCTCCTCTGATTACCAAGTTTTGGCTTTTAAATTCGTTCATATCATTTTATCCTTTTTGGCGCCTCTGTTCTTTCTATACAATATATACATACTGTACCACTGACTGATGTTGCTGAACTAGAGAAAAAATACAGGAGGGGGGGAGTGTCAGTCATCTTGAAATAATCTAACGCATGTACAATTTATAGCATTACAGGAGATCAGGGGTACTGATAATGTGGTTATCAAATCAGCGGATAAAGGGGAAGCGCTGGTGATCATAGACAAAAAGTTTTTTGTCAATGAAATTTGTCAGCTGATGTATGCAGTGACATATAGGGTCCTAGACACCAGTCCTCTCCCCAATATCCAATCCAGAATTAATGATTTAATCACAGTAAATAATGCACTTGAATCAAAAGAAATGTATGGTGTCTTGCCTAAAATCCATAAGAATGTTGATAAACCTCTGGAGCGCCCGATCATCTCCTGTATTGGTTCAGTTTAAACATCTCTTTCTATCTTTGTTGATCAGGTCATTAACCTTTATGTGGCCTTACACAAATCATTTATAAAGGATACCAGTGATTTTCTTTCCAAAATACAGGATTTGGGAGATTTGCTGCAGGAACTGATTTTAGTCAACATTGATGCGGAAAGCCTCTACACCTCCATCCAACATGATCTGGGTTTGGAGGTGGTTCACATCAAGCTTGACCAGGATCCAGCACTGGATGGTGCACAAAAAAAGTTTGTTGTGCAATGTCTGGAGATGATTCTTTATAACAATTATTTTGCTTTGCAGGATGTGATGCCTGCAGCTGTGGGGTACGTAAATGGGGTCCGATGTGGCCCCGTCCTATGTTTACATTTTCATGAACAGATTTGAATAGCAGTATGTTTTGTATGGGGGCCTGTCGGCTTCCCTGTGGGAGTTGTCAGGAACAAGGACGAAGCTTCAATGTCAAAGTTCAAGTTCAAGGTGCAGGGAAGGGTTAAACAGGAGACGTGGTCAAATTCCAGGCAAAAGTTCACAAGGCATGCAGATAAGTATCAATGTCAAGTTCAGGGAGAGTCAAAGTCCAGAAATCAAGGCGTAAACCACACACCCAGGAACGTGATAAAACAGAACCTATACTTGGGCTAGGTTATGGCGTCCAGGGTGTCCTTTTAAACTATTTTGCCGGTGAATCTGGCACAGGCATCGTGACGTGGTGTGCTGACATCAGACGCTTGTCACGAGGCACTGATGTCAGCCGCCGGCCGCATCGCTGAGAGCCACCTGGAGCGCTCCTGACATGTTTGCAGTAACAGGTGGTACTTGAGATGGTTCCGTTTTATCGATGAGGTGTTCACATTGTGGACCGGGCCCCATTGGACCCTAAAGGAGTTTGCACAGGATATGAACTCCTCACTGGCATGTATAAAATTCATGGCACATGATAACCAGGAGGACATCTGTTTCCTAGAAACTAGGGTTGTAAAATGTGGTAGGGTGTTATCTACTGATCTGTATACCCTGACTGACACTGACAGCAATACCCTATTGCATTTCAACTCCTTTCACCCATTACAGGTCAAAAAGTCATTACCTAAGTCACAATTTAGTAGGGTTAAACAGACTTCATGAAATGCAAGAAAAATTCAGGGAGAGAGGGTATCCCAATAATCTCTTACAAAAAAATGGAAGGAAGTAGAGCTTCCAGAGACACCCAGATCGTATTCCCTAAGAGAAAGAAAGTTTTACAGTAAGAAGTTTTATTACATTGACTGCGCATTGGCGCAAGCTGTAAAATTCGCAAACTTTCTTCCACTGTCGGAAGTGGTTGCATAACAGTTTCCGGGTTCGCAAATGCTATATTAAATTCGCACAAAGCAAAATTTATTCACACAGAGGCATAACTTTTCGCATTCGAATAGTTTTTCCGTTACCGACTTTAATTACATTCCCCCATTAATGTATTAAACCACCATGAAAGGAAACTTTGGGGAGTCTTGAGGGATGGCATTCCTGATGTGACTTGGTTTGAGTCACCACCAATCATGTAATATAAAAGAAATAGGACACTTGGGTCAGTGTTAACTGAATCAGACAAATCTGATTTGAGGATGGTACAGCCCAAGCAATGTTTTTTGAGTACGGTAGAATATGGCACCTTCCCATGTTTGAGTTGCAACTGCTCTTCTAACTGCCAGAAATGGGTACCCCTATTAAAATCCAGGGTTACTACACCTGTGCAACAGATTTTGCCCTGTATGTAATAAAATGCCCGTGTGGGTTAATATATGTGGGCCAGACAAGCCACCCAGTCAGAGAAAGCATAAGGGGACATAAATTGGCCATGCCAACATAAAAAGTATAAAAAGTTGTATTGTTAAGTGAGTGGTGCGCTTGAAAAAAGGCTCTACGTAGCCTGAAATGTTGCTCATCCAGATGCTGCTAGCGTTTCTAATAAAGGCATTTGTAATCAAGAAAAAGAATGGTGGTGCTGTACTTCAATCATTTGATGTAAGAGGATTGGAAGGTGGCCATTAAGGGTACGTGCACCAGCATCCACTGTTTAAACTTTTTGGAGCTGATTCTATCAACTAAGCAAACACTACTTTGCACCAGAAATCCCATCCGCAGGGACATCACCAATTCAAAACAGGTGCAGACAACAATTCACTAGCGAAAGAAACCGTTGCTATTGTTCATTCTCACTTTGTCGCCAGGTAACTTCTTGCTCTGGCGAATAGTCGTTGCTCCAATAAGTTCACTAAACTGAGGATTTTACTGAACATTGCCACTTTCGCCAGAGTTTCCTTCACCAGCTTAGACCAGGCAAACTGCTGAAATGAAGCTAGATCTTCCTAAATCTGATGTCAGTGACATCAAATCCTGTACCCCGGAAAGGCATACAAAGTAAAAAATGCAGGGGACTTTTCTATTACTAAAGTTGTATTGCCTTCAAAAATATAAACTATTAAAGATTTTTGTGTTGACATTTTTTTTTAACACTTTGATGGGCCTCCACATATATTTTCGGGAGAACTCATGTATAGGGCATTAGAGGAGCTTTTATGTCTTTATTAATCTCCCTTGGACATTCCTAATATGCAACTTTTAGGAAATTAGCATAGTAGTATCCACATTTTCGCTAGGCACAAACAAATGCTAGACAAGTTGCCAGAGTTCAGCTCCCAGGACCCAACCTCACATTTTAGGAAATTAGCATAGTGGTTACAAATTTGTTCCTGTCCAAGTGGTGTTAAGTGGTGGCTGGTGACAATTCACCCTTTAGTGAATCTGCCCCAAATTTGTCCAAAGCAGCTATACTATCACCAAGAAAGAGTGGTCACTTAAAGTTGCCACATAATAGAAAAAATACATTATTATATCATTATGGTCATGAGCACACATGGACAATTCAATGACTATAAACAGTTGTTTCTTTTGGGCTTCTGCTGCATTCCACACATAACTGTTCTCTTACAACATTGATTATTAAATATATAGAAATAATTCTCATTTCCAGTCATGTTTTATGTCTCATTTCTAGTAATCTATTCAACCTCATTTTGGCTTCCAACACATACTCCATAATATTGTATACTGTTTTCTTATCTATTTTTGGGACAGATGCATGTGCAATAAATAGATAATGTTTATCTGGCTTTTATGTAATTAAATTATGTTGCAGACACACTTTAAATTGACTTGGTCATCTCAAACATATCTTAATCAATCTTCACACAGCAACAGCTCTTTCTTGAAAAAGTATGGTAATTTAACATATCTTTAATGAAATCTTTTTCATTAAATGCTTGAAGAAGGGACTATTACATTTTAGTTTATACTCTAATATTCAAATTTTATAAAATTATTTATATAAAGTGTGTATTCTGTATATATATATATATATATATATATATATATATATATATATATATATTATATATATATTTTTTTATCGTCTTGTTTTCAGACCCGCTAAATCGTCTGCAGAGTATTTCATCTTTAACTGCTCCTTCAAAGCATAAACTGCAGTTTTAACTGCGATCAACTCCTTCTGTGCAAAGTCAATCGATAATACAGATATGGGATCCATTTTGTTTTGTTATCCAGAAACCAGAATTATGAGAATTTATCTCCCATAGACTCCTTTTAAACAATTGAAGCACAATTTCCTTTTTCACTGAAATAATGAAACATAAACTGGTACGTGATCCCAACAAAGGTATAAATATTCCACTCACTCTATGTAATTCAGGCTCTTAATCCTAATATTACACCCCCCACCTCAGGTGAAGTGCATAAGTAATCAAACAAATGGATTTACTGAGAAATATCCACAGAGGCAGTACTAGCTTCTGCAATTGTGTTTATTCGCACATGTTTTGGGCTCTGTGCTCTTTATCAAGTGTGGTAACACCTTGATAAAGGGCCCAGAGCCCAAAACATGTGCGAATAAACACAATTGCAGAAGCTAGTACTGCCTCTGTGGCTTTCTCTCAGTAAAACCAATTGCTTGAAAGGTATAAATAAAACGTATTGGTGGCAAAACATTCCTTTGTAGTTGATTTAGGGGGTTATTTATCAAACTTCATTTCTACTTGAGTTTTTTTCTAGTTAAAAAAACTAATTTTTAGACAAAAAAACTTGAATTGTTTGAGATTTATTATGCTCCAAAGCCCCCATTTAAAATCTGTCAAATGCTTGTAAAAGTCAACAGCAGCTGTCCCTTGAACCATTTTGAAAATGTTTTAAACCTTTGTGAAATTTGGGGTGTTTGTAAAGTTTTTTCTTGATCCAATTTTTTCAAGAAAAACTAATGATCTAAATTCGTGGATGGGAGTTAGGTTGAACTTTTAATGAAAAAGTTGAGTTTTAGTAAGTAACCCCAAACCCCCAAATGCAATAAAAGGCACTAAGTTTGCCCAGGAGCAGTAACCCATAGCAACCAATAGGATCTTTGCTTTTAAACAGGTGACTGCTACATTCTAGCTTCTAATTGGTTACTATGAGGTACTGCTCCTGGGCAAACTTAGTGCTTTATATTAAATAACCCCATTAATATTTAAAGTAGACTTAAGGTATGTTGTTCCAATTTATGAAAGGATCTCTTATCCAGAAAAACCCAGGTCCCGAGCTTTCTTGATATTGTGTCCCATAACTGTATGATTAAATCCATGTATCACCCCAGAAACGTTCACCCACTTTCTATTCATTCTAATGTTTAGAAACATATTTATTAATGGGTGAGGGGTGGGGCTTATTTATTAAAGGTTGAATATTAGTGGTTTCAGAGGGTTTTTTGAAACCACGTCTAAACTCACAAACGCTAAAACCACAAATATCATTGAATTTATTAAAAGATTTGAATTTAAATAGTACAAAACAAAAACACTAAACAATGCAATAAAAAATCTGAATACCTTGAAAACCTCTAAAAATTCAAATTGTTCACACAATTCCTAGCAAAAAACAAATCTGGCTTGATTAAAAGCGGTCCAACAAGATCAGTGCAGCTCCTATTGACTTCTAGAGCACTTTGACAACTTTTACTTGGAAAATTTTGGCATTCGAGACTTTTGTGGTTTTTACACGATAAATTTGGAACTTTAAACACTTTTAACAAATATAGGAAAACTTAATGAAGGATTCGCTGAATACTGAAATGAATCTAAATCCTAATTTGCATATGCAAATTAGTGACAGAAAGGTAAAAATTAAAAAAATTTACCTCCTTGTTTTGTGACTAAAAGTTATGTGATTTCTTTTCCCGACCCCAATTTGCATTTACAAATTAGGATTAAATTTGGTTCGGCCAGAAACATGAATCCTGGATTTGGTGCATCCCTAAGGAAAACCACACATTTTCTATATTCATGGAAAAAGCTATTTGATTGTTAGTAAATGGGCCCCTTAGAGTTTAGCACCTGATAAATAAAATTCTAAAAATCTCATAGGAATGAACTGAAAGTAGGTGAATTTGATAGGTCCTAGAGCAACTATACCCACTGAAACATTCTACAGTTTTGCAGAACTTTCAATCTTCAGCAAACACATGACTGAAGTTATATTTCAATATTCCTTATTAAATGATTTCAGTTATTTTATGTCTAACAGCTGACTAAACTTATAATAGGAGACAGCCTATTTTCTATTACCCTTTATATTCCAGAGTTGAAATGTTTAGCTAAGCAAATTCATAGGAAAATACCACAGGTTTTCAAAAGACTTTCTTAAATCCACAGCCCCTCCTTGTTTAGGATGTCTACATTATTGTTCAAGGTGTAGCCATAAGGACAGAACATTCCAGAACTGATCAGAATCATTTATTACAATACAATTGAAAAATGATAAACAGTCAAGGCAGTGAAGAGTACAATGGCCAAACAAATATCAATTTACATATTTATGAATTGCAACAATTCCCCCGGGTGCGCAACAATCTATTTACAGTGCTTGTATATATAGAAAAAAAATCTTTACGAGCAGAATATTTTCCTATTTCCAAATACCTAAATAAAACATAACTTTTATTTTGATCTTAAGCTAGAGGGTAGAGAGGCTATTTGTATTGCAGAAATGAAATAGCAGTTGTAGGTGTTTGATATGCCTGAGGTGTTGGTGTTGTTCATACTTTGATATAAAAGGATGTGTTAGCATCACAAATGCATTAAGACTGAAATACATATACAGGTATACATTAAATGAAAGCATCATTGTTTTGCATATGAAAGCTGAAGCTTCATACAATCTTTATTGAAATTTCTGGCAAAACAAAATTTCAGTATTTTAATTTTTGAAAATGTATACTGAATTATATTGTGCTGAGTATTACCTTATATCTTTGAACATTTAACACTTTCTATGCAAAGACAACTTGTGTCTTTCACTTTACTAAGAGGTCAGAAATAAAAAGAAACTTTTAAATTTAAAACCAAATTCATAGTGACTCTTCCATGATCAGCTAATAACTTGTGTTGGCACCACAGCACTGTAAATCACAAGCCCCAGGGTCTTGGTGTGAAATGCAAAGCCACAAATACAGAAAATTGTATCTACAGAAAGTGAGGAGACTTTTAAAATGTGGTTTGATAATAAAAGCCTTTGTTTGAAGTTGAAATATCTTGAATGTAAACATTGATATATAAAATATATATTTGGATTGGACAGTTCTTAAAGGGAAACTGTCATGGGAAGACATGTTTTTCTTTTTAAATGCATCAGTTAATAGTGCTGCTCCAATAGACTTCTGCACTGAAATCCATTTCTCAAAAGAGCATTCAGATTTTTTTATATTCAGTTTTGAAATCTGACATGGGGCTAGCCATTTTGTCAATTTCCCAGCTGCCCCAGTCATGTGACTTGTGCCAGCACTTCAGGAGGGAACTGATTTCTGGCAGGCTGTTGTTTTTCTTTCTCAATGTAACTGAATAGTACGCAGTGGGACATGGGTTTTACTATTGAGTGCTGTTCTTAGATGTACCAGGCAGCTGTTATCTTGTGTTTGGGAGCTGTTATCTGTTTACCTTCCCATTGTTCTTTTGTTAGGCTGCTGGGTGGGGGAAAGGGAGGGTGTGATTTCACTCCAACTTGCAGTACAGCAGTAAAGAATGATTGAAGTTTATCAGAGCACAAGTCACATGACTTGGGACAGCTGGGAAATTGACAAAATGTCTAGCCCCATGTCAGATTTCAAAATGAAATATAAAAAAATCTGCATTTTAAATAATGCAGTTATTATGTGATTAAAGGAGAATTAAAGATTTACTAAAGAAGTAGGGCCAACATGTTGTACATTATGCTTTTTGCTTCTGTAGCAGCCCAGGGCAACCATAACCCTTTACAAGTAAAGATCCGAGTCTCCAAAGATGCCCTTGTAGCTCCACATCTTTTTTTCTGCTGATTCACTGCCAATGCTCTTTGCTGCTGTCAGTTACCTGGGCTTAGGCACCGACTCACAATATACAGTACAGTTAATGTTGTATTTTATGCTTTGGGCATGTAACAAGTGGTAACCGACCTTCTGTGTGGGGAAACCTCCAGTGATGATACACAAGCAAATAATTGTAGTTCAAGCACATTCTCTTTATTTATCATGGCCTTAACGAAACAGCAATCTCCAAGCCTTTTGCAGAACATTGCCTGTAAGAGCACACTGCCAGGGGGACTTGCAATCACAGACACCCCTCTTGGGCCCTGACCAGTTCTATTCTAATCAGCCTCTCCTCTTAAGCCCTGGCCTGTGCACTATGCCCGCTAACTATGCCCACTAACTCCCGCGTTCCTACCCCCCTTATGTGGCCCCCCACATGAACGTATGCCTGCTGTGTCCGCTTACCATTTGTAAGCTTTAAAGGGTATCACTACAGATATTAACTGCCACCTGCATTATTTAAACCTCAAATTAATACTGCAATCCCCTGCATTGCACACTTGTAACACCTCTATTGTTCACAACCCTAAAGCCCTGTACTGTTCACACCTGAGACCCAGACTGAAACTGCCCTCTTTGTTCACCTGTTCACACTTCAGACAAAGGTGGCACCAGCACTGTGTCACTATATGTAGTACATCTTAGAGTGGTCCTGATAGGTGTCCCTGTCTCCTTCTCTGCTCTGCCTTCCCTATGGTCCCTGTGTGTGCCATACGGTGTGCCATACTCTGCCTGTGTATGCCACACTCTGCCTGTGTATGCCAGGCTCTGCCTGTGTGTTTCATACCCTGCCTGTGTGCGCCATACCCTACCTGTTTATGCCATACTCTGTCTGTGTGTGCCCTGCTCTACATGTGGAACATAAGCCTGCTTTTGTTTTGGGGGTTTGTTAGCATTTGAAAATTGTTGATTTTGTGGTCTATATAGCTGCATATATACCATTGGGGTTAATATTGTGCATAAAATACCTGAAATGTACAACATGTTCAAAAATTGTCTAATAGTAAACGCATATGAACTGCAAAATTCTGCTGGCAGTGACATGGTTAAATCAGCATATATTGTGTCATAAAAATGCTAAGCAACTGAAAACAAATGTTTTCCTTCAGCATTCGTACTTGTTACACTGCTGAAGTTCCTTGAGCACCTTTTTGCTCCCTGCTTCTTTCTTTATTAAATATCCAGATTTGGGGTTTTATAATTTCAATTTATTGGCCTTAAAGCTATAACATGTTAGTCTCTCATTGCTGGAAGAGACACTAAAAGCCATGTGATTAAGTATTAATTATTTTTTTTTGTTTCTTGCTGTTTTAGTCCCAGTTTATGTAAATAGAAATTCTAGCACATACAGGTATATATTCATATTATGCCCTACACCAGCAAACACAGCAAAAGTCATTATAAAATGTATTATTCCCCACTAAGTCCCCACTACTGTATGGAATAAATGTATCACCACAGTTCACAAAAGCAGCTTTCAGCACCTTAGAGTTTATTTTATAGAGATTTTTAAAGGAAATGTATATCAATGGGAAAAAATGGAGTTTGGACTCAATCAAATGAAAAGCTGTGAAATTCCCCTCTGTTCCAGCTCTTCGATCCCCCTCCTTTTTAAATTTACATCTAGGGGCAAATTTACAAAATGCACGTGAATGGATCGAAATTCGATCGAATATGATCGAATTACAATCGTACGATTTTTTCTAATATACAAATTTGGCCTCTTCGGTTATCGAATACCGAATTAGCGAATCGATCGAATAGACCAAATGATCGGATATTCGGAAATTCGATCAATCAATGATCGAAGGAATTTAAATTTTAAAATCCTTCGAATGCCTACTTCGCCAGATTGAACCTACCGAATACCAATAGAAGCCTATGGGAACCCCCCCCACCCCCATAGGCTTCTTTTGCTAAGTCCTGCTCGAATACCAGTCGTATGATTGAATGCCTCAATTGTTTGAATCGTACAAATTTTTCAGAGGCTCGAAGGAAAAAGTATGATTTTTTCGTGAAATCGAACGATCGGTATTCGATCATACTAATTCATCAAGAAATCGAATATCGAGCAAAAAGATAGCCTAAAACTATTCCATAAGCATTCGACAGTCGAATGCTTATCGAGTTTCGAATAGATTCGTAGGATTTTGGGTGAATTTTAGTAAATTTGCCCCATAGTATAAACTGTTCATTCACATGCTGAAACACCACTTAGCATTTTAGTGAATTGGTGTAGTGGTAACGAATTTTAGCCTGATGAAGTGGCGCAAATTGTCCAGGATCGTTCGCTGCCAAGAATGTCCTTTAGTGAATTTGCCCCAAAGAGTTTTCTAAGGAATGTTTTTGTCTGAACACCCTTAGAACATCCTCACTATTCCAAGATCTGATCATTGCTGGGCCAGCAAGACCATTTACCCAATCTCACAGATGGATCAGCGCCTAGGGCAAACAGAGAAGCCAGGGGCCGTATATGGTGTAGTAGTTCACATAGTATAAGTTAATATGATCATACACCTCGTGTGAATAAATATCGTTACACCCGGGAAAGTGTGTTTCTTTCTCCAATGATGGGGAAATCTCGTTAGGTTACAGAATTCCTTCACCGATCTGGTAAAAGTGCCTACTTACAGGACCAACTCCCTGGGTTGCATATAGTAGTAATATTTCGCCGTAAGTGTTCCCTTCTCTTTCGTATCCAGCTCAGATAAAAAAACATAGAGGATTCATAGTGTATCTCTATTTATTAAAACATTTACTTATAATAAAATTTCACTCACATTTGCTATGGAGCTTCAGTTACATTCATTCAAGGTTTTCCGACACAGCTCTGCATAAATGAACGTGGAGGGTAGTAATTTTGCCGGCAGATGGAATTTTTTACTTCCCTCGTGGTTCCCACTGTAGACCTTGTGGATGTTGCTGTTGCTCCTTGCACATCTAAAGGACAAACTAACATTTCTTCCCTTTTTTTTTTTTCCTTCCTTTCCCTTGATAATTTCATATAAGACCATTTACCCACAAGTCCTGATGTACAGCCAAGGGGAAGTTGCTTACAGTATAGTATTTCCTCTTTCCTTTTATTGCCTGATTTGACCACCCAGGTGGAAATCCATATAAGAGTCTTCTAATTGTTTACCCTGTGGGCCAACCACCTCACCACATGAGCCAGCAGTGTAGTCTCTGCAGGAAAAAAAGATTTTATTTCAATTCCCTCATCCAACCTGATTTTACAGCCTCCACAATCAATACATGAAAGAACCCTGATCAGATATTAATCTGGAGTGCATGGTTTTGGCCCAGTAACAGTGGCCAATGTTTAGTCCACATTATCTAAAAAAAAATGGCATCTCTCCTTATTTTACAAGAGTTTTATTTTGATTTGTTTTGTTTGTCTGATGCTTAATCCCTTTTGTGCAAATCTGGAAAACTTCAACCTACTTTGATGAATATATGTGTTGGAAAAGATTGCAACTACTGTATGTATGTATTTTATCAATATTAGACCAGCAAACAATGACCATGTGTGTGCAGACTTAGGAAAAGCCAGATATATAAGTCCCTGGAGTGAATTAAGGATGAGGAAGATGGGTGCTTCATGGCCTTGCTCCATTTGCAGCAGCCCCAGCTACAGGTGGTGGTCTGATTAGGCTATTAGCTGCAGATTCCCTGGATCCCTCCTTGTGTTGGAGGAGGGTGTAAGGCTCACCTGAAGAGGAGGGTGAGAGGCCTGTGGACACCTCCTTGTGCTGGGGGGGGGGGAGGTGTGGTGATGCCAGAAGATGCTGAATTAGGATCTCTGTAGCGGATAGTTAAAGGAGCATAGAGAGAAGCCTGGCTGTTCTTGAAGTCTCTTGAGTGTAGGAGATGCTCTGTATGGTGAGAGCCCCAGAATGGGGAAAAGGTGAATGTGCGATAGTGAAAGCTGAACTGTATGCCTATGAGTTTATACTGAGTCAAATGCATATATCTCCCTAAGTTAGAATGGGCAGTACAGTGGCTCAGTGGGCAGCACTTCTGTGTTGGGGTCCTGAGTTTAATTTCCACTTGTAAACTATCTGCAAGGAGCTTGTATGTTCTCCCTGTGTCTGCATGGGCTTCCTCTGGTTAACTGTCTCCTGATAAAACTGACCCTATTGTGTCTGAATATGATAGAGACTTTAGATTTTAAGCTCACAATCTAAATGCTGTGTAAATATTTCAGCTATTTGTCTCCTTCATACATATGCCAAAAAGGAAAGTTTGTGGGAGCACTCCATGGCTAAATACTAAAATACAAAGGTTAGTGCTACTGATCTGGCCAAATTAACTACAGACATAGAGAAAAAGAAGAGAGATTGATCAACGCACATTGCCTGGTGACTTGTCACTTATGTAAGTAATCTATGCAGATGCATTTATTTACAAAGACAGGGTTTTTTTTAGTTACAAAATTATGATCATAAAATTGATAAGCCACCATACCCCAAGGTAAAACCCATATGGCAGTCCCAAACTATTTACCTCTGGTCATAATACTCGAATGCTAAAGCCTCCCGGCATAAATGCATTACCTGAAATTAATATAAGAGTACTCCATGAAATATTTAAGCCACATGACATATAAGCATGTTTTGATCAAGACTTTTATATGTATTTTCAAAGAAAATGGCATGTCACAATTTTGAGGCTATTTAATTGGCTCAGCATGTTGCCATTGATACTGAATAAGAAAATGTAGATGGTAGTTTAGATTCAACATGACAAATCTGCTCAGTGATCTCATTTTCATAAAACAATGTTACACTGATTACTTTTTCTCACCTTGTTTAATAAAGCATCTAAAATTAAACTTTCATTAAGCCACAGCATGAGACTGCATGTAATATGTATTTATAGTATGCAGGTGACCTGCATTCTTGTGAGTAGGTGTGAAATGTATCCATTAGAAAATTGCTAAGAACATGTAGCCTCGGGATATGAATCATTATCAGTGCAGCCACTTTTCTGTTTGCCCCTAGCCTAGAACCTGGCACGTGCCCTTTAGCCCAGCCGTCATGCTTTATTATAGGGTATAGCTTGCGTTAAATGTCATTCTTGTTTCTGTTATCAAAACAGAAAAAACTGTAAACGATCAAGATGAGGTTTAGAACCCAGCCCACACCAGATGTTATAGTATTTCATAAACTATAAATTAGAAAACTAATTTATAAACTTTACGCAACGCAGGATGATTCACACAGTGAATATATTTGCCCTGCACATGGTTATATTAAAGAAGCTGGATAACAGTGGTGTATTTAATGTGCAAACAGAATTGTGAATATTAATTTGCACTGCGATAAGATCTTTTCAAATATGGCATAATCACAAATTCTCAATCATGGATCCGCACACACTTTTTTATCTGCAGTGGGGAAAACCCCTTTCCATTTATTTAATTTTTACCACCAATGTGGTAAAAATGGTGGTAAAAATTAAATAAATGGAAAGGGGTTTTCCCCACTGCAGATAAAAAAGTGTGTGCAGATCCATGATTGAGAATTTGTTGCTGGGGGACCTTGTCGGGTCGACGGATGACCAGCACCACTGAAGCAGTAAGAGTGAGTAAAAATCCGGGTGTGCAGTGTAAATAATACAATACTAATAATCACAAATTCCAAATATTTATGCGAACACTTTGCATTTGAGTTATTTTTCGCAAAACAATTGCAATGTGATTACTGTCAATACCATTTTTGTGCACAAGGCCCTTGTATAGTGGGCAAACTCATGCAAACACCCATCTCATTTGTGAGCCATCTGAGAACATTTTTGCTCAGTGCAAATTTGCAAACACTGGAAAAATGCCCACTGCAGTGCAATATTTTAGCTTTCTTTAAAAAACATGGACAATACAACAATTTGCACAGAAACATGCACTGCATAAACTTTATAAATGACCCCAGTTTATGAAATTATAATTTGTCATTTTTGATCCACACAATTCTGTTTTTGTGTCTTCTTCTAAGTGCTTTATTGGACTAGCCTTTGGTCAATAAGGTCAATATTTGCAATTAATACTTACCCTTACCCCTACCTTTAAAGGAAAACAATGTATATTGAAGCAACAGCTAAATTCACATGAAGGATTCAAAATTCGATCGAATTTTGAACATGCAAATGAGGTCACTTTGACCATCGAATTTTCAAAATTCGACCAATTCGAATAATTCAAATTTAATTGTATTCGAATATTAGAATACTCAATGGTCGAAGTACTTCCTTTTTAAAAAAAATTCGATAGGCCAGTTCGCCAACTTGGACCTACTGAATTGCTTTAAAATCCTATGGTAAGCTCCCATAGGTGTTTTAAAGTTTTTTGTGATCGAATAAGAAAAATTCGATTGAAGGGTTAAAATCGTTTGAATAATTCAATTCGAATGTTTAATCGGTCGATCAAATTATTTAATCGAGCGATCACATTTTTCCTATTCGATCATTCGAATATTCGAATAGCGGTAAAATCCTTCCAATTCAATATTCAAATTCGAAGGATTTTACTTCCCTAACTATTCACATGGTCGAATTACGATTTTTTTTCAATTCGAAATTCAACCAATAGTAAATCTGCCCCATAGTGTATATCATATTAAATGGAATATTAAAGAATCTTACTAGCCTGGAATATATATGTGTGTGTAAATTTTACCCCCTATGTGCTGCCCCAAATATCACCTGACCAGAAATACTACAGCGCTTACTGTAACAGGAAGAAGTGTGAAAGCAAAAGACAGAACTTTGTTCATGAATTGGCTTGTGTGACCAACATGTTTGGTTTGTTTGTGTGCATCGTGAATTGTAGGATCCTGTGGTGGGGGGGAGGCAACCATTATTTTTTATAATGCCAATTTTCTCATTCGAATAACCCTATGGTGCTGCTACTACTAAAAAAGTATAGTATTATGGATGAGCAAATTCTTTTGGCAGGCATGGATTCACATAGAATTTCTGCATTTAGGCATCTGCAATTTTTTTTATTTGCAAAAATCCAATGCAAAACATTTCACTGCAATAAAAAAGTTGCCATAAGATAAAACGACCATTGACTTTAATGCATTTGGACAAAAAAGTTGGTTAAACAAAAAAGTCGTCAAGACAAAAAAAGTCGTTGAGACAAAAAACACCAATCAACTTTAAAGGGATTCACCAGAAATAAAGACTTTTTTCAATTAATTTCCATGTTTTATTTTTTACAGTTTTCCCAAATCTGAAGTTTAAAGTTTAATGTTGGCATTTCAATCTGGCATTCAGGAGCAGATTCTGAACTGTAACAATTTACTACATTTAGTTGCTACATTAGCTGTAGCTATATCTCAGCAGCAACTATTGTATCAATTCTAACAGCTGCCTTTAATGAAACTCTGGGATTTTGCTCAACAGGGACAAAGATAACTAATGTAGCAACTAAATGAAGCAATTTAGAACAATTAAAAGAGTCAGCAACCCCCTTCCCTCCCAGAACTGCTTTGGAAAGTAAAAATAATAGAAAATATATTAGAATATTAGAAAAATAGAAAGTAATTGGGAAAAGTCTTTATTTCTGAAAACAACTGAACTGAAAAATGTGTTTGAAGGTGCCAACCTCTTTAATGCATTTCTGGTAAGAATCATATATTTAGGCCCATTGACTTCAATGTGTTTAGCGAACTATTTTGCGTCAGATCCACTCATCACTATATTATTATGAGAATGGTTTACATGAAGCACGGTTTTACTGAGCTGTTTTATGCATTTTTTTGTAGACACCTACATTGTTTGTGGGTGTAGTTTTTCCTTTAAAGATCATCTATTAAGAGGTTTTCTGGTATTAAGTGCATTTTTAGTTGCATCTAGTTTGTGGACAAATATTTGCATTAAAATGGTAACATTGAGAGAAAATATGTGCCAACACATCATGGAAGGAGTAATGTGCGAAGATTACAGTTTCAATGCCACTAAATTGATTGTAATCATTTTCATGAAAAATTCAAAGTATTAAAGGTACAGAATTTGCAACAAAAGGCCCTCCTCACTTTTCCATATAGTTGTGCTTTGCCTGC
The DNA here is from genome assembly GCA_024363595.1 of Xenopus borealis. NCBI lineage: Eukaryota > Metazoa > Chordata > Amphibia > Anura > Pipidae > Xenopus > Xenopus borealis. Next base: position 119,568,985 of record CM044434.1, on the reverse strand, counting down.
CTCCTGTTCTGAATGTAGAGAAAATGTGTTTACAGACATGAGGAGACAGTTGTTCCATAAATAACATACATTATAATAGAAGCTTTGTTTTTTAATATAATCACAAAGTCAATATTACAGACATCAAACTCAGATAATCACATCATGCTTTGTACTAAGTTAAGCAAGTGCAACTATAGATTCACTGAAGACAGGATCTTGACTTATGGGAATATTTTAAAATATGCTCTAAGATACTGTAGGTAGGAAGCAGCCTAAAAGCATTTTCTGGTTAAAAGTAAAACCTTACATTTCCAGTAAGTTAGCAATTTAGATCTGTAAAACTGGAAATTCAGGCTTAACTTGATCTAAAAACAGTTTTTAATGAAAACGTCAAAATGGCAAAAGTGATGATGTCAAAACCAATAAATTGTTGTTTTTTTTTTTTTTTTTTAAATTGCTCATAATGCTCTGCAGGTGTGAGTACCCAAGAGGGAACTTCTTCATAAAAGTTATTCCTTTGTGAAACTTTAAGAGCATTGCTAAAGGCAATTGCAGGTCTCCATTACCCAACAGAAATAGGCTCATTTAAAATTGCAATTCAAAACACTTTTGGCACTTCTCCAGCAAACACTTAGGGACAAATTTACTATTATTCCCCATAATTAGCTCAACCAAATTCGATATTATTCCCCATAATTAGCTCGACCAAATTCGATATTCGATTAGCATTCGATCGTCGAATGCTAATCGAATAGTTTTAGGCTACCTTTTATACGATATTCGATCATTTGACGATCAAATACAAATTTATTCGATCAGTCGAATAATTTATTCGATCAGTCGAATGAATCATTCGATCATTCAAATGATTCGTACGATTCAAACGATCGAAGACTTCGATCGTTTGAATCCTATTCGATCAGGACTTTGCCTCAGAAGCCTATGGGAGTGCTCCCATAGGCTTCTATTGCAATTCGGTAGGTCCAATCTGGCGAAGTAAGCAATCGAATAAACTTTAAAATTTAAATCCTTCGCTGATCGAATGATCGAATATTCGATCATTCGAATCTATTCGAATGTATTCGATCATTTGACCATTCGCTATTCGATGATCGAATATGCCAAAATTTGCATATTCGACCAATTGAATAGATCCTACGATCGAAATTCTATCAAATTTGATCGACCTTCGATCTATTCACGTGAATTAAGTACATCGGCCCCTTGATCTCTGTACCTAATGTATTTTTTTGTTAAAACAATTGGACCCTTGCAGCCACTTAGCCACCAAAAAACCCTTCTGTCCATTAAACCATTGGAATGCCTATATGGCCCATCATGTTTCTGCACACAGTATGGCTAATGCTCTGTATCCAAAATAAATGGGGCTTGGACATTAGAAATGCAAACGCACACATTATATCATGCTAACTCAGTCCTGCCCTTAACATTTATTGGTAATCCTAGACATTTTCAATCACAAATCTACATTTTGCCAGATAACAAGGGATTCTGTGCCTTTACCTATGTACGGAAACTGGGCCTACTATGGGGCAAATTTACTAAGTGCCGTAAATGCACTAGTGTTGGCTTTGCTGATGTTCGCCGCACTTCTTCAGGCGTAGTTTCGCCAGCTAAATGCAAAGTTGGCTCAAGGAGGTGAACGGTAGCGAAGTTGCGCTACCTTTTATTCGCCAGGCAAATCGCATTTGCACTAGCAATGCCTAATTTGCATACAGGGCGAAGATAAACGTATAATAAAAGTATATGTTACAGCCACTACATTACACTACACAATTCCAGGAAACCTTTAATAAATAAAATAAAGTTGTCGTATTGCCCTAAACATGTGCCCACTGTATAATTGAGTTGCCATATGTTAGGAAATGTAAGGAGGGAAGGAGGTTAACCCCCCAAAAAATTATGCTATTTTTCAGACTAACACCCTAAAAAACTCTTATCTATTGTATTGAACTTCACCAGGCCTGACCTGACGAAGTAAAGTCTAGCGCAAGATGTAACATAAAATGGGCATCTTAGTGAATTAGCGTAGTTACGTCCCTTCGTCGGGGCGCAACTTTGCCTGGCGTAAGGGTGCGAAGTTGCGCTAATCTATCTTCTTCGCTAGTGAATTTTCACCAGGGACACTGTTTGGAGAAGTTGCAAAATTACGTCAAGCTGGTGAATAAGTGCTAGCGTTAGACGCTTCGCGCTTTAGTGAATTTGCCCCATGGGTCCATAATATATTTTTCTATTTGAAACGGGAGTAATTAAGGGGAGAGATTGTTTAATGGACAATGACCAGGTGAGGCTACCATTCTACAGGTATTATATTCTCCTTTTTTTAAAGCAAAATGATGAGTTAAAAAATTTGAGAAATGGCATTTGTGAAACTCATAGGGGCTCATTTATAAACTTCACGCAGGGCAGATTTTCACAAAGTGAATATATTTGCCCTGCGCCTGGTTATATAAATAAAGCTGACTAAGAGTGTGCAGACAGATTTGCGAATTTGTTTTTCACATTGCAAATGTCTATAAGAGCTTTTTAAGTATGGCAAAAATTCGCAAATTGCGAATAGTTTGCATTTGAATTACGCCACAGCTTTGGTGGCGGAGAAGACATTCACAAAACAGTTTGGCAAATTGTGAATTTAAGTTACTGTCAATGCTATTTTCACGCACAACAACCTCGCAAAATGCCTGAATGTTTAGAGTTCAGGAAAAAGCATGGGCAAAACAGCTATTTGCAAACAATTATGTTCTGCGTGAACTTTATAAATGAGCCCTATTGAAGTCAATGGGGACAAATTTTTACTCACATGACACTATTTTCTCAATGTAAATGCATTAAAATCATTAGGCATTTTTTGTCTCTGCAAAAAATTTTGTCTTGGTGACATTTTTAGCAGCAGATTTTTGCCACAGTTTCTCAAAAAATTTGCATAAGGTGAAATACAGAAATTTGTCGCGAATCCATGCCTGGTGAAAATAAATTGCTCATCATTACTGCTGATTAAACAATGGATTACTAGAATTCTGCTACTTGGGAGCAACAGCATTACTTCTGTCTTTACAGATTTATTAAAAAAATGCACAGATCCTAATATATTGATCCTAATATCCTGTTATCAAATGCATAATTTAAAAAATATACAGTAAAAATGTTACTTTGGATTTGATGATGTTTAACATTTAAAAGATAGGAAACTGCAGATAGTGCCTCAATATATTTGTTTGAGCAGTTAGAGAAGAGGTATGAAAGTACAAGTATTGGATCCCTTATCTGGAAACCCGTTATCCCGGAAAGCTCCAAATTACAGAATGGCTGTCTCCCATATACTCCAATATAATGAAATAATCCAAATTTAAAAAATAAAACAGTAGCTTGTACTTGATCCAAACTAAGATAATAATTAATCCTTACTGGAAGCAAAATCAGCCTATTGGGTTTATTTAATGTTTACATGATTTTCTAGTACATTTTAGGTATGAAGATCCAGATTAAAGAAAGATCCATTATCCGGCAAACCCCAGGTCTCGAGCATTCTGGATAATAGGCCCCATACCTGTAGTGCATCAAAATTCCAGCTGTTTCAAGGTCCTTCACATACAGCAAAAATAACATCCTGAGATTCTGAATGAATGATTCTGAGTTCAAGTGCTTACTTGTTATAAAAGTGGCTTGTTTTTGAGAGATGATCAGAAATTATATAGCTATTCAATTTGAATTCATTTCACACGTAAAATCAGCTTCAGAAGATGATGGGTCAATAGGTTATCCTTGCCAAGTTTCATTAAAACTAAAAGCCTTAGGCAGTGCCATAACGAAGGTGTGATGACCCCCCCAGAAAAATATCTTTGGAGGTGCTCAGCTCCCACCTACCCGGTGCTTCCTTTCACCTGCCCACCTGCTCATGTCCCCCACTGGTGGGTACAATTGTGGCTGGGAAGCCAAGCTGACAGGGCGCCCTAGGCACCCGGTCGGCAACCACCGTCCCCACCTGGAGCACGTATGCACCATAAGAAGAGAAGGGAGTGAGGGGAGAGTAACGAAGGGGAAGGGCAGGGGAGGTAGTGGAGAGTGACAGAGGGAGGGGAGAGTGATAGAGGGGAGGAGAGAAGAGGAAGGGGTGGAGAGAGCAGCAGGGGAGCAAACCACCTGAACTAGGAGTAGGCAGAAGACTTTTGAACAGGCACCTGCCCAGCACCCCACATCTTTTTGGTGCCCTAGGCTCTATCACACTGACAGTTTGTTACCAAACCCGGCCTGGCTTTTAACTTTGCTCCTTGTTTCCCATTCTACAACAATACACTGGTTCCCTGAAATCTCTCCTTGGTTCTCCCTCTATAAGATTTAGTGACATCTGAGTATCGGCGGGCTCCACCCGAAGCCAAAGGTGGGTGATGTTTGGGATACCCTGCATTACAGGATGAGATGAAAAATCAATACTTACGCAACATGCTAAAAGACCTTTTTTCTGTATTGTTGCACAACAACGAAAAAGTAATGTCTTTGAAATCTGAAAGGTTTGCAGGTCTGCTGGCAGAATACACAAGCAAATATGCTGCATTACAAAGCAACAAGAGGAGTGCTTTTCAATTCACATGATTTCTCTCAAGTAATGGGAGATCCGACTAGAAATGTGTATTCTGCTTAAATTAATTTTTATATTTGGATGTTCAGTTTACAAATGTACTAAGAGCACTGGAGCATCCACAGCTGAGTATGTGGACATTTGGCAGAAAGATTTTCATCTGTATTCCATAAAGCATTTGGTTTTTTCAAGCAACTTTTTTTTTCCAGTTACAATCTGAAGATGCTCTGTATTTCAAGTAACTGAAACTATTACACAGTGACATCTAGTGGCCAGTAAATGCACTATGTCAAACATAATGTTTACATTAATTATATACGTGACCTTATATACCATGCATGTTCGTCTTTTTGTGATACTTTATTATGCATATAGCATGCATAACTTAAAATCGAAACATATTTCCACCTTACTGTCTCACATCTTGATTCACCAGTCCTGCAGAACAAAACTACAAGCACATATAATGTTGCTTTAGATTGATACATATCTCTTGTACAATTATAGAAATCATATGAATACTATTAATGAGTGAGGTTTTCAGCAGGCATGGATTTGAGTGGAAATTCTGCATTTCACCATTATAACATTTTTCCTGAAAAAAAAAAAATGTGACTCCAATGCATATTGAATGCAAAAAAACCTCCTGTGGAATTCAATATCTTTTTGCGCAAAAAAGTCAGAATACTCCCATTAACTACAATCTACTTTAAACAAAAAAGTTGCCCATTCATTTTTGCAAATGTGCTTGCAGTTTTGCACATTTTTCTGCAAAACTGAACATATTCACTCATCGGAAATGGTGACGTGTATATAAAGTATGCAAAAAGGATGTGATTTATTTTTTCTACCTAGGGATACAGGCATCACATCAATTCTTGAAAATATCTTTTGAATCTATCATTGGCCCCACTTCCAGGAAGCAAGCATACTTAAAAAACAGTCAGGCAACTATCACCAATAGTGGCTACATGATAAAACCTTAGACTTCTGTTTATCTGAGTAAATGTTTGTGCTTACAGCCCTGTAAGGTCAATGATGATTCTTTAATGTATATTATTCTATTACCAAAGGAGCCATGAACACTGAACACACAGAATATGTTCTTGTTTATTATATACATTATTAAGTACATTTATTCAAATCATAAGATGATACCAACAGTGCCCCTGTTTCCTTTTTATACTGTTTTTTTCTTGCAATAACACATTATTCAGGGATAAGGAATATTCCTGATATTTTAGGAAGAAAACAGAAGAAAATGATTGCCCACATGAAATGTTCTTGTTTATTTTACACATTATTAAGTATATATATTCAAACCATAAGATGATACCAACAGGGCCCCTGTTTCTTTTATATACTGGGTTTTTTTTTTAACTTTATTCAGGGCTAAGGAATATTCCAAATATTTTAGGATGAAAACAGTAAGAAAATTATTGCACACATGATCAGAAATTAATAAGTTCTTTGGTAAAATGTAAGTATTGGTTTTTACTATTGAAGATAACATTACTATGTTTTTGTAATACAGAGCTGATGTTCTGAACCAATGATGCCAAAGGTTAACACATTGGCATCATTGGCTAGATTTTTCTTAGATTAAGGGCCCAATCTACTTTCTGCTTTCAACATTACCTACAAGGGATACGAGAATACGGTTAGAATTCCTGCACAGGTTGCAGACACATTGTTAGGTTCACTAAAGCAAGTATGGTCATTTTCTTAATTAACTTCCATTTGCAAAAGATTTATAGTGGAATGTAATAAAAGTGTCAAATAGCAAAATAATTTGCACTAATAAGAATAAAAATTCACATTTCACAGTGTAAAACTGTTCCTTAAACTATTATTGCGTTGCAAATTTTAACTGTGCATTGATCACTTTTAAGTGATTGAATGTTTTTTAAGCTTTTGGAGCAATCAGAACAATTTTTCAGTAAGAAGTTTTATTACATTCACTGCATATTGGCACAAACTGGGGAGCTGGGGGCCTGAACTGCAGGGCAGATTGCTGAGCTGCAGGGAGACTGCTGGCCTGGTGACAAGACGGCGGTGCAACGGTTGATTGCAGTGGCCTCTCTGGACCACAAGGTGCTTTTTTTTTGTGGTTCTGTGCTTTTTACTTTTGTTTTTTATGAAGCTATGGACGTAGGAACAACTAAGGTCTAGGTCTATAAGCGCCAGACACTGCTTAGGTATCTTATGATAGAGGATGGCTTATTGCACACGCTACACAATCTCTGCCTACTTCGGGAGCTGGATCTTCTGACCATGGACTCACCTGGGGCCAATAGCTCGAGAAGAAGCACTTGGAAATGGTGTACAAGGACGCAGAAATGCGGAAAGCAAGTGGGAGTCCATGCTAGGCTAAGAACTAAACCCAGCTGACCCGCTGTCCTGTTCATACGGGGTGCTTTAAAACCACCATCATTGTCCCTGTGCCGAAGAAGAGAAGGTGAGAACCTCACCTGGTCACACAACACCAGCTACTTAGCCAAGAAAGCCCAACAGCACCTCTACTTCCTATGCAAGCTGAGGAATATCCCAACATCCATACTCACAACCTTCTACAGAGGGACTATCGAGAGGATCCAGAGCAGCTGTATCACTGTCTGGGCTGGGAACTGTACTGTCATGGAGTGCAAGACCCTGCAGAGGATAGTGAAAACAGCAGAAAGATCATAGACTTTCGTAAAGCCACCAGCATAGTGGCTGATCCAACACACCCCTCACACTCACTGTTCACACTGCTGCCATCTGGAAAAAGGTACGGAAGCCATAAGGCTCCTGAATACTCAGGGTCCGTACACACACATAATCCATCTGACATTATTATATATTATATACCACAATGTTACACAGCCACTGTACGCCATTGTATAAATACATATCCATTGGATACAACTGTTCTCTATGAGCGCATCTGTACTTTATCATGTTCTTACTACTATCACATCGCAATAATACACTCATCATGTCTGACGTTATTAACTTTACATATCACATATACTGAGTGTGCACTATCTTGTCCTGTCCCTGCACTATGCTATCCTGTCTTGCAGTACTTGCACATTTTTGCACTTGTACTTTTTGGCTGTTGTCCGCCACTTATATGTTGTGTGTAACACCATGGTCCTAGAGGAACGTTGTTTTGTTTCACTGTGTACTGTAGAAACGTATATTGATGAAATGACAATAAACTAACTCTTGACTCTATTGACTCTTGACAAAGGCATACTTTTTATTGCATTCCCCATTGATTGGGAAAGTACCTAGCATGTATCTAATTCACAGTTAACAGGTTTCAAAGGAAGTATTACCATTGGACACAATAATCAAAGTGTACAAATATTTTCTGTATATCACTCATCTAGCACTGCAAATGCCTCTACAAATCACGTCTATTTAAGTCTATATGGCCATTAGACACCATTCAGTATGCATTCATTAATTACACTTTTTTGTAATATCTATTCGTTATTTTTTCAAGTTGTATTTCACATTGCTAAGAGTCCACATTTGTAGTAAGGTAATTAGCTTAGCAAACAAATAAAACATAACCGTGCTATATCTGTCATATTTTTTTCAGTTGTCCAGATAGAAAAAAGAAGTTTAGTACAAATAAAATCATTGCATTAAAAAAAGATGGATACTTAGATGTGAGACAGTAGAATGTTGACATGGTGGATACATAGGTCATGTAGGCCTGGTTGAGGATGGCAGGAGGATAAGTTTGTCAATTACTGTTTCTCCCATAATACCCACATTTCCAGGAAGTGATTTGTTTTATTCTGGATAACCACTACTCTTGAAATTAATACCCTGTTATTGTTCTGTAGCATCTGCATAAGCCAAAACAGTGAGACATTTCATCAAAGCAGCAAACACTTCAGTAGAGGCATCAGTCCACTTATCCTCAAGGGTAATTTGGATTATTTGGCAGCCTTCTCTTCATTTGCCACATAACCCTGTGAGGATGTTGCCAATTCACCACTGCTTCTGTTTGGTGGATACATCTTCAACAGACATAATATGTCCCGCATAGTGTTTTAAGGTGCGGCCAAATTTGCGTTTATTAATAGACAGCTTTGAAACTTCTTGAAGTCTGTCAATCACACAAATTAGTCTTTCATTGTGTTCTTCAAGTATTTCCAGGCACAATAATGTCATCACGGTATACAATACACTCTTGGGGGCACAGATCTCCCAAATATTCTTTCCATACGTCTCTGGAATGTGGCAAGGGCCCAACAACTGCCTTGAGGCATTCTGGTAAATTGGAAAAATCCTAAAGGAGAAATGAAGGCAGTTTTCTCTTGATCCTCAGGGGATATGGGGATTTGGTAGTATCCAGATCTAAGATCCATCACAGTAAACTACTTACTGCCATTCACAGGTTCCAAGGAATCTTCAGTCCTGGGCAAAGTACATTGGTCAGGTACTGTATGGTTCTCCTGTTTAATGTAGGCAGTCCACACACAGACAAACTGATCCATCCTATTTCTGGACCACCACAATAGGGTACGTATTCTGGGGTCTGTCACATCTTCAATGTCTCAGAGTGGCAGCTTCCTAGATCTCTCCCTGAAAGGTTTTGAATCTGCATGGTGTGACATCCTTGGCACATTCAACATCCATGTCATCAGTCATCCGACACATCTTTTCCGAAGTTGAGCTCCTTAATTAGCAGATCTTTTGCTTCTTTCAGCATGAGAGAGTCCCCAAAATAAAAATTCAGAGGTGCATCTTTTGGTTCAAAATGTGCAGAATATTCCGATTCAGATGTAACTTTTTGAACAGAGTTACACACTCCTATTTAAGGCATCCCTTCTCGCCAATACTTTCTTTCTGGAATTATCAACCATGCATTATATAGTAAAATAGTAAGTTAGGCTGAAAAAAGACTCACATCCATCAAGTTCAACCTTTTTAACCTTTTCAGGTGGAGTTTCCAGAAGCTTTGGGTGTCACATTGCATAGGCAGAGATCTGGTAACCTTTATGAGTCATGCTTGACCAGCTACAATCTCTATAGGAGACAAATTTAGTCTGTACACAGGGCCCTAACATAATTCAGGTACCAAGGCTTGACACAGTCTCTTTACTGCTGCTGACATAGGGAAGGAAGAAACATCAGTGGTCCCTTGTAACTGCAGAAACTTTAGAAAATCATCTTCATCTGCTTTTTACATTAGATTCCACGATGAGGTGGTTCATCTTCAGAAGTTGGTAGAATCAGATTAGAGTCAGCACACACTCCTCGAGGTTTTCTTGGTGCAAATTCCAATGGAGGCCACAATCCACCAGAAACAGCAATTTCAACGACGGACAGCACTAACTTTTTTCAGTAAAAAAGCCTTTATTGTAGCATGGCTAAGACCAGTAACACAGTAACG
>CM044434.1:119509485-119557247 GCA_024363595.1 Xenopus borealis | reverse complement strand
GTCTTGCATTTCCTCTAGTCTATGCCCTAATACCTCAGGTTCACTCACAATACGTTTAACTCGTGTGAATTGAGACTTGGGAAGAGATTTCTTGACCTGTACTGGGTGAGCTGAATTAAAGTGTAGAAGTGTGTTCCTGTCTGTTGGTTTGGTGTAAAGGTCTGTCAGTAATGTCCCGGCAGACCTGTACACCCGTGTGTCCAAAAAGGCGATCTCAGACAGATGAGCATGTGATGTAAATTTGATATACAGAGAAACAGAATTAATGTATTGGACAAAATTGTCCAAGGACCCCTGGGGCCCCGACCAAATCATGAACACATCATCGATGAAACGCCCCCAATAGAGGCAGTATGTCTGAAAATCAATGTTGGTATATACATATTTACATTCAAAACTGTTCATATATATATTGGCATACGAGGGGGCCACATTGGACCCCATCGCCGTCCCCCGGACCTGTATATAGAATTTGTCCAGAAAGACAAAATAATTGTTTCTCAGTACCAAATCCAAACACTGCAGTATGAAATTTTTTTGGGAACCATCTATAGTGTTATCTCTGGTCAACTCCATGCGGACAGCCTCTACACCCCCATCATGTGGGATGGAGGTGTACAGGCTCTCCACATCCAGAGTGACCAAAAGAGCATCATCAGGTATTTCTTTAATCCCATTCAATTTATTCAGAAAGTCCCCCGTATCCTTAATATAAGATTTATGGGAAGCAATATAGGGATTAATAACTTTATCGACAAATATTGAAAGGGGTGTTAGCACTGAATCCACACAAGACACAATCGGTCGCCCCGGTGGGCATTGTAGGTTTTTGTGGATCTTTGGTAAGACATAGAATCCTGGATTCCTAGTCGTCAGGTGAGAGAAAGAATACGCGAGCACAAATCGGCTATTAAAACAAAAAAGGTGGAACAGGCTGTAGCAGGGCACTTTGTAGAAATGGGCCATGGGGTTCATCAGTTGCGCTTCCAGGTGGTGGAAAGTGTACCCCATCCCAAACGAGGGGGTAATAGAATCAGGAATCTCTTGAAAAGAGAGGCATATTGGATCCGCCGCCTGGAAACGTTAACCCCAAAAGGCTTGAACAAAGAATACGATCTGCAAACAATTTTTTAGATAAATAAGTGTTTTATTCTTAGTTTTAATATTTATGTCTTACAGATTAATTTATTACACACAGGAATTTAAGAGGTGATGGATTAACAAGGACGAATTAATATCAGTTTCATCTTGTCATACCTCTTATATAATCTAAATGGCAACATTGTTTAACATTATTAGATGTTGTGTGCTATGTTTTTAAATGAAATGTAACCATACCTATTTGTACACACCAGAGGGTGCTATCCTGAATGCTTTATAAGGAAGTTTGTTAAAATGTATCAGTTAGTTCGACAAAGGGCCAGGATGTGGCTCGAAACGTTACTGTGTTACTGGTCTTAGCCATGCTACAATAAAGGCTTTTTTACTGAAAAAAGTTGGTGCTGTCCGTCGTTGAAATTGCCATCTTCATAAGTTATGCCAGGAATTTGGATATCAACTTCCACTTTTCCATCCATAAAAGCAGACTTGGCACCCACCCCTATTATGTCATCAGCAGCAGCCAATGGTAGGTGGGATAAATGGTTCTGGTAGATGGGTCAACTAGTGATGGTTATTTGTGACCAGTGTCAAACAATGCAGTAGTCAGGACATCATTCACAGTAAGATGGAATATGCACATTGTTAGTTAGGCTTCCATTTCTTAAGTCTGATTGAATTACATTCTCCAGCTTGTCTTTGCATAGGTGTAGCGTGTACTTCATGAGGGCATTTAGTGATCTCATGGCCTTGTTTTTTACAGTATTTTCGATAAAATTTATGATATTTAGGAAACTGTGGTGTTCCAGCTGACTGGCTCTTTGCAGGCTGTGGAGCAGTCTGGGATGGAGGGTCTGATCTCCACTTTACTTTCCTGTAAAGTTGAGACACTTCCTGATGAGTTGTAGGAATTACCTTTTTGAATATGAAGTATTCAGCTCGTTAGACACTCTGCTAATGAAGACAGATGCTCTCTCGCCTTTAATTTGTCACGTAGTTTGAAACTTTGTAAGACGTTGAAGATCTTCATATTTCTCATAGCAAGTTATCAAAGCTTGTAATAAATCTTGAACAGTACCATCAGGTTGTTTAGCCTTATGGGCTTGTAAGACAATCAAAGCAGGGGTTCTTACTAGCTCCATTAGTCTACGTTGCTTCATTTTATCAGTTTCCTCCCATTCCTCTAAAAATTGGTGGATGTACTCTATCCAGTCAGTAAACACTTCATCCCCTGTGGGTACTGGTTTAGTACCAAAAACATGCTTCTTTACACTGCAGACAGACAGTCTCTTGCCATAAACGTAGACTAACTTCAGTTGCTTTCAGAAAATACAGGTGCTATGGTGTCTAGGCAAGTGAACAGGTGAGGTGCTGGAGGATGTCACCACTCAAAATTAGTATATTGAGACGGTATATATAAAGTGCCATTTTCAATAAGTATGCTGCAGGAGTATGCTGCACAGATGTGGGACTGGATGAGCATTGTGGGTGCAAAATTCAGATATCACCATGGGACCAATATTTTGATATTTGGATGGATAACTGGATGGCAGAAGACACTAGCCCGGATTGGTTTCACCCTCCTAATAGTATTAATTTCCGTCTCTCTGCTTGTCTGCTATATCATCCCCTATTTTAGGAAACTTGTAAGTAAAGCTGTTGATGTTTCCTTCCCTGCTCTCCTCTACCAGGATACAGAGCCCATTGAGATCAAGCCATACACTCCTTTACAGCCTATCCTCACATCATTTCACCTCCTCAGGGCTAGTCAGGTTGGTGGAGGTGGTAGGGTTGGTCCCTGGCTTTGTGCTAGTCTCTCCAGACCTTGCTGAAACTCCATACCCACCCTTATGTCTATTTTATTGTTCACGCATTTCTTCCTTGCTCAGCTATAACTCAACAGATATCATACATCTTAAGATGTAACTCAGTATAAGCCTCTCCAACAGCCAAGGTCAAGGCTCCCCGACATCTCTGCTTCACACATAATCTGAGGCCTGCACACAGGTCTGAGGAAGTTTGCCCATATAGGGATGCAACCAATCATCACAAGTGCCTCAAGGACTGTGACATGTACTTTGCACTCTGAGTCTGCGTATAACATTGCCCATATAAAGATGCAACCAATCACCACAACTTCCCCAAGGACTGTGATGTGTGTGTTTTATACACAGCTTTGCTTAACCCTTACCCAACAAATATAAAAAGCTTTGCACATACACAATAAAGCAGAAGAAGCATTTCTATACTGAACATCTTGTGTAAGTGTGATTCTTCCAGTTAGAACCACAGTATAATCTAATTAGGACGGGAATAGATATTCTTAGGACCAGTCTGAGGTCCAATAACAGCAGGAACAGTAGGAGGATATGTAACAGGTCATTCCCTTGGAGAAATACCATTTGGTTAGATAATTGCAGGTATACCGTCTCTTGAGCACTTGTTTCAATCCTTGTAAAGGTGAAAGTGATGATATGATTATAGCAGCAACAGCCAGGCCTAGGTAGGATGGTAGTGTCTGCTTGATTATAAAATTTGGTAAGTGTAGGGGAATATGGTCAACTGCAAAGGCAGAGGGCAAATTAAGTCCTTCCTGCAGAGCCACATTTTAACTCCTTCTGTAGTAACCCTGTCTTGGCAGGAATATCCAGGGCAATACTGTGGCACTAACAGTATAGATCCCAAGCACACAACAGGTAGATGCAATAAGTTAAAATGAGGTGATGTAATAAGAACAGTGAAATAACAATAACATGATGAATGTTGGATTGCACAATAACTATCACCCTTGTATGAAAATGACAGCTGTCACTTTAATAATGGTAAGTGTGCACACTATGGGTCTACTGGGATATACCAAAGTAGTATGAGCAAAGTTATGTGTTGCAACTCTAGATTGATGCACCCCGGGGTGTGTCAACCCTAGTGGTAATGGAAAAGGAATAAATCCTGTAAAGCAGAGGAAATGCAGGGAGCAGACTAGCAGCTTTAATCCATACTGAGCTTTAAATGCTGATGTTGGAAAAGGCTTCCTGAATTTCTGAGGTGATCCACTGCACATGTCAGGGAGAATGATGGGATACACCATTCCATTTTAATTCTGGCTCAAAAACCTCCTTCAGAGAGGTCATAAGGTCAGAAGTGAATCCTTCTTGCTGATTGGTCAGGCTGTGGCTAAAAACTGTCACACTGCAGTACAAGTTGCAGCTATGTTTTTGGTTGTCCTAGATTTTAAGTGACAGGGTTATGCATTTAGGGAAAGGGCAAAAAACACTTCCCTACAATTCATTTTAGTTATTTTGGTTAGAGTTGGAGATCTGTGGTTTGCCATTTGCATATTATTGCCAGATTACCATTAAGTATGTAATTGGTCTTTGGCTATTTTGTGTAATTTTGGCAGTGGTTTGCCAGTAGTAAAGTTGGAAGGAAGGAAGGATAAGAAGACAAATAGCAAAAATGAAACATATGGAGTTTATACTTCTGAGTTGTGTGGTTTTTTAGTGTTTTTGTAGATATGGGAGTTAGACTTTCATTTATAATTAAAACGAGTTAGACTTTCATTTGTTATTAAAACTTACATTAAGGGGAACATTTATCAAGCCTCAATTTTTTTCTGGTCGAGTTTTAAAGGTCAAAATATCTAATTTATTTTTAGAACTTATTATGCTCCTAAACTGCTAAATCCAAATCTGAAAAAACTCCAGATAAAACCTGACTAAATCATGTAGAAGTCAATGGCATATGGTCCCTTTAACAACTGGAACATGTTTTTTATCTTCAGGATTCTTTAATGTTTCAGTTGAGTTTGTTGTGAGTTTTTCTTACACTGATTTTTATTGAGAATAATTATTGGTAAATTATGGGCATTTGGGTTTTGGAAAAAAAAAAAGCAGAAGTCAAGTTTGAGTAAATATGTCCCTAAGTGATTAAAGACTCCTATGCGGAAGAGCCAACATACAGAGAAAGAACTGTATTGGTTTATTGCTAGATGCAAATTTGAAACTAAAACAAGGGACTGTAAAGTGAGTAATACATCATCTGTATATATTATATTTACAAAACTTTACTAGCACACCAGTAATGTCAGGATGGGGCCTAATTGTTTTTGCCAATAGTTCAGTATTCAGGGTGTAAAGGAGAGGAGATAGGGGATATCCCTGATGTGTCCCATTTGTAATTGACCATAAAGTTTTTACACAAGTTAATGCTCTTGCTTTATTCCTTGTGATGGTTCCCTGGGCGCTCCGTCTCTGGCACCCTGTATATATTCAATAAATGGTGAAGCATGTGAAGCATACACGGCCGCAGGTTTCCTGCAATTCAGCTTTTTATTGTGTCACCACACGACATGTTTCGGGCCCATTGGTCCTTTTTCAAGTGTGTACAACATAGTGTGAAATGAACATACTTATACCTCATATGTGTTGTTTATCCCGCCCACCAATTAACATAACATGTAGGGTTTTTTAACCCTTAAGTCCTTTTTTTATCCATTCGTGTATTGCTGTTCCGTGTCCATGTGCCTGTACATCAATAAATAATGATTTAAAATATTTTGTTCAGTGTCCATATATTTGTGTACTTGGGAACATTATTTTAAAATATTTAGTTTCGTGTCCATTCGTCTATACACCAATAAATAATCAATTATATACTCTATTCACAGTGTCCATTGTGCATATACACCAATAAATAATGAATTAAAATATTTTGTTCACATTAGTATTAAAATAATTTGTAATTGAAACAGGTTTTCCTGATTGGCCTGGGAGCTTTAGGCTTAGTCCAGACGGGAAGATTCGGGGGCGATCCGTCGCCTGGCGACTTCTCGCCGCGACAGATCGCCCCCGAATCTCCCCGAATAGCTAGGCACCGGCATAGCTTAAAAACGCCTGTGCTTATTCACACAGAGCGGCGCCATTTTAAAAACCGCGCCGCTCCGTGTGAACACGCGGCGGCGTTTTTAAACTATGCCGGTGCGCATTGGTGCCTAGCTATTCGGGGAGATTCGGGGACAATCCGTCGCGGCAAGAAGTCGCCAGGCGATGGATCGCCCCCGAATCTCCCCGTCTGGACTAAGCCTTAAGAAGGTTGTAGGAGTAATCTATAGATAGCATACAGCTGATAGATATGAGCCTCAGAGATTAAGGTTAAGGAGAATAGATAAGGTCATTGTAATCTATTGTTGATTGTGCTCGCCTGCCTGTCTCTTCATAACGAAGCCTAAATGATCTTTGTTTAAGAATTCTGGAAAAACTGGTTCTAAATGATTAGCCAATATCTTAGAGACAATCTGAAAGAACATGTATATATTCCCCTAGGGATGCCAAAATGTTAAATAGATTATTATTATTTATTTTCTCCCCAGGCTGGTGCTCATGAGAACTGCACTGGCCTGTAGAAAAGCACCATGGCTTGGCATCCCCTGCACAAATTCCTGTTCACAAATTTATAGTGATGGGAGAATCTACCGAGATTCGCTTCGCGGGGCGCTTTTGACATGCATCGCATCAACTTTGGCGTGTCGCATCGTTTTCTACGCGATTTGCGTAGTTTTCGGGGGAATTTACGCAAAGCGAAATGTCACTGGCGATTCTCGAATTTATTTTTGATCAAATAAAAATCATTTGAATTGTTCAAATGCATCGCTCAATTCGAAAAATTCTAAAAATTTTGCCCAAAAAAAGTAATTTTCAAAAAATTTCAAAAACACTTCTTAAAGGTTCGTGGAGGTCCACCATAGGCTAAAATAGCAATTCAGCAGGTTTAGGGTGGCGAAGTGTCGAATTTGAATTTTTTAAGGAGACAGTTCAAATCAAATTTTGGCCTATAGCTAAGAATTACTTCGAAATTTTAATCTTTTAATCTTCCCCCAAGTGTCTAATAGTAAATTTGAGTTCTAGTTAAATTTTTTAATAGTTTTTTTGGTCAAAACGCACAAATTCAAATTGGGAATAATCCAAACTTGATTTGAATTTGAGATTTATCAACCCTTTATCCTGGGAATAATTAGAATTTTACTATTTGCCACCTAAAACCTGTCATATTCATATATAAGTCTATGGGAGAGGTTCAGTGACCCATTTAAAGATGTTAATAGCCTTCCTGACATTCAAGTTTGTGTAACACATGGGACCTGGAGGGTGATCCGGTAAGTGCTCCCACTACATATTATTATTGAACTATAGCTATACATTTTTCATTATCCCGAAGTGGTAGAGCACCTGGATCGATATATCGATTTAATTGTATGATAATTGTATGATGTGGCTAAACATATATGAGAAACATGGTGGAGTGATTGACATACAGTTTCAGATAATAGATAATACTAAATTGAATATCAGAGGTGGAGATCTGAATAGAAAATTGTTAATGCGAGAGGCTTTCTGGATTCATCAGTTGCAAACTATCGAAACAAATGGGGGAATGAATAGGGGGTGGGAATTGACTTGTTTTTATTAGCTGTAAATATGACCTGATACTATTAATATATGGCTAGAAATGGATTTGATGGCTTCAAATGTTAGGGTTGTGTTCGAGTACATATCATGGGCTGCATATAAATAGTATATTTAGTATTGCTTTGGGTGACACTGGGAGGTGATTATTGGATATAATTGGATAGATTTGGCTATACATGTGATTGAGTACTGTGTATCACAATGTAGTAATGTTAGTGGATATATAACATTGCACTCAATGGGGTGATATTTATATAACTAAGTTACAATATAAAGAGGTCTCTTACACTGAGACTAGGTTCACAGAGTAATGTTCCTAGGGTATGGTTATCATATAATTAAGTACACATTCTATTCAAAATTGTTTTTTTTAATAAGGTCTTTTTAAATATATATGGGTTTGTTTATACTGAAATGTATGCTTTAAATAGGTACATATTTCACGGAGGGGGGCAAGTACTATCTATTGACTGTTTAACTTAGCCGAGTGCTGGGGAGTTGATCTTTGTTTGTATTTGTATTTTTTAATAAGGAGGCTAATTGGATTCACTTGCTGCCATTTCAATTATCTGCCATGGAGGGGTATACGTATAAAAGTGCTGTGGGGGCAGGGCTGCCGACAGCTTCTGATGAAGTGGCAGGAAGCCACGAAATGCATTAAGCGGGCAGTCCCTGTTCAATATTTTGAGCTGCTATGATTTTTATATTTTGTAAAATAAACATTTTTTAAACTTCATACCCTGGTTCCTTGGTGCTCCGTATTTTTGTATATCCACATTCTGATCGCCGCATGGGATAGCGGTTGTTCGTGTAGCACATGGGACATGGAGGGTGATCCGGTAAGTGCTCCCACTACATATTATTATTGAACTATAGCGGTCATATTCATATATAAGTGGAAGAGGTTCAGTGACCCATTTAAAGATGTTAATAGCCTTCCTGACATTCAAGTTTTTTTCAGAGGAAAAACTAGATTCAAGTTTAGTAGAAAACAAATCAAATTCTATTTGAGTTTTCAGTAATACTCATTCCAGTTTTAGATGTTTAGATATTTTCTTAAATAACCTCACAATCAAATTTCGAGCTTCTTCAAATTTGTTAGAGTAAAAAAAATCATATGAATTCAAAATTCGACCTTTGATAAATGGGCCTCTACATGAATTTGAAAGGAAGATGAGTCTATAGTGCACATTGAGGTGCCTTTACTTTCCTTTGGGATAAGGAACAAGTATGATGTTAGGTTTGAAGCAAGGCTTGGAGTACCCCTGAGATATTTATATGAGTATAATATATTCTTTGCTTTGCTGTAAATAATTGTATGAGCTAAATTGCTTATACATATATCTTCTGTGAATTATTTTAGTGTACAAATAGTTCTGAATAGCTACAAGATGTCTGTTATTAGCAGTCTTTAACGGAACAACCATAATTATATTGATTATAACTCATGTGTTAAAATATAATGGCCAACTCACCTTGCGCTGTTCATAATTACAGATAATTTAGTTACATGCTGATACACAATCTATTCATTTTCAGCTCACTAGCATGCTGGGTGATATTTTGAGACATCATGGTCTTATTATAGTGGCTCCAACTGTTCACCATATATTTATGCATACTAAATGTAAGTTCAACTACCTATAGTCATTATAACTTGGAACATGTTGTAAACATATTTCACTTTAATATCTGGAGGATCATTAGTGATATTGTATTCATAAAAATATGGTACATCACTTGTAGTAAATAACACTGCCTTCCCCAACAGGCAGAAGAATTCTTTTTGAAGGTGAGCTAAGCTAATCCTATTATATTGAGGAAATGCTAACTGCTCACACCTTCATTTGGTGTTCCACTAAAAGAGACAAAAGAGGAAAAGAAGGTTATTTATGTTGGAAAAAAAACTTGATGGGAGATTCCATGATTTTTGCATCTCTCAAAGATCCTAAAGATCATAGCTAAATACAGGAACTGCAGTAACTTGTTTATCATTATAAGGAATATATAAATATCAGCTTAAAATGAATGCATGCCATTTAGTTACTTATATGCCTAAAGGTCCCATAAAAAGTGGAGAAACTGGATCACTAACAGATGAAAATCATTGAGGCATTTTCAGATATTAGTACTTATTAGTGGCAAACTTGAAAACAGGCTAGCAAGGCAAATGTGAGCAAAAAATAGTTTTTTCCTCCTGTGTTTGAGTACTAAAGGGTACATATATTATAGTTGCAAGTTTAAAATGTATCTGAAAATAAAGAATGAAAATTAATTAGACTTGCTTAGTATGACAGTGGGAAATAGGATAGTGCTTCTACTGCAAAGAAATAAAGCAAAAAATACTGTGTAACTAGAGCTGAAATAGAGTTCAGGAAATGGGAATTTGGAATATTGAGCAAAAGTCCATTTCTTTTGGCTACTAGGAGACAAACGTGTAAATGGTAACTTGTATGAGACAATTAGTTATGAGCAAATTTCTTTCCCAGGTTTCACCATGAAACAAATTATCCATAAACTCTATTGGGTTAAAAAAATTATCATGCATAAAACAAAAATGGGTGAATATAGGCATCAATGCATTTGGCAAATTCTTCACCGTTTCACAAATTTTTGGTAAAACAATACAAGTCAAATTTGCCCATCATTAGATACAATAGATAGTGGTACCCCCAACTAGAGCATTTACTGACAAAAAAAAAAAAAGCTCAAATACTGCTTGGATTTAAAAGTGGAAATCATAATGTTCAGGAGTAGTGATGGGCGAATTTATTCACCTGGCTCAAATTTGCCAGTGCATTTTTGCTAGTGAATGTGCACCAGCATCCAAAAATGGACGCCTACATCCAAAACGAGACGCCAGCGGTGTTTCACAAATTCTTTGTCGGTTTGCAAATTTCTCAGAAACACCCCTGATTTTTCACTATTCAAAAGTATGGGGCATTAACGTTAAACATGAAACCCTGATAACACAAAGTACAAATGTCTGGAGAGTGCAAAAAATAGGCCAGGTATTTGTCTTGCTCAGTATTCCATAGTGTGTCTTAAGGCATGTTCCTTTGATATACTCTTTTTAGGTATTATGTCCCATGATCTCTTGAGGGCTTTCGCTGGTTGCCAATTTAGTCAATTTCCTTAATAGGTTTGATGTCCATTGCTCTTGTTCAACTGGTTATCATCATAGATTTGAGAGGTCATATTTTCCAACATTATTTCAAAGTATTATGATACACATGATACAGCTGCATTAGAAACCATTCCACACAGGGCAATATTTAGGTCTAGTGCTACCCTAGGCACTGGATCTTTACTGCCCTCCCGAATGTGCTCAATTATGGCATGGACACTAGTGATGGGCGAATCTACCCAGTTTCGCTTTGCTGAAAAATTAGCAAATTTCCAGCGAAATTCACAAATTGTCGGAAAAATTAGCGAAATGAGGCGCGGCACGTTTTTGATGCGTGTCACGTCAACTTCGCTGCGTCGCGCCGTTTTCGATGCGCGTCGTTACATCGTTTTCAACGCACATCACGTCGTTTTTGTCGCGTCGCGTCAAAAAACGCAGCGCGACTCGTTTTTATTTAGCACATTTTCCCTGGCTTTTTGCGAATTTATTCGCCAGCGGCGAATCGCGACAGTTCGCTGCGAATTCCCCCCTGGCGAATAAATTCGCCCATCACTAATGGACACAGTACACACAACATCTGTTTGCAACACTCCTTACGATCATGAAAAATTCAGTTATGTAGGCACCCAAGGACCGCACCCAAGGATGCCTATATATTGTATAAATACGGCCCTGATTCCACAACTTTAATTATGACCTGTAGTGAGAGATACCATAACATTAATCACTAGGGATGTCGCGGACTGTTCGCCGGCGAACTTGTTCGCGCGAACATCGGCTGTTCGCGCTCGCCGAATATTCGCGAACGTCGCGCGACGTTCGCCAATTTGGGTTCGCCTTAGCTGGCGCTTTTTTTTTGCCATTTCTCCCCCAGACCAGCAGATACATGGCAGCCAATCAGGAAGCTCTCCCTCCTGGACCACCCCCACACCCCCTGGACGACTCCCCTTCCATATATAAACTGAAGCCCTGCAGAGTTTTTTCATTCTGCCTGTGTGTGCTTGGAAGAGCTAGTGTAGGGAGAGAGCTGTTAGTGATTTGAGGGACAGTGGATAGTAAGTTTGCTGGCTAGTAATCTACTGTTCTTCAAACAACTGCCATCTAGCTGTGTGAGCTTGTTCACATTCTGTCTAAATATCAATAATAATACCGTCTCCAGAAACACCATCCTGAGTGACGTTTTTCAAGCAGCAATAATATTTTCCGTAATCCGTATCCACTGCTGTAGTAGTGTATACGTTGACCTTGTAGGCATTGTTTGCCCAGTCTTTAACCAAGTGCCACGTAGCTGTGTGAGCTTTTTCACATTCCGTGTCCAGAAACATCACCTGAGTGACTTAGTGTGATTTCTGCCCTTTACAGCACAAAACACAGCGCTGTGTCAACAATGTATTTTTTAGAAACATTTTTGCCCTTGATCCCCCTCTGGCATGCCACTGTCCAGGTCGTTGCACCCTGTAAACAACTTTAAAATCATTTTTCTGGCCAGAAATGTCTTTTCTAGCTTTTAAAATTCGCCTTCCCATTGAAGTCTATGGGGTTCGCGAAGTTCGCGAACCGTTCGCATTTTTGTCCTGAAGTTCGCGAACATGTTCGCGAACATTTTTTCCGACGTTCGCTACATCCCTATTAATCACCACAAGTATTTTGCTATACAGAATACAGCAGGACAATTTTACATGGTAGTATAATATCTTCATAGGATGATGAGCTATTGCTAATCCTTAAAACCTTATCAGAACCCTAACCCCCAAAAACACACTTTGATACTGTAGTAGCATTAGGGGTTTATGAAACTTTGATAGTTATTTCCAAAATTAATCACAACAGGTCAAAATCAACTTAAATATTTCAATAACACATCTATTTCTTGTAATGAGACAATTAACATTCTCATCTTATATGAAACAAAAGACTTGATATCAAATGATGTTGCTTTTCAGAGAATCACAGGCAAATGTGGTGAGATTTAATCAACGTTTAATCCTTTAATTAGATGAGGCCTTTGCAAGTAGTCATTTGATATTAATTACCGTTTAAGCTTATTCTTTTGTAAAGGTCTCATTGTATAAATTAGAACATACAGTATGTGCAGTACATAAGAATTGGTAATTATTAGGGGAAAAACAATAGCTTGCATTGTCAATCTATCCCACTCTCACTTAACATAATTTTAACATGACTAAAATTGTTTTGAATAAACAGACTTGTGGGGATTTAAAAGATTCACTGAAATAACAAGCAGCTGCATGGTACATTTTAGGGTGCGATCAGTGTTAATCTCTATTAATAAATAATCACTTAGCTGTATGTAAACTTTATAAGAATTAATCTGTTTTTTCTTCTTATTTTTTTAAAGAACATCAAGAACAATTAAAAGACTGTTTCAATGCAGCAGTTACAAGTTCAATGAATTATAATCTCCCTGAGAACAAATCCAAAAGGCACATAACACAACCTGTTCTTCATTGAGTCATTTCTTTTCTAACCACAACAGAGAAGTTTTGTAAACTATTACCAAAGAAATTATTATTGTTATTATTGTTATAATGGGTAACATATTTTGCATTCACTATACAATAAATATGTATAGATTGAACACAGAAATTGCTTATAAAAATGCAACTGATAAAAGAAGCCTGATACAAGAAGATCTCATGAGAGTAATCTTACTGATTTGCTAGTAACTATATGGAGTTTTAATCGCAGTTCTATCAAATTCCATATGGAATCAAAATCGACTGAAATTTTTTTGATAAAGTATTAGGAAGTATGTTTATGGGCCACAAAAAACTATGGTGTCTCCAGCTTTTATTAAATAAAAACTTTAGGAGGCAACTACAAAAGGAACTTACAAAAATAGAACAAGCTGACTACAGCACATACTTGGTTAACAAATCTTGCTATATTTGTCTGATTTGCTAATTAGTCTGAGGCCTCTGAGAGCTATGTAGCCTTTGAATCCTTAATTTCTATGCAACTGTCTATGTCATACAGCATATGTTTTTATAACAAGTAATGATTTTATAAGATGCAGCTTTTTTGAAGAACGTAACAGCTAAAATGCAGAACCTAGCGATGGGTGAATCTGCGGCATTTCGCTTCGACCTAATTTTTCGCGAATTTCGAGAGAAATTCATGAAACAGCTAAAAATTTCGCAGGCAATAAATTCGCCCATCCCTACTAATAACTAGTGATGGGCGAATTTATTCGCCAGGGGCGAATTTGCAGCGAATTCCCGCGATTCGCCGCTGGCGAATAAATTCGCGAAACGGCAGCAAATATTCGGCACCAAAAAATTTGCCACAAAAAACGGCACGACTCGTTTCGCAAATTTTTTTCGCCAATTCGCGAATTTCTCTGGAAATTCGATAATTTTTCGGCGAAGCGAAACACGGGAGATTCGCCCATCACTACTAATAACTCATGCCAGCAGAACCGGAAATAAAAATCAGACAGTTTTAAATAAATTGAGTAACGAGTTATTTTAAGAAACAGAAGTGGAGTTATGCTTAGCATTATGACGTAAAAAACATTTGTAAGACAATCTGTAAGACAATGCTTTTGACATAAGTGATAAATATATGTGTAACTGTCAGCTGCGACAGAGATCTCTCCGAGCTACCGAATGCTTCTGTATTCTGTGCTTTGAATGAACTTTCTTCTCTGATTGAAACGCTGAAAAGGGTGTTGGCTGCAATCATTGGGATAGACTGAAACCGAGGTCTGGACCCAACAGTTGGTGCCGTTACTCTGATTCACCTGCCTGAGGGCTGAAACTGGAGTTCTACCTCTACCACGTGCAAATGGGTCCAAAATTAGTTAAGCTTTTACCTTTTTTTTGCACTGGCTATTGGTTTTTACTTCCAGCCTGTCCTAGTCTGTTTGTCTCAGAGAATTGAATAGTTTGAAGTGTCAAATACTACTTGTGTCAGAGTGGTATTTTTGTGATATATTGTAAACATATATAAATTGATTTTTTTTGGCTTTGACTTCAGGTTTGCACCTTATTATTTGATTTATATAGTTAAGTAAATAATGTGGTGTTTGCAGAAAGTTTTGCCAGAGCTTTAAGGGTTCACACTGGGTGTGAGTCTTTAGTGTGTAAATAATACTCACTCTATCACTTTACTAGTAAGTGACCGCAGCTCCAATGAGTTCAATAAAAATTGTAATGTGAATTCTCCAGTATTTATGCATGAAAAAGGGCATAGATACCTGTGTATGTGAATTTTCCGGTATTTATGCATGACAAAGACCATAGATACCCAAGTATGTGAGCTTTCCGGTATCTATGCATAAAAAAGGCCATAGATATACAAGATACGCAAGGAGCTAGTTGCTTGTAAAAGGTAGAGCTTGCACCTTAGTTCATGCATACATCTAGAGGAGTGGAGAGAGGACACACACATCCTAGTGGCTTTAGATAGTGGAGAAGAACGGGGAATGCTTCTTTCTGAAATCATAATTGACATGTGAATTTTCTCAATCATAATACTCATTTGCTGCAGTTTCGTTTTTTTTGTATTTCAGACTGACTGTATTCCACCGTTCACTTCCTCTTCCTCTTCATTATCCACTTTACCCTGATTTTGAATTATTTGTTGATTTGTTGATTTGTTCATGCACCACTGACAGCTTGCTGCAAATGCCTTATGCCATTATACATCAACCTAATGGATGCAGAAATAATACCAATATTGTCACTCAGGTCACTCAGCTCAAGCTGCTGTCTATTGCCTTTACATGAACATGTGAAATTTGTGTTGGTAAAATTGTTAAGGTGTTTTCTACTTATTTTGTAGGGCTTGCCCATTTGTTTGGCTAGTAAAAAAAACGGGGATATCTCACTTCTTCAAAGGAAGCCAAGTGTGTATGCTATTTCTTGCCTATAGTTAAATGTACAGCACACACTAATTCTTCTGATTACATTGGAAATGCAGCCACTGGTATATTCTGCTCATTCTCCCCCACCTACTGTACTTTCATCCATTTCTATTAGTTCCCCATTTCCCTAGTTCACTGGCCAAATGAAGTCCCTACAACAAAATGCCAATCTAGCTGAAATTGCTTTCTGGGCAAATCAGTCCAAAAATACTTATGCACATGGTGATTTTATAGTTTCTCCAAAGTCATTACTCCCTCTTTGACTTTGACTCCCCATAGGCATTATCCAATTTGTCAGAAATATAATGTTGGCAATGCCACTAGTACTCCCAATGCCTACCTACCCCAGATTGATAATGAAATATCACCTTGTCAGAGGTACAAATATGCTTGTCACGGTCGGCACCCTAAACCAGAACAGAGCCTGGTCTCGGCTCGGCTTCACCAGTAGTGTGACCGCCTTTGGCTTCGGGAGGAGCCCTCAGCTACTCAGATGCCACCTGGACTTAAACGAGAGGAGCAAGGCGAGGAGTTCTGTCAAGCAAAGGGGCACGACTGTTGTTAAAGTCAGCTAGGCCGAAGGTCACGGTACAATAGTATTAGGCAAGTTCGTAGTAAGGCAAGCTGGGTCGAGGCAGGCAGATAACAAGGATCGTCAGACAGGCAAGGGTCAAACCGGGTAATCAATCAGAAGGATGAGACAGAATTGAAGTCGAAGTACAGGCAGGGGTCAGGTTATGGATATCAGAGTAGTCAGGAACAAGCCGGGTCAAACACAGGAATAATACAAGCAGGATACAGATAACAAATGCACAAATTCTCAGGAAAGCACCAGGAATGAATCCTATCACGGGCAATCACAAAATCAAAAATGTCCCTTTAAATACTGTTTAAATTTCGCGCCATTGCGCGCTGGCGTAAACACGCGTGCATGCGCCTATAAATTGTGGAAGTGCGCATGCGGTGCGCACTAAGAAGCCGGCACCGAAGGAGAAGGATGGAGTGGTGGGCGTCCCCGCTGTGCCAGCGCTAGACCACCAGGGTGAGTCCTTACAATGTCTTAGTATGTTTAGATGTGTTTTAAAATTGGCCAGAAGCTTTCCCAGTAGGAAAGGCAGATGCAAATAGATAATATTATTTAGTTCATAATAGTAATAATCAGGATTAGTTGAAGGAACATATGGTATAATAAAATCTAATTTGGTAAAAGTAACAAAAATATTTTGGGTTAAAGCTCTTCCCTTGGTACTCATCTCTATTTGCGCCTATCCCACAGTCAAACATGAGTTGTATCCATATGAGATTCTGTTTGTAGGGGTAATGAATACTCATATTGCCATGACTGTTCCTGCAGTGAAGATATAGTTCAGTACTGTATTCAGCTCTCACACAATTTGTCTTTGATTAAAATCACAGGTAAAAGCCACTCAGCCAGGCATCACTTCGCTGGAACCTCATCAATTACAACCAGGTGACTGAGTATACTATCACAAGCACATCAGGAAATCTTTGCTGGAACCAAGGTGGAAAGAGTCATTCCAAGTACAGTTCACATCTCCAATGTCAGTAAAATACAACAGGAAATCATACTGGGTGCACACACACTGCAAAAAAGTGTACTTCCATCTAACAATCAGGCAGTGATAGCCTCACAGACTATCAGCACTGCAGTAAAGCATAGCCCTCCACTGACAAGAGCCAGAGCATGCCACGACTAGGCACTGGACAATGACTGCCTCATCCCTGCCTGCAGTGGCTTGCCTAGTGAGACATTGCAGTGAGTGTGTACATTATATATTTTTCCACAGCTCTCTGTTCTGAGTGTGTTCCCTCTTTACTAAATACTGTATGAAGTTTTAAATGGTTATAGTAGTATGTATAGCTTCCAATAATAGCCTGATTCTATATCTGCATCACAAAGTATACTGAGCAGTGAATGCCAGCAACTGATGAGTCTGCTCCCCATTCCCTACCAGTGGAGGGTCCCCCACTCTGGTTTTTTTTGTTAATTATACCATGTTAGAAAATGTAATTTTCCCAGATGCAAACTCTTTTTCCCATGTATGGTACAGCTATATTCTACTGGATGCCCTTCATAAATTAAACTGGATAGTGTCATAACTAAGCCATAAGAAGAAGAAGAAGAGGAAGAGAAGCTAGTGAAGAGACAAACCAGTAAGAGGCAGAGTTCTGGGTAGGTGTGAGGCAAAGATTTGTCTGTACCAGACTGTGGTCAGCTGCAGATGTAATAATACTGAGACAAGCGAAACATAGCCAGGTCAGAAACCTTAAATAGAATACAGTAAATCTTCTGAAAACTGCAAATGCAAATATAACCAGGATTCTTTGGTACAGATGATAGGCAAATTTATACTGACATACTTTGCATAGTAGATGAGGTTGAAAAAGATTTGTCCATTATTTTAATCCTTTCTGTCAAACTGAAAACTGCCTAATTACTTTGAAATGAATGGCGTTGTTTGCAAAGCCCTGATACACCCTTAAATGGGAAATTGTACACAATGTTTAATGTCTAAAGAACATAAGTTGCTATGTAGTGTAGCGCTATAGTAAACTGCTGTGACAGGGATAGTTATAGCTACTTTTTGTGGGTATACACCACCAATGAAACTCTTTTTCTCAGGGATGAGCCCTCGCATCGAGGTGGAGGAAAGGTGTAGTATAACTGTAACAAGGTGCTATCTCACACAAATTGGGAGCCAGCGGTTTTCTTTGATGCTCGAACAACTATATTTATTGAACAATGAACATATCCTCGCCGAGATCATAAGGCGAGCATGCAGTGAAACAATATGTGCAAACAGCAAGGTACTCACAATACCAATACAATTCAACCCCCTTGGGCATAGACTCAGATCGGAGAATAGAGGAGGGAGGTAACACACAGGATCCAGCTTTATTGCAAATGCAGGCAGGATATTCCTATGTTCCTGATCTTAACTACTTATTCCCTGAATCTGGGTTACTGATACCCGGGATCTTAATCCCTCTAATTCTCCTGTCGGAGCTTAAACTGCTCAACTAAATATACTGCCTATCACTCCTAGAGTGATCTATGACAGGGTCTAACTCATCTAAAGAGTATTCTTCTCCTTTCAGCCTGCAGGGCTGACTGCAACAGAAAGGCCCAGATCACATGGTTACATTTTCCTTTATACTTTTACACAGTGCCATCTAGTGCATACTGTGAGAACTACAGGGGTTGCATAAGCACAAAAGGTCCCCATTAGGACCCATTAGCCGTCCATATTACTAGGGATGTGCCTGACAGAAATATGTGAGGGTGTCTAATTTTCACATCCCTACAGTAGCATATTTCAGTGCTCAGAGGATTCATATCTCTGACTTCACTATCCTTGATTCCTTAATCAAATGCACATTTTTCAATGTATTTCATAGTAACATAGTAAGTTAGGTTGATAAAAGACACATGTCCATCAAGTTCAACCTTTTAACATTTTTTTAATCAAAAATTTTATTAATCTAAACTTTGTTTAATCTAAACAAAGTTAAAAGTAGAGGAATGATACTCATTTTTAATTCAAGTGTGTTAAAGAAATAACAAGAGATAAACTAGGACATAGCCAGCGTTGGAAGTTGTGAGAATTTCATAAAAATATTCACAAAAGCATTGAAAGGTGAATGTTCAAGTAATTACTTTTTCTATTTAAAAGTGTTTTAAAATGAAAATAAATTACATATTGTATAGTGACATCAAATTTACATCAAATGTAAAGTGATACACAGCAATCATTCAAATAATGTCTTTAAATAGGTTGTTGTATACATCTTTATTTGGACTAGAACACTCTGTTCTATAAAGGGATATTTCTTCAAAACAAACATCTATCTATCTATGAATATATAGATATAGTGGAACACACTTCAATAAACACCTTTTTTGTTTTGAAAAAAATATCCTGATGTTGCTGGTTCTTTTGGAGAATATATGAATGGATTTAACCGTGCAGCAGGGGTGAAAACCGAGAGGCGGAGTGCCACCCAGCATTACTGTTATATATATATATATATATATATATATATATTCAGACAGATGAAAGCACTCACAGCATATTCCATATGGTTTCTCTTAGAAGATTTTTCTTTATTAGTTAAATGCTCACATCAACGCGTTTCAACCCACAAGGGGTCGTCATCAGGATCCTGATGACGACCCCTTGTGGGTTGAAACGCGTTGATGTGAGCATTTAACTAATAAAGAAAAATCTTCTAAGAGAAAACATATGGAATATGCTGTGAGTGCTTTCATCTGTCCGAATATGCTATGATATAATGGTCAGCACCCAGCCTTTGTCTAAGTATGGTGAGTGCCGTTGGACTATGTTCTAGTCTTTTATATATATATAATATTATATAACTTTATACACACAAACATAAATATGTATGCTTTGATTCTACAATGGCATAGTCATACTGGTCTGATGGGCAGGAGTATAAACATATAAATAGTTAATAGCATATTGAAAGCCCCTAGGTTTTTGGTTGTACTTGTAAAATATTGAAATCTGATCTGCGGTATCTGTGGTAACATGAAATAATCCACCAAACACTGATTTGTAAATCAATGGGGGTTATTTACACAATCATCCACAAATTTGGCTTATTTACAAATATTTCACATAGAAAAAAGCAGTGAATTAAGACATAAGGTGGCGGTGACTAGTGATGGGCGAATTTATTCGCCAGGGGCGAATTCGCGGTGAATTCCCGCGATTTGTCGCTGGCGAATAAATTCGCGAATCGCCAGTGAAATTTCGCTTTGCGAAAATTCGCCAGAAAAACGAGTTGCGCTTCTTTTTTGACGTGACGCGCCGAAAACGACGTGATGCGCGTCAAAGACGACACGACGTGCACCGAAAACGACGCGACGCGCCGGAAACTATGTGACGCTGGTCGGAAACGACGCGACGCGCCAAAGTTGACGCGACGCGCGCCAAAAGCGTCCCGCTACTCGTTTCGCACATTTTACGCCAATTAGCGAATTTCTCTGGAAATTCGCAAATTTTTCGGCGAAGCGAATCTCGGGAGATTCGCCCATCACTAGCGGTGACCAGTGTAGCTGTAGATTTCCTGTCAAAATAGTTATGCCAAGTGTGGAGTGATAAACAGAAAACCAAATGTTAGTTTGTGTATGAGAAGACATATGGAGTTATTTATCAACATTCAAAATTTTCTCTCTATTTTCTGAAAACCACTCCAACCAAATCCGCGTTGACTTTCCCCCCTATTTTTTAAATACATTTTCTGGAAACTTTCATGCCGGGGAAAAGACTACATCAAATTGTGAAAAAAATCCAAATTATACAAGTTTTTTCTTATTTGTTGAAAAAACTATGAGTTTTTTGGATTTGATGCCTTAAACCTGAGACTTTTTCAGATTTTTGCCTGAAAACCACAAAATCTTTGGATTATTGAACAAAATCGAGCACAAATCAGAATATCTTCCAATTGCAAATGGGATATCTGCCATAGATTTCTACATGAATTCGGCAGTTTTGAGATGAATTACTTTTATATTTGGACTTTTAACATCATCGGGGTTTAACAAATCATAAAAAATGTGGATTTGTTAGTTACAAAAGAATTGTGTTTTCCCCTTTAAAAGTCTGACCAGAAAAGACTTTAATAAATAACCCCCTAAGGGTTTTTATGTTTTTATAAACTGAGTTGTGTATAAGTTTTATGATTTCAGACATACACTCTTATGTGTTTCATGCCTGCAATGTAAGCCAGAAATAAAAAAATGATTATTAATTGCACAGAACTCTAATGGCACTAGGGAAATGCTAGTGGAAAGAACAGTATGTCACTGTTACATAACTTGTTACATTATTGACTAATATAACCGATATCATAAGTAAAAGTGATGGGCAGAGATTGCCTTCATATGGGTCCATTGTGGTTTATGTTTGGGTGCCTTTCAGCTGTTGTAAGTAATGAGATCTGTATGACTTAAGCCTAATACGACTAGGAATATTAACATGTTATCAATTCACAATAAAGACGGCAAGGAAAGTTATTTGAAGTAAACCTGTACTGAAACCATAGCTACTTAACACTACACCCAGCTCTAGCTAGATGGATAGCATTCTAGGGAAGGCGCAGCATTATTCAAATGGACAGGAAATTCCCTGTAGCCATTATTATACTATGTAATCATTCAAGTTCATATAAACTGGCTACAGAACAGTAGTTGTGTAATATTTCTGTTTACATTTGTATTTTTCTACTTATTTGTATTTTTCCAACTATTTGTTGTTCATTTGTTTATATAAAGCCCATTAACATTTTTTTATTAAAGAACAAGCATTCAAAGAATTAAAAATACACTGTTCTATATTCTTTAAAACAAATGTCTCAAAGAAAGCCTATCAGTTAAAATGATGAATTTTAACCTTTTCCAATTATTTCAGAGAAGAAGCAATTTATACTCTTCAGGTTCCTGACTACTTGCTTCCCATACAGATGCATGCATTTCTACTTTTAAAAGATCTTGTAAAGGTCTTGTACACTTTTCAAGGACATTTGTAAACTGATTTAGGTGTAAATTGTATATATATGTATATATATATATATTATATATATATATATATATATATATATATATATATATATATATAATAGATAAATAAATATATATATAGTGTTTGTGGAATTCTGACAACCACAGTCAGGCTTCCCCTATAGCATATAAAAATAATGATAATCATAATCCTATAATCTGCTCCTCACTCCATTCAAACCAATGGAAGATGGATATGCGTACAATAAATAAATTATTCAGTTATTACATGTGAGCTCTCTTTAATATTTAAAGCCAACCTCTGTCTATCATTGAGTGCTGTTTTATATCAATTTATTGAATCACATCATACTTTTTTCACAATTTCCTAAATTTTCTTGATATCTAATATTGCAAATGGAAACAGAACTCCACCCATAAAAAAAGAGTTACAGACAGATGGGAGAGAACCAAAACAATTATGTTATGTAAATTGCTGAATGCTGTACATCATTCTTAAGGATTTAACATTTACACTTGACAGCAATCAGATGTGGACAAAGTAATGTTTTATCTAATACAGAAATCTCTAGCAACCACTGAGTACTTAGATTTTATTGTTCTTCTGCAGTTAGAATAACAAATGCACGTGTCTTGTTATTGCTGTAAGGTTATTGCATTGGGTCAAGTATGCTCTGTTGTATAATGTAGGACTTTAGCAATGGTACACAGGGTGTTCATTAAATGGATGATACACATTTGTTTCCAAAAAGAGGATTGCTGTATCCCCCAAACAAGTTTTTTGAAGGATAAAGCAATCCTCTATTTGGAATTGGATTTTGAAGGTGGAAGAGAACCTAATGGATTGTTGAACTAGGGTACACTAGGTTTGGGACTTATTGGGTATGTATAATTAAAATTTGTAACATATAGCATAAATATTATTACTCCATATTCTTGAAAACATTGCTGTGATTCCACGAAACAATAAAGACATTTTATTAACAGGTGTACAATACTAAACAAATAGTTCACTGTGATGTTAGAAATTATATTAATAGGTGATGGGCAAAACTGTATTCTTCTCCTTAATCACTGCAAACAGAATAGAAGGGAAGGGCTGCCACATATGATTTGTATTCTTTACATTGGAAAGCCATTCACCCTCTGAGCTTTAGATCCCTGATCACAATATTCCTCTGAATTAACAGAGTAATGTGAACATTTTGATTTTGACCTTACATTTGTAGGGGGGTAAGAAATTGGAGAGGACCAAAAGAAGAAGTCATAGATAACTGGCAAATTCACAAATACTAAAGACAAAATAGTTTATTTAATTCTTATCACTATTTTTATAAATTCACTAAAAATAAATCAGTTTTGTCTTTTATATACCCTTTAATAAATACTGTAAGTTGTATTCTTGTTTACTAACTAAAGTGTATTACTAGTTTCCTTATCTTATATTTTTGAAAATATTGGTTTTTACAGAGATTATACAGTACATCATAAACATCAGTCCCAAAATATTCACCAAAATATATGTCCCATTAGTAAAATGCATGAATCTTTGGCTCACCATACCTTTAGTCTGCTAAACAAATCCTTTCAACTTTATTTTCTGAATTTTTGCTAGCGTTACTTTGGCAGAGCGAGCCAATCAAAGCGAAGCTGGGCTATTGTTCAATTCTGCCTAGCGCAACCACTTGCACTCAGGCTAATTTGCATACACCAGGAAATTTAAAGTGGAATGGAGCTATTTATGTTACATGGAGCATCTAATACATTACATTACTACACATGCCAAGGGAACCTTAATAAAGTCAATAGAGTTGTTTTAATAAGTTACACATAAGCCCACTGTTAAATAATGTGCCATAAAGTAGAGAATGTACGGAGGAGACTGGGTACCTGAAAAAAAATTGTATGTTCTATGCACTCCAATGCACTTTGACAGGTCAGAGCTGGCGAAAGCAAGTCTGGTGATAGAGGTAATGTTTAGTAAAATTCGCATCTTAGTCATTTTGCAAAATTACGTCCATTCGCCAGAGCAAAAATTCACCTGGCATTAGAGTGCGAACCAATGCTAGTGTCTATCTCCTTTGCTAGCGAAGTAACACCTGTGCCCATTAGTAAATCTGGCCTTTGAGTTTTTGGTGATACTGTTCCTTTAAGTTTACATTATTCCACAGACTAGACTGATTTCCAGGCTGTGAAGCTTTATCATGGTCATAGCATAAGGTCTTGAATGCTGCATGCATGTTTTCAATCTCCATCTAAAATCAATTCTGCTCTGTCAAATGTCTAGTGACATACCTATTTTATAATTAACGTTCTTGC
This sequence comes from Xenopus borealis, assembly GCA_024363595.1. Lineage (NCBI taxonomy): Eukaryota > Metazoa > Chordata > Amphibia > Anura > Pipidae > Xenopus > Xenopus borealis. The sequence goes on along the minus strand of CM044434.1, from coordinate 119,532,786 downwards.
TGTCTAAGATATGTGGTTAAACCAATTCAACAAGTGGGTAGTATTTTTGCAGAATCCAAAGCTATATAAAACCATGGGTATCATGAGGGTGTGAAATTTACAAATACACACATTATATCCCTTTTAATTTATATAAGTATATTAAATATCATTGGTGACCATTGTTGCTTCTTTCTACTCCTGTGTCTTATGAGAGGTTCTATAATGGTGAAAGTTTTTGGCATTAACGCTAGTGATGGGCGAATTTATTCGCCTAGGTCGAATTCGCGGCGAATTCCCGCGATTTGCCGCTGGCGAATAAATTCGCGAATCACCAGCGAAATTTCACTTGGCGAAATTTTGCCGAAAAACGAGTCGCGCGTCAATCGCGAAGTTGACGCGACGCGCGACAAAATCGTCCCGCGACTCGTTTTGCAAATTTTTCGCCGATTTGCGAATTTTTCTAGAAATTCGCGAATCTCTAGGCGAAGCGAATCGCGGGAGATTCGCCCATCACTAATTAACGCATCTTGAGTAAAGAAAATTTAGGGGCAGATTTACTATTGGTCGAATTCGAAGTTTAAAAAACTCGACCATGTGAATAGCTGGGGAATAAAAATCCTTCGAATTCGAATATCGAATTCGAAGTATTTTACCGCAAATCGATTGGTCGAATGATCGAATAGCAAATATTCGATTGATCGATAAAATCTTTTAAATTTTAACCATTTAATCGAATATTTCTATTCGATCAAAGATAATTAAACACAAATTGGTAGCTTTGATCTGGCGAATTAGGCAGTCGAATAGAAATTTAAAGGGGAAGTACTTCAACTGTCGAATATTTGAATAGATTTTTATTCGAATTATTTAAATCATTCGATTGAATTTTCAAAATTCACTGGTCGAAGTGGTCTTCAAAAACAATTGAAAATTCGAATGTTTTTGAAAATTCGATCGAACTTCGAATCCTTCATGTGAATTTAGTAAATCTGCCCTTTAATGTAACATTTACTGAGAGGTGAACTAGTTGTATTATGATTAATGTATAATCAATTTATATATATATATATATATATATATATATATTTTTTTTTTTTTTTTTTTTTTTTTTTCATTTGTAAATACTGTGACAATGAGTTGTCATAGCTACAACCTTCTACACACATCCGAGTGGCATGACATCATATAATTGAATACGTTTGACTCTCAAGTATTCTAAAGAGTGGTATTAGTTGTCTGCTATGTCATCCCTTTGCATAAGGAAGTCCCATGTCTTTGATGTTTCAGAAAACATTAATGAGTACAGATGGAATGTTCAAAAAGTGCCACAGATTCCTTTGTTCATTAACTAATGTAAGCAAGTGACATATTGTGCAACCTCACAGAAGGTGGAACAAGAAAACAAATGATGAAGGTAATTCATCCAAGTGGAGCATATGCTCCTAACTAAAAAAATGGATGCAAGTACTTGAAAATGCATTTCAGTTCTGGTGTTCCCTACAATTTTTTGTTTTTAACTATGAATGTGCTATTTATTGTATAGATTGATACAGTTTATATTTCAGATTGGGTTTATGTTGCTTATTCTTCATTAGACAAATTTGCTGTTTGACAGCATATTTATTCATGTACTATATCTAGTGATGGGCGAATCTCCTGCGATTCGCTTCGCCGAAAAATTCGCGAATTTCTTGAGAAATTTGCGAATTGGTGAAAAATTCGCGAAACGAGTCGCGGGACGATTTTGTCGCGCGTCACATCAACTTTGACGCGTTGCGTCGTTTTCGGCGCGCGTCGCATCATTTTTGACGTGCGTCGCGTCGTTTTCGTCGCGTCGCGTCAAAAATGACGCGCGACTGACGCGCGACTCGTTTTCGGCGAATTTTCGGCAAGCGAAATTTCGCTGGTGATTCGCGAATTTATTCGCCAGCGCGAATCGCGGGAATTCGCCGCGAATTCGACCTAGGCGAATAAATTCGCCCATCACTAACTATATCTTTATTTATTCAATATAGCATTTAGATGACCATTGTTACTGTTCCCTGAGGACTTTAGAGTGGGGTTAGGTGACCTACCTATACGGTATATCATGAAAGAGGGGGAAGATTCAGTAAACTGCTGTATTTGTTCTGCCAATAAACTGAGCTGTTTGTAGCTGTTGTACACTGGACATATGCTGTGCTTGTTTTTTAAAGAAAGAAAACATGTTCACCATTTGCACTATTTGCTTTTCTAACATACTGTTTAAATAAATTGGAAAAAGTCTTAAGCCATAGAAAGGAATCTCTTTCCTGTTGCAGAGGTTCTTGTTTCAGAGTGTATAAAAATGTGCCTCCAGCTGTTACCATTGCAGAATTGCTAAATTCATTGTAAGTGCGTCATCAATCTGGTACCAGAGTGAGTACATTAGTATTACATAAAAGCTGGTTAGGGAACATGCACAGGTTGTCAACACTGTATTTTGGTTTGAATTTTAAGCATTTAAACCACCCACTGACACCATTGCCATTTCCTGATTGTAAAAAACAAGGGAAAGTTGTGCTCACCACTAATTTTTAAAACCATTATTCGGGGGTGCAATGAGATTGTGACCACAAAATACATAAAGACTCAACCCATCATCAATATACATGTATGTAAGACATTGAGACATTTTGTGCAAACTGCTTCTAAAAAATGCCTTACCCTTAAACAAAACAGGGATTGTTTATCCATATATTGCAAAATATTTAAGCTGGCCAACTATGTCAAAGTCATCCCATATTTGTCCAGTCCTGCTCTCAAATAGCATCTGATTCATTAATAATTTTATTACTTCATTATACATTTTACAAAGGGACTAAATTTTACCTGCAACTTTCAAAGTAAACTCCCAAACGTGTTTGCCCATTTATTAGACACAAGTGTGATCACCTGACTATAGCTGATTGTAAGTTCTATCTGAGCCTTGTCTTGAGTGTTTGAAAACTCTGGATTTCTGTTTTTAGGCTAGTAGCCTGTTTCTGCTTGGTGTGCCCTATGCCTGGGCTAAAATAATAACTTTTTGCCTGCATTTTTGTTCTGCCTATTCCTATTTCCAGTCTTGTCTGTTTTGATTATTTTTGCCGCCAGTCTTGCCTGCCTTATGGGTACTTCCTTTTACCAGTCTTGCTTTTACATTAACAAAGTGTTTTATAACTGTATTAAGTTTTGCCTGTTCTTTCTGTTCCACAGAACTTGCTCCCTCCTAAGTCTCCTACAGTGTCCCACTTAATTTGCAGTGAATTTTAATAATGTCTAAAAATAAACACCTGTATTGGGGCCAAGGCAGAGAGGACTCAGAGAGAGGAACATGTAACAAACAAGGTAGGTCTAAGGTGCAGAGAACTCACTGAATGAGAGATTCCCCTTGGGAACACTTCTTTATAAAATAACACATTTGGTAACATTGTAATGTTGCAACATACACTGCAATGATTATTGAAATGCAGGCAAGTTAAAGGTAATACTGCAAATCTGCTATAGATTTTAGAATCTTTATATGCTATAAAGTGTCCCCCTGCTTAAAAAAATACTGACTTTTTTTGAAATACCAGAAAGAACCAGTGTTGCATATAATGTGAATACCCACAACAGTGCTATTGTGCAATAAAGGGCAACCTTGCATGTCATTCAATTTCTACCACTTGTTACTTATACTAATACTAATACTGAGCTTTTTATACAATAATTCTCATACAAAAAATATTTAATAAAAAAAGCAAAAAAAACAAACAAAAATACACAGTATGCATATTGTACCAGACTTTCTATTTTGTAGTTACATGGCAAAGTTTATCCACCCCAACAATTGCTGTGCTTTTTTCATTATAACCTTTGCATTTACTAACATTCCTTTATTTTCTCACACATTTTGCTATCATTGTCCTATATTGCGCTACCAAATAAGTTGGCGCTATAGAAATACATGTTAATAATAATTATGTTAGAGTCTCTCATTATCGTATATTACTACTAAATTAGTAACTGAAATATAAAATGTATGTTTGTTTTGCATGTAGCATTTTAAATAAATTAACAGATAAGATATATAAACCTTTTATTGGGTACAGTATTTCTTTTTAAACAGTGTATACTGTTTCTAAAAGCACCCTGAATAGCTCAATTGATTTTTTTCCAGGCATCCTTTTTACTCACACCAAAATGATATGTGTTCTTACAATACTGATCTAATAACCAGTAGAGGAGTACCATGTTAGCCTGCAGAAAATGTAATTTGTCAAGAGAAAACCAATAAATGGCTGTGTAAAGATGATACTTTTATTGACTCTATGATGTTATTAGATGAGAGGTTTCAGAAGCACTTTAGTCCCTTCTTCAGGTTGAAAAAATATATAGTATAAATATATACTGCATATATCTTGGCAATCCAAGTACTTTTATGAGTTAATATTTAAGGAAAACAAGTTGTATAACTTGCATTATAAACCAAGACTAATAGTGTGAATACCTAATGCAACAACAAATTAATATTTTATTGAGATGCTTTTTAGTGTTTACCTCAAATGTTTAGTAACTAAGCAAAACAGATAAAGTTCCCCAAAGTTCTAGAAACCAGGTACCTCTATGACTGCCTTCCTAAGGTCTCAGTGTGAAGTCAGTCGCTACCACTCCTGATCAGAATTTGGAGCAATTGCTCTGCATACTGCTTTAACAGTTTATGCTCTTGTACCTTCTTTTGCATTCCCTTCTGCTGATTTAACTGTAAAACTGCAGAAATAATGCAGCATTAACTGTAACTGGAAGAAGCATGGTAGTAAAGGTGGCCATACAATTATGAACATAGGTCTTACAAAAGATCTTTCCTCCACTCTACTAATAGCTGAATCGCTAAAAACAAAAATAATTCTTTAGCGCTTTCTGATGATTCAGCATTAAAGTTACAACATTGGGGTACCTTCGAAAGACCAATAGCCATGGCTTTTTACCGATTTTGGTTGCCTTGTCAGCCACCACACATGCACCAATTATTGTACGAAAGATCTTTCATACGATAATATCGGTGTGTCTGTAGAGACCTTTAGAAACAGAACTGTCTGTTAATTTGCTTATGTGACCTAGCATGTATATGTGCCCTTGGTTTGTATGTGTGCACTGTAAATCGTATGGTCCCAGGAGGTGGCCTAAATAGCTAAAAAGATATATCTTTATTAAAATGGTTTATTTTGATAAAGCAGGGTTTATATATGAGTTGTTTTATGCAATATATTTTTTATAGAGACCTACATTATTCATGGGTCCAGTTTAACTGTAACTTCAATGTTTGCAGAATACTATTATAAGCATAAATGCTTTGAAAATACAAATGTACAATACTTTATTGGTTTTTACTTTATTGATTTTTTAAGGCAGAATAACTGCTTTGGAAGGCATAATGGAACTCCTGTATTTATATACAGGCATTCAAGAACATTATAAGGTGAGAAATGCCATGCCTCACAGGAGGTTTATGGTGTTTGACTTCCCACAAATTGTATTATTTCTTGAGCTAAGCAGATAATTACATTACCTGAACTCAGATAATCCCCAGCATACATGACTTTTGGTTATCTGTGCATTAGTACTTTATCTACTTTGCAAAGACCAAACATTGAATTCATGTTGAAAAGAGGGTCTACTGCCCTTTTAACATAACACCCTATCACAAGCTGGCAGTGTTCATACTAGAAACAAGATTTTAAATCAAGCTAATATTCAAATGCCTTGAATGAGTCTACACTGTATTTCATATTATTTTCCTTCACTTTTTCAAATGTCAAATTTCAAAACAGACAAAAGGCTTTATGGTGAGTCACCCAAGTCAGCTGTCTTGAAAATGTATTTTGTGATGTTTTTATTTCTATACAAATTTAAAATATATGTTTTAGGGCCAGATTTACCAATGTAGTTAAAAAACTGAAATTCGACAATCAAATTATTTTTAAAGGGCTTTCTGGATCAAAAAACTGACCTATTTCAATCGAAGATGGACCTATTCAATCAAAAGAGGTCTGTTTTTGACCAAAAAAGCCCTTTAAAAATAATTTGATTGTCGAATTTCGAAGTTTTTAAAAAATCGTTCAAATGATTTGATCACATCATTCAAATCGAATGATTTTAATGATTTTACTATAAATCCTTTGAATTCCTAGCACTTAGAAAAAATTTCAGGACAGGTTCTAGAAGGTCCCCCATAGGCTAAAATGGCAATTTGCCAGATTTAAGGTGGTGAAGTGTCAAATTTGAAGGATTTTAAAGGGCCAGTACTTTTAATAAAGTAATTTTTTCTATTCAAATCGAATTTTGGTCTATTCAATAGTTGAAGTAGCCCAAAACTACTTTAAAATTAAATTTTTTTAAATTCAAATCTATTTGAATCTTCACTTTGACCCTTAATAAATGTGCCCCTTAGTATCATTTACATTTTATTTTGAGCCAACAGTGTAAGTTGCATTGATTACGTGAAACTTTACAAACATTAATAAACTAATTGCAATTGCATTTGAGTAAGTTTCCCAATAGGCTCTAAACACATCAGACCATCTTTTTGTATATCCTAATAAATGGATTGAACTTTTATCTACATTTGGACATTATTATTTTTTCTTGGAGGAAGTACTCACATCCATTCATACTTCGTCATTTACTTGCACCCATGGACTGGGGTGAACTGTGAGTATACCCTCCCATTCCTCATTTTTTGAGTATTATTAATTAGAAAGCTATCACAATACTATTTTCAGGGCATACTGCATAATTTTATTATATGTATTAGTAATTAAACAGAATCTTTTCAATATAACCAAGGCATTATTCAAAAATGAAAACTTTAACTATACGTTTTTTAAAAAAGATCTGATAAGATCAAAAACGTTCAGAATCTACTGATTCAAAAGAAGACAGGAATCTTTTTTTAAAAAAAGCTCAGAGCTCAGAACACTTATAATCTGGTAACTGAAGGTCACAGTCAAGCTATAGTTTCTCACTTTCATAGTAAAAGCAGTACCATGGTTTATTTTAAAGTCACTGGGGGTCATTTATAAAGTTCGCGCAGTGCATAATTGTTCGCAAATGGTAGTTTTGCCCATGCGTTTTCTGGAACGCTGCAATATTGCACTACTGTGCCCGTCTTTCCGGTTTATGCGAATTCGCATTGTGAATGAATTTTCGCAAACAAGACGGGTCTTTGCGTGAGTACAGGCACTTTGCGCGGTTGTTTTGTGCGAAAATAGCATTAAAAGTAACTGAATTCGCAATTTGCAAAACAGTTTTGCAAATATTTTCTCCGCCACCAAAGTTGTGGCGTAGAGTGTTCGCAATTTGTGATTTTTGCCATATTTAAAAAGCTCCTATAGACATTTGCAATGTGAAAAACAAATTTGCAAATCTGCACACTCTTATTCAGCTTAATAAATATAACCAGGTGCAGGGCAAATATATACACTCTGCGAACCAATCTGCCCTGCATGAAGTTTATAAATGACCCCCACTGTTACATATGTATTGTATTTCATCCCAATAACACAGTAGGAATCAATGTTTAATATGTCACTTGAACCTGTCTGATTTATTGTTCATGAAAGTGGAGGGCATTTGCTGGCAGAAATGCTGATGGAAACATAAATAAGTATTGATACACAAACACTACACATACAACTAGTATGACAGAAGTGGAAAAAATCTGAGTGTATTGATTACATTAGAATCAAGGAAGCATGAGCTGCTTATTATGAAGTTTGAATTACAGGTGCAATTGTGTCCTCAACCCTCTGACAGCAGTCATTCAGTTTTCAACAGTACAATAAATAAATGATAACCAGGTCATTTACTGTATACAATTAGCACAAATGCAAACCTAGTAGGCTATGTCTTAATAACTACATGACAAAGGATTGTTATGTAACTCCTGCTTTTAAAATTCTGAGGATTCAGCATACAATGGGTAAATATCACACAGAGGAATTGTAAGCTCAACATACTTTTGTCCACTGTAAGTCTATAATAAATTCCCACAATCAGGAGCTCTGTGCAATACAATCTCCTAGCCCAATCACTTAAAGGACTTCTCTCAAACCATATTCCTAAACAGTGAATCAATGTTGGAATCAGCAAGTTGTCTCACATATGCTCATATATTCACTATTATTTTATTTTCTGACTTAAAAAGTATTTACCCTGTTCCAAATTCCTCCTTCCTAACGTACCTGTAAAATCAAAGCTTTAGCTTCAACTTATAAAAGACTGTCTAAGTTGTTTTATACAAAATCAAATATTACTCTCTATCGAATTAAATAATAACCCAGCTACAATCAAATGGTAATGGCACATAACCCCTGCACCCAATTCACTGACATTTTTGGGTTTCTCTTGTTCTGGAGGAAACAAGTGTGAAATATTTGTAGAGGTATCCTCCAGGCTGAATAAAAGCAAGTGACCTCTGTAGTGACGAAGTTGGTGTGGCTGCAATAAACACCTTATGGCTACAAGTATTTACTTTAATCAATTATGTACTGGGAATTACATGGATTTTTTCACCAATATATGTTCTTATAATCAAGAAAGCATTGCATACAACTACAGATAGAGTCACTTGGATTTGTAAGTTAAATGCGTCGTGACTCAGCATTAATTGAAGAAACTGTGTTATCTAAAGTTATCTTAACTCATTTAATGCATTTAACCTTTTCATTAGCATACCAAAGCACCATTGTTTTCAATGGTGAACTCTTTAATTGGATGGGATGCTGTGACACAATATTCTGTGCTAAGTGAGATAAATGAGATAAATGAGTTAAGTCACGACGCATTAAACTTACAATCCAAAGTGACTGCATCTGTATATACTCATTATAGCATATTGAAATTATGCTATAATTTTTCCATGGTGCAAAATAAAGGGGACAGGATGAGCCCTGTCTCTCTCAATTGACCCAAGTTAGCCGTGTGAGGTTATCATCTAGTGATGAGGTTATAAGCAAGAGAAGGTGTCTGAAGTTTTGCACTTTGCCTTCCCCACCACTTTTCCACAAAAAGCCAAACTGATTATAGTGCCAAAATTACAAGCAGAGGAGAATCTATCTGCCCTTCTACCCAATGGCATCTGTGTGTGCTATGTGACACTTGTGTATAATGGCATAAGCAAGGGCCAGGCACATAAACATAGAACCACTAGTGAATGTGTAACTATACACACTGTATTTCTGCAGTTTAATGGTATAAAGCAACATTCAGAGCATTCATTGTCCATCGGGAGCTATGACTAGGATACTGGATGCGAAGCTGGACACAGTTTTAATCATCAGTTATTTGTTGTAGCTCGTCTTCCCACATACAATATACAGCGTGTGCATAATGAAACTGAAATATAATGTAATTTAATAAGTGTTTGAATCAAGGACAATAGGATTCCATAAATAGTCATAAAAATCCATTGTGTTAAAATAACACAATTTATAGAGCTTTTCTGTGGTGTAAGTAAATACAGTAAGTGACTTCATGGTTATGACATTATGCCCAGTGATTTTGCCCTCTGTGAAATGAAGGCTTCCAGAAGATTTACAACAGATTTGTTCGCATTTGGACTGGGCCAAGAAGGGGGTGCACAAGCAACTAATTCTTAAATACAGTAAGTGACTTCATGAAAATAACATTATGCCCAGTGATTTTTTTAACATCACTTGGCCTCTGTGAAATGAAGGCTTCCAGAAGATTTACAACAGATCTGTATGCATTTCGAATGGCCCAAGAATACATTTGTTATTGTCGTCCCTGCTGAATAGAATCCCTGAGTTTCATTAAAGGAAGCTGTTAGAATTAATACAAAAGTTGTTAATATTCCACAGATACTTATGAGAAATGTATCAACTAATTGTATCAACTAAATGTAGCAAATTGTAACAGTTCAGAATGCTCCTGGATTACTGAACCACCTGACTGAAACACTGGAGTCAATTTTGAAATCTGACATGGGGCTAGAGATATTGTCTGCCCTCAGTCATGCGACTTGTGCTCTCATAAACTTCAGTCACTCTTTACTGCTGTACTGTAAATTGGAATGATATCACCCCCTCCCCCACAGCAACCTAACAACATAACAATGAAGGTAACCAGATAGCAGCTCCCCAACATACACTGTAAGATAACAGCTCCCTGGCAGATCTAAGAACAACACTCAATAGTAAAAGCCAAGTCCCACTGAGACTGATTCAGTTACATTAAGTAGGAGAAATAACAGCCTGTCAGAAATTAGTTCTATCCTAAAGTACATTTACTTCAACAATTTATGTGTGCCTCTAAGTCACTGCCACCTTTTAAATGTATTACTGAGTCCCACATCTCTCACTTTTATAATAATAATAATGATTGAAATAATGATCTAAAACTGAAGATCCATGTGTACAAAGGAAATATTATGTCAGCGTTGTACCACCAATGTCACCATGTTTTACCAGCATACCACATGTTAGGGAACACTTGCAGTATTTTGACTATATTGTTTGTAACGTTGAAAGATTTATTAAAGCAAATGCAGGCAACACAGCTGGTTTAGATGCAAAATAAAAATAAAAGTCCTTTTACCGGGTCAGTGGTCAGAGGCAGGCTGCTGACAAGAGTGATCCTATGAATAGGCAAAAAGGTCAGAACTGGCAGCAAACTAGTAGAATGGCGGTAAACTGGCCGAGGTCAGGGGCAGGCTGAAGGCAGAGAATGGTTGAAGAGATAGGTCGAGGTCAAATACCAGGAGATCCAGTAGTTAATGGGAACAGGGAGCGGAGAACCAGGCAGGACAAGGATAGGAACAGGCAACAAGATAGGAATAAGGCACAGGAAAAAGGAGTCACAGGAACAAAGAGTACACTGGATCTGGCTTGGGAGCTTCAATGATCAAGCCCCAGGCAGAGTTCAAGGGCAGGCTTATAAAGGGTCAGGATTGCTCATGAGGAACAGGTGAGGATAATGAGATGGGCTGAGAGGTAAGGCAGAAGACTCAGGTAAATCAGGAACACAAATGAATAGTACAAGATAAAGGACCTCCAGTGTCAAGACAGGCAAATGCACCCGTAAGTTATCACAAAGTCCAGAGTTCGTAACTGAACACTTCCTGACATTAACCCCCCTTGACATTATAGTCCAAATATTGTCCAACAGAATATTATTAGTGATGGGCAAATTAGTGGCAAATTCCCACTATTCGCAGCAGCAGGCCGAACAAATTCGTTAAACGCCAGCGAAAACTTGTGGGTATCAGTTTTTGGACGCCAGTGCCCATTGCCGGCGCCCATTGCCGCCGCACATTGTCGGCGCCCATAAACGAACGCCTGCATCCAAACCGAGACGCGGCGGCATTTCGCAAATTTTTCACCGTTTTGCAAATTTCTCTAGAAAATCACAAAAAATTCTGCAAAATGCAGCAGATTCATCCATCACTAAATATTATAGTTTAGATTAGCAGAATACATGGATAAGGCAAGAAAACATGAACATTGTGACATGTGGATAAATTGCAATAAAGAAAAAGCTCAGAAAAGAAAAAACAGACAGAAAGAGAGAGTTTCTGCAAAAATAACCCAAGTGAAGGTGGTGCTAAAACTGGTGGAACATCAGAATCAGGGGCCAGGGCAGGTAGAATGGCAGGAACATGAACCACTGCAGGAGAATCACCAGGAACTGAAATTGTTGCCAGGAACAGGAGCCCCAACAGATGGACTGACAGGAACATAACCCAGAATGGGAGAGTTGCCAGGGATCGGAGCCACAGCAAAGGATAGACATAGTCAGGAGACAGGATAAATAACTTGCCAGAAGCAGAAGCCGAAACAGGAATATTGACCAGATTGGAAGCTGGAACAGAAACCTTCATACCCTTTTAAGATGGCAAATCAGCCCAGGGAGCCAGAAGTGGAGCATCGCCAGAGTCAGGAGTCAAAACAAAGAAGTCTTCAGGGTCAGGAACCAGATTGGAGTGGTCGCCAGGGTCAGCAGCCAGATTGGAGGAGTTGCCAGGGTCAGGAGCCAGATTGGAGGAGTTGCCAGGGTCAGGAGCCATATTGGAGGAGTCGCCAGGGTCAGGAGCCAGAACAGGAAGGTAGACAGGAGTCCTCAATCCCATTACAGGTGGTGGACCAGCAGAGGCACCCATTACAGGTGGTGGACCAGCAGAGGCACCTATTACAGGTGGCGGACACGCAGAGGCACCCATTACAGGTGGGAGACCAGCAGAGCTGACTGAAGCACTGGCACGGAGGCTGGAGACTGAAGCACTGGCATGGAGGCTGGAGACTGATGCACTGACATGGAGGCTGGAGATTGACGTGCTGACACGGAGGCTGGAGACTGACGCACTGTGCTTTCAAAACATGTTGTAAAAATGCAAATGAAGAGTCTAAACACACCTAAATATTCAACATACCAAATGCATGCACATTAAATGGCTATGACTCTATTGCATGACCCCTCTACCACCTTACATTAATTCAAGAAACTGCCTCTTCTATGCATAATTTACAAAAATCTATAAATGTATCTTTTTTTAATAGCTTTGTAATAACAATATCAGAAGGTGCAATCATTCTCAAAGAAAATTAATGCTTTACATTAATTAGAATGTAATCTTGACATGGTAATCAGCATTTGTAGAGTGAAGACAAAATGGCAAAACAGAGGATACAAAGGACACCATGTTGAAGCAGGATTCCAGTTATATACACGGCCTTATCCAGGAAACATACTAATGTAGGATAACCAATACAAATTTTTGAACTTATACATTTAACTGTACTAGTTTACCCATGGGATGCTAGAGTAGATACATTTGAAAATAAGATAAACAGCCTTAGAATGCTCAGGTAAGTGGGTCTGGTTAAAATAGAATGTGAATATATATGAGATTGAAATTCTCAGAGGGCACTGATTTACTGTACACTCTGGATTCCAATCAGCACCACTAAATTAAAATACAATTGCAGGCGCAGTTATATCCTGCATGTGTCCTGTGAATGAAGGGATGGGGGTAAAAAAGCTAAGCTAATTTTGTATAAAATTCTAAAATGTCATGACATGTAAGAGCAAATTATTAGTGTGAGCAATATAAATCCTACTGAGATGTTTTACAGTCATGTGCTCTGCCTTTTTGACAGAATCCCATTTATACAGCATAACAGGACTAGTTTAAATAGGTTTGGACTAGATGGAATATCAGGTAAAACCAGAAACTACAGTAACATAAAAAAAAGTATATAAAGCTGTAGTAAATCAATTTTTTCGGCTATGTTCTACTTAAATCAATGCTAAATGCTACGGATTAGATAATGCAAGCAGTAGATAACAATTAAATATAAACTTTATTACACAAAATCCTTTTCCTGAACTTCAAAGGCATCAAATATAAAACTGGAGTATCCCATCAGAATAACATCAGATCAGTACATACAGTAGTTCATAGATTTGCTAGACTCAAAAAGCATCAATAAATTAGAGTATGACTAAACATGCATTATTATTGGTCAAAATATTAATCAGATCATGTAATTCTATATATGGACTTCAGAAAAATAAAACAGTATTGCCGTTTGAGCCCATTAATAAAAGCAAGCAATCATAGATCCCATGAACAGCCAAAAGTCATCTTTATTACAAGAACCTTATACATGTATCATGCTACACAGCAATTTACCATAGACTTGGTGCCATGCGAGTTTAGATTTAGTTAACATTTTGCTTTGGAACTTTGAATTTAGAGTGTTATCTGGTTTTTGAGGTACCAGTACCACGCATTCTAGCAGACAGGTCAAAATGGCAAGACTTACTTTCTTTTTTTTTGTTGCTGGAAGGGCGGAGCACAGTTTGACTATGCCAATAAAGCAAGTACAAAGAATGGGACCTCAGGGGTGCCATATTGTTCTCCACAAAACTTGAGCACTCACACCTCTTCCATTGGTAGATATCAAAATTGTTCATATAAAATGTTTAATGTGTGTATGAAATGATTTTGTTTTGGTCAGGCTTTTAACATATGTTTTGCTAGAGTTCCTTTTTTATATGTAACAGCAAATGGAAAATTTACATTATGTAGAGGGTTACGAGCTATCAAATTGTATAAGCAAGATAATTATGTGCATACATAAATATATGAAAGAGAACCTTGAAACTAAACAGTAAGAAATAAGTTAAATTACATTGAATACATATTTATAGCATTCAAAAGTTATTTCCGAGTAAATAATTTACCAAAATAATTACACTCCAAAAAACTCAATACTGAACTGAAAAGAAAGAAGGGGGAAAATTGTGCAGCAATAATTGAAAAAAAAAAATATAGATAAACCATCTTTTGGATTATACAACACTTTATATACAAGTGTGCTATAATAGCTTACTAAAGTGATTCATTAGTACTAGATTTAAGCTCTTCACACTATATCAGTGCTGCATTATAGATAATAGTGCTACTTTTTGCAGCCACATGCTGTTTAAATAAGCAGAACATTGTTATTCTGAAGGTCTGCAGTGATCAGCCAAAGACCACATTGTTTTATTATGAACATGAATACTGCAATGCTCAGTTTCAATGCCTATTATGTGCAGCTGTCATGGACGATTCTGACCTGTTTCTGTCTGCCCAAAAAGTTGACAAATGCATGGACGTCAATGGTGTGACAAATCGTGTAACAATTTTTAAAATTGCAATGCATTTTTTAAGCCACTCAACATCTTTTTTACTATCCATTATAGTGAATGGCCATTTTAATCTCAGAAAAATGAGGCAAAATATTTCTCTCATCAGATTCTACAGTTCAACAATATTAAGGTGCGGGGCTTATTGTAAATGTGTGCCAAATACACAGCTACCACTGGGCTTAAAACAGAGGCATAACAATGTTAGCATAGTTGTACATCATCTCTGTAAAGACTACACACTGACGCAGACAACAATACACTCAATCACTTTTCTGCTGCCAAATGAGTTCCATTTGTTCACAAAACATTGTCTCTATGTGCAAAGCATTATGATTTGCACATAGTAGGAATGATTTATGGTAGATTTAAATTTTGCAATCGACTGTGTGGTTTGAATCAATGAATGTTTAGATACAGTTAATATTTAACCCCTTAAACTATTGCAATTAATCAAAGGAAAGTGTAAATGAATTCCCTTTGTCATGGATATACAATATAACTGTAACGTATGATCTCCCAAACCCAGAACTAACCCCAAAGTTCTGGCATCCTACTCTTCTGCCTATAGCAGCCACTTTTGGCTTTGGGTGAGCCCTCCGCTACTCAGATGCTGCCGGGTCTTATTATGGGAGAACCAGGAAATGAGTTCTGGGCAACATGGAAAACGAATGTGTATGGAAAGGACAAGGGAGCAGTCAGTGTAGAACATGCAGGTCAAACCAATGAGCAATGCAGTACCAAAGAGACAGCAGGAGCGAGGTCAGGGTCACTGGCAGGGTCATACACAGAGAAGAAATGCCATAAGCAAATCGAGATCAGAAGAATAATCAATCCATTACATTAAATACATTCAAAAGGATTTTATTGACATCCCCATGGATTCATGCAGCTTAGTTATCATCATTGATTAAATAATAATATATGATAAATATTAAATCATATTAAGATAATAATAGTTAATTAAATATTATAAATATTTGAATAAAATCCATATTTTTTTTACCAGTGCATAAAATATAATAATCATTATTTAGTATTAATTAGTACAATAAAATATAATAATCATTAATTTCTTTTAAGAGAGAATTAATTATTACTATCTAGTATAAGTAATTCTAAAACAACTGGACTTGCTGAATAATCATTTAAGACATTTCACTATTCATCCGAGCAGCTTCTTCAGTTCAACTAACTGGTGAGTCTCCACTAATCCAATCACAATGGCACATTGTAAATCTTCAGACGTGTCAATTCTGTGTAGTTACTGTGATAGAATTACCAATATGCCATGCAATTCCTACACAGGTGTTATTACTGAGAGTTGCATGAATGGATGTGTGAATTGTTCTGAAACTGCTGGGGTACAGATGTGAGAACAGCATTGTATGTAGCAGAGGCCCCCGTCTCTGTTCAGGGATGGCTTCTTCACCTTGACATGAATCACCTCTTTCATGCCTCTTTCAAACCAGTGGCCTTCTTTATCCAAGATTTGAAAAATTGCTATCAGTTGCCACACATTCTGCCCTGTGGTGCAGAGTTCCAATGACACCCAGTTTGTGTTCCAGCTGATGCTGGGAATCATCTAACAGATATTGATCTGTATGAGTGGGTTTCCTGTATACTTTGTCTTCAAGGATGCATGGATGCATATCAAATAGTCCAAAAAGGAAAGTTTATTCCCGTGGACATCTTCCCTTGTGAACTTGATGTTATTGTCCACTGAGTAAGGCCACCACTTTGTTGGATCTGATTTTAACCTGTGTCATCCACATATCTGAACCAGTGACTTGTTGTAGTAGTGGAGAGACTGGAAAACCCATTGCACAGCCATTTTCTGTCTATAAAATTATCTCTGTTTTTCTATTATCAATATGAAAAGGCTTCATCCTCCATGAGTTCCTAGAAAACTTAGTTTGGGTTAAGCTGGCTATTTTTGTTATATTTTACTACCAATTGTCTGGCATGATTCCAATAGATTGGAGGAAAGCTACTGTAATCAGGGCCGGATTTTCCCTTCTTGCCCCCCTAGGCCCAGCTACTGTGCCCCCCCCACACACACACACACACATTTTCTGGAAGTGAATCTTTATTCAATCCTTTATGCAAAATAAAATAACACAGATAATACAATGGCAACGGCCTAGAGAAATCATGCAACATATAGTAAATTTAATTTCATTTCATACCCTCCTACACTGCCACGCTTCAAATCACATAGACTCTATTTAAACCACACAAACTTGATTTAAACCAATGTTAGTGATGTCCTCTATTCCGATTAGAAGAAAAGAGTTTCCTACTAAACATTTGGAAGGGGTTTGTTACAGTGAGAGCTGTGGAGATGTGGAATTCTCTCTCTGAATCAGTTGTACAGGCTGATACATTAGATAGCTTTAAGAAGGGGTTGGATGGTGTTTAGCAAGTGAGGGAATACAGGGTTATGGGAGATAGCTCATAGTACAAGTTAATACAGGGACTAGTCCCATTGCCATATTGGAGTCAGGAAGGATTTTTCCCCCCCTTTCAGAGGCTTCAGATGGATCAACTAGCAGTTAGGCAGATTATATATATATATATATATATATGTACACACCTTTTTATATATATACTTGTTTTGATAATAAGTTTGCCTGTCAATTGTGCTCCAGTGGACAGTGGCAGCCGCAATATCAGTTAAATATTAATTATAAAATAAAAAAGTAAAAGTCCCTTTTTAAATCTTTGCAGCAACATAATGTATATAGTTCTTATTTCTCAGCAGACATCATAGCACTATTATTTATATCATTAATTAATTAAATTAACTTTTTAACCTACCAATTGTTGCAATAATTAAAAAGTATAAGGCAATAACTTCTGCCACAGCCACTTGTAGCTGAATGATTTTAGTTGCAGGCTTGCAGCAAGGGGCGGGCCGTGGGCAGCCAGCCAAATTCACATCACAAGCACTCCGTCCCGACTCCTGTGCTGTTGCATTGTCTTGATTTACACTATGCACAGTGCACACACAGCTCCCATCATGCATGCAGCCTCAGTCACAGAAGCTCCCCCTCCCTCCCTAGTCAGACTGAGGCTGACACCGTGTGACGCATGCGCAGTCACACCGCCCGGAAGAGAAAGAAATCATCTGCAGACTGCACCGTGGCCGCCACAGCCAGCTCAAAGACTCTGTCTGAAGAAGACAGAGTAGAGCTGACAGGCATGCCGCACACAGCAGAAGCGGCGCCTGCCTGGCCACCTAACAGTCATGATATTCACAATACACAGGCTGCCTGGAATTGGGACAGACTGCCTGGCGCTTGCCGCCCCTAATATATTGCCGCCCTAGGTCCGGGCCTAGGGGGCCTTTCTCTAAATCCGGGCCTGACTGTAATTACAATATTTAAAAAAATACTGACAATTATAGGCCTGTAAGTGTGATATCTGTTGTTGTCAAGATATTTGAAAGTTGTTAAGAAATCAACATTCCAGACCATGCGGCAGATTTACTAAATTTGTGTGAAGGATTCGAATATTCGCTCGAATAGCCTCAATTTGATTGTGCTACTATTCGAATATGCAAATTAAGTATTTTCGACTATTGAATATAGAATGTTCGGTCTCATCGAATAGATCGAATAAACATGTATTTCTAGCGAATAATCGAAAACGCACTCAAAACGGGCAAATATTTTATTCGATTTTGACGAATATTTATTTGCCAAATATTCGTCAGTCGAATTCGAGGGCTAAAATCCATTGACAATTCGACCCTTAGTAAATCTGCCCCTATGTGTTTGAGTTGCCATTATAATTAGAAGTTAGAAGTAACTTTAAGAAGCATAGTGAAGTTTCACTGCCTATAACAGAGAAAGCATTTTGTTTTGATAGTGTGTTATCTTAGATAGTAGACAGGTCTCAAGGTTAAATATTAGCCATTCAAATTAATCAGAATTTTCTCTTGATGGGGCCCATAAAGGGCCAGGCCAACTGCAAAATCCTATGGTATTGCATGCTGACACCATCTAAAACCCAGTGATTGATCACATTATAATTTTTCCATGGGGTTCTACAGTACAGAGCTGGTTGCATCAACAAGCAGCGGTGGGCCGGTGGAGCCCACTAGAGCCAGTGGCCCACCAGGTTTTTCCTGGTGTCCCGGCGGCCCCATCTAACCCTGATTTATCTCATGTCAATTAATAATAAAACAAATATAACTAATTACAAGTTAATTATGTGACTATAAAACAGGTCCTAAGGTTGATTTCAATGTATAATTTGATGCAGAAATCCACCTTTCTTTTGATTAGTTAGTAATGTTCTTTTTCTCATCTGGAAAGTGAGTGATACATTTAAATTATTGTATTGTTTATTTTTAAATAAAAAAGCTCTATTTTTTCTGGCTTAATTCAAGCAAAGTAAGGATTCACTATATATTTGTTGTTGAAAATTTTTTTTTACTTTTTGTCTTGTATATATACATATAAATACATATTTACAATTCTTTCATGCTCCATACTGCAGAGACATAAGAAAACATTAACCTTTTTCTCTTCTGTAGAGGCCTGAGCTCCGAAACCGAGCAGTACTGGAATTTGCTTTATGCACAGTTTGGGCAATGCCCAGGATGAAATTGACATTCAAGAAGACACTTGCTGTGAGTGAAGATTTTTTTTCTTTTTTTTTTTCTGAGAACTGTACAAAATCCCTGTTGGCCTTTATTATGGAAGTTCCCTCATTCAAGTCTGAAATTGAAGGTACAAGTGCATTTTCACATCCAAATGCCTTCAGGATACTATTACCTTACAGATACTATTTAAGGATTCACCGGCATAACTTCAAAGTGATAGTGTACTTTATTTCATTTACTGAAGGTTAAGGAATGAGAAATTGATTTATACTGTATATTCATGGATTATATTTATCAATTAAAAATAAATGAATAAATAAAACCCCAAAGGATGCCAAGTGAAAATATACCTTTTGAATTTCCAATTTAAGATGTTCTGGGTCATGTGTTAAATTAGTGCTCATTTGATTTAATGTTTTGGGTAATCAAAGCTGTCACAAAAGATCTGTCACAAAATACTCACACCTTCCACTTTCTTTTTCCTTCTCTTCATTGCTCAGCTGTGTACTGAATGTCCTCGTCCTCTATGCTGAAACTATACACATCTACATAGTAAGTAAGTTACTGTCATGAAACAAACATCAAACATGTATTCAGTGACTGAATCACCGGTCAGGCATTTTGACTACCCCCAGCACAGAAAAAAATACCTGGCATTGCTACAGTAAATATATGAGTATTAAAATGACCAAACTACAGTGTGGAAAATACTTCTAGGGGACCCGCCAGAATGAGGATTGACCTGGACTAAATTAAATAAAACATGAACAACTAGAATTCATATTATATGGCAGTTTGTATTTTAGTGTTAGTTATATAGACTATATTGCCCATATATATATATATATATATATATATATATATATATATATACTGTAGTACCTGATGATTGGTTGCTATGTGTTACTTCTCCAGGGCAAACATAGTGCTTTTTATTACATAACATGGCTAACAGTTAAAAGTTTAAAGGGTGTGAACAAAGTTGTAAAACTTCAAAATTCGACCATCAAATTTTTTAACATGTTTTTTCGATTGAAAATAGACCATTTTCAATCGATTAGGTCCATTTTCGATCAAATTAAAAAGTTTCAATCGTTCCAAATGCATTATTGGATTCGATCGATTTTGGCCAAAAAGGTTTAAGGTGGGCGGAGGGTCTAATTAGAGTTTTTTAAATTTTAAAATTTGATCCAAATTTTTTACAATTCAAATCAAATTTTGGCCTATTCAATAGTTGAAGTACCCAAAAATGACTTCGAAATTCTAATTTTTTTATTCGAATTTTCACATCAACCCTTAGTAAATCTGCCCCTTACTGTACTTCGTCCAAAGATTCTACAAGAGCTTATTAAGAAAGGGTAAAACAATTGAGGTCTGTCTTAGTCACTTCAAAAAAATACATTTACAGTACATTGATTAAAATTTTAAAATAGAGAGATGTACATTTAAACAATATCATAAAGGTTATGAAATAAAGTAGAAATATTATAATCAAGTAAATATAAAAACATAGTAAGCCAAAGCACCAAATATATGTGGGTACAGACATGATATGATGAAACAAGCCAGTGTGTATAGAAAACACCAATAAAGGCCCAGATTTAATTCAGTGAGAAATAGGTTTATAATGGAAAAACTAAAAAAAAACAGGATTCAATTTGAGATGCAATTCAATTTAGAAAATCTTATGTCACAGAATTTGGAGAAAAGTTAAATAAATAAATGTAATCTCCATAAATGTAATCTCATCTGTCAGTTTTTACATGATAAACCATGAGACAAGTTTTTCTCACTGAATTAAATTTTTGTCCTACAAGTGTTGTTGTAAAATGGTACCAGAACATTTGGGGGCAGATATACTATTGGTCAGATTTGAGGGTAAATTTACTATCGAATTCGACCAATCAAATTGTGGTGGAATTGAAATCCTTCAAATTCGAATATCGAATTTGAAGTATTTTACCGCAATTCAATCGATTAGAATGATTTTAACCATTGGATCGAATTTTTAATTCAATAAAAATAGCTAAATCCAATTCGTTAGGTTTAATCTGGCGAACTAGGCAGTTGAATAAAAATTTAAAGGGCAAATTAGTTGACTGTCGAATATTCTAATAGATTTTTATTCAAATTAATTGAATCATTCGATTAGATTGAATTTTCAAAGTTCGATGGTCAAAGTGGTCTTCAAAAACATTTGAAAATTTTAATCTTTTTGAAAATGTGATCATATTTCGAATCGTTCATGCGAATATATTAAATCTGCCCCTTATTGTTATAATTGTTATTGTCATTATAATTATTGTTAATAATCATTATTATTCTTATGGGGAAGGAGAGGGGGAGACTCTGACAGATATCCTACACAAGGGACTGGGGAGCGGAGGGCTACCTAATACTCTGAAGGAACGGAGGAAACCCATTGTTTTTATTTCTTGCAAGTTTTTTATCTGTAAAATGTGAGTACATTTTCACTGTTTTAAGGATTGGATTTTGTACATTAAATAGTATTACACTATTTCGTATTTTCCCCTGTTTTGTATCACATTGTGAAATCTACATGCATGGGAACATCTGATGACTGGGAACCAGGATTATCTTATTACGAGCCGTACACCACATTAGTGTTCTGTGAGTAGGCAATTCAGCCATACCCTCACCATTGATTTGTTTAATCAAACACCTGGCACTTTTTTACTATAGAACATATATTTATCAGAAAATCCCTTGGGAAAACACCACTCCTTGTTGGTTAAAGTATAAAGCAGTTTGAAAGCACCGGGTGAACACTCGATATAATTACAATATTACACTATATTGGTTTTCTAAAATTTCCACAGCTTAGGCGCTGATCTCCATAAAAGGATAATTTATTTCCTTCTTGGCTTGGTCTTATGGGGAAATGTATGTTTCGGTAAAAATTTTCACAAACACATGTCCGAACATTAGCGACCATGTTAGCGACCTCAACTAATTACTTGCAATGTTTACGAACAAATGGCTTTTGCGAACATGAGCAGTGTATATAATACAATTTCACAATGACAAACCATTTTTTTAATGCCAAATATTAAACAAAACTCCAGAGTAGGTGTTAAGTGGGCAATGTGATATTCGCCAGCGAATGATTTTACATTGCGAGCTGCACACATACACAAATATGCCATTTAAAATAACACTTGCAATTTTTAATTACATTCCCCCTTTAGAGTCAACATCTTAACAATTGATTTACAAAAGAATGCCCTGCTCATTCGAGCTTTCACTTTTGATAATTTATTTTCCATTTTGGAATGATTCATACAAGTACCAAAAATAATTTTCTGAATCCTGTCTTCCTGAGTGAGATTTACATCATAGGGATTCAAGAGTGTTAGTGCTTAGTGCTACTGCTGAGCTGAACACTCTTACTAATACTAAATGAATGGGTTCAACTGCTTGAGCAATCAAACATGTTACAAATATATGAAAACATTATGCCAGTTAATCCAGTTGCCAGAGAGGTCAAAGTGCTACACTGAGAAATACAATGGATTAAACTACAGTTCATTCTGTCATAGATCCACTTGTGTAAAGCTTACAATATGTAAGAATTACACTAGTATAGTCAACAT
The DNA here is from genome assembly GCA_024363595.1 of Xenopus borealis. Taxonomy (NCBI): domain Eukaryota; kingdom Metazoa; phylum Chordata; class Amphibia; order Anura; family Pipidae; genus Xenopus; species Xenopus borealis. The sequence goes on along the minus strand of CM044434.1, from coordinate 119,509,887 downwards.
CCTTTTCAACAGCTGAATGGAGGGGTTAAAAACTTGTAAGACTACCCATCACAATTGCCTACTAAACATTTAACCTCAACTCCATCCTCTTTTCTTTTTCATTAAAGAAAAATATGACAGTCCTCTAACTTGATTACAATGGTGAAGGTGAAATCTCCTTATTTTAATCTTCAGCCTTGCTGATGAACAGTTTCCAGGGAATTATTTTTTCAACAGGTCTTTATTGTATTAGGATGCAAAGTAGTATCTAGTTCCTCATTTCCACAGTACATAATGCAGTTCTCCCAGCCTTTCCTCATTAAAGCTAAAAAGCTCTTTTCATTCGTTTTGTATCATATGTTGGAACCTTTGCATTTTTGTCAAGAAAATAAATATCTGATTTGCTTTCCTATAAATTTTAAT
>CM044434.1:119471812-119502048 GCA_024363595.1 Xenopus borealis | reverse complement strand
GATTGGAATTTGAATAGGAGAGAACTGAGCCATCTCTATGCAAGAAAAAATGAATATTGAGGGGCAAATTAACTAAGTACCGAAAGTTGGTTTCGCCGACGTTTGCCAGGCGTAGTTTCGCCAGTGCTACACAAATTCACTAAAATGCAAAGTTGCGCTCAGGAAGGTGTTACTTTGTCAGGCAAAGCACATTTATGCTAGTGATGCCTAATGTACATACGGCACAAAGTTAAATACAAGTATATGTTACAGCCACTACATTACACTACACAAGCCCAGGAAACCTTTAACAAATAAAATAAAGTTGTCCTACTGCCCTAAACATATGCCCACTGTGTAGTTGAGTTGCCATATGTTAGGAAATATAGGGGGGAAGGAGGGTAACCCCCCACAAATTTACGCTATTTTTCGGACTATCACCCTAAAAAAAATAAAAGATGACAGCAATTTTTTGGGACTTAAAAAAATTCTAGTTTTTTTTCAAACTCCTGTCTATTGTATTGAATGTTGCCAGGTCTGACCTGTAAAATGGGCATGTTAGTGAATTAGCGTAGTTACATCCCTTCGTCAGTGCTCAACTTCGCCTGGCGAAGTCTGTCTACTTCACTAGCAAATTTTGGCCAGGGACACAGTTAGTAAATCGTCGAAGTTGAAAAATGACCTAGAGTTAGACACTTAACAATTTAGTGAATTTGCCCTTGAGTGTCTAGGTACCTTTTACATTGTAGTCAATCTTTGAAAACTGTCAGCATATCTGTCCATTAAACAGCATATCTGTCCAAAAATGTCCAAAAAATGTTAACAGACCACTAGGACCTCACTCATTCCTTAATTAAGCAGATACAATTATGGTTTGGAGGACAACTATACCTCAGGTAGCCAAAGACAGCCTCTGGCAAAAATCCCTGCCAATTGGGAAAGCGTTGATAGCAAAAAGCAGTTGCCTAATTTTGCCCAGTATACCTGTGGAAGCATGAAAAACATATCAATGGAATTCATTTTGATTCCTAAAAAATGACGGTGGTCTTGGCACCCTAGATTTTCTCCAGTGCTACAGGTACTCCAAAAAGTCATTAACTTGCAAAATGTCCAAAGCAAGTGTTGGTGTGGATCAGAGCCTCCTGGTCCCACAAACAGGATGGTATCCAGATAATGGAGCACAGAGGGCACCCTCTCTCATTCTTAAATGCCTCATACGGTAAGAACAAGTGGAAATCTTTAAAATAATAGCAAGACATGGAACAACCAATTGGGAGGAACATATCAATAAAGTACTTATCTTCCAAGTAGCAGCCAAGCAGTGGAAAGTTGCTGTGTGGACAGGGAGTTGTCAAAAAGCAGAATCAATTTCTGATTTTGCAAGCAAGATGTCTTGTCAAAGGAGGCCTATTGAACACCGGACTCATCCTTATCTATCCTGTCATTTACTCAAGAACTGTCAGAAATGAAAGGTGGTGAATGAACCATATTTTTCTTGCTTCTTTTTTTGGGACAAACCCAGTGGGGACACCCTGCTGTTATGATAGGGTGGCTGATGAAATGGTCCAGCCATCCTTCCTACGGCTATTTCTTTTTGAATGTTTTCAAATACTATGTGGCTTTGGCTAAGAGTTAAAGAATCAGTACCCTGCATGTAAAGCAAATTATTTGGTGAAGTCAGTTAAGAAGCATTATTCAAAGACTCATAACAGTAGCCTTTTTGCCCTGGTTTGGTAGTGGCCTATTATCTTTTAACAGGGTTTCTACATGGCATTGGCCCATGTAAAAATTGTTTTGCAATTGTGTTTTCTTTGTTAGAGCCTATCAGTTATACACTGTGGTGTTTTATCAGCAATCATCAATCCTAACTGTGAGTTTTTATTAAAACACACCCACAAATTTGTTGCACCTTCACTTGAATTTAAGGATTGTTTGTACTGTAAGGAAGATGTGTTACCCATTGAGCCAGGACAGGCGTTGCTAAATGTATTAGTGATTTCTCAGCTTCAGTCATAGGATTTCATTGATTGAGTATTGTTTTGCAGATGCTTTACACTCAAATACTATATACTGTACTTATTTAACAGTTCATATTGTATATTCATATATATTCTTAGGCCATGGTTACATCTGTTTTACCATCCCTTCCTTTTTCCCATAAAAATCAAGAATCACGGGCCTCCCTGGCAAGGCTGCATGAGAAATTTGCAAGTGTTCACGTTCTGGCCCCACTTGAATGATTAATAACGGGGCAGTAATAAAACAAAACAAACTGCGTTTGTTTGAGTATTTTATCACTTAATGTTATATTAAAAAACACAGTTTGAATGTAGTAATTTTATAGTTAACATGATAGAATAGAATGTAAGAGAAGGGCTGGATTTATACATTTGGTGCTCTTAGGCTGGGACTACTTTCAGCCTTCCCACCACCCCACCTTCATATGCGTATGCATACATGCACATGTCTCATTTTGTCAGGTCCAGAACACAGGGATTGGGGAACAAGTGATTTAAAGGACCAACAAATCTCCCATATGTCCCCAGTACTTACAGAACCAGTGTGATATAATAGGGTAGCATGACACCCCTAAAATTCTGCCACCCTAGGACCCAGACCTTTGTGGCCTTTCCTCAAATCAGGACCTGTATAAGAGAATAGAAGATGATGGAAAGGTGTAGTCATTGTTTCTTACATAGGTCATAATAGGATGTAAGATAACAAAGGTTTATTGGAAATGTTATCTTTTTGCAGTGAATAGGAAATTATAGGATATAAAAGAACAGAAGATGATGGGATATGTAGTAATTTTGGAGTTAATAGGACATAATAGTATGTAAGATGACAGAGAATGATGGGAAATGTAGTCATTTAGTAGTTAATAGGACAGAATAGGATGAAAGGTGTGGTCATTGTTTTTTTCAGAGGCCACAAAAGGTTGCTACAGAGGTTGATGGGAAATGTAGTCCTTTTTTTGTAGTTAATAGCCAAGAATAGCATACAAGAGAGAACATTTTACCATTTTGGTGGAAAGAGAACATAGAATTATGGGAAAAGTTTCTTTCATAGGCCACAAAAGAATGTAACATAACTGAGGATGTTGGGAAGTGCAGTCTTTTTGTAGTTGTTGGAGATCATAGGAAAGAATAGGATACAAGAAGATGATAGGGGATGTAGTTATTTTGGAGTTAATAGAACAGAATAGCATGTAAGAAAACAGAGTATAATGGCAAATGCAGTGAAATTTTCTTTTTTATGCTAAAATAAGAGGAAAGAGAACAGGGGATTCTGGGAAGTGCAGTATTTTTGTAGTTGTTGGAGATCATAGGAAAGAACAGGATGCATTGTAAAAGAATGGAAAATGATAGGGAATGTAGTCATTTTGGAGTTAATAGAACAGAATGTATGAAAACAGAGTATAATGAGAAATATAGTGATATTTTCTTTCTAATGCCAGAATATGAGGAAAGATAACAGAGGATTATGGGAAATGTAGTCATTTTCTAATTCATAGGATAGAAAACAATGCACAATAGCAGAGGATGATGGGACATGTATTCATTTTGTAGCTAATAGGATGGAATAGGATACAAGATAACATCCATCCATCTATACCAGTGATCCCCAACCAGTATCCCGTGAGCAATATGTTGCTCTCCAACTCCTTGGATGTTGCTCTCAGTGGCCTCAAAGCAGATGCTTGTTTTTGCTTGGATTGGTTTGTATAAAACCAGGTGTACTGCCAAACAGAGCCTCATTGTAGGTTGCCAACCCACATAGGGGCCACCAAATGGCCAATCACAGCACTTATTTGGCACCGCAAGAATATTTTTCATGCTTGTGTTGCTCTCTAACTCTTTTTACTTATGCATGTAGCTCACGGGTTCAAAAGGTTTGGGATCCCTGATCTATACAGAGGATGAGGAGAAAAGTAGTAATTTTGTAGTTAATAGGACAAAATAGGATACAAGATAACATCCATCCATCCATATAGAGGATGATGGGAAATGTAGTAATTTTGTAGTTAATAGGACAGCATAGGATACAAAGAAACATCCATCCATCCATACAGAGGATGATGGGAAATGTCGTCATTTTGTAGTTAATAGGACAGAATAGGATACAAGATAACATTCATCCATACAGAGGGTGATGGGAAATTTAGTCATTTTGTAGTTAATAGGACAGAATAGGATACAAGATAATATCCATCCATACAGAGGATGATGGGAAATTTAGTCATTTTGTAGTTAATAGGACAGAATAGGATACAAGATAACATCCATCCATACATAGGATGAGGGGAAATTTAGTAATTTTGTAGTTAATTGGACAGAATAGGATGCAAGATAACATCCATACATATACATACAGAGGATGATGGGAAATTTTGTAATTTTGCAGTTAATAGGACAGAATAGGATACAAGATAACAGCCATCCATACAGAGGATGATGGTAAATGTAGTCATTTTTGTAGTTAATAGGACAGAATAGGATACAAGATAACATCCATCCATACAGAGGATGATGGTAAATTTAGTAATTTTGTAGTTAATAGGACAGAATAGGATACAAGATAACATCCATCCATACATACATACTGTAGAGGATGATGGGAAAAGTAGTTATTTTGTAGTTGTGACTTTGGCCCAAGACCCCAGACTAACACCCAGACATGAGAGAGAAGGAGAGACTGGCAGTGTCACTGCACTATAGAAGACAGAGCACATGAAGCCTGGTACTTCCCCTGTCAGATTGTTACTGTCTCAGCCCTAACTGATCTAATCAATGACACAAAGCTTTTGCGTCTTACACCCGCCCCTAAAGCCTAAACTTATTGTATTATTGGAAAGGTTCCAACAGAGGCGGGTTTGCTAGGCGAGCACTGATTGGTTGGCCACTGAACAGTGTCAATGTTTAAGCAGCAGCGTGAGGTGAATAGAGTCAGTCTGTAAAGAGGCAGCATTCGGGCTGTGGGCTGGGAGATGTAGAGAGAGCTCTGCAGGATTCCAAGGGATTAAAGCCAATGCTCAACTGTTGAATTGCAGAAACTGCTACTTTATTGCGAATGGATTTACTGCTGCTGGATTCTTTGTTTTTCCCTTACCAAAAGACGCTGGGCTTGAATCTGTTCTGACAGCTGCAATGAGCCAGCCGAGGAGAAGGCAAAGGCTGTCAGCAAGTCTCCAATTATCTGCGCTGTCTTCCACAGTGTGAAGAGCCATGAAGGGACCGCAGGGGGATTGATTAGGAGCTGTCCGTGGTGCTGTGGATGTGGTCAGGCTGCTTTTTTTCCATTCCTCCTTGCACATAGAGTGTGCCTTCTTTGCACTGGCTCTGGGGAACAAGCAGGGATCATACTGTTCATGTCTATAGCTGGTGCTCCAGCTCCTCTGCTGCTCTGTGAAGGTAAGGTGAGATCTGCACTGCCCTATCCATACAGGGATAGACTATCCATGGCCAGCTAAGCATCTACTCACTGCTAGCATCTTCCTTATGGACATGCCAAGGGTGCTGGGAGTCATACTTAAATATCAGCTGCAAAACTGTAGGTTGAATCCTCCTTGCACAACTGCCCCTTGGGGGGCCTCCCCATGTTATAGTTTTATAACCATACATGTTGGATGTTGTCTATACATACACCAGAGATGTCCTGTTTGCAGTCCTCCAGCATCTCCCTCCTATTCTCTAACTCTGGCCCTGTCAGGGAGACACTACCCTCAGCCTGTGATTCAGCTACAACTCCCAGCATCCTCACTTACAACCAAAGTGGGGTGGAAATTGCAGTTGGATGTCTGCTGGTAGGATCTCACTGCACATTCACTAGTGTATTTAATCTTGGTAATCTGTTACTGGCAGAAATAACCTGCAGCTCTTCTAAGATTTTTGAGCTACAATTCCCAGCATTGGCTCTGTCAGCGGGATGGTGACCAAACAACCTGTGGTGGGCTGCCCGTTTTAGGTAGAAATAAATGTTAAGTTTTACATTGATATTTGTGAATGTGTATTTTTCCTCTATTTCTGAAAGTGACTCATGCAGCTATTAAAGCATCTGCATTCTGCATGTGTCATTCCAAGATATTAAGGGCCAACTGCGGACAGATATTTTTTATATGCCATTTGCTTAGTAATTACTTTCAGTAAAGAAACAGCAATTCCCATTAGTAATAGCAATAATTCAATCAACCTATTAAATGTATTTAAGATGGAGCTATATTTAAGAAGAGCTATTGCAATCTAAGTATAGTACAATAACCCTGCTTTTATTTACTCTAACCAGTTGCTGACCGCAACAAAGGTAATGTAATGCGCTGTGATATCACAAAGTGTTAATAGCCCCTTACGACGTGACATAATTTGCCATCCTTTTGCTCCATCTGCATCCACCCCGTATCTACTAGGGCATTTAATGCTACATCTAGCTGCAATGCTTGGAGCATATAGGTTTGTTCATTTAACTATGTTATTTTTAAAATAAATAGCAAGCATATCTGCAAATCCAGCAGCTGGCTCCTCTTAAATGCAGTCCTCCCTTACCACTTCTATCTTAAGCCATGCTCTGCCTGTTGATTTGATCTTCATGCATGAATGTTCTAGCTACTGTTAAAATACGACTCCCAGCATTCACGGACAGCCAAAGGCTATTGACTATGCATTTTATGAAAAGTGCAGTAAAATGCTTTGGACAAAAGCATTCTGATAGCTGAAAGCCTGTAGATACAAACACTCTAAATACATGGTGCCACATTTGATGATTACAATTAAAAACAGTAAGAATTAAAATACTGTGCATTCATGTTTGGGAAGCATTTTATGATTTTAAAGATTTGTTCTGTGTGAAATAAACATTATGATCAGCTCCTGGATTGATGTTCTTTTCAAGTCAAGAAACAGAACATACATGTTGATGCAATTCATGCAGCATTCTCTATAAGGTTTATTCTTATGAAAATGGCCTTTAATATTGTAACAGGCATCGATGACTTAGCACGGCTGTTGAAAATTGTGTTTGAAGCAGAAACAATTCCTGATTTAACCCTGCTAGCCTTGTCTGTTATGGTCCATTTGCTGCCTATCTAACTGCAGGTGTCTTTGAATCAACAGGTTCACAGAACTGAACTGGGGAAGAAGGGAAGCAAACAGAAGGAAAACCTTTACCAACGTATCTGGGGATGTACCTTTCCATCTTGTTGTTGTTATTTCTATGGGCTCCAGCCCTGACTTTAAAAAACTTAAATTATTCTGTACCAGATGAGGTGGGAGCTGGAACTCTCATAGGCAACATTAGCAAAGATGCAAAGCTTGGCATTCCAGAAAGGGGTAGAAAATCAAACTTTAGAGTTCTGGAAAATTCTGCACCTCACTTACTGGACGTGGATCAGGATAGTGGGGTTTTGTACACAAAACAACGGATTGACCGTGAAACTTTGTGCCGAAGAAATCCAAAATGTCAACTTTCCTTGGAGGTATTTGCTAATGATAAAGAAATATGTATGATCAAAGTTGAAATTCTGGACATCAATGACAATTCCCCTAACTTCCCCTCTGAACAAATTGACATAGATATTTCAGAAAATGCATCTCCTGGAACAAGATTTCCACTTACCAGTGCCCATGATCCTGATGCTGGTGAAAATGGCTTAAAAACCTATGTGTTAACACGTGATGATTATGGTTTGTTTTCTTTAGATGTGAAATCCAGAGGTGATGGATCAAAGTTTCCTGAGTTAGTCATTCAAAAAGAACTGGATAGAGAAGAACAAAGCCATCATAAACTCATTTTGACGGCTTTGGATGGGGGGGATCCTCCCAGATCAGCCACCATTCAAATAAATGTCAAAGTCATTGATTCTAATGATAACAGCCCTGTTTTTGCGGCACCTTCTTATATGGTGGAAATACCAGAAAACTCACCATTAGGCAGAGTTGTGATTGATCTAAATGCCACCGATGCAGATGAAGGCTCTAATGGGGAGGTGGTATATTCCTTTAGTGGCTATGCCCCTGACAGAATACGGGAGCTTTTCTCAATTGACTCCAGAACAGGCATAATTCAAGTTAAAGGTAATTTAGACTATGAGGAAAATGGACTAATTGAAATTGATGTACAAGCACGTGATCAAGGCCCAAATCCAATTCCTAAACACTGCAAAGTTACTGTTAAAGTGATTGACAAGAATGATAATGCTCCATCTATTAGTTTTGTATCAGTACGCCAGGGAGCAATTAGTGAGGCTGCATCCCCTGGCACAGTTATTGCCTTAGTCCGGGTCACTGACAAGGATTCAGGTAAAAATGGACAGCTAATATGTCGGGTTCTTGGTAATGTGCCTTTCAAACTAGAAGAAAATTATGATAATTTATATACTGTTGTAACCGACAGACCTCTTGATCGTGAAATGCAGGATGAATATAATGTCACGATAATCGCCAGGGATAATGGAAGTCCGCCATTGAACTCCACAAAATCTTTTTCCGTTAAAATTTTAGATGAAAATGATAACCCTCCCCACTTCACCAAAGCTATGTATGTATTGCAAGTATCTGAAAATAACATTCCAGGGGAATACTTAGGTTCTGTCCTGGCACAAGATCCAGACTTGGGACATAATGGTACTGTATCTTATTCAATATTGCCAACCCATGTTGGTGATGTGTCAATTTACACTTTTGTCTCTGTCAATCCAACTAATGGTGCAATTTATGCTCTTCGTTCCTTCAATTATGAGCAAACAAAGTATTTTGAATTTAAAGTCCTTGCAAAAGATTCAGGATCCCCTCATTTAGAGAGTAATGCTACTGTGAGGGTCAGTGTACTGGATGTTAATGACAATGCACCAGTAATTTGTCTGCCTACCCTACAGAATGATACAGCAGAGATTCATGTGCCTAGAAATGTTGGAGTGGGGTATCTTGTGACCACAGTCAGAGCAATGGACAATGACTTTGGAGAAAGTGGAAGACTAACATATGAAATTGTATATGGGAATGAAGAACATCTCTTTGAAATAGATCCAGTGACAGGAGAGCTCAAAACACTTACGCCATATTGGGATGAAATTTCTCCAGTAGTAGAGCTTGTGATCAAAGTGACTGATAATGGTAAACCGTCACTTTCAGCTGTGGCCAAGCTCATCATAAAATCTTACAGTGGATCTCTACCTGAAGGAGAGCCTAGAGTCAATGGGAAACAGAACCAATGGGATATGTCTTTGCCTCTTATAGTTACACTGAGCACAATTTCAATAATTCTGCTGACGGCAATGATCACAATCGTTGTCAAATGTAAAAGAGAAAACAAGGAAATCAGAACTTATAACTGTAGGATTGCAGAGTACAGCCACCCTCAATTAGGGAAAAGTAAGAAGAAAAAATTAAACAAGAATGACATTATGCTTGTGCAAAGTGAAGTGGAGGAGAGAAATGCCATGAATGTAATGAACGTTGTTAGCAGTCCATCACTTGCTACATCACCAATGTATTTTGATTACCAAACCAGGTTGCCTCTTAGTTCTCCACGTTCAGAAGTGATGTACCTGAAGCCTACATCAAATAATCTGACTGTTCCTCAAGGCCATGTTGGATGCCAAAACAGTTTTACTGGTCCAGTGAACAATTCGACTGAGGCAAACCCCAACCGGATGTCTATAATTCAGGTATGAGAACTTTCGAATTTTTTATATATAACGTATAGTGCTTGTGTAATTATTGTTATGTCATCTAGCTTGTGTCAAAATTAACATCACTTCTAAGGAAAAAAACAAAGGCAGGGAAACCTTTGTAGATGAAAATTTATAAAATTACATTTTACTCTGGAGATTAGTATTTTGAATCACATATGGATATGATAAAGGATTTAGTTTATTGTTGAGAAAATCTGTAGTTCACTGAGCACAGGGAAATGTACCTTTTATGATTCACTGGAAAAGTGTGTTTATTGACCAGTAGGTTTTGAAAGGTTTTGCTGGTCATTGTTTTTCAAGGTCTCATTACTGATATGCTGGCTACAAATAAACAGCATATTACTTTGTAAACCACAGAGACCATGACATTTGATTTGAAGGTGAATGTGTAAGCATTTAGAAGTATGTGTTGTGAAAAACGATGGCATTTTTAACTATATTGGATAGTTTTTTTTTTCTTTCCTGCAACCGTGTCCAATGTCAGTTGCCTTGTATTTACTTCCCTATAGCACAGACAAAAATAGCAATCATTTGACTGGGGTTAGATATTGTATGCCTATTTGAATGTTATTCCATATAGCAGAAACAAAAATACTGCCGGAGTCTGGCTGGCAATAGTGATATGATCTAATAATCATGTCTGTTTTCGCTTTGATTCAATACAATTATTTTAATCACTGAGCCATCATGTGGTATATATGGGTGGCTATGCAGTCAAGACATTTGTAATTTGTCTGGTTTTAGGTTACATATGTCTGCTAGAACATGGCTCTCAAGCATTCAGAGACAATTTTACATGTAGAAGTCAATCACATTATCACATTATCTTGCCAAGATCCAGCCACCCCCTCCCCAAATCTATTGATTTTAACATTTACAGGCTTTTACGACATCCAGTTCCCTTAAGTTACATGCAATATACCACGTTTCTAGCTGTGCAGCAGAATCTCAAGTGTACTATTATTTACATACATCTTTATTAATAATGTATATTCTTTTCTTTCTATTTTCAAATGTTTTGTGGGCCTTTATTATATAAGTATCAAGGAGAATAGCCATGCTATGAATATTTCTTTGCCTCATTCTGTAGTTTGTTAAATTCACTCATTACCCTCTAAACCTTTGTACAGAAATGAAGGCAAATCAAATTAAGCTATATTCATTAAAATAAAATATTTCTTTGGATGTTCTGTATATAACTTCTTCACTGACAGGGCAAATGCTATGGATGTAGACTGCACTTCATTAGTGCAGAAGTGTGTTAAGGATCTATGGCATGTTACTTAGATTGCAGAAGCCAGAGATGTATGCACCCAATATAGATTTCAGTGGGAACACAAATCATGTTTTTTACAGGAAAGACTGTGCACATTCATTGAGTTTCTTCTCAGTTATTAATTTAATCCTAGAAATGAGATTTGTGACTTATTGGTATTATTGATCTTTATCCTGAGAGTTATGGCTGGACTGATAGTGATGTATTACCCTCATGATGTACTTCCTTGTATGTGTAAACATTATAACTCAGTGTAATAATGTAGTACTGTATGTGTTATACATGTTTTGCAAGCAGTTCAGATTTGAATACAATTGACAGTTAACAGGTCAGCGTTTGGTGTCAATATACAGTATACATGCTCCTTGATTATCAACCAGAATATCATTACTCTTACATTTGAACAGCCTGTAAATTCTGGGGCAGCCAAATCTTTACAGTCCTGACATGTCGCACTTTTTAAATGACTTCATTTGTAGATTGATATATTTTGCCATTTTGATTGTATAAAACTCATAAATATGTGTGTGTCTGTGTCTGTGCACATTCTTGATGTGCACTATGAGCAATTTTGAAAATAATCATCCTTGGTTTCAGGTTGGCGCAGTTTTAGATTTTGGTCTCCAAAAACATCACATCAGAATTGCTGTCCAAATACTCCAAAGGAGTACCATATATCAGGAATTTCAAACCTGCAGCCCCAGCTATTTATCTACAGCTATAAAATATTCTTTTTACCAATTTGCTAGTAGCATTATTGGCAGGTGTCCTAACTGCCTGATACATTGACATTGTATAGCTAAATATATACCTCTTATTATTTGCAGTATGTGTTACTACAAAATATATATAATCAGTTTTTTTACACTAAAAAATACCAATTGCATTTACATATCACATTGTAGATTTCAAAACTGCTACTGTGCATATTTGTTTCTATGTATTGCAATATATATCCCCCAGTTTATGCTATAACTGTATTGTAAAAATACATTCATACAATTGTCTTGGATTTTTTTTGGGACACATAAAATATGTATTGGTTCTAATTCCACTGAACACAGTAGACTGGGAGGTGTGTTTAGACACCAGATGAAACATAACAGCATAGTTAGAATAAAAATTAGGATTTTCAATTACAATGAAATATTTTACATGTACATAAAATATTCAGCTCAAATAATTTTAGTGTAGCTGGCCTTATACTATTATATAACCACTGCAACTTGATCAGCAAACCTATAACATAATGTTTGCCTCCTTCCCCCATTTTCTGTTATTAGAGATAGATTTGTAAATAAATGCTAGGTATATTTGGAAAGGAGACTTGGGAGGGGCTGTATGGTCTCAAATGAGTGGTGTTGCATTATTTCTTTTCTATAAACCTTAAATAAAGGTATTTCAAGAATAAAAACACAAATGCTTCCCTCTGTCTTGTGGAATACCAAGATGGAAGGGTCTGGATAATGTCTTCAAGCACATAAGGCTCATCTTACACAAATGTATTTTACTTTTTTATATTTCTTCTTCTCCTCTTCTCTGATGTGTTCCTTGTAAGAGCTGACACTAGACTAAATAAGGTGGAGGATTTATATGTAGACCATAAATAAATAAATTAGAAAAACTTTCCTTGTTGCATAATCTCTTTGCCTCATCCATCCACACTAATATATCTACTAATAATAGAACACCAGATATATTCTGTGAACCACTTCATAATAACATTAATCCCCCGATAAATAGTAGAACACAGTTTACATGTATTTTACAGTGGTAACATTTATATTGTTTAGTACAAAAGTAACCTGGCTTTTAATAGAATTTTAATCTTACCAGTTTGGTTTCTCAAAATGTAACATCAATAAAAATGCTTAAATAATGTTAAATGTTGTGCTAGTTAAGATGTAAATCAACAAATCAATTAATCTATATGATCATGATTTATGGCAAAAATAATGCATACAAAGTTATATGTGCCAGTTAAAGACATACTGTATTCTCCCTTGATTCTTCATCAATGGGGTTACCAGCTGAAATGCATCCAACTTCTTATTCCTCATAAGGAAATCATGCTTATCATTTTTTCTGTTTACCTTTATATATTGATTGATTTTAAGGTCATAACATATGACTCTATCTACATGTAAATATTTTATAATATTTTCTGGAATTGCTTGCTTTTTTTCATAACTTCTTTACTATCAAGTAATTGACTTATGGACTATATAGAGAAGAGTTAGAAAAGTAATTGTTTATCTAGAAGTATATCTATACTAGGATAATAACATTGTTATAGTTTGACAAACACCACCAGATTTATATAAAATAAGGTAAAATCAACCTTGCTTTGTGTACTTTTCCATAATTTGATTTTTTGTTTGGCGGGGGGGGGGGTTACATAACACAGCAATTCTTGAAACAGCATAAACCATTTTGATTTTATAAATTGCACTAATATGCTGGAAATTGCTTTGCTGCAGTCCACATTAAAGACCTGTATTATTGTTTAAAGAATCAGAGAGACTCTTGCTACAAAAGCTTTCAGGGCACAACAATGACATTATCATTTGTCATTTAATTGTCTAGCAGAAATGGTTAAGAACCTTTTTAGCAGTTAATAACAGCTTTGTGTATAATAGATGGCATTGCTATTATGTATGTAATAAGGGATTTTAAGGCTGTCAAGTGTGGAAGTTTGTTAGGTAATGCTCAGTGTTCCATGCTCCAGTTTAACCTCTGTGCTGTAGTTATACAGCAAAATGCTTGGGCTAAATGCTTAAGCTGTGTAAGGGCCCTTACACACGGGCGTTTTTGACCTGCACTCCCCTGCGTTGCGTTTGGCTGCGTTCAGCCGCAGGGGAGCGCAGGTCTAGACGCACCTCATTTTGTTCAATGAGGTTGTACCCACGAGACGCGTGTAAGCGCCAAACGCAGATTCAGACGCAACCTGCTGCATTTTTCCTGCGTTTGGCGCCTACATACGTTCGCGTTAGTACAGCCCCATTGAAAATAATTGAGTGCGTCTATACCTGCGCTCCCCTGCGGCTGAACGCAGCAAAACGGAACGCAGGGGAGCGCAGGTAAAAACGCCCGTGTGTAAGGGCCCTAACTGACAAATATTGTTTACTGGGCATCAACATGTCAGACAAATGCTGTTTATGTCCAAACAAAGTTTTTATTACAATGGCTATTTGTATAAATCATGTTTTTATCCAGTAAGGCACAATCTTTTTCAATAATATTTTTGACCTAATAAGCCTTAAACAGGATTATATTTTAATTAAAGGGTTGCTCTCCAGCTGTTGATTAACCTCAACAACTAGAAAGCTATGCATTGGTTATCTGCATTTTAAATGGATTCTGATACCAATTAGCATGGTTAGAAAGATTTTGTTATGGTACATTAAGCTTGAAATGGAAATTAAAGTTTTTTATCTGCTAACCCACCATCTTAAAACACATCCCATGAAAAAAGATGTGTTTTTGCAATAATATACATATTTCTCCATTAGAAATGCTTGCAGCATATGAATTCTTACTAAATCTGCAGGGTATTAACCAGATTTTACAGAACAGAGGTTAGCAGTTACTACTCTTTACAAATAGAATTGAACTAATCAGATGCTCTAGGCACAAGTATATTTTTGATTAAAGTAGGTAGACAGGTATCTGCAATCTGTGACCTTCAACAGTTCTGAACTACAGTTCCCAGCAACCCTTCTTAAGTGGGTTATTATGGTACACTTGACAATATGTTTGCCCTTACTCAATAGCAGTGGTTATAGCATTAGAAAATAGTGGAAGGTATCTTACTGTTGCAATGACAAATAACAACTGTTGCCTTAAAATGCATAGAAACACAGTAGTTGACTTTAAAATATTTTTTGTGTCTAAGGTGTTTGCTTGAAACTGTAGCATAAACAGCAAGACAGATTGAAGACTAGGAGGCAGATTTACTAAGGGCCGAATTTTAGAAGTAAAAAAACTAAAAAATTTGACCCTCAAAATTTTTTTAAAGGGCTTTTTCGATCGAAAATGGACCGATTGAATAGGTCTATTTTCGATCTAATAAAAAATCATTCGAATAATTCGAATTGTTTGATTCAATCAAACAATTTGAATGATTCTCTGCAACTTTTTCAGGACAGGTTCTATGAGGTCCCCCATAGGCTAAAATGACAATTCGTCAGCTTTAAGCTGGCGAATAGTCAAAGGAATTTTAAAGGGCAAGAACATTTTTATAATTTTATTCGAATTTTCACTTTGACCTTTAGTAAATGTGGCCCTGAGAGTTGATAGCCTGTTGATGTTTTCTAGGTGGACTTTTTTGGTTTTTTTTATAAGAGCCATATATCCAATTTGTTGTTAAAATATATTTTGTATTGTTTAATTCTTAAATAATAAATGTCATCAGTACTACATCTATCTCATATTGCTACTGGATTGTAAATGCAATTAGCTGGGCCTTGTTGCACTAAAGACTAGTTTGCATTAATTAAGATAACGAATGAATGAAGTCTTAGAGCAAGTATAATTAGCTTGTAGAGTGTAATTAAGACATTAATGGACCATTGATAACCAATAGTTATATATATTTATGAACAAATTAAGCTTGGTGCAATTTTAGTAAACACAAGTTATACAATATGATTTGGAAAATGAGAGCACTGCATATGTCGGGAGATGCCAGTAGGTGGCAGTAATATGCTGGACTTAAAGCAGAGTTTCTTAAAAGAAGAGAAAAAAAAAGAAAGAAACAAGGAAAGAGCAGAAATTAAGTCAGTCAAAGAGAAGAACTGAGAGTGAACGTTGGCGTATGGCAAATGGAGGATCAGAGGATTTAAGATACCACAAACTATAGAATTTTCAGCAGCTGACAAAATGTTGCTAAGCTTTGATGAAATCCCTTAAAACAAATCTAATTTATCGTGCAAATGCTGCTGAACGCTGTGAATGAACCACTGAAGTACCAGCAGAGGCAAATACAAAGGCATCAGCAGAATGCAGAATCAACTACGCTGTCTAGGACTTTAAAACCATAACAGATGGGAGAAATCAACACACCCATTGATTTGGAAATATTTTCCTGCTTTTCTTACACAAAATTTGAGGTATTATTTTAGATGCAAGATCACTGCCGTTTACATGCGTAACAGCTGAAGAGCAGTAATTAACACTGTAGGACTGTCTGGATAGTTCTGTTTTGTAATTTCTATCTGCATCTCTGTTGCAAGAAGAGTAAGTAAGACTGATTCTGCCTTTTTATCTTCAAAACTGAATCAAAATACATATTTTACATCTCATTCAGAAGAATAGCAGGGCTGTGAAATCCAGATGTAGCATGCATAATTCTAATTGCCTGGAAAGCCAGACGTGGGAGATGTTTAGTAAATGAACTGTGTTTTCTTTCTGTATATGAACTTAGTGGATGCTGGCTTTGTTTGAAAACGCTGTCATTAAGTGATGCTCAAGGAGACAAGAATATAGTATCTAGTGACATTTTTTATAATTGAACATGTGCTTGCCATTTGGATCATGTAGTTGGTTCTTAAAATGTGCTCTGCTTAAGACTTTATAGGGAATGACATGCAGATATTGTACAAAACAACAAATAGTCTTAAATCAGACAACCATTTTATATTTGGATTTTCCAGAGCTTACATGATGTGCTTTGCTTCTTTTTTTAATAAATTGCCGACTGAAGAATGTAGAGAGGAAATGTTAAGAAGGCTATGTTTGGCATAAATAAAAGAGGATCATTTAACAAAATGAAGCAAAGAAAGCAGCAACTGTTCTCTCCTCGCCAGAATTAATGCCCCCCTTCCATATTCTGTGCATAGAACCATTGGTCTGCCTGTTGATTTCTCCCAGAAAGAAAACTGGAATTTAACTGAATACAATTGTTATTTGTAAGCTGGCAACTGCCGTTGCAGAAAGAAAGCCCAAGTGTGAAATGACTAAATCCAAGCTGTGATCGTAATACCTCTCAACTGATGATAAAGTTTGATGGTTTCTTGCATTTTGGATTTTTTCCAAACTCTGTAAATTCCTGCATTATTTAATATTCATGAATTTCTGCTTGTAAATAGAGATAATATGAAGCAAAATAAAACTGACAGTTTTTGGGGAAGACAGCTGGCACGCAATCTACATTAGATTTGTAAATGCAGACACTATTTTCGAAACACATCACTTGTTTCTTCCTCTGGATGTGCTGAAAAGCTTTTTTTTCTCAGTTAAATTATGGACACAGACAACATTCTCTCCCACCCTCCTGTATTACTTATATAGCTGATGGACCTAGATTTTTTACTGTTTACAAACTGCCTCTGAATTGAAAATGCTGACTGCAGTCTGTCTCATGTTCAGAGAAGTTAATTATCATCTGTTTAAACAATAAGAGGAAGGAAAATATGAAATCTTCAAAATTTGAAGTCTATCCCATGCAACTGTCATATCTATCTTTCTGCCTTTGCCTCCTACATTCTCTTCTGCTTCATCTTAAATAAAACAACAAGCTTTTGGTGGGGTAGCACAGTATATATCCACTATCTGGGATGTACCTTCTTATGTGTATCTTCTTCTCCCTTGGGGGTCTTGGGCAAGCATTAAAAATGTTAAATTATTCAATTTCGGAAGAGAGAGGGGCAAGGATTGTAATTGGCAATATCAATATAGATGCAGAACTTGAGTTGCCGAGAATGGGTCAAAAACACTATTTTAGAGTTTTGGAAAATTCTGCTCCTAATCTAATCGATGTTGATCAGAATAGTGGGTTGTTGTACACCAAACAACGTATTGATCGGGATACCCTTTGCTGGAAAAATACAAAGTGTTTGCTGTCTCTAGAAGTTTTTGTTAATGATAAAGAAATATGCATGATTAAAGTGGAGATCCTGGACGTAAATGACAACTCACCCTTTTTTTCCACTGAACAAATTGATCTTGAGATTTCAGAAAATGCATCTCCTGGAACTAGATTTCCTTTGTCAACAGCACAGGATCCAGATTTAGGTGATAACAGTTTGCAGACATATATCATGAAGCGAGCTGATACTGACTTGTTTTCTTTGGACATAAAATCTCGAGGTGATGGTACAAAAATACCTGAGTTGGTTATCCAGAAATCCTTAGACAGAGAGGAACAATCTCACCACAAACTAATCCTAGCTGCCCTGGATGGAGGTAAACCTCCAAAGTCAGCCACTCTGCAAATAAATGTAAAAGTTATTGATTCCAATGACAATAGCCCAGTTTTTGAAGCTAAATCTTACACTGTTGAAATCCCTGAAAATTCCCCACTGGGCAAGGTTGTAATCGATCTGAATGCAACAGATTTAGATGAAGGCTCTAATGGAGATATTTTGTATTCATTTAGTGGCTATGCATCTGACAGGGTCTGGGAACTATTTTCAATTGATCCAAAAACTGGATTGATACAAGTGAAGAGTAATTTAGATTATGAAGAAACCCGGCTAATTGAGATTGATGTGCAGGCCCAAGATCAAGGACCCAACTCTATACCTGTACACTGCAAAGTGACTGTGAAAATTACTGATATAAATGATAATGTTCCATCTATAAACTTTGTATCAGTTCGCCAGGGAGAAATTAGTGAGGCTTCACCTCCTGATACAGTTATTGCACTGGTTCGGGTTACTGATAAGGATTCTGGAAAAAATGGTCAACTGCATTGCTGGGTTCAGGGCAATGTCCCTTTCAAGCTAGAAGAGAATTATGACAATTTCTATACTGTTCTAACAGATAGACCCCTTGATCGGGAAATGCAGGATGAATATAATGTTACTATAATTGCAAGAGACCATGGCAATCCACCATTAAATTCTACAAAATCCTTTGTTGTCAAGATCTTAGACGCTAATGACAACCCCCCACATTTCTCTAAACCTTTGTATATATTGCAGGTATCTGCAAATAACATTCCAGGAGAATATCTTGGTTCTGTCCTAGCACATGATCCAGATTTAGGGCAAAATGGCACTGTTTCTTACTCAATCCTGCCATCCTATATTGATGGTGTTTCAATCTACACTTATGTATCTGTCAATCCAATCAATGGTGCAATCTATGCTCTAAGGACTTATTACTATGAACTGACAAAATATTTTGAATTCACAGTGCTTGCCCAAGACCTAGGCTCTCCAGTTTTAGAAAGCAATACTACAGTAAGAGTGTCAATACTGGATGTTAATAATAATGCCCCAGTAATTATTTTACCTAACTTACAGAATGATACAGCTGAGATTTTTGTTCCCAGGAACATAGGAATGGGATATATTGTAAGCACTGTTAGAGCAATGGATATTGATTTTGGAGAAAGTGGTCGACTGACTTATGAAATTATACATGGGAATGAAGAGCATCTCTTTGAAATTGATTCAGTAACAGGAGATATTAAGCTTCTCCATCCTTATTGGGAAGAAGTTTCTCCAGTAGTAGAGCTAATAGTCAGGGTGACAGATAATGGTAAACCATCACTTTCAACTGTGGCAAAAATCGTCCTTAAATCAAACACAGTTTCTTTCCCTGAAGGAGAAACACAAATAACTGGAGAGCAGAGGGACTGGGATATATATTTACCTGTAATTGTAACATTAAGTGCCATTTCTGTAATATTGTTTGCTGCCATGGTGACCATAGTTATAAAGTGTAAGAAGGAAAATAAAGATATCAGGCCCTACAAAGGCAGAATAGCAGATTCTATTCAACCTCGATTAATGAAAACAAAAAAGAAAAAAATAAACAAGAATGACATTATGTTGGTACAGAGTGAAGTGGAAGAGCGAAATGCCATGAACGTTGTGAGTAGTCCATCCCTTGCTACATCTCCAATGTATTTTGATTATCAAAGCAGTTTGCCTCTGAGCTCTTCCCATTCAGAAGTGCTGTACCTAAAGCCTGCGTCCAACCTTTTGACTTCTTCACAAGGAAATATAGGATGTCCCAGTATTTCTGAACCAGTTAGAAACACAACAGAGAATAATTCTTCTTGGACTTCCATATCTCAGGTAGGTGGGGTTTTGTGTTTTTAAGACTAGCAAATACAACATAAAAAATTCTGGGGCAGGTATATAAAAAATATCATACAAATCACGTTTGTGTGTATGGTGTATGGGGGGGGGGGATTAATTTTCAAGCCATAATAAATGTAATTGCAGAAAAAGTCAAAAATTGCAGGAAAAAAAACTTTTTTTCAAGTTGTTTGAATGCTTAAGGTACACTATATATTAATGTCTATGGTATCTCATCAGGGTTTAGATGGCATCATTTTCATTATTTTTTACGTTTTTTTACCTGTAAGTGAGTAATTGTGGTTAGGTTTTACAGATTTATGCTAAATCTGCCTTTAAGGGGAATGGTGCACCACACATGTTTATTGATGTCATTTTGCATAGAGGCCAGAGATCAAAATATTATTGCCAAATGTTTCCTTTTATAGTTGATGGGAATCTTGTAGCCTATAGCACACAGGAAGGATAAGAGAGTGAGCATAACAAGAGTAGGCATCAGTATTCTTGCACAGTACTCTGTCATGTCCCTTTGTACTTATGTGCCAGTAGTTGCAGCCATTTCGATCACCACTGCCATTAGAAGACCTCTTGTGGGCCAATTACCAAAACATTAAACCATAAATACTGTTTTCAAATGTGTTGCATTTATTTATGTGTACTTTATAATGTTTGCAGTAGTTGCCCTTAAGTTATGGTATTACATACTTCTCTGCCTACAACTGTTTTTCTATTACATAATGACATAAGAACATGTCAACACCAAAAATAATTATTTTGCCTAATTAAAGAAAACATGATTCTAAGCAACTTTCATTACACATTTTCTATGGGTTTTAAGTTATTTTTAAATGTATTGCTATTGAAAGCAATGTGTGTCCATCCCTTTCTAGTCTCTGTACTGGAGGCTCTGTCTTTTGAAACAATGTAACATAAACGAACGGATTAACAGACCTGTCTGGCTGGAGGAGACTGGCTTTTGCAACATTGTTTAAAATGTAACAACCAGGTTTTATGCAAATACTGCTTTCAATAGCAATTACATTTACAAATAACTTTTAAAGCACCAACAATTTTTAATACATCAATTTTGCAAAGTTGCTCATAATTGTGTTTTCTTTTATTAGGGAAAAAGTCATTTTTTGGATTGACATGTCCTTTAATTACACATTGTCAGTGGTTTTAAAGTTATTTGTAAAAGTGTTTTATGCTAATAATAGTGTCATTCTGGTTATTTTTATTCTCTGCTTCGAATCTTGAAGCAACCTAACAGAAGCTCTTTAAAAGTCCTGGAGTAGAATCGACTTTTGAATAGAAAGGATTTAACAAATACTGCTCTCAATAAAATAACATTTACAAATAACTTTAAATCAGTGAAAATGTTTAATGTACTTTGGAAAGTTGTTTTGAATATAAAAAATGAGGACAATTAGGATTAATAGGCCTACTACAAGATTATTTCAAGCTTTATATTTCAAAGCATCACTGTCATATTCCTAGTCAAATTATGAAACTCAACTCATAACAATTATTGAGGTAGAAGCTTGTGTCCAAAGAATTTAATCACTATAAAGTTTAATATATAAAACGGAGTATAGAAGTATTGGCATTAATGGTGTATTTAATGTGGTACATAACCTTTGATACTGATGATCTGAACAATGTTGCATATATACTGTATTCCTACGTATTATTTGAAAGATAACATATACATACATTGCATGTTGGAGGGATACTTTCAGAAATATGAATTGATTCCCTGCTGAAGGAAAGTATTTTCAAACAATGTACTGTAAGTCTAAGCCTGAAATTGCATGTGCTGTTTTTAGTGCCACTTGGAAGCAATTTTCTTTGCCACTTGTAACTTTCTTCTGTAGCATTTCCTGATTAGATGTGGATTAGAAAGTACTGGATGGATTGCAAGGAAGCTTTCATCTCTCCTGCTGCTAAAATCAGTGTATGCAATGCTAGTATTTTAAATTCTGTCAGTACATTGTGTATTCATTTACATTTGATGTTTTTCCCAGAGCAGTGCTGATATAAAGCATGTAATATTGAATTTTAAATGTTTGCAGTGTTGATTAAACTGTTATCTTTATTACCTAAACACTAGACATCCACCTGCATTTGAGGCTGTATTGTCTGCAATTTATGTAAGCAAATGGGCACTTAAGTTCTAATATTTGAAGTTATACAAACAACCCGCAGCCACACCAGAACATTTCAGCCAAGTTCTTGGCCAAGAATGCTGTTGACAGAGTTTTCCCAGTAAGAGCTGTCTTTTCTGGATGAACACTGTAGTGCTTATTTCTATTGCTTTGTATAGTGTGGAAGGGATGGACAACAATAATATAACAGAACAGCCAAATGCGCTGTTGAACCATTTCATGTCTGCATCCAAATCTAAACTTGGCATTTTATATAGTAGTTATAGCCTTGAGGACTTTAAATATAAATGTCCTTTTATTTTACTGATAACAGGTCACTTTAAAAAGGTTGTTTAATATTAAAACTACCTCGACAGTGGCACTTTAGCACACTTTGCTATTGTCCTTCATGTGTGTTTAATTTATTTATGATTTACAAATTACCTTAAGGTGAGCTGTCATTTGGATACAAAATCGATGTGTTTGTATTTTGTGTGCAGTTTTTGTATTGTACCATTTTAATTAAGTTTACCAGTTTTTGCCAAACTGATAATAATGTTAATTTTTGGTAAAATACCCATATCCAAATTCACTTACACTAAAAAGGTTTTTTAGAATAACAATAATTTTATAGCTATAAAATATACAGCATTTGGTGTGCTGAGAAGGCAATTGTCTGCCTGTTGTATCTGTACAAGTTTACGCTACAGTGACCAAAAGGCCAAACAAATCCAGAAATCCAGAATGGTCTTGGCCTCTCCATTCAAGAGATCTTCTCCTAAATGTTTAGGATAGCCAATGGCATAATTTGGCAAAGTAATGTTTGTATAGAAATATCTATAATTCATGGGCACTGCATCCTGGTGTTCTACATTTATGATCTGATGTGCATCTTGTCGAATATTGTCACTTGTACAAAGTGTGGAAAAAAAATTGAGGAACTTTCCTACTATTCTGGCACAAAGTAGACCTGAATGACAAGAAAGCAGAAATATAGCCTCAGTAAAACCACTCAAGTACAGGAGGCACCAATACAGGAATTTCCTGGAATTAGAACCTGCCTCAGGAAGATGTTATTTCCAGGGATGCCTTTGCATGTTACAGAAGCAGACACAGCTGATGTATCTAATGAAATGTGATCTAACATAATAACTGCCCTGTGATCATTGCCACTTGGGATTTAATGCAATTTCCAACTACACTGATACCAACAAAATACAAATGCGCTTGTGAGTCTTCATTTGTAACCTGTAAATCAGTGTACAGACATGTGAATTCATGCATGTCCAATTTCATTATTTATTTGGAATCAATATTTTTTTTTTTGGTGGCAAACATAAGTAACATGAAGAGGTGAAAATAGGTTTATAGTTATTGCAGAATATGTGTTTATTTCAGTTTCAAGTACGTGTAACAAAATTCTGATCCATTTTTGATACTACAGGTATATAAATAAATACATAAAAATAAAGTGAAAATAATGATTTTCTCAAACATTGATAAGTAGTTTTCAGTCCATAGGGTTTTTCTGTAAGCCTGATAATGGCTGTGTGTAGCAGTTTAATGGCTTCTTATTAGCAGTTTAATATTTGATCTTACCAATTTTCATTTTCTTTAAATAAATGTGAGATTTAAGGTTTGTGTTATTTAAATATAAGATATTTTAAAAATGTTCTTCTCAATGAATACTACTACATTTGTTTATACTGATAAAATAATATTTTTTTCTTTATTCCCTCTTCAGGTCCTGTGTTTATTTTTTTATGTTTCTCCCAGTTTTATCCTGTAAAATCAACAAATCAGTGCAATGTACTAATTTCTATGTACACTATATATACTTTTACAATACTAGTTACAGTAAGTGAAATACATTGCAGACCAAGTTTTATGAAATGTTGAGACTTTGAGACTGTGCTGTTGAGAACAAATCTAGTTACATAGGTAATACTAAGGGAGATTTTTATGTAGTTCAAAAAAAGTAAATTTTTTTGTTGGAAATTCTGCAATTATTAAGTCAATTATTAAGTCAATGTGGTTTAGTGTCACATATGTATCATAACATAATTAAATATTTTCATTAGGGATGCCATTTTTTTTCCTTGTTTCACCACGAAAATGACAGAGACTTGAATGTGTCAAGCATAAAAATAAAAGCGTCAAAAAAAATTCACAGCATGTCAAAATAAATTTGCCACACATAATTTTTTTTTCTGATGCCCTCAGACTTTATTGGGTGTCTGCGACATTTTGCCCATGGCAAATTTTTGGCGAAGTGAAACGGGTCAAATTCACCCATCCCTAATTTTCATAGTTTTTTTCTTGTTGTTTTATGAAATCACTTCTAAAGAGAGACAATATCAAAGTCAACTCCTTTTCTTTTATGGGTTTTCAGGGAAATGGTGTCAACACAAGATGTTGTATGTTGATTTTTTAACATTTACAACTTTATTTGCATCCAATATGGCATTCTTTTTGTCAGAATAATTTGCATTTTTAGCTAAATATTGTGGTGTCTTCTCCAGATATCTGATAACTGTTTAAATGTGCCAAATGTTGTTATAAATATATGCCAGCAGGAGGGCTTATGGTAGTGGTTATTTTACCATGGAGGTGCAACTCTTGTCTAGTGGAGAAGGCAGAGAACTAAACAGATTGAAACAGCATCTGACATTGCTTTTGATCTTCCTGTAAATTTTCAGTAGTCAGCTTTCCTACAGGCTATAATAAGACTGTCTAAGAATTTTAGAACCAGTATCTTGTATTTGGACAGGCTGTCATTCACTCCTTTATTTATTTCTTCCTATAGCAAGAGCATGTGTCTGGAGAACTATGCTGTTTGGTCAAGCTTTTCACCAAAATATGTTGATTTCTTTTCATTTTCAAACTTTATTTAACACAAAAGCAGTAGAAAATATTTTCAGAGATTGTTTTTAGACTGCAATACAATGTGTTTCATAAACTGGGTATCACTAAGAAATGTGTTAAAATGAAGAGTTTGAGAATAAGAGGAAAGTGAAGTTCAGATGAGCTTTGCAGGTTGGGGTCATCAGTTTAAATGCAACTAGTGTAGGAAATAATGTAATATTTTATCAGACACAATTTGGAGAGAAAATGTCAGGGATTGACAGGCTTGACAGCACTTCTTTAGCACAGATGTAGCAGGGCCAAACTTCCAAAATGATTCCCTCATCTAAGTTCTGTAATATCTGAAGACTGTCTGATTTTCTTAAAGTGTTTTCACTGCAATATATCAGAGGCTAAATAAGAATTTTGGTGCCATCTGGAATGAGAAAAGGGTACATTTCAGAGTCACTCATGAGATATGTGATCAAGTTATGAGATAGGTGATCAAGTGACATACATTTGTCTGCTTAGGGCTGCTGTAGCTGGGAAGTGCTTCAGAGAGTGCTTGAATATAAATGTGTTATTGAAAGAAAAAGTGTAATGATGATGTTAAAATACATCACTCTGCAGGATGTAGTAAAGGAGACACCTGCAGTAAAGATGTGATTTCTAAAAGACATTTCTGATTATTTGTTCCTTTCCTACTTAAAAGTAATATAGATAATTTTAAACAGAATTAGGTCCAGTATCAACTGCATATTGAAAATGACTTATCAAATCAGGAAAGCTTACTTTGGTTACCTTCTAAACATGACAATTAGGGGGACATTTACTAAGGGTAGAAGTGAATTTTTGAAATTCAAATTTTGAAGTAATTTTGGGCTACTTTGACTATTGAATAGGCCAAAATTTGATTTGAATTAAAAAAATTAAATTGCCATTGTAGTCTATGGGGGACCTCCTGGAACCTATCCTGAATTTTATTCTAAATCTTGGAAATTCTAAGTTTATTTTTTAAAAAAAAAATCATTTGAATCGATCAATGCCTTTGAAAGATTCAAACAATTTTTATTCGATCAAAAACTGACCTATTCGATCGAAATTAAGTAAATTTTCGATCGAAAATGCCCCACCCCAAAAAAAAATTGATGGTAGAATTTTACATTTTTTCACTTTGAAATTCGACCATTAGTAAATCTGCCCCTTGGTGTAACTTAGATATACAGTATGGGGCATTTTTACTTTGTGAATTTTCATAATTTATTAATGTCACTTTGACAGTGGGAGTTTTAGAATTCGATAATCGAAGTTGGAAAATTCTAATATCGTTTTTTTTCCATTTGACTATCCAATTCTTCTATTCGACTTCGAATATCAAATTTGAATATCGAAGGATTCTAAATTTAACAATATTCACTCAAAATTTTTTTTCAATTATTTATTCCCCAACTTTAACCTGCTGAACTCCATCTCCCACTTCGATAATCGAATATTCAAATTTTTTTAAATGCAAATATTCAGTTGAGCCTATCTATCCTTAGGCTTAAGTAAATGGTTAATGGGTCCACGGAATGCTGGGAAAACATTGGATTAGCAATAAAAACCTACACCTGAAGCTATTTTACTTTTAAAGAGGCCATCGCCTAGGCTCATTTTGTTACCCTCAACCCAGCAGAGTAAGGGCCCTTACACACGGGCGTTTTGGACCTGCGCTCCCCTGGGTTGCATTTGGCTGCGTTCAGCCGCAGGGGAGCTCAGGTCTAGACACACCTCATTTTTTTCAATGAGGTTGTACCCACGAGACACGTGTAAGTGCCGAATGCAGGTTCAGACACAACATGCTGCATTTTTACTGTGTTTGGCGCCTACATGCGTTCGTGTGAGTACAGCCCCACTGAAAATAATTGAGTGCGTCTATACCTGCACTCCCCTGCGGTTGAACGCAGCAAAACAGAATGCAGGGGAGCGCAGGTAAAAACGCCCGTGTGTAAGGGCCCTAAATTGGACAATTCCCTAATTACTTATGATTCATTGATTGTATTCATCTATTGATCACACATTACAACAATGTGCAGGTGGTGTGTGATTTCCACATGCTTAAGGGCTCTAACACATGAGCATTTTTACCTGCGCTCCTCTGCATTCCGTTTTGCTGCGTTTAGCCGCAGGGGAGCGAAGGTATAGATGTACTCAATTATTTTCAATGGGGCTGTACTCACACAAACGCACGTAGGAGCCGAACACAGGTTCAGACGCAACATGCTGCATTTTTCCTGCGTTCGGCGCCTACATGCGTTCACGTGAGTACAGCCCTGTGGCTGAAGGGAGCAAAACGGAACACAGGGGAACGCAGGTGTGTTTCCTGGAAGTGTCCAGTAGCTACTATACTCCCTCCTTCAGCTCCCAATCACCTCCTCACCCAACGACATATGCCTGGCTTGTGGGTAAGTTACGTTATATTTTCAGCAAAGCCATTTGAAAGATTCCTTTAAAGGAATGTGCATTTATTTTGGCATAGACTAGCTACAATCGTGTAACAAATGCAGCATGCTTCTTGGGACTTGTACTTCATTTAAGTGATTTTGGCAGGATTTGTAATTAATGGCACCTGACTGACTTTGAGGCTGGATGTGTGTTAATTAACTAATAAGCAAGGCAAGGAATGTCTCCTACCAAGTTGTTGATGAAATTGCACTTACGATGCCTCTTAATCACTGGGGGTGCTGTGCTTTATTGCCCTTGGAGGGTTTTGCACCTCAGCATTGTGTTTGTCATTTTGCAGTGCAGCCTGGCCTCACACAGATATTGATAAGGATCTTCAACTCCAGATTGTGAGGTATATTGGCAGATAGAGGACTAACCCACAGAGAAGAGTGTGTGAGAGGCTTATTACTGTACACTTTAGTTGTATGTTTACCAAACCACAGAAAATTGTTAATTACTAGCATCAGGGGGTATGCAAGGCGAAAGAATGACACAATTTTGTTGGGCCCTTATTCCTAAATCCAATTTTTGTGCTTGTTATTTGTTACCAATATTTTCGCTTACCTTTCAAAGCATCTTATTGAACTAGGAATGCCATTTGCTTACCATTTCAACCCCCATTGTAATATTGTTCGCTAATCAATCTAGTGATAATCAGGTAGAGCCATTCTAGGAGCCTTCATCTAAATTAACTCAAAAATGCTCAAATACCTATGTCTGTTGACTGGCCTTAATATGTTGGTCTTGTCATGAGGGTTATATGTCAGTTAATGAGGCTTTTGGTCCTATTTAACCCCTTCTTCTGTTGTTTGACTTGGAACTGAAGTGTTAACTGTGCAAAAAAGGGGGTTTGGTATGTACTCTGAAAAATTATTTACCTGCTCTGTTTGTTTCAAATTACATTGTCCATGTGTATTGCATTTTTGGAAACCCCGTGGATAATGTAAAAAAGAAACAGATACTGTTTTTGGTTTTGTGGGTTTACTAAAAAAATCTTATTCAGTAGCTCAAACATTTTTATAAGAATAAAAAGACAATATTGATTTGTGACATAAGCATTTTTACAGCCAATTAAACATGTACCCTAGCTGTAACACACAGGAGGAATGTGGTCTCAAGATTCATTTCAATTTATAGCAGCCCCCATTGAGCACCCCTGTGTCCATGCTGGGCAAGTTTACATACATTAAAGAAGACAAAAAAGTTTGCCATTGAGTCCTATGTACAGAACAAGAATATAACAATCAATATGATATACAAATGACACTTGTCAATACATGACAATATGGGCTGTTTGAAATTATCAACACATATGAGGTTAGTGCTGGCCAGGTAATGTGTTGGAATAGTTGCAAGTGCAAAGTAAAAAGCAACATGGAAGAGAAGGATGGTGGTCAGCACAGCTTTTCCAAATGATATGTGTCCAATTCCTTAATAGTTGGTCTGGGCTGTAACTGCTGCAAATAATCCAAGTATAGTAGAAGGAAGAGGAACTCCAGCAGTATTACCGCAAACAACTTTTTATTCCAGGCAGTGGAAATCCCAACATGTTTCGGGTTCAATACCCTTTATCAAGTGAATAAGGACCATTAACTCATATGCACTTTGACCTATACAACATAGTGCAGTCTGGGTAATCAATTTAAAGAGAAATATACTGACACATTTTACAACATTGGTATGTATATAGGTTGTATTGCAACACATAAATAGTGAAGCAAAAATGAAAACAATTAAAGTTGGTGTGCTCGAGGCCACAACCGCTGCTCATCTGTAACATGGATTCCCTCCTAGAGGCTGCTGGGAGTTGCAGTCCATAGTGAGTATGTGCTAACAAGCAGTAAAGGTATAAAGTAACACTTATATCTGTGTGTGTAACAATGTTGGCACATAATTAGTGACGCCAGTGCTCAGAACATAATTTTGTGCACAAATATATAAAAAAATAAATAAAAAACTTTGCAGCATACAAAAGTTAAAATGATTGAAGTTGAAAAAGTTCGAAACAAGTATGCATCTTTATTTATTTATGTCCAGTTTTCATAAGTCCAGGATAGTTAAAAATGTCCATGTATTAGGAATGAAAAATGTCCACTAATATAAAAACAATGAAACAGTTTCCTGAAAGAAACAGAAGATAGCAAAAAATTCACTTTAGGCAGGCCACTGTCTAAATAAAACCTGGCCTACTTAACGATGAGCCACTGCACATGATGCCTGTCTCAGGTAAAGAAACCTAAACCAAGAGTGTAAGGGCAAGACATCCTATGATAAACGGGATACAGAAATACCCAAAATATTTGATACGTCCCAATTTCTCAACACTCCCTATGTAACACAGCATATATTATGTGAATTATAATACAATATGTACACCAGCATATATTGTAGTAATTCATCTCATGTAACTCACCCGTATTCTATTTACGGCAGGAGATCCATGTAAAACTGAGCATAACTAGTTTGAATCTTTATAGTCTTAATATCTGTGAAAAAAGCAATATGCAAGAGAGTTTATACAACTTTTATTACAAAAAGCAATTGAAACTGTATTGGTCATTCATCCCATGAGGTGTAACACTATCTAATCCACATAGCTTCCCTTTGGAATAGTTTTTTATTCCAATCCCCTCCTCTTACTGATTTTGGAACTACCTCCGACACTTTCCATCTCAGTTGGCAAACACTGAGGGGCAAATTTACTATTATTCCCCAAAAATAATTAGTTTCTTTTCAATATTCGATTAGCATTCGATTTTCGAATGTTAATCGAATAGTTCTAGGCTACCTTT
>CM044434.1:119395359-119469576 GCA_024363595.1 Xenopus borealis | reverse complement strand
TAGTTACATAGTTAAATTGGGTTGAAAAAACACAAAGTCCATCAAGTTCAACCCCTCCAGCATATATATACCCACACACACACACCACACACCCACCAGTTTCTCAACTTAGACAAATTACTCTGCAAAGTGGCAGCATCCTTCATGAAACCTATAGTCTGGCAAGATCTGGTCAGAAGGTGTAGACAGAATTCATAGTCAGATCAGGCTGGGTCAGGGCAGGAGGAGAACAAACGAAGTCAGGCAGGCGAGGCTCAAACCAGGAGATCAATCAGAGTGTTAAGCAGAATCAGAGTCAGTAAACAGGCAAGGTGTCAGGATACAGAATGTCAGATTCATCAAAAAGCCAGGCAGGGGTCACAACAGGAATCAGAAATAAAAACAGCTCAATGCACAGAAGCACCAGGAACAAAGTCCTATCACGGGCACCAAACAGAAGTTGAAAAGCTCTATTATGTATATAATAAAAGCTCTATATTATATATTTTTAAATACAGACATGCCAGTGTGCATGTGCATATAAAAAATAGCAGGGATGCGCCGTGCATGTCTTTAGGAAGCTGTAAGTTCAGGGGAAGTGGAGCCGCTCGTTGGGCGTCCCCGCTGCACCACTAGACCACCAGGGTGAATTTTTATTACAGTTAGGTCTTGCCACAGGAAGGATATTAATTAGTTGGAAAGAGTATTTTTCACAAAATAAACAAAAAATAAATAAAGGACTTCATGTAAGACATAAAGAACAGAATTTCATCTGTTCAAATAGTTATTCACAATGAGAACAATGAGGCTGTTGAAAGTTCTGACATGTAACATTGTGATTGCATAGTTCCTTAATATACCAAAAATATCTTGTTTGTAGTATGGGTATTGTTTGTAATTTGGTGCATTTGAAATCTATCCTTTAAAAATTTTAATTTTCATAGTTTTGTCCAATTTTCATAACATTAATTTTACGTTATCTGCATAGCAGATTCAGCCATAATACTTGTTTAAAACAGAGATTGCATCTTGAATTAATTTCTTAGTTTTCTTTCTGTTATTTTTCTTTCTGTAAATAAACATTGTTTACCAGATCATTCGATCAATGATTAACCATGCGATAGTTCCACCAAGATTATTGCTGATTGCTTACCAACCTCTTATGAATAGAATCACCATAAGAACTATTCAATAACATTGAATTCAATTATAACAATTTGTGTTACAAATGTGTTATACGTAGAATTTTTTTAATAAACCTATTTTGTGAAGGATTTTGTGGTTATTTTTATAATGTACATGGATGGGCTTTTATTTAGAATCTTTAAGCACATTATTTACTTGGCATTGCTTTTACATAAATAACTTAATTAACTCAATATCTTTTGTACCAGTGAATTACTTGTGTGAATACTATTTCAAAGGGTATATTGAAAATGGATAGCAAATGTGAAGTCTGTTTTTGTAATCCTTGCGTCTAAAAACTTGATACCATTTTCACAGTTTTGCATAAATATTCTGTAATTTGATATGCAGATTTGAAGATCATAAAGGCTGTTCTGCTTTGATGATCATGAACAAGATTAAATCGCTAAAGCTGTAAAGTACCTTGTGTGTTCTCCTGTTCTCTCATGAGCTCTCAGTCATTACAGTGTAGAAAATGGCACAATAATTATAGCAAAAATATTCACAGAAATAACAGCTTTAAATTATTATTATTATAAAATAACTACAACAGCTGTTCTTGTCATATTTATAAATTCTGTTAGCACCAGGGCATGTGCATAATGCATTTGAAGAGGTTTCAAATATTCATTATATATAAGTAAGGAGATTTTAGCCATTGCCCAACATCAGATACAAATAGATCTCCTCTAAAGTTTAACATTGAGAACAAATAATGACCACATTTAAGATTTTGGGAGCCTTTTAAATGTGAATTAGTGTGAATGATTAGGCGGTAGCTTTCCATGGGTTAGTCTAGGTTGTAATCAACATATAATAGGGGATGTTTATATTAGTTTTTAGGCCCAGATAACCAAAAGATTTGGGGAGCAACACTAAAATGAAAAAAAAAAAAAAATTTTGGGGTGCCAAATAAGTGCTGTGATTGGCTATTGGTAGCCCCTATGTGGATTGTCAACCCACATTGAGGTTCTGTTTGGCAACCAGGCTAGCACTATCTTTCTGTTGCAGAATCAGACTGCCTTTTTGTTGCCTTTAGTAGAACAGAAATAGAGAGCATAGTTACCTCATATTTCTTTTTAATAAAGTTGTAGTGTATCTTTGTGTTTAATTTCTGTCTATTGCTAATATATAAGGGTCAAATAGTTTTAGGAATGACATGAAATCACAGAGCCTTCTATTTCAATAAAAGCCTGTGTCTCTGTTTCTGCCATATGCAATTGGATAAGCAATTGGAAAAGCAACATGAAAGCATTTACTAGAGATAAACAAGGATGTTCAGTTTTCTCTCACATTTTACAATATTTGATACTGTTAACAAACAGGACATTTTTAAAAAAAAAGTTAAAAAAAAAACACAAAATAACAATGGATAATAAAGATAGTGTTTGGATATTTCTCCTCTATAAAGTACTTTTGTATACTAATTATTCTCTGTTTCTTACCAGAAATGTTTCCTATTTTCCTGTCTATGATTTCATAAGCCACACGTAATAGAATATTGCATATCATTTCAGTTGGCTAATTCTTGTGAACATGATCTTTGTTTGTAGTGTTAAGGAATGCCAACTGCAGGAGTGATAAAAGGTGCATTAAAGCGTTTCAAATTCAATTATTAGGTTTCACTGCACCCATCTGCTCAGAGAAAGAAGAACTGGAGCTTTCATTCATTGACCTTTAGGTATCATTCTTGTTTTAAGCTTTTTCATACTTTGAAATAGGTTATTTACAACATAATTTATATCTTATATATCATTTATACATTATAAGTGACCACCATAGTTATAATATAAAAATTATATTTGGTAAAATCTTTTTGTGTGTTATATAAAAATCTTAACCCATCACTAATAATATGGTAACACCTGTCTTTGGAGCTCTATTTCAGCAAGAGTAATACATTATTTTTTGCTTTACATTTTGAAATGTCTCTTTGCTTTGCCTATTATTTGCTTGGCACAGATGTTCTGTATCACAGGTGGAACCCTTCATGAAAATCCCTTAGTATTTTGCAAATGTTTGACACACAGATGAACTGACATGTTAAATTACACTTCATCTTAGAGTAAATGAGAAACTTGTTATAAATGGGTGCAAGTTGTACTGTCTTGTGCGAAATTCTCACAGTGCAAAATATGGCAGTTTGACAATATTTAAGACTGCTAAAATTCTAAATCTGGGATTTTCTTTTTCTTTGACGTTGTTCAGTCATTCAGAAATGATGTTTCAGAAATGTTTCTCCATTAACTGGATTTGGATGCATCTTATTGACAAGCAATAGCTGTTAACAAATGCTTATGTATTAACCTGACAAGAAAATTGGACCAAGGTGGTTTGCTTTTAAAACAAGATATTGGCAATATTTGCAAAGGGAATTGATTTTAGAACAATTATAGTACACATTGTAATACAGTAGGAAAGTTATATTCACTGAAACATATACAGTCTGACCCCACATAAAAACCACATAAATAATAAAAATATATATATTTATTATTCGGTATATTTCACTGTTTATGACTTTTTCATTTCATTGTCAATGGCAATTGCAGGTAAAATGCAGCATTTAAGTACCCCACCCCAGGTACAACTTTTCATTGTGTCTTGCCCTATGCTGTTCAATTGCTTATTTCAATCTCTTTAACCCCTAGCATGGCTAATTACCAATTCATTCATATGTATGTATGTGTTATGGATGAACAGAAATAAAATGAATAATTTTAATCTTGATAGCTAAATAATTATAATAAGTTTATTTTTATGCATATCTAGTGTTATCAGTGTTTCTAGTCTGTGGTCACACACTATTGTGCTTTTTAGTCCATAACTAAGTCTACAGACATACTAAATATATCCTACATTGACTTTTTCTCTTTGTTTATCCAGTCACCACCCCAAATGTAGTATAACATTTGTTGTTAGTGATGGGCGAATCTATCCTGTTTCGCTTCGCGGAAAAATTTGCGTGTTTCCAGCGAATTTCGCTATTTGGCGAAAAATTTGCAAAACGAGTCACGGTGCGGTTTTGATGTGCGGCGTGTCATTTTTGTCACGCAACTCGTTTTTGCGCTGGTGAATTTTTGCTTCCGTTCTGCAAATTTATTCGCCGGCGGCGAATCGCGGGAATTCGTCGTGAATTAGCGCCTGGAGAATAAATTCGCCCATCACTATTTGTTGTATATGTACAAAAAATAAAATATTTTAAGTAAAAGATTGAGCCTCAGAGTCTTATAGGCCTTTGTCTTTTTCAATTTTATTTGTTTGCTTATCTTGTTATATATGGGGCCATATTGCAGTATGTAATGTTGATGTTTTTACTTTTAAACATTTTACTGATGTTTTTTACTTTTATACATTTTCCAAATAATTTCAAGAATTGGTTTATCTGATTTTTTTTTAGATATTGTAAAAATGTTTAAATATGTCTTTGCTATAATTGCTGTATGTTATGGTGCACATTAATCATAAGATTTGATAAATATCTATAGTGATGGCCAGGCACACACAAAATAAATGGTGTGTGCGCCTTTGCTTATTTGGTTTCATTATTCACTTTTTTTTGCATATTGATATTCTGAAAGTGTGCTGAAGAAAATATTGAAAGCATATTCAAACTGACTTGCCAAAACAAGCATAATGTAATTCATTTCAGATTTTCATTGCAGTAAAACCAGAATTATAAAGCATTGAAATGTAAATTTAAATAAAGTTTTTCATAATCAAATATATCAGCAATAAAATAGGATTTGTTGTAGCTTTTTTAAAATGTACTGTATTAATAGTTCCACTGAGTACAAATCAAATAATTGTTATAATAACTTAAAGGAAAACATTATCACACAATGAATTGCTCACTATGGTATGCTTTCTAACAGGTGAATTAAAGTATAAGAAATAAAAATAATATTGTCTCCTACTTCTGAAACATATCAAATAGTTGACTTACAGTAGTACACACGGTAAACAGTCCAGTTATACATCCTATTGTAATCTACTGCTCCTAACAGACAAACTTAAGGGTTTCATGAAAGTCCATTAAATGCTAATTATATGAAACACAAAAATAATGCAAACGCTACCTGATGAAGGGACCAGCCCCCGAAACGTTGTGATTTTGTTTGACACAATGAACACATAGGGGATGCAACTGCTATTGTGTTCCAGTACTTCCTTTGCATACCCCTAGAATTGTGGGGATTGCACCTGTGTACCTAGCTAAAGCATTAGTTTAGGGTCAGGGTGTGCAGACAGACTTTGCTGTTATGATTTTAACCTTCTCATGCTTCCACCCCCTCCCCCCACTATCACCATTTGGGGGGTCCATATGGGTACATCTCTAGTGCAGAGAGCACATATTTGCACTCTCTGCACTAAAAGAGGTGCATTTCCAGTTTAATAACTGGTAATTCAGCTCTTAAAGTTAACACGTGCAGCTTTTTTTTGCCTCTGGTAACCTGTTGGGCCCTGCTGCCTGAGACAAGTTTCTCAACTTGCATCAATGGTGCAATGACCTGGAGTATTCAGCAGAATTAAACAAATCACAAAATCTCCTGATTTTGTAATTTTATCAGTAAGTGCAGTTCTAAATATCAGTTGAGTGGCTTGGCCTACTGTTTGTAGCTAAATTAGCTAAATATTTGACCATTCAGCCATTATACAACCAGATGAAGTACTGTTTCACTGGCAAAAGAAGGACCCACACACTCTGTAGGTAATGATGGCTTGTGACATATATAAAAAGTCCTGCAGTGCTGCACTACCTGTGCTGAAGCCATTTATTGTCAAACAACTGTGTTTACTCTTTGTAAATCATAATCACTACACAAACTACCCAAATGACCCTGATCAAAAGTTTACATACCCGGGTGAGTTAGCCTGATAACATGAATAAAACTTGACACAAAAGGGTTAGAATAGCTATTAAAGGTAACCATCTTTACCTCTGTTTGCTTTTAATTAATGGGTGTTCATAATAGGTCAGTGACTTTCTTGACTCCTGACAGACCCTTGCATCTTTCATCCAGTTCTGCACACACTGGCCCAGTACTATATAACCTCATGGAAACCGAAACTCTGTATGTTCATATTGGCATACTGACAGAAAAAATGTTCTTTTCAAAATATTAATCTACATTAAAAAGCTACCCATAGGTCATGTTGATCATTTTTCACTGATAGTTCTGCTTTTGTAAGTAAGTGTTACTTGAAGTTCCTAAAGGTGACTGTTCTTTCTCAACCTGTCGATTAGAGTTTCTTATGCGGACTACTGCTGCACCTTGGTCAAGCTGCAAGTAGGCATTCTGTGTATATGATATGTATGATTATAGAGACTCTAGTTTTTTTAATGTATGGTCTGGGTAAAAGGCATCTGACAAAATGTTCAAAACATTTAAGCCACAGAATGTATGCAGTTTTGCAGTTTTAACTGTATCAAAAGAAAGAACTCAAATCAATTAAATATATATCTTAACCAAAAAAGTGAGTAAAATTATTAAGTAGGCAATAAAAATACTGATGTGCTGTTTGTAACCATAATATGTTACCTAAAGAAACATGTATATACACCTCTTAAATATATTTTCCTCCTGTATGAAAACTATACCCAGTGAAATAATTGTATGCAATAATTCACATTTTGAAAGCCATGCTGTATGCCTCCTGCCATTTTAGCTAATTACATATTTAACATATATAAAGAGCCAGCTAATTGTGGGAAAATTGTAAAATCAATTGTGTATTGTTCTGCTGGATGCTTCCTTTTGCTGGACTGATGTTGTAATGCAACTTTATCAGTTAACTTCTTAGATGTGTTTTGTGTTGAGTCTCATTCATATATACAGTATATATATGTTTCCCCCTCAAATCCTTAAAATTAAATTAGGAACAAATGTAGGATTAATAAAATGATCATATAGAGAGAACTATGATTTTAAAGATTAAGCATTTGTGTAAACACTTGCTGTGAAAGATTAAACATTACCTTAGGCTTGCTGCATCATTAATTAAGTGTTCTCTCAGTGGAGCTTAAGTGTTTTGAGAGAGTTGCTGAGACTTCATGATGGAGTGCTAAAAAATGATGCTGAAACAGTTGATGCTTCTTCCGTATTTCATCTTCAGGACTACAGGCATGTTTGGAACACAAGCTGTGTTTTTTATAAGCTCATTCTCTTTTTTCCCCATTATTAATTTCCACCATGTTGCTGAAATATCTGTGATTCACTCAAAGGGTTTCTGGATAAATCTGGCAAAGGTCCATATTATTTTGACTGCAGTAAACAAAGGGCTTTTTTCTCATGCTGAAAATGCTTAAGCTGTATTAAATCGTTTTTCCTCCTCTTGCACTCAGTGACTCCAGTAATTAATACCATTGTTTGCATACAGTAATTTTTCATAGCAACTACTATTAATATGGATGAAATCTAATTATGAAAATGGAATTATCCATATGCGCAGTACTGGTGTTTGCTTTATAAAACTGCATCTCACTTGAATTGCTGAATATTAATACATTATGTTTCCTGTGCCTCTTCCCCCAAGTTTCTATGCCAGATTTTTAGCTAAACATATTAATAAAAATGAGCAATATTCAGTCATCTCAATAATACAAAACCATCGGGTAATTTTATGGTTCTGGCAAACATTCAATCACCATAACAAACTAATGAAAACATAAACAATGCCTTCTTCAGTTCTAATACTTGGTTGAAGCTTAATATTTGTTTAACAGGTAATTTGTGCACTGGATTCATATAACAGTCCCAAGGGCACGATTATATTCTAGACTTTTTTTTAATTTAATTAAAATGCACAAATTTTATGATGTAGTGAATATCTGGATTCTTAATCATTTATACACCAGGAGATGTTGCTACTCAATAGGATATTAGTACAGTGAACATCTATACATTATCATTTTTTTTTCTTTTTAATTCACAGACAGACAATTTCTCCACAGAGCCCAATTACATGGGCAGCAGACAGCAGTTTGTTCAAAGGTAAGCCATTTAAAATAATGTGCTATACATTATTCTTTGTGTTCCTATATAGAAAATGTTTTATTTTTTACTTGATTACATTTTTTTTTGTCTCTATCTTGTAACATACTAGTAGCTCAACTTTTAAAGACCCAGAGAGGGCAAGCCTTCGAGACAGTGGTCATGGGGATAGTGATCAAGCTGACAGTGATCAGGACACTAATAAAGGTTCCTGCTGTGATATGTCTGTTAGAGAAGCACTTAAAATGAAAACAACCACAGCGAAATGCCAACCAATGGATCAAGGTGAGTGATACACAGATTATATTATACATTACAGGGTAGTGAGGGTATTGAGGTCACAACTAGCTGTCACTTGAAGCAGCAAAAATAGAATACACTGAGAAATGATGATGGTCAATTCTGTTAAATTCAATAAGAGTGACTGCAGTGACTTTTTGGACAAGCATGATACCTAAGCCCACTGTATACAGATGCAGTCACTTGGATTTGTAAGTTAAATGCGTCGTGACTCAGGGCTAATTGAAGAAACTGTGTTATCCAAAGTTATCTTAACTCATTTAATGCATATAGCCTTTTCATTAGCATACCAAAGGACCATTGTTTTCAATGGTGAACTCTTTAATTGGATGGGATGCTGTGACACAATATTCTGTGCTAAGTGGGATAAATGGGATAGATGAGTTACGTCACAACGCATTTAACACACAATCCAAAGTGACTGCATCTGTATATGTATGTATATATATATATATATATAAAGTAGAATAAGGGATCAGCACTCACTTGATTCGGTGAAAAAGTGTATTTAATGTACACACATAGAATAGATTTTCTATGTGTGTACATTAAATACACTTTTTCACCGAATCAAGTGAGTGCTGATCCCTTATTCTACTTTATATCCACACATTTGGATCGTGCACCATCCATCTCTATATTGTTTGGAGTGCTGGCATTGTTGGACTTTCTATATATATATATATATATATATATATATATATATATATGTATATTATATGTGTGTGGACAGATAGATAGAATAGAAAAATAGCATTTTTTAAATATTTTTTAATTTTTCACACTTATTCCTGTTGAGTTCTGAGTTCAGGACCATGTCTCAATATGTATGAGTATATATGTAGATTGGGAATCATTTGGAAGGGTTGCACTTCATGGACTGTGGACATCCATAAATTAAAGCACAAATAACTGATCTCAGCAATTGGGTGCCAGTTAACAAATTATGCTTGAACACAGGTTGGCCAACTGATGATGAGTTTTTGCAAACAGCACCAACCGTTACTGTATAGAACAGGGTTAATTATAAAGCACTTTCTTTAACAGTATTTACGGTTTTGGTGCAGCAGTTCATTAACAATATTTTAAGATGGCTACCTGCATATAGTATTCAATACATTTCAGCATAGCCATCAAATGAAACTTGGACATTAATATTTGGTAATATTCTTAGTATATTTTGTATCCCCAGAACTACTTTTAGATATGGAGACCAGAGTAGATGTAGATTTAAAACCTACAAGGTTTTTTTTTCTTAGCAGCAATTGCTTTCAAGTATGCTGCAAAAGCAATATATATATTATGCAGAAACACATTTTTATAGCTCTACTGACTCTTCACATTTTAGTCATAAGCTCGTATTCGTTTTTGGACTTTTGGACTGTTTTATAATTGTATAGAAAAGGGAAATAACTTTTAAACATTTGGATTATTTGGATAAAATGTAGTCTATGAGAGATGGTATTTCCCTATATCAGAGAATTCTGGATAATGGGTTTCCAGATAACATATCCTATACCTGTACATTAGCTATCCTGTTGCATTAATTTTATAGTCAAATTCAACTCCTCTGGACCTTATGTACTTGCCCTGACCTGTCAAGTCCATAAGGTCTGACCAGACCTGTTTTTTAGCAACTTTAGCTTTTTTCAGTATCAGTCCACTAAGTAAATTATTCAGGTTTTTCTTTGAGTACTGGTAGTTTAGATTTTCTTGCAGTTCATCGAACAATTTTTTCCAACATCAAAAGTAAATGCTCATTCCTAATTCTTGCTGCCATGTTTTCTGGGAAGACTCTTGCACTGACTATATAAACTTTGTTGACAAAGTGACATGATTGCAATTTAATATATTGCCAAGTTTACCATAGAAAGAATGCTCCTTTAATAGCTGCAGTCATCTGTAGAGCTCTTTGACCCAAAGGAACATAAAAGATCACCCTGTCCTCACTTTGCCCCCATCTTTTGCAAATAATTAGTTGATAATATGCAGTGGATAGTGGTAATATGAACTTTTTCCCCTTTACTCTTCTTAAACCTTTCTCTTTTTCACTGGTCTATTTAATATAGAATGAATATTTTCCAATTTAGTTCAATTAATCTTGTTGCACTGTATTGTTATTTGTATCTGGCTAGAATAATAGCTTCCTCTGTTTTCTTTAAGGTGGATTAGAACTTTGCAGTAGCAAGCTTAAGATCTAAACTACAGTTGGATTGGATTACTGTTATAATTTATTGTATCACTGCCATAACATCTTTCAGTTCAGAGTACATAGTGAACCTGATTTCTGTAATACTGTTGAATAGTGTACATTTATGTTCAGAGCTTATTAGTTGCTTCGGAAGGTGTTTGAATGCAGTTTGTGTAAATTATTAAGGGTTTAATACATAAAGCTTATAGGGATACTGTCATGGGAAAACATATTTTTTTTCAAAATGCATCAGTTAATAGTGCTGTTCCAGAAGAATTCTGCACTGAAATCCCTTTCTCAAAAAAGCAAACAGATTTTTTTGTATTTCATTTTGAAATCTGACATGGGGCTAGACATTTTGTCAATTTCCCAGCTGCCCCAAGTCATGTGACTTGTGCTCTGATAAACTTCAATCACTCTTTACTGCTGTACTGCAAGTTGGAGTGAAATCACCCCCTCCCTTTTTCCCACCAGCAGCCTAACAACAGAACAATGGGAAGGTAACCAGATAACAGCGCCCTAACACAAGATAACAGCTGCCTGGTCTAAGAACAGCACTCAATAGTAAAAACCCTTGTCCCACTGTGTACTATGCAGTTACATTGAGAAGGAAAAACAATAGCCGGCCAGAAAGCAGTTCCCTCCTAAAGTGCTGGCACATGTCACATGACCTGGGGCAGCTGGGAAATTGACAAAATAGCTAGCCCCATGTAAGATTTCAAAACTGAATAAAAAAAAATCTCTCTGCTCTTTTAAGAAATGGATTTCAGTGCAGAAGTCTACTGGAGCAGCACTATTAACTGATGAATTGTTTAAAAAAAAACATGTTTTCCCATAACAGTTTCCCTTTAATGTAACTGAATCAGTCTGAGTGGGACTTTGCTTTTACTATTGAATGTTTTTCTTAGTGTTAGTTATTATCTTGTGTTAGGGAGCTGGTATCTGGTTACCTTCCCATTTTTATGTTTTTAGGCTGCTTGAGGGGGGGGGCATGGAGTGGGTGATATCACTCCAAATTGCAATACAGCAGTAAAGAGTGACTGATGTTTATCAGAGCACAATCCATATGATTGGGGGCAGATGGGGAACTGACAATATGTCTAGCCCCATATCAGATTTAAAAATTGAATATAAAAAAAGTCTGTTTGCTCTTTTGAGAAATGGATTTCAGTGCAGAATTCTGTTTTCCCTTTAATGTTTTCATAACATTATGTCTGGAGTTAAACCAGTGACCTGGTGGGACATTCACTAAGATCCGAAAAATCGCCAGCACTGGCTTCGCTAGCGTTTGCCGCACTTCGCCAGGCAAATTTTCGCCAGCGCTACGCAAATTCACTAAAGTGAGAATTTACGCGCAGGTCGGCGAACGGTAGCGTATTTACACTAGTGTTACTTCGCTAGACATAGCGCAATTACGCTAGTGAAGTCTAATTTGCATATGGCACGAATTACAAAATATAATAGAAGTGTATGTTACAGCCACTACACAAGCCCAGGAAACCTTTAATTAAAAAAAAATAAAGTTGTCCTAAAGTCAGGAAATGTAGGGGTGAAGGAGGGTAAACCTCCCCCCAAAAAAAACAATATTTTTCAGACTATCAACCACAATGGTAAAACACGCCACATCGTTTTTTTGGGACTGGTCTGAGCAGGCGAAGTGAAGTCTAGCGTAAGTGGTAACTTCGCGCTTTTGTGAATTTGCCCCCTGGTGTTTTCATGCTGTCTGCATTGCCTCTGCTCTATATGGCCAGAGAGCTATGGTCCTGCGTCACTGCTATTGCTATCCCTGTAATTGCAAATAGGCACGGCTTGTTTCACTTGTTGCTAATCTGGCCACAGGTGGTCATTATAAGCCATTAGGTTGGCTATATAACTTCCTGCTCTACATTGCCTAACATACTGTATGTATATTCCGAAATAGTTCCTGGGTGTGCTCCTAATCTGATTAACTGTCCCTGACCCTTGCCTGTCCTTGTCCTTTGCTGATTCACTACCATAACCAACTTGTCTGATTACTCACTATCTGTTCCTCCTGTCACATGTTCTGGTTCCCTAGCCTGCCCAGAACCCTCACCTTGAATCTCTCACTTTAAGACCTGGTGGCATCCGAGTACTGAAAGGCTCCTCCCAATGTGAAAGGTGACTTTTATAAGCAGAAGTTTGAGCCATGACCTGAACCTTGGCATTGGTTTTGGCATACTGAACATGACCATTTCATAAATGCTTTATAATTGTCTGGAACAAGATACACTTATGACATTGTCCCACATTTCTTCCCAAGTTTCTATTGACATTTCCATGCTAGATAACATTTTGATTTTAATCTAGATATATCATAATAGTTAGCATTGTCTGTAGTAGCTTTCCGATTTTTGCCACTATCTGAACTGAGAGGCGCATCTCTATGGTATTGTGTTTAGTGTGATTATTCTACTATCTTCTCCCTGGCTTTACACAATATAATTTAACTTACACAGGCCCCTGTACCACAGCAACATAATGATCCAAAAGGACTTATTTTGCCTTGCATAAGTTGAATCTACACTGTTATTCTCTATAGACTGCAAAAGCTGCAGCACCTTAGCACCCCCATTGAGAACAGACTTATGTTTTTGTTGAAAATAACATTTTGAAGGCAATCAATATGTCTAATCCCACATATGTATAAATGCAAATGTGCCAAGAAGGTATGTTTTATGCAAATACATTATTCACATATTTCATATATTAAAGAGATAAACCTTTGTCTAAATAGATTTATTTTGCAATTAAACATAAAACAGGGAAAAATACATAATATTTTCAAACATTCAGGGGCAGATTTATGATTGGTCGAATTTCAAATTTCAAATAATTCAAAATTCGACCATGGGAATAGTAGGTGAAGTAAAATCCTTCAAACTCAAATATCGAACTCAAAGGATTTTACCGAAATTAGATTGATCGAACGATCGAATAGGAAAAATTTGATTGATCGATTTTTTTTTAGTTCGATCAAAAATAATGATTCCCAATTCGGTAGCTTTGATCTGGCGAACTAGGTGGTCGAAT
Organism: Xenopus borealis; assembly: GCA_024363595.1. Taxonomy (NCBI): domain Eukaryota; kingdom Metazoa; phylum Chordata; class Amphibia; order Anura; family Pipidae; genus Xenopus; species Xenopus borealis. Next base: position 119,455,875 of record CM044434.1, on the reverse strand, counting down.
GAAAATTTAAAGGGGAAGTAAAAGTCGAATATTCGAATAAATTTTTATTCGAATATTCAAATTATTTGAATATTCGATGTTCGAATTTGCCTAATTTGCATATTCGAAGATTCGAATTACATTTTTTTTTTAAATTCGATCGAACTTCGAATTCTTCATGTGAATTTTGTGAATCTGCCCCTCAGTGTATCTACGAAATGTAAAAATAAAACCAACAACAAACACATTGTCCAGTACTATATTATATCATGACATATTATACATGTTTTTTGTTCTACTTACTACCACAGATAAGCTAATGTTTGTTGGATACATTTAAAGCTTATGATTGTTTTACACAGGGATGCTAATTTATTTCCCCAATTATTGATTAATTGAGTCAGGTTTATAGTTTCCCTTTTGTTCTCCTGTGCAGCTTTTCAGTTCCGTTCCTTGTTACTATTAAATATCTTACATAATGGATTGATAATAATTCTGGGATATAATCATAGGTGAAATAGGTGAGTCTACCTCAAATATATCTTGATACTAATTCTGTTGAACTCCACAAGAGAGAAAACTTGTCAGGAGTATGTTACAGTCTAATGATTGCTTTTGCTTTACAGTCTAATCTGTATTAGTGGCCATTGTTTTGTCTTGTTTTAGGGTTCAGTTTATATTCTTAGAAAATAAAAAAAATTTGGTAGCTTTTGCAAACATTTTGACTTTCTTGCTTACTCTGTGTTGAGAACCATTCTATCTAATATTAGATATTAGTTGAATCTGACCCTATATTTGTTAAATCTAGAAAATAAAGCAAACAATTGAAATGAATGATGCAAGGCAATGTGATATTCTGTTTATACTGTAGTCTTTGGAAATGGAGTAATGGAACCATCAAGGTATGAAGCATGCTATGCATTTGAGGGCTCTGTTTTGCTTATTGAGCTTTCTAGATTTGGTAAAATTGACTTGTAGCCATATTTCTATGCCCTTCAGTATGAGCATTTAGCGCTGACAGTTGAATTTAGGCATGTCATTTATTGGAAGGAACAATCCAAATAAGTTAACTGCTCTAAATCTTGAAGCCAGCCTTGTTGTTGTTTCGCTGGCCCTTTTTCTACTGTTAATAAATGGTGAAACATCTCTGGGAAAGCAGAGCGTATTTTCACCTACTAAATATCTTAAAATATGTTCTTTGCATTTATATTGTCAAAAATGTAGTTTCAAAGTATAAAATATGATAACATTGTATTTACTTTTTTTACATAGCTGTTGAATATACAGTATATTCAGATTTACTGCTGGATATTTCTACACATTTTACATAAATATTTACATGTTTCAAAATACAATATTGTTCAATATTTTTATGTCTGTATATGTGGTATTTCCATTTTATTCTTTTAAAACCTTAAAAGTTCTGCAATATAATTTATATTATGTGTGAAGCACTGGCCCATTCCAAGACCTTGTTTTCCGTGTAATAAATGCCAGAAAGATTATTATTTTTTTGACCTTTTACGATACAGGTTCTATGTTTATAATTGGACATTGATCTATATAAGTATGTTGTGCCCTTTAAAGAAGACATTCCACAATGGGAGTACCTTTTTAATTTAAGCGGCAGACTATTCTTCCTATCTAGTTCCATATCAGCCTTGTTGTTTGTGTAACACTCTCCCCCTTGCAATAGTCTGCAGAACATTTACAAAGCCTCAGAAAATAAATAAACTCTATGGTTATGGCTTTCCAATTGCATGTTGCAAAAAGAGCTTTTTAACCATAATCATGTCTAGTGGCACTCAGTGAGAAATAAACATCTTAAAAGCATTGTGATTGCATCATTAGTGGGACCGCTGGGTTTATTTTACTACAATTGACCACTTCAGAGTACATTTAAATGCCCCCTAAGTTTAAATTCCTGTCCGATCTTTTGCTTTTACATCAGCAACACTTATTTATCTCTGTAGAAGGACATCGGCTTTCCAATTCAAGAAGAATAAAACATTTTCTCACAGGATATCCAAACAAAGAGTAGCTGTAAAATGGGATAAAAGTATAATTCTCATAAAACTCTATCTAACATTGAACTGACTGTTTTCTAAAAGGCACATGCCGTGGAACCTAATGATGGCATATAAATTATTAACATCAAATTATACTGATCATTAATTCTTATTCAAAATAATATCATTATAAATGCAGGAATTAGAATTTTTTTTTCCTTTAAACCATTGCCTTCTTTTTAGTCCTCATTTAGTTTATAACAAGTAGCTTTTTCATCCACAATATCTGGAAAGAAAAATCGTAGATGTGGAACAAACTTTTTGATTTAGTAGTTGGAGAGTAGAGCCAGTGTTACATTAATGTGTACTTTGCACAAAACCTTTTGCAGGTTTAAACTGGGGTGTCAGGGGCCTGACAGGCTGCAACCTTAAAGGGAAACTGTCATGGGAAAACATGTTTTTTTAAAAACACATCAGTTAATAGTACTTCTCCAGTAGACTTCTGCACTGAAATACATTTCTCAAAAGAGCAAACAGATTTTTTTTATATTTCATTTTGGAAATCTGACATAGGGCTAGCCATTTTGTCAATTTCCCAGATGCCCTGGTCATGTGACTTGATGCCAGCACTTTAGGAGGGAACTGCTTTCTGGCAGGCTGTTGTTTTTCCTTCTCAATGTAACTAAATAGTATGCAGTGGGACATGGGTTTTACTATTGAGTGCTGTTCTTAAATCTACCAGGCAGCTGTTATCTTGTGTTAGGGAGCTGTTATCTGGTTACCTTCTCATTGTTCTTTTGTTAGGCTGCTGGGTGGGGGAAAGGGAGGGGGTGATATCACTCCAACTTGCAGTACAGCAGTGATTGAAGTTTATCAGAGCTCAAGTCACATGACTTGGGGCAGCTGTGGAATTGACAATATGTCTAGCCCCATGTCAGATTTCAAAATGAAATATAAAAATATCTGATTGCTCTTTTGACAAATGGATTTCAATGCAGAATTCTTCTGGAACAGCACTATTAACTGATACATTTTGAAAAAAATAATTTTTTTCCCCATGACAGGATCCCTTTAAAGGAAAACTAAAGCTTAACTAAAGAAGTAGGCTATAAAAGCTGTACATTATGTTATGGGTTTCTGTACCAGCCCAAGGCAACCACATCCCTTTAGCAGGGAAGATCTGTGCCTCCAAAGATGCCCCAGTAGCTCCTCTTCTTCTTTTTTGCTGATTCATTGCACATGCTCTGTGCTGTTGTCACTAAAGCTGGCCATAGACACAAAGATCCGATTGTTTGAATCCTTGAACGATCGGACTTCACCATCTCCCGACCTGCCACTAACCTTCAGATCAAATAAAGTAGTAAAAAGCACAGATTAGCCGATGTTCTGCTGATGACCTGCCCCTACAGGGATCGTACGAAAGTTGTGAAAATCGTATGATCGGCAATACAAGCAGAGATATTAACGGCAGTCGACAGAAATTTTCAAACCTGTCCGATCAACCAAATGACCATTCTCCGTCAGTCGAAAGATTTCGGGACTCTCCACACACGGTACGATCGGATTGTTGCGTCTATGGCCAGCATTACTTAGCTTAGGTACTGACTTCAAAATATACAGTATGCATACCTCATAAATGTCACAATATAAGTCTGATTAATAATTTATACAGATGATTACTACATGGCAGCTTATAAACCAGTGCAACTAACATCAGAATTTAATAATCAGCATTAGCTTATAATACCGACAACCTCCTTGTCTTTTCTACTTGATAATTCTCAATGACCCCTAAGCTTAGCGTCTCAACGACTGCTCAGAGTACACTGAGCATGTGAGAATGTTCTGAATCATTGCTACTATTGAGAAGATAAAACTTTATGCTGGTGCAATAAATTCAGTATATGAAATATGGCATTTTTATCCATATTCATTTTTAGGGTTTAGTCATCCTTTAAGGTCCCCCCTCCCAATGTCTGTGCAGACCACCCCCAGTGCAATGCATCTCCTGACCCCTCCCATGTGCATCTCTTTTACCTGCTTCCTCCATCATTATGATAAGAGCGGAGAAGCCAGGGAAGGTTTTCCAGAGCCCTGGGTGAGTGGGCTTGGTTCAGTGGTTCAGAGTTTTTCCTGATGTCCCCCTGGCCCAGTCTGACCCTGAAATTTTGTCAGATTTTGCTGCAGTGTCATAACCACAAGCACACCAGTATTGCGCATATTTTCTTAATATGATATTACATTCATTATTACCAAACACAGAAGCATATGGATCCGTTGAAGGAAAAACTTTATTTTTAAATTAGCTGCATTATAGTTTTTTGTCTACGTACCTTATGTGATTAAGGGCCATGGCATGCAATGTTATTTTTTATTTTATCTTTATCTTACCCCATATTTATGGGATCTAATGAAAGTTTACTGACAGAGGATGTACTTTTAGAACAGTTTTGTCTGAAAGCACCTCAAGCATTGATGCATGTAATTCATAAAGCATTTTGTGCACACTTATAAATGCACCATTGTCTGCTTCTGTTGGTTCTAATAGTTAATGCAAGGCATGGATTTTCAGAGTCTGAAATTCAGACAGTTCTTTATTTTTTATTCCCCAAATATATACATATTGTTTTGCTCACTGTCTATTGAACACTCAAAATGACCCAGGCCTGTCTAATGAATGACTGAATGAGAGATGCATGAATCTGCATGGATTTTTTCCCCTTATCTATCAATACATTTTTCTGAAAATTTCCTGTGCGGGAAAAAAACTCAATAAAATTGTAGAAAAGATTGAATCACCCAAAATGTTTTGGATTTTTGCCTAAAAAAAACACAAAATGTTTGGACTATTGCATGAAACCCAGCCAATATCAGGATATCTTTGGGACTTCTCCCATTGACTTCTACCTACTACTCAGCAGGTCTGAGTAAACCCTATGGGTTTAATACATTCTGAAAATTGTGAGTTTTTTTCACTAAAAGTTCGGATTTTATAGTAAAACAAAACTCAAATATTTCAAGTTTCTGTTTTTGACTTTGATAAATAACCCCCTGAGAGACTCTAATAGGGTCAGCAAAGCTCCAATTGACTTCTATAGGACCTTGACTACTTTTAATTGGAAAATGTGTTTATTACTCTTAATAAATCTAAACATTTTTAGAGTTTTATAGAAATTAAAAACCCTAATCCTTATTTGTATGCTGGTGTCCCAAATGTCTGTCCAAACAAGTAACTATGTCAGTGCTGGTGTCATAGTACACTATACCACAATTATTAGAGAAAAAATATGAGAATTGTTTTCCCAAGTAGGGTGGCGTTCTATTAGCACATGCCTTCAGTGGAGTAAACTTGCACCGATAAATGCCACATAATGCATCCGACCCAAGCAAAAAAAACAATTTGTATTATTGCTACATTCTGGGTCTGTACAACACCATTGTGCAGTGGCAGGCTTGACATCTCACTGTGATTTCAGGCAGGTTATAATTAGTGATGGGCGAATCTCACCCATTTTGCTTCTCCGAAAAATTTGTGAATTTCCAGCGAAATTCGCGAATTGGCGAAAAAATTCCCAAAACGAATCACGCGTCACGTCGTTTCCGACGCGCGTTGCGTAGTTTCCGTCGTGTTGCGTAATTTTCGGCGCATCGCGTCAAAAAGACACGCGACTCGTTTTTTTTGCCGAATTTTCACTGCCAAATTTTTGCTGGCGTTCCGCGAAATTTATTCGCCAGTGGCGAATCGCGGGAATTCGCCCCTGGCGAATAAATTCGCCCATCACTTGTTATAATTTTCCTTCAACAGGAGGGCAACAGGAAGAGTGCCTTGCACACTAGAAACAGTAATACAATGATGTACAACTTGCTGTTAGGCATAGCAATAGTTCCTGTACTCTGCAATAAAAACAAGGGAAGGTGGTGTATGGCAAGCTAAACAATATTTGTGTCAGCATCATTATCTAAGGCTTGCAGTTGGTGTTTTAGTACAATTTTAAATTTGAAATAAAGGCCCTGCAAGATCTCTTTCCTAATATGCAGAATATAATCTCAAATTCTATACATAAAAGAACTAGGCCTTAGGAATGGTGAAAGTACTTTGTCTACATTTTGTCATTTGGAAGCATTGTTGTAGGATAAATTGGCTTAATAATGTGGATGCTTTTTATGTATTGAAAGAACAAAGTCTAGCTAAATACAATGCCATTCTGACTGACTGAAACAACTAAATTTTTCATATCTCTGATTTATTTTCATTGTGATGTTTTTATTTTTTTCCTAACTTCGTCTAATAAGACAAGCCATTTGAAAGTTGTAAATAAAAGAGAAGATGCAGAAGCAGGCACTTTTTTAATTTTTTTCTCTGAGCACTGTGGCACAATTATCAGCACTGCTGCCTTCCAGCATTGGGATTTGGGATGTTTTTCCTATGCTTGTGCTTTGGACAAACACAAAAAGACAGGTTCTGTGTCTCCTGATAAAATGAACATAGTGTATATGAATGTTATAGATGCATTAGACTTTAAGCTTTAATGGGGCAGGAAATTATATGAATGATGTATTATCACTTTGAAGCACTGCAGAATAAGTTAGTAGTATGGAATTTAAGATATGTAATTATATTAATCAACAGAGGCATAACATCTTTTTATCACTGAACATGGTAATACTGACACAAGATTAAATTTATTGAGTTAAAAAGACCTTTATGTTTTGACTGATCACCATGAAACGAAAATGCTGTGCAAGGGGTTGGCATACACTCATGTGCCAGCCACCCCTCCTGCATGCATCATTGCCAAAATGTGCATTTTAAAATGGACCAGGCCATCAACTGGTTGGTTTCATAAACTGTGTTGGTAAAACATATCGGTCAGTAAGGCACTTGCTCATAGACATATAAATACTTACAGCCATTATTTGCATTTCATTTAAAATTTATGGTGAATGTATTTTCCTTCAAAACTAATGATGTATAGTAAAGCTAAAGTGATTATTCTCAATTTCAAATTTTTTCAGTCAGTCTGCAAGAAAATCTTTAGCATTGTTAGCAAGAATTCTGCACATTGTATAATAGTTCTTGTTTTCATAGCTAGACAATCTTTGCATTTGCTTAAGACCCACTAAACCATGCATATAAATAATCAATTACTTTTAATATTTTCATCTATTTCATTTTTATAATTACCAGTTTGCATTATGTTATGTGTATTAAGATTTTCAAATAAAATATGAATAAAGCATGAGTTTGTAGAAAAAAAATGTTTCGTAAGACATTTTAACATAAAAAAATTTAAAAACCTATGTCACACAATTTTTGTTTAAATCTCAGTTTAATTTTTTTAATTAATTCAGTCATGTCTGAAAGAAAATCTTTTGCATTATTAGCGTGGATTCTTCACATTGCATAACAGTTCTTGTTTGTAAAACTTAATTTATTTTATTTTTTATTATTACATTTTACACAATTTTACTTTTATTCCAGTTGCTTGAGAACCAATAAACCATGCATATAAATAATAAATTACTTTTAGCATTTATAATTGAATGTTTATAATGCATAGTTTCTAATAAGGAATTAAATAATAATGCATTTATAGAAATATTGTTTGCTCAGACATTTAATTTTAATTAAAAAAAACATATACTATGCACATAACAATTTTCTGATGATAGTTTAGAATACATTATTTTCTTTCAGAGATGGAACCGAGAGTAGGCAACAGAGACTATCTAGCATGCAAGAGGGGAGGGGGGTGAAATTCATAGGGAGGGGCCATGATTAATGGGGTTAACATCAGGTTGGGAACAAGACTAGAGGGGGGAAGATTTGGGCATTGGGCCAGTTAGTATTTCTTCAGGCTCTGCTATTTTGTTGTATTCAAATTCACTTATTTTTAATTAAGACAGAAGCATAATTGGAATAAATGTATAAATGTATACCTATCACAAATAAATATTAATTACAAATGAAGGATCACTGTCAATCCATAAATCCATTGGAGAAAGCAATCATAATAAATACTGATTTAATTTTTGATAAAACCAGATAATACATATAATATCTGAGAGATCTGGTATGTAGAATTAAGGGCCAATATTGTGATTTTCAATGTGTTTATATGGCTTAAAACTCAATCAAGATACACTTGCATACGTCTATATTTCATCATTACTAGAGAAATGAGCTTTATAATAAACAGCTGTACTTTCATTTTCAGATCCCTGCTGTAAAAAAATTGATCGGTGTAATACAAAGTCAGTATGCAAAACTGTGTGCACAGGTAAGGAATTTGAAAAAGATTATACTGTTTGACTTGTATGTTACCTTGTGAGACTCCCAGTATGCATTTAGAACAATAGCAATGGTCTAAAAGAAGTATGAAATAAACTCCGGAGAATCTTATTGTATTCAATTGTGTCTTTTCGTTATTTGCACAACATGTTTCGGAGAAACATCTCCTTCATCAGGTGCTTGTTACAAAGTGTCACTTTGTAACAAGCACCTGATGAAGGAGATGTTTCTCCGAAACATGTTGTGCAAATAAAGAAAAGACACAATTGAATACAATAAGATTCTCCGGAGTTTATTTTATGCTGATTTGGAAGAAGGGTGGCTGGACGGTGCCACAACTCTGTTTGAGAAATCTGCTAGTGATTGAGTGAGGGAAAACCACATCTTATTGGAGGTCTAAAAGAAGTGTATCACCTAATACAATTATAGTTATACTATATTCTTTTATCTTTAATCTTTGCCATGCAATTATTCTTAATTTTGCAAAGCACTAAGCAGTTGTGTCTCTATATTTATTTATTTTATGCAATTTGATAGCAACTGGAATTCTGTTACAATGTCTTAGACTCGTGGTTCTTATCCAAGCAATAATGTAATATTTTAATGGATTTTCACAGTTAGGCAAGTTATTCTCGTGTAGAAAAATATGATATAAGGAAGGGAAATCTCTTCCTTTGGTATAGTGCATAGAGTTTGCAATACAAAAATACCACTGTAGTTAAATTAGATACAAACAGACTGTTAGCTTTATATTTGCTATGATCTTTGAAGCCACTCTTGCCAATGAAATATCATAAACCTTATAAAATAATATAACGTTCATAGTTTCTGGTGATTGAGCAGGAATATTTTAATGACAACTAGTGGGTTGCCAATATTCACAAGCCATATGAACCATGTTTCAGTTACATTGTGTTCTATACACAGCATAATCTAATAATAAACGTTTATAAAATCAATAGTCCCTTATCAAGTGTTCTTCTGCTTCTAGGTGCAGAAGAGTGCTTTGTTTACTTGATATATCTGGTCACAGAAGTGTTCCTAAAAAATGTTTACTTTATATACACAGCATGATTCCCATGAAAAAATGAGAATAATATTTTGCATATACCTTAAAAAATCATTCACTGTGGGAAAACACTCCATTATTATGAGTGATTTGCAGTATTGTGATAAATTACATGTTTTTTAAATATAGTTAATTCATATATTTCAGTAACTAAAGTGTTCTAAATTAAAGGTAGGTACATTTTATGTATAGATATTTAGCTTTACCGAAAGTATGATTTTTTTCATAATTATTATTTGATACTTTTTAACAATCAAAAAATTAGCATGCCATTTGTGAATAATTTTTTTCTTATCCTTGTTTCCTTGTTGTCATATGTATAATTAATAGCACATTAAGTCAAACCATAAATATTTCATCACAGTTAGAAATTCTTCACTCAGTTATAGTGAATTTTATTCCCATATTTATTCTCTCTCTCTCTGATGTCTAAGACTGACAAATAATTACTTACAATAAGGGTGTACAGCATTCACTGATTGTTGCACAAACAGTCTTGTATGAATGAACAATTGAACACTATTTAATGCATACACAGGTTACCATGAAACACTGAGGGGCAGATTTACTAAATTCACATGAATGATTCAAAATTCGATCGAATTTTCCAAAAAATTTGAATTTGAATTTCGAATAACTTTTTGGAGTACTTCAACCATCAAATTTTAAAAAATTCTATTGAATCAAATGATTTGAATAAAAATCTATTATATCATTCGACCATTTGATGGTCGAAGAACTTCCCCTTTAAAAACAAAAATTGATAAGCCAGTTCGCCAGATCAAAGGTATCAAATTGCTTTAAAACCCTATGGGAAGCTCCCATAGGTGTTTTAAAGCATTTTAAGATAGAATTAAAAAAATTGAATCATTAAAATCATTCAATCGAAATTTTTTATTCGACCAAAATTTTTATTCGATCGAAAGGAAATCATTTTAAACATTTGGATTATTTGGCTAAAATGGAGTCTATGGGAGATTGCCTTTCAGTAATTCTGAGCTTTCTGGATAATGGATCCCATACCTTTAATAGGATTGATCTGCAATCATTTTAAACCTTTGAGTTAAGAAGAAGACGCTCAAGAGTATAGTTATGAGGCATTTAAAGGAATATCTCAAATAGGATTTACCTAATTAAAAAAATATATGTTCCCTTCCCTTACTCCCTATAATATTATACTATTATACTATAGAGTTTAGCAAAATAAGGGCACTAGGTCTGTCTTTAATGAGGCCATATAGTTCTTATTATTTTGTATATATTATTTGACATATCACTATTTATAGCTAATTAAGTCTGCATAGCTTTTTGTCTTGATGCAGTCACAGTTGGAAAGAGTTGTTACTGATGAATGAAGCACATGAAATATAGCAGCATTTTTGAAAAAATGGCAGCAGGGAAGGTCTATTTACCTGTGACTTATAATTCTCACAGGTCATGTAGTAACTTAACCAAATCACTTTAAAAATAAAGATCAAGTACCTAAAAACACTGCCTTGCTCTTACAATAGGTTAAGGCATGTTTTTAATTAATTCATTTAGATACTAGATTGGTGAGTAGTGGTGGTTCCTGCGGGATGCAAACCATGGATAATTTCGGCATATTGATTATTACAGCTTAGCAGCAAATCAACACTGCCCTTAGAAGATAAAATATTAAGAGGGGATATGACAGAAATATTTCAGAGCTTGTCACATACTGTACATCAACTGTACTGACATAATTCATGAAGTTCAAAAAGAATATAACGGATTTAGAGGGCAATAGATGCTTAAATAAGTCTTCTATTTGGGGTGGTGACGCTTATACAGGAAAGTAATATAAACATTCATGGCATATATAGTTGAGGATACTAAGACATGTATGCATTTATTTGGAAGACAAGTCTACAACATATTAAAAATCAAAGTTACAAATATAGCCTTATACTCCACTATGTAATGAATGCTTTATATAATAACTGCATGTAAGAAAAGTGAAACAGGAATTAATTATATTTTGCTAAAAACTTATATTCATTAGCTTTCAAACAGACTGTATCACATACAATACATTTAAAGCTAATATATTCATGCACTTTTTACTCTGCTAGGCAAACATTTATTTCCATGGATATGTTGCCATTCTTGGAAATCTGAAATGAACGATTTGTAAAATTCACAGCTTTTCTGGCACATAAAGACTCTCAGCAGTAACAAGAGCAGATTTTTTAAAACTTGTGTTCATATGTAAAACTTAAATATTGTAAATGTCTCACCTTTATCAACACATTTTACATAATGTGCAATAATTGTGTCATGGACTTAAAATATTAAAATATTAATATATGTTATTGCATTAAAAATACATACGGTATATTTGGCAAGCTTTGATTTGATTAATAAAATGTATCTCATAATTTGTCATGTAAAATCTCCACTAAAGTTTATGATATAAACTTGAGTTAAATTTGATGTATTTCACATCAAATTTTATCTGGCCCATTGTTTGACAGTTATAGATTATTTGTGGTCTTGCACAATGTTGGCACTGTCAAGCATATAAAATGATTATATTGTGATTCAGCTCTGTGGGACACAGTAGGCTGGGTTGTCATGTTTCATGTTGTCATGGAATTATTTTTTTTATTTTTTGATTGCTTTGAAGTTGGGATGTGCAATGATAAGGCCCCAGTAGGAGAACCAAAACATTTAACACATAATACTTCTGTGTGGTGAGGTCAGTGTGGTGAGGTCAGTAGTTTTTCTAACCTGCACCCAAACAGTGCTTTGTGAAGCACTTTACTGAAGTGCACTCCTCTTACTGGATTCAGTATAGAAATATGTTACAGAATATTCTAGTAAGGACCATCAATACTGTATGTGTTCTTGTTCTTCTAACCCTTAGCCATTGAAATCCAGCATATTCTTCCATAATAATGATTGTCACTGTTAAAAGGATTAAAGGGGTTTGTTTGATAGTACTGATATAACGTGATCGCTGAGAAAATATAAAATGTGATTATTGTCATATTAGAAACAATTTTGTTAGTATCTAACAAAACTATATTTGAGGAAACTTTGTGGCTCTCTTTTTTGCTTGGAATGCTACTGATAAAATCTGCTCAGCTGCTGATTTTAGCAGCTTATAAATAGCCTTAAGCATCCATTATCTTCACTGTGCAGCATTAAGTCTCTCCACAACAGTTATTTGCAGGGGCATAGATTAATGCACTGTTGACTGGTTGCAGACAATTGATTATGCAGCCAATAAGTGTAAATTCCAGCCTGTTTTATTATTAGCAAAATCCTGCTTTTTATTATACTGAGAAAAACATCTTTCACGAGAAATGGCTTTGTTTTTGTATATTTATATCTGTTGTTTTTTTATGTTGCTTATATACATAGGATGTGAGAATGTTATTAAATGAAGCCTAAGGCATTGTTTGTAGTGATAACTTCTGCACAAATTACAAGCTCTAGCTGCAAGTTATGTATCATTATTCCCTAAAGGGCTGTTGACATTAGAAAATGAAGTAAAGGCAATAGTGTTACAGCCATCTGCAAATGTTGTGAAATAGTTATAACATTTTTCCTCATATTTTATCTTATGAAGCTGCCCTAAATTGGTCTGAATTGCAAGTTTAGTTGACGTATCAGCAAGATTACAGTTACTAAAGGCAATAAAAATTCAGTTACATTTATGGGCCTATTTATTATGCTGGGTAAAACTAAATTTACAGAAAAAATGGTAGAAAAAGCTGTGGAAAATAAATGGTCACTTTATCAAAGTGTGTTTTACGCAGAGCAAATGGCAGATTTGCCACCATTATTTTACACATCTTCAGACATTTGTAAGTAAGTTTCAGAAGAAGTTACTTAAAGAAAATTTACACCATTTTACATAGTGATGTGTGGCAAACTATTCTGCCATTTTCCCACCATATATTAAATCTGCCCCTAGGTCTTTGCTATTTTTCAAGACTACAAGTGGGAATAGGAATTTAGGTTTTCCCTCTATCACTTTAGGGAGATGAGACATAATTCATTGTGCTTTCTATATTGAGCAGTACTCAGACTACCTGGAAAGTAGAGGGACTTTAAGTTCCAGAATCCATCACTTTACAAATGACATAGCAGCAGATTTACAGACTTTAAAGAGTGAAAATTTGCCAGAAATCTCATCCACAGGGACATCACCAATTTACAACAGACATAGATGAAATTTGGTAGCGAAAGAGACCATCGCTAGTGCAGTTTTGTGCCCTATCACGCATGTTTGCTCAGGCGAAAGATTGTTACTCACTAAAGTGCCAGTTTCCTTCTGCTTAGAGGATCTCTTTTGTCATTATTTTGCCTCCTTGGACATTTGTAATAAAAAGTGGACACTTCAAGCATTTGCACCAACATCACTAATACAGATGTTCATACGACATATGTACCCACCCTATTCAAATGACCTAAGTGTTGGGACCCATACTTGGCACCTATGGAGTTAAGTCCCTGATCAGCTTGTCACTAGGCAAAAGTTTGTTACAACTTGTATTATTACCCAATAGCTATAGCTCAGAGTGTAATGACCACTTCCTGCCACGCAGCTTTATAGTGCTGGGAAGGATTGGCCACTTACTCTTTGGCTGCTGGTTCTTCATCTAGCTGGTTGTTCCCATTGAGCCTGGGATCAACAAGGCCCCAGTAAGCCACATTCCCTAACAGGACATATACTTTTACCTAAATCAGGGACCAGTCCACCCCGTGATCAAGGACTAGCAAGATACAGGATCGCATTGTCATAGTCTCTCTAGAGAGAGAAAGATAGCTTATTTAGTATGAACAGTTCTATGTTCCAACGAGGAGTGTTAGCAGGAAGAGATCTTCCTTACAAAGCTCCCCTGTGATGCTTTTAGTGCAGGGATATCATTGTGCTAAGGACTAAGACTTAGCAGCAGCTATCCGGCCTTACCTGGTATTCCACTCAAGTCACATTACAGCAACAGGCACTTTGTATTGGATTTGATGTACCTTGACTATCCTGACTGTGAGGAATATTTCATACTGTGATACCATTTATGGAAATCTGCTAACACATCTTCTATTCCTGTATTCCTTATCTTCTATGCTCCAAGCTCTTGTGTGATTATTTGAAACCTGGGGTTATTTGCCTTGTGCATAATAAACCATTTGTTACTGTTTTCATCATAAGAATCTCCTGGCGTCCATCTTTACTATTTTTATAGCAACATAGCCTGTGAGTTGTAGTACACTACCTCATCTGAATGGAATCTTCCACTTAGCGAAGGCCCTGAACCTGAAGTGTGAGTCCAATGTAACCCATGTTCCTCCACTAGCTGGACACCCTAACTATTTTGTGCTGTAAAGCCCAAAAAAGAATTACAAAAAAAGTATAGGAGTACTAACAAAGTTTCACTTTGCAGATTTGAACACTAGCAAAAGATTGCTATGAAATGATTGTGCTTATTGAGTAACTCTAGAGAAACTTAAACAGCTTTTGACAGCTGAGACACAACTTTGCATTTTAGTGAAGTAATGTACTGGTAAAGAATTTACATCTGGTGAACTGGCGCAAAATGTGGCAAATCGTTCACTGTCAAAAAGTGCCTCAAAGTATATTGCATGGCTTTGTGAACCAGTCAATGAGTCAGATATGTATCATGGTTTCCTTTCAGTCTGTGAAATCATTATGCCTGTGGATTCCGGATAACAGGATGGATGTCTGCATGTAGACTGGATGTCTAACAAAACAGAACAGGACACTTGCTCCTGCTTTTCAACTCTCTAACTCTGAGTTAGTCAGTGACTTGAAGGGGGCCCACATGGGACATAATTGTTCATTGGGTTTGCATTCAGCTCAGATTCCAAAGCAGACAGTTGTGGCCCATGATAACCAATTAGTGGAAACCAAGAGAGTTGAAAAGCAGGAAGTAGCGTTCTGTTATTATGCTAGATATCCAGTCACTCCAGACTTTGTACATTACATTTTTTGTGAACTAACTATATTAGAAACATTTTTTATTTTGCACAGTCTATCTATTTACCAAAGTTTTTATTTTTATACTGAACAATTCCTGTCTGATACATGGGCCCAAATTCACTAAAGCGCGAAGTGTCTAACGCTAGCGCTAATTCGCCAGCATGACGTCATTTTGTAACTTTGCAAATTCACTAACAGCAACAAATTTTCGCTAGCGATGTAGATAGATTTGGCAACTTCACACCCTTACTCCACGCGAAGTTGCGCACTGACGAAGGATCGGAAGTACACAAATTCACTAAGATCAACTTTTTCCTGAACATTACCACTTACGCTAGACTTTCTGCCTGGTCAGACGAAGTTCAATACAATAGATAGGCGTTTGAAAAATAAAATGGAACATTTTTCTAAGTCCCAAAAAAATGCTGGTGTGTACCATTGTAGCGTGATAGTCTGAAAAAGATTGTTTTTTTTGGGGGGGGGTTACCCTCCTTCCCCCCTACATTTCCTAACATATGGCAACACAACTATATAGGGGGCATATGTAGGGCAATAGGACAACTTTAATTTATTAAAGGTTTCCTGGGCTTGTGTAGTGGAATGTAGTGGCTGTAACATATACATCTATTATACGCTTAAGTTCCCGCCGTATGCAAATTAGGCATCGCTAGCGTAACTACACTTTGCCTGGCGAAGTAACACTAGCGCAACTACGCTAATGTTCGTCAACCTGAGCGTAACTTCGCACTTTTGTGAATTTGCGTAGCGCTGGCAAAAATTTGCCTGCGAAGTGCCGTGATCGCTAGCGAAGCCAATGTTAGCAAATTTTCAGAACTTAGTGAATTTGCCACATGGGTAACAATAAGGTGAATGGAGCAGCAGCTCATATCTCTATTGCTCTTTCAGGAGGTATTGGGGGTAAAAACTATAGAATAATCCATTAGTACAGGTATGTGATCCACTCAGGGTCGGAACTAGGGGTAGGCACAATAGACATGTTCCTAGGATGCAAAGCTTGGAGGGCACTTGGCACGTACCTTTAACTGCTGCCTACCCCTGTCTGGTCTGGAGTCCTGCTCCATGCGTGGCATGCAAGGTTACTTCTATGTGCGTGTGCCTATGTGACGAGGGTGGTGTGCGTTGTGACGCATGGTGTCTCAGTGGAGGGGGTGACAGGGCCAACCAGATTGCCTGGGGTGCCCAGTCAGTGTGGCCCTGGATTTTTTATCCACAAACCCTTTATTCAGAAAGCACCAAGCAACATAAAGGTCACATCCCATAGACTCCAATTTCTCCAGATAATCCATTTTTTTTAAATTATTTCTTTTTTCTGTGTAGTCATAAAACAGAACCTTGTACTTGATCCAAACTAAGATATAATTAATCCTTATTGGAAGCAAAACCACCCTATTGTGTTTATTTAGTGGCAGATTTACTAAGCTTGGGTGAAGGATTCGAATGCAAAAAAAAAAAAATCGATCTTTTAATTATTTTGGGGCTATTTAGACCAATGAATCATTCGATAGAATCGAATAATTAGAACAAACCATACGATTCGAATAAGATTATCATTCAACCATTCGATGGTCGAAGTATTTGCCCTTTAAAAATTAATTTGATTGCCTACTTCGCCAGATTAAACCTACCGAGTTCCTATATTTGCCTATGGGAAGCTCCCATAGGCTTTTTGTAACGTTTTTTTGATCAAAGAGAAATCATCAGATTTCTTAAAAAATTTTGACAAATTGTACAAATCGTATGATTCATATGATTTTTGAAATCAGATGATCGCTATTCCATTGTTCAATAGATTGAATACCAGTAAAATTATACGAATTTGATTTAGTCGGATTTTACTTCGTGAAATTCGAGGGTTTTTAACCCTTGATAAATCTTCCCCTTAATGTTTACATGATTTTCTAGTAAACTTAAGATATGAAGATCTAACTTATGGAAAGATCAGTTATACAGAAAGGTCCAGGTCCTGAGAATTCTGTATAAAAGGTCCCATACCTGTACATAAATAAAAAAAATATAATTTCTATTTTATGAATTAAACTATATTTGTTAATAGAAGCCCAATTTATTTATCTCATGTTAAACATATTTATGTATTTCCTTCATGCATAAGTCAGGTATGTAAAATAAATAAAATTACTCTTTATCCAGTCAGCTTTGCACTCTTTCACATTTCAGCCATTCAGACCTCCAACACCTTAACAGAGAAAGAAACATGATTTTTTTTCATACATCTTTTACACAAGCTGCAGTAATCCTTGTGGAATTGGTTATTTTACTGCTATACATATTAATTAAAGAGTCACTTATCCTGTCCCTCAGTATTTACAAAAGTAAATTTGTAGATGGAAATGTAGAAATTAAGGCAGGACATTTTTCTTTATTTATATAAGCACTAGGGCAACTATTCTTCTGTAGATGAAAATGTATAATTTATTTTGAGCGCTCATTGTATTTAAATAAAAAACATGTTTTCCTTCTTGATACTATTACTAATGATTATTAAATTAATTTCTAAAAATAAATATGCCCTAAAATATTTGCCTTTTGGGGTTTTTTCCCTATTCTTTCTTTTGATTGTGACTTTTTTTTAATCTTCTTTTTTAAATTTCAAAAGTCGGTAGGAAAATGTTGACGTATGTAGGTGTCTTTATGAGACCCATACAGCAGCTCAGACAAAATCCTTCAGTGGTAACAAGAGAATTTCAGTGCTCAGCTCAGGGGATCTCCTGTTTCTATGGCAACATGAAGAGTGAACAACAGTTTTGTGTATCTGTGGCTGCTCATACACAATTGTTTGCAGAATACAGATCGACATTATAACACATATGCCACCAGAAGTACTAAATGGAGTCTTTTTTTTTTGTTGAATGCCATTGGTCAGGGTAAAATAGTGATTCTACTCTGTCTACATCTATCTCTTATACAAAAATGTTCTATTAATATTTAGGTGGCTTGCACTTGGCAACGCTTTCAATTAAAGAACAGATTTATAGCAAAAAATAAAGCTGATTAAAGTAATAATATGAAGCTGGTGTATCATAAACAATGCTTTAAACGCAGATTCCTTGTTAATAGTAACATTTATGTTTTAATGGTCAGGACAATAACGAGAGTCTTATTTAATTTAATTTATTTTAATTAAATATAATTAACATATTTTTTACAGCAATCTTATAAAGTTGTATAAATACTTTAACAGCTTTACAATTTTACCAGTGATCACATCCTTGACCATCAAAAAATTTATTTGCATCAGTTAAAATAAAATTTCCTACTGCCTAATCTCAGCCCATAACAATAACAATAGATGGTTATGGGCTATAGGCACAGTTTTTTTTTCCTTTATGGTGCAGTTATTTGCAGTTCTTCCTGCAACCATCCAATGTAAATTCATTTTACCTTGGGACACAGGTTCCTTGATTAGATATCTGTGGGGAAACCAGGTTGAAAGTTTGGGATTCTATATCTTGCATAATCTATTTAAATGTGCAAATGTTCACATAAGCACAAATCCCTTCTCCCACCCACACTTGCCCCTTTACATGAACTAAGGGCAGAGTAAAATTTGTCAGATTTTGAACCCAAAGTTAGGTGTACACGACAGGTAATGTTTGGGTGTTTACAGAATGAGCTCGGAGGGATTAAATTTTGCACCATTTAAAGGATACATATTTAAAATAAGGATGTGCCAGTGCACTTTACTCTTTTAAACAGAGAAGGAATGTATTTTCAAAAGTGTTTTGGGTTGATATATTGACAATTTCTACCAAAAAACACTACCTGCCCCACCCATCTGTTCCACTTCTTGTAGCCTCCTTTCCCAAGCATTGCACTGTGCACTCTGATGGATAGCAACCAATACACATTTAGGCTGATCTTATAAGAAGCTGAAGCCTGTCTTTGCTTGTATGAATGCAAGGCTTTGACTGGCTATGTCCTTTCTTGTTCTTCTGACAGGGACAGGGACATTCACAGATCTACAGGAAACTCCAAATAAGGCTTTTAAATTAATATTCATTTTTAGCCAAAGTACCAGCACCGCATACACCTTGGGGCCGATGTACTAAATTCACGTGAACAGATCGAAGTTCGATCGAATTCAATAGAATTTCGATCATAGGATTTATTCGTTTGGACGAATATGTGCATTTTGGCATATTCGATCATCGAATAGGGAATGGTCGAAGGATCGAATACATTCGAATAGAGTCGAATGAACGAATATTCAATCATTCGATCATTAGACCAGCAAAGGATTTTAATTTTAAAGTTTATTTGATTGCCTTCTTCGGCAGATTGGACCTACCAAATTGCAATAGAAGCCGATGGGAGCACTCTCATAGGCTTCTGAGGCTAAGTCCTGATCGAATAGGATTCGTACAATCGAAGTCTTCGATCGTTCGAATCGTACGAATCATTCGAATGATCGAATGATTTATTCGTTCAGTCGAATGATTTATTCGTTCAGTCGAATGATTTATTCGTTCAGTCGAATGATTTATTCGACTGATCGAATAAATCTGTATTCGATCGTCGAATGATCGAATATCGAATAAAAGGTAGCCTAGAACTATTCGATTAACATTCAAAAATCGAATGCTAATCGAATATCGAGTAGAAACAATTTTTTTGGGGGGAATAATAGTAAATTTGCCCCCTTGTGTCAGGCCCCCCTACAAGTAAAACAATAATAATTGGTATAATAATTGGTGGCCAGGGAACCCCTATTCGTTAAAAAAAAATTGGAGTCAGGGTCCCCAATAAAAGTTTATATTTTTTAAAATACTATTGGTGCTAGGGCCTCCCATAAAAGTTTTTTTTAAATAATTTATGGTCAGTGACCCCCATAAGTAAATACAAATGTTGATGGTAGGGCCCCCATACAAGTTTTTTTAAAGAAAAAAAAAACATTGGTGCCAGGAACCCCCCTACAAGTTAAAAAGAAACCCCAGAGAATATTTTTTAAAAACATTGGTGACAGGG
The DNA here is from genome assembly GCA_024363595.1 of Xenopus borealis. Lineage (NCBI taxonomy): Eukaryota > Metazoa > Chordata > Amphibia > Anura > Pipidae > Xenopus > Xenopus borealis. Next base: position 119,435,551 of record CM044434.1, on the reverse strand, counting down.
GCCTATAGAGTATTTAAATAATACATTGGTGGCCAGGGGTTCAGTTTGAAGTTCAGTAGAACTGAATTTGTGGCTTCTGGACCTCAAGTTCAGCTCTTTTCATAACTTCAGGTCTTTTCGTGGCTTGGGGACTTAAATTTTGGCTCCTTTCATAACTTCGGATCTTTTCAGGCCCTCGGTATTTCAAGTTCGCTCCTTTCATGACTTCGGGTCTTTACACAGCTTTGGGACTTCATGTTTGTCTCCTTTCGTGACTTTGGGTCTTTTTGCGGCTACGACACTTCAACTTTGGCTCTTTAGCTGTTTGGGACTTTGTCGGTTTGGGACTATGGCAGATGCAGCTAGGAAGTCAAGGGTGCGTCTGGCTGTGCTGCACCTTTTGAAATAGACATGCCCCCCTTTAGGTCCAGGTGTAGTACTCCTGTCCCCCTCCCCCGATGGTGGCCCTGCATATGTAAATTAAGGCCTTATTCTCTTTTTGAATGTTTGCATTTTTTAATAGCAACTTGTTACATATAAAATCCTCAACATTTTGTTTCACTGATTTGAGTGATTTTGAGTAGCTTTTCAGAATCTTATGCATAGCATGTTTCATTGTCTCTAATTTTTCATATCTATCTTTGATATTATTATTCTGCTCTCAAGTGCAGTGCTTTCGTTTGCTTGATTATTCCCAGACAAAGACTCAATTTATATTCATGCATTTTAGAATCACGTAGTTAAGCAAAATTAGAATAAAAATAAGCACTTTCTTATTTTTAGTGGGGGTATGATATATATTTAAAGGGTACAAGTCATGTTAAATTACATTACAGGCATCTTTAGTGTGAAATGTTAAACATGTAAAAATCTCTATCTGATAATCATTTTGTAATATATTTTCTATATGGAAGGATATTCTTCTATCTAGACTGTCAATTACATAAAAAATAGGAGTTTGTTCAAGTGTTGCTAACATATTTGAGACTTCGGCTGTTATCATTCATTGCAAGAGAAATGAAGAGCCATTGTGAGAAAACATTTAAACACATACTTATATTGTTTTTATGATGCTAGAAGTTGAACGGCAGAGTGTGAATATTGATGCATGCAGTGCTTTCTTGAATGGATGAACATCTGTTTAACATCTGTTTAACATACTTGAATTGTCAAAGGTTCACATGCCAATGGAAGATGCTTACACTATTCTGTTACACTAAACCAGATACTTAGGGGTAATGTAGTAAAAGGTGCAATATTTGCTACTGTTCTAGTAATCCATAGCAACCAATCCAAGGATATAATTTTCTGGTCAGCTGTTTGAAACAGACATTTCTATTTTGCTACTATGGGTTACTTGGTCCTTGGACATTACCATGTTTGTATGTTAATCAATCCATTTTATCCATTACCCTTTAGTGAACTGAAGAATACAAAAGCACACCAGTCAGTTTAGAATTGCTTTGGTGGAGTAATCCTTTTTTTTTTCAACTTAAAACTCCTTTTTAGCAAGATTTCAGATGAATTTCCTCCTGTATTGGGAAAACAAATGATATAATTGCTTTGTAGCTTTCCTGGCTGGACAGGATGTGGGCACACGTGTTTGTGTATTCTATAAATAAATAAATTGGACATAATCAAATTTAATGTTTGAAAATATTTGTAGTCTTGCAGTGTCCACCAGTCAGAGAGGAACCTAAACAAACCCTCCCATTTTTACACCAAATAGACAATTTAGGTGGAAAGACCATAGCTTAACTGATTAACACTACACAAAACAGTTTTAGCCAAATCTGATATCAATGCACTTTACACTATTAGTTTTATGATGATGTTTGCATAACATTAAGCTATTGAAGGTTGTATATTATAGGTTACAATATCTTAACCTTCATTAAACCATAACCATTTGAATATGGTACTATGTTTTTAGCCCTCAAATTCGGCAGAAATTTGATTGCCAAATGAAAATCGAATAGTTTTAGGCAATTTTTCGAGCACTATTCGATTTCTCAAAAAATTTGTATGATCGAACAGTATTTCTCAATTGTGGATGGGAAAATATCGTGAAATTTCGTTCGATCGTTTGAAAAATTCATACGATTCGAACGATCGAGGTGTTTGATCGTACAGATGCTATTAGACCAGGTAATAGAAAAAAAAGCCCATGGGGGGATTCCCATAGGCTTCTACTGCAATTCAGTAGGTCCAATCTGGTGAAGTAGGCAGTCGAATAAAATTTTAAAGTTGAAGTACTTTGATCATCGAATGGTCGAATATTCGATCTATTGGATACAATCGAATTTTGCATATTCGATGATCGAAGTGGCCAAATTTGCATATTCGAATATTCGAAAAAATCGTACGATCGGAATTCGATCAAATTGATCGAACTTCGAATTATTCATGTGAATTTAGTAAATGGGCCCCTTAGTGTCAACCTCCAGGCTTCCACTCCTTCTGTGCCTACTGGTCTGAACCTCAAGAAAACATCTGCATGTTAATCTATTTACCCCTTTTTTGGCTCCCCACTTGTAAGGTCTATGCCAATACCTACTCTCCAAATAGGGCAATTTGGTATTCTTTACCTCTTTGCTAAATGTATTAGCACCCTTGTTTTGTCTTACATATGTTGTCTCTCTTTATATCAAATATGGAGTTTGAAGAATGCCTGTTAGTTTTACAGTTGCTGATTTACCAAATGACTTGTGGAAGCTTACCTGCAGTTTACTGGTTTTCCACAGAAATTAATAACCTTCTTACTTGTAAAGCCAACAGCTATAACATTTACTGTTAACATTCACAGCAATGTCTTAATATTCTGCTTATAAAATTACTTGATATAGACATAAACTATTTAAACACTCACAGAATAGCAATTAGCTTATATTTATTCACTAAGGAAGAATTGTGGATGACCACTTTCCTTTCATTAACATATAGCAATGTTCAATACAACAATAATACAAAGTAAACCCAACATATTTAAACAGAACCAGTACCTATAACATCGTTTTAATATGAGAGGACAAACTGAGGTGAATACTGGATTATATATGTGCATCACTCAGGAGCCCAGTTTGTACAGTCTCTTGGGTCACAGGACCAAAATCCACAGGTTGTAACAGGTTTAAGTTATGAGATGAGAACAGCAGGGGTCTGTGGCAGTCTTTGGGACAGCAGGAGACACTTACTAATGTAGTGTCCACATTGAGTTCTTAAACCAGTGCCTAGGATACATTAGTGTTTGTTAAAGACTCTGGCAAAATAATTGCTAAAACATGTCTCTGGGTAATTGGCACATTAACTGGTTCCCAATATATAAAATTTAAGATGGAGCCATCAGAGAAGAAAAAGAAGGAATGCTGCTGGGAGGGCAGTTCAAAGCTCTGGCCAGAAATGACTATAACGCATGATGCAAAATAAACTAGAAGAAGCCTTTTATTCCTGGGATGGCAAGGGTTAATGATGCAATTATAATATGAAGACTTGGTATACAAGTTGGTTCAGTTGCCCATCAATTAGCTTGACCCATCAGGATAAGTGTTCCACAACAGCCTGAAATAATCATCTGTCCATTGTCTGCTTCTGGTGCTGGAGGCCTCTCAGCTCTTTTACCAATGCAGTTCCATTCAGCTCCTTCTGCTGATCAGCTGTTCCGGTTTTGCACCTTCCCCTGCACTGAAACAGGTGGGCATGTCCCTGCCCTCAGGTACTTTGGCTCTGCTCTTTTTCCTGCTCAGCAACTTGTGGGTGTGTCCTTGCACTGCTGCAGTCCTACTACCAGTCACTCTCCCAGGTACAGTACCTGTAACTCCTTTTATACCCTCTCTGGTCTCCAGTCACTGCTGTAACAAGTCCTCTGCATGTGCTGTTCTTGAGTCTGCCCATGTTTCGTTCCATCTGCTGATCACAAGCATACTCCACAATGCTATCCTCAATCCCTAATGTTCAGTTTATATTTTATAGGATGGCATGTTATACAGTACATTTCCTGGATTAAGGCTCTGAAATATACAGCACTATGAAATATGTGGGTGCTATAGAAATACATGTTAATAAACCTGTTAATAAAATCTGGCATTACCCCACTGCTGTTCTTTACTAGACATTAGAAAATGAAAATGTAAGTCACAAATAACATATAATGTCTGCTTAACTTTGCATGTTACAAATAAACATCACTGTTTCTTACTCCAATACTGACTTTTTTTTAATGTGCAATAGCATTATAAAACAAATTGTACATTTAGAAGGTAAATACACAATGGTTACATACAGATACATACTACATGCTTTATGTTGAGTAGCATACCTAGCCCTTACACAATAGGGCAGCCTCACCACATTCAAAGCTGCAATAATTGTACGTTACCACTGGCCAAATTTCTATCCCTTTACTCCTTAGACAGGTGGAGATGACGCTGTCTTCACAGGGCAATGATTTACAAGGGAACATTCTTCTACTTCCTGCTTCCGCTATATAACTTCTTCCCACCTAATACTCTGTTACAACTACAATTCCTGCTGAAACACCACCCTTCCCTATGTCCATATTCACCCCTCTTTCGTGGCTACTGCAGCTCTCCCTGTCCCAGTTCTCTCTACTGGGCTACATTTCTTTGCAAGCTGACATTCAATGGAAAGCATACTGGAATTACAATTTATTGTGTTATATGTTAAATGGTCTAGGTATAAAATGAATAACAATTACTGCATTATTTAATGTATTACTATATTATTTGGTACCAGTAACAGCACATTTAGTATTCCTTATAAATAAATACTAAGCAAGCCTTTTGTTATCATCCTCTGGAAAGCAGCAATAAATTTAGCCTGGTAATAGTTTCTTGCTATCAGTAACCATCTCACGTGAACCCCTTAGCACTTAAATGATGTGATATCATATTGCAGGTCTTGTATAAAGTTTCAGACTAGCTTGATTCATTTCAGCTTCTATCATCATGTACACAAGCGAATAAAGAGGTCTTTGCCTTGCACAGCTCTGTAAGGACAGAAGGCCAAACTCAGTACTTATAATTTTCTAGGACACTAAATGATCATGCCATGGGCTAATCTAAAAAGTCTTCCATTATCCTTTAATACTTTAAATCTGTGCCCAAAGCTATGTGAGCCATTATCAAACAGTGTTCTGTTTACAGCATGCGGGATAATACTTATCTTTACAAAAATAACAGATGAATCCCCTTACATGATAACAAATCATTTGTCACCTAATTAAACTGCTAACAATGTATGCAACACTTATGTTTATTTACAGCAAATGCAGAAAATCTGCAATGTTTAGTCATGGCTACACTCTTTTATTAACATGTATTTCTATAGCGCCAACTTGTTTCGTAGCTCTTATATTTTAAATCCAGTGATGGTCATCTTGTCTGGGATAATGGCAATACTGAAAATGCATGTAAACACCAACCCTTTAAGAAACCAAAGTGCTGAATTACACAAGTGCAGATGCCAGTAGCAACCAATCAGCAATTAGCTGTGAACAGTATGCTATGAGTTGGAAAATTAAAGTGAAACAGTTTGGCCTTTAGCTGTGGCATTTGTACAGGTTAGTACCTAAGTTGTAAATGAACTCCATAGAATCATTTTTTTTAAAGAATGGATCACACCAGTCGAATAACTAAATATTTCTGGGCCCTACAGAAAATTGATATTAGGACCCCAGAGGTTGTATTGTTTAACCAATATATGTTAAAATTGCTCATTTATTAGGGCTTCATAGGGCCCCCAATCCTTGGCCCCCCTGCAGGAGCAGGGTAGCTTCATCTGTAATTATGGCCCTGAATCACACAAATATTATGTTATTATTTCTAATGCTGCTCTGATACTGAGAGTGCTGTCAGATTCTTTGTCATGGATTTGGCACTTGCGGTGAGGCAATAGCTGCTAATATTCCATAACAACTGGGATTCAATTTTACTTTCTCATAAAAAAAATACTTGTTTTTGCTTTGCATTTGCCAATAAAATATCTCCAAAATGTCATAAAACATCTCACTTAGTTAGTCAATCTGATTCACACAAATGGTGCATTTGGAAAGCCTATGACTAAGGACTAGTTGAGTCCGAAATGTGTCAGGCAGTGATGTGTCTACATGTTCTTATGTAATTTTTCTAATAGTCCACAATAAAGGAGAACATTTTAATGAAGGTCCGGTCTAGAACATGAGTTTGATCTATATAACTTTATTGAGACCAGCACTTCAACACACAAATGCTGAATACATTAGAGGGGACTGTGGTACAACTGGAGTAGTCTTTTTTTCTTTACATTTGAAAGAATGTTGTGTAAGCCTATGGGTGCTGAAACAATTAAAGTATAACTAAATGCCCTTGCACCTCACTGTCATCCATTTCCCAAGTGCCCACCCTGCCCCTGAAGTCATTGTTACGTTTGCAGGTTGCACTTAATCAGCTCTTGTACCAGCTCAGCTGGAGAACTATGGCAGCTTAGTAGGGATAAAGCATGCATTAATCCCTAAACAGGTCAGAAGAAGCTTTTAGATTCTCTGAATGTTCAGCGGCTATAACTTTAACATCAAGGCAGATGTACCTATGTGTGTATACAGAATTACTGTGACACAAGTTTTGATAGCTGCCAACATTCTGAAGGAATCAACAGAGATTCAAGGACTCCCTTTCAAAGGCAGCACAAAGTAAAGTGTTTTTTGCACAAAGTAGATTTTTCTTCCAAATTTCTGCCTAATTGCGATCTCATAATAATTTCACAAAAACTTACTTCTATACACCAATATGGATTCAGATTAGTGTCAGTTTTGGTAATCAAGCACAAGTTACACTATTTCTAGTTCCAGGCTCCCCTTTCTTCACAGCGTGTGCTTCCTGCAACATGCCATGGAGCATATATTGAGTAAGTACCTTTCTAAATAGTGTCAATGGTTGCAACATGTTTCTTTCAAACTTTGCACTTATGTTCATATATGAGCTCTGCAAGGTAATCTTTTAGTAGTAAATGGTAGTGATGGGCAAATTTATTCGCCAGAGGCGAATTTGCTGCAAATTCCCGCGATTCACGCTGGCAAATGAATTCGAGAAACGCCAGCAAAAATTCACCAAAAAAAAGTTGCCGAAAAAAACGAGTCGCGCAACGAAAACGACGTGATGCGCGTCAAAAACACGACTCGTTTTGTTTCGTGAATTTTTTTCGCCAATTCGCGAATTTCGCTGGAAATTTGCGAATTTTTCGGCGAAGCGAAACGGGGGAGATTCGCCATCACTAGTAAATGGTCTCAACTGTAATTTAAAAAAGAAATTGGCAAAACTTCAGTTATTCTATAGCAACAACTACCTAGAATATAATTATTTATTTTGACAAGATATGTATCTGGTGAACTATCAGCAAAAGAGTGGGAAAAACTTGAGAAAATTGTGAAAGAATCTGAATTGTATGAATTGTTTGGATTTGTTGCCAAAAACAAAGACTTTTTTGGATTTGTCGCCGGAAACTGCGCCTCTTCGGATCTGATGCCCGAAAAACATTAAATCTTTGGATTATTGAAGGAAACCCAGCACAGATCAGGATTTTAATGGGACATCTGACATTGACTTCTACATGAACTCTGTAGGTCTGAGTTACTGAGTTACTGAGTACTTTTTTTATTCAGGCTTTTAACACCATTGAGCGTTAATAAATCCCAGGAAAAAAAGTTCCATGGAAAAATGACGGTTTTCCCCTTTAAAAGTCTGACCAGAAAAAATCAAACTTTGAGAATAACCCCCACAGTGTTTTCTCTGCAAAGCTAAGTAAAGGTGATACTTTCTGTGAACTTCCTAGCTGGATTTAACACACTATTCTTCATACAAAGCATATATAAACAGCATTGCTAATGGCCCAGCTAATCCGGATGATCCTCTGTGCTCACCTTGTCTTGCTTGGGAAACATCCAGACGGATTCTATACCGGACAAATGCATCGCTGCACTTAACTCATAAATTGCTTAAAGGGAAACTGTCATGGAAAATAATATTTTTTTTCAAAATGCATCAGTTAATGATGCTGCTCCAGCTGAATTCTGTACTGAAATACATTTCTCAAAAGAGCAAACAGTTTTTTTATATTTCATTTTGAAATCTGACATAGGGCTAGACATATTGTCAATTTCCTAGCTGCCCCAAGTCATGTGACTTGTGCTCTGATAAACCTCAGTCACACTTTACTGATGTACTGCACGTTGGAGTGATATCACCCCCCCAGCAGTGTTACAACATAACAATGTACTGAATTGAAAGCATGATAATACCATCTTTTTGTACATCCTTTCTCAGATCTACATAATAAGTGTTTGGATGTCAGGAGAGAATTACAGTAAATTAATAGTGTGTGTAATCCCTTAGGAAAAGTCTGTTTATCTTTAGTTTATTCCCCAAGCATAGCGACTCTTGTGATATGTGTATGATACATGGAAGAGTTTATTTAAAGCCTGGGCGTGTACACTATAATTTTACAACACTGCATACAGAAAATATTAGTTTTTTTTAGGGGGGTTGCACACCTCTTAAGGATGTTCAGTGAACTAGTCACAATACTGATTCTGTACTATATGTCTGACTAAATAAATATACCCTAAGATTTTTATGGTTAAAATTGCCACAAGTGTTTAAACCGTACCTATAAGACATGTATAACCCTGATTATTAGTCAACCTGCCACTGCAGGAAGAATGCAGAATAGTCTCCCCATCTGCATCTGCTTCCACTAGACAAAAATCAATTTTGTGCATAGTTGTGCTTCATTGTTTCTATTTTGTTTCTTCTTTCTGAGATCATGTAAACATATCCTTACACCTCTGGGGCTGCTATAGCAACAGGGCAAACTCATTGCTCTCAATCCTCCTCTGTTGAAAAAGTTGCTACAGTTGGGCTGCCAAACCTGCACCTAACCTCTTCTACTAATGTCTGTGCAGTGGCCACATTGCTGAAGAAAGTGTCAGCATCTACAAGTAACTCCTTGCAAAATAATGAGTTGATATTGCATAATTTATTGCAGTGCATTGTTTGTCTGATTTTAATTAACCTTACACCTGAACAAAAATTCATACAGCACACACATTCACCCACACAGGGCATTAATATTTTATATATTCTCTGAAAAGATATTTTACAATTTGCTGATTTATAAAAATCTGGAGACACTATCCCATGTAGTATGACATAGGATATAAGCTCTAAATTATGGCACTGCCATTTCCCAGAGTGTGCAATACAAACACATTCCTCATGCCTGACTGATTAGCATTTTTTGTGACATACACATTTTAACCTGTATTTTATTCTAACTTAGCTAGACTAAATCATTTTGAATATTATTTTTTATATTTAATATTTTAAACAACCTCAAATCTTCATGGTGCACATTAAAAATAATTATCCTGAAAACCCCATGCCCCATTTATGTTGAATAATATAGAACATCCCAGACCTGTAATGATCTCCAGAATACTAAGAACACAGTTTATTTGTTAGGGTAGATTCCTAGAGAAACCATTATCTTGGAAACATTATCAACAAAAATAATAATTTTTCTTTTCAACAATTATGTTTGCAACAATGCTACAAATTTAACTCAGCAATCTGAAATGTGTGTTTGTGCGTGTGTGTGTGCCACTTTTGCATTCATTCTCCTCCAGGGTTTTGTATAACTGTATTAGAAAGTATCATTTAGAAAACGACTGTATTGTGACAAAATTATACTTTAATTGCAATCCAAATATATTTCCTGTTTCAACATTTATAGGGACAGTCCTCACTGAATGTTTTTGTCAATATACATTACAAAAGAAAGAGTTTTCTTGTAAGCACAGACTTTTGTCAACATGCAATCAATATTATCTAGGCAAAATTATCCTTTATTGTATATCATATTCATTTCAATGTCTTTGTGAGCCATAATGCCTGCCATAGATGTAGGTCTGAGTGGTAATTTACAGGGGTTTTGCTAAGACTTATTTTAGATTGTATTTATATTTTTGCTCAACAGCAACAAATACAGCTGACAGCTATGACTCACTAAAGGGAAAAAAGTCACAAACAGTGATGGTCAATTTCTTTGTCAGTGTTCTCTGTAAAAAACCACCCATAGACTCCAGTATATTGTGCTCTGAAAAGGTGACCACAAAAAAGCCCATTGACTTTAATTCATTTTGTAAATTTTTGCTGTGTCACATGATGGTCAGTTTTGTCCATCACTAGTCCCCAATTGCATCGTGGCACATTAACTTTTGGGGAAAAACAAGGTTTATTTCACTTCAAATTGCACTTTGCTCACTTCATTTGCTATCACAAATGTCCCCTATAATGTTTTTGAGTGCTCGGCAGAGTTCTTCATTACTATTTCCCAATTATTATTATATTATACAATGTAATACAATCAGCATTCAGTAATTCATAAGTGCCCACTTTTGACCACATTTTCATTAGGTATGAAATAAAAGCACAAATAAATGCACTAAAACCCACATTTCAATTCCTTTCTTGTTTTTGTTTAGTTAAGTTTTTAAAGTCTATTAGAGTACAATTTTTAAAATTCCCTTTTTAAAGAAGTGGTTCACCTTCAAGTTTACTTTTAGTATATTGTAGAAGGGCCAATTCTAAGACACTTTTCAATTGGTTTTCATTATTTATTTTTCATAGTTTTTTAATGATTTGCAATTTTCTTCTGTTTCTTTGCAGCTTGCAAATGGGGGTCACTGACACCATCTAAAACAAATGCTCTGTAAGGCTACAAATGTATTGTGATTGCCACTTTTTATTACTTATCATTCTATTCAGTCCATCTCCTATTCATATTCCAGTCTCTTATTCAAATCAATGCAGGGTTGCTAGGGTGATTTGTACCCTAGAAACCAAATTGCTGACACTGCAAACTAGATAGCTGCTGAATAAAAAGCTAAATAACTCAAAAACCACAAACAATAAAAAATGAAAACCAATTGCAAATAGTCTCAGAATATCACTCTCTACATGATACTAAAAGTTAACTCTAAGGTGAACAACCCCTTTAAAAACAGCTTTTGTCTAAATATTCTCCTCAGTTTTGCATATATGCACAAAATTGATGAGTCCCAGCTAGTGTGAAACTGATATGTGGCTGGGATGTGATCAGCACCTACATTAGCTATGTTTTAAAATCCCAGTGGGTGATTATCAGCTTATATGTAACCAGCTCAGTTGCATGAATATTGAGTACTTTGAAGCAAAAGTGAATGCTCTGTTATTTTGCATACAAAAGTAAATGCTGCACTGATCTTAAACCTTTATGGCTATAAATATTGGTGATAAAATAGGTTGGTGTTGTTTCCATTTAAGCTATACAGTTTTTTTGATAACTGATAGTCAGATCTGGGAGATTTGGATAGAAGTCATTTTAAATGCTGTTAGTTAAGGTCCCCGGGTCATAATACCTTGAATCCAATGCCATGCATTACAAATAATTTGAAATTCAGATTTGATAGCTGACCTTCAGCATGGATTGGGTTAGGATGCAATTCATTCTGAATGTGGTCTCTATATGAATGTTTATAAGTTACAATTTGCATGCAATTCAAAATAGATATTTTCTACAGATTTCTGGATAAATGGATAAGTGGATAAGACAAATCACATAGGCACAAATGCCAAGTGTGATGCAAGCTAGTAATCATCTTGGGGATTTAGTAACTATTGGTAGTTTTTAAGAATATTGAAATTAGGGCAAATTCATGAACAACATGGTTGCTAATGTATTATTTATATTTCTGTATAAACCAGATTCTCACCCTTGATGTTTAACTTAAAGGACCAGTAACAGTAATTAAGAAGATTTGTTAGTATGCTACGAAAAAAGACACATATTTAACTGTAAAATCGTTAAGTATACATTACGAAATAACTTACCGGAATTCTGCTTGCACTCCTCTTCAGAAACAGCGACAGAGTGACGGTCCATCGTGTGGCACTCGATTTATCCTCCCTGGCTATCTCCTATTATGAAGGCAGGGAGGAAAAATCGAGCCCCGCGTGATGGATTCATTATCGCCTTTTCTGAAGAGGAGCACAAGCAGAGTTTAAATAAATTATTTCTTAATAATACTTAGCGATTTTAATGTTTAATATATGTTGGTATTTTGTAAAAATAAAGTTGCTGTTACTGGTCCTTTAACCATATCACCATATAACCCCTTCCCCCCAAAAAAAACCCATTGATTTCACTACTTCAGTCAAACTGTGGCTTGAAATAAAGGACAAGGAGCCTAAACTATATATGAGTGCAATCCCTATTCTATTTTTATCTATATTCTATTCTTATCCAATTTTATGATAAACTGTAAATAATACATAAGCACTAATGCAGCTTGAAGGGAAACATAAAGCTGGTTCATTTGTGGATAAAAAAGGTGTCTAATAACTGATACAGTATATATTTCTTTATACATGCATGATTTTTCAGTTTGAGAAGCAACCATGATAGGCTGGACAGGGACCATTCTTCCCACCCCTTAGACTGGCGAAGTCATTTGACCCCTCCTTGTGCCTTGTTAAAGTGATGGATTCTGGTACTTGAAGTCCAAGTACATGTTTCCATGACAGGCAGTGGTTGGTTTCTTGTGAACACAGAGTGACTACAAGTCCTAGAATTTTTTCTGAACAAAATATAACTGGGTTTATTTATTATTATCTAAAAAGACAGTTGTAAAATATGTGACATTGCTACGAACTGGAATAAAAAAAGGGTTTTTTAAATTTGTAAAGCTATTTCTTCAAATGTTAAGAGAATCCCTAATAAAGCAAAGTGCTTCTTGCACATGCTTCTAATGATAAAGTGATGTAAAAAATGAAGTTTCTTTAGTATAAAATCAGAATTTTTTGTGAAAAAATATTTTTTCAAGATTTATTATACCCCGAGGATGGAAAAAGAAGCCAAAAATCTGCCATCTCAGACCTTCCAAGGTTGTATATGAGTCAACTGAATATGTCCCAATCATATTTGGAAGTTTCTGTGGTTTGCGCTTGAATTCGCCTGAATATCCAACTATTTCAGACTTTTTTCACAAAAAAAAAGAAAAAATCTCGCTTTTGGGGCAAAAAGTACGGTTCAGATTTTAAGCTTGATTTTATCGCGTTTTACCCCATTCCAATGAAATCATGCTTTTTAAATGATAAATTTGGTCAAATCCTGGATTCTAGTTTGCTCAGACTTATTTAATAAAATTGTCAGAAAAAATCAGACTTTGATAAAAAAAAAGGCCCAGCATGTTATTGTGATGTATACAGTAGTTTCCTATTTTCCTCCTTGGAAACTGTACAGAACTGTACATGAGTGATACTTTTAAGTGTGTAGGGAGTTAAATGCACTTGTAAGAACAGCAAGTAGGAACATTTTTTAAAGACTGTTTATGATCAATATTATTGTTTCATTGTAAACTTATTTTTGTCTCTGCATAAAAGGATGGTTCAATATGGAGAAAATGTATATACATGAATCTCACTTTACCAACCTCTGACACTTTGGATTAGCAAATCCTCAAGATGATAGTTTTAATATAAATATGAATCCTAAGAGACATTACAGTACTTTTCCGATCAAGAAGGTAAACCGAATACAGGAATATAATATAGATGTAATCATGGCTAGCATGAGCATCGTATTCTCTGAAGCATTGTAAAGGCATGTTTAGGATATTTACTGAAACTGCAATGGCAAATAGAATGAGACTATTTAGCTTCACTAATTTTACCTTTTTTTACCTACACAAATCAATGTGCCGCTTCCATAGTTTTTCTTTATTATATTTGCCTTGCTTTCTGTTCTGCAACAGTACATCTTGCATCTGTGTCCTGAGCATTATATGTTTGGGTTTGATCAGCTTTTTTAAACCAGACAGGTTCCACTAAAAGTTATAACCTGATGTGAATATAAAAAGAATTGCCATTCATTGTCATATTAGATTTCTTGTCATATTAGATTTCACCATAAAAAATAAACCCCTTAAAATGCTATATTTCAGCTATTTATATGTATATATATATATATATATATATATATATTGTATATATATATATATTTACAGATGGACAAGGAGCTTGTGTGTGCAGTAATATTGACTGAACATTCTTTTGATGTGTTTTCTCCCTTATTACTGCATGTTAGACACTGCTCTGCAAGTCCATTGTTTTGCTGCTTGTACTTTTCTCCTGTATTTATTGCTTCTCCTGCATTGTAGAAGAGCAGGACGCCTCTTTGCTTTCATGTATGATAAAACATAAAAACATTTTTTCAGAAGTGTTTTTTTGGATCAAATAGGTCTGTTTTCAATCGAATTAAAATTGTTCGAATCGTTCAGACATAAACACCTTGTTCACATGCTCTTTCTTGGTGGGCTCAAGTTGCACACTGTCAGACACAATTTTGTGTGCTCCATAGAGGAGAAAAAATAAAAAACACTTAGGAAAGAAAATACTGTATGTATATACTGTAAATTGTCCAGAGTAACCTCCTTCTCTTATGATGCTAAGTAGCAGCAAGCACATGAAATATAAAGGTATTATTGTGGTGGCTCACCTTTAAGTTAACCTTTATAATGCTACAGAATTCTATGCAGCCTTTCATTTGGCCTTCATTATTTCTTTTTTTTATAGTCTTTTAATTATTTGACTCTGCAGCTTTCACATTGGGTCATTGGGGCCATCTAAAAACAAATGCTCTGTAAAGGCTGCACAAGTATTGTTATTTCTTCTTTTTCTCCTATTAATTTATTTGAATCAATGTGTGGTTGCTACTGTAATTTGGACCCTAGCAACTTGGACCCTGAAATTTGGACCCTGAAATTGAAAACTGAAGAGCTGCAGAATAAAAATGTAAATAACTCCACAAAACCAATTAAAATTAAAACCAATGGGAGATTGTCTCAGAAAATATCTCCCTACAGCATTATAAACATGGAAAGGTTAATTAAAAAAAATAGTATTTTGTACAATGCTTAATTATGCAATCATCACACATCTACTCACTACTCAAAAGGTGCGGAGGAAAATGTGCATTTATTAATGCCCGCAAACTAAAATGCACTTTTCAAAGCATTTTGTGGCACATTTTGCAAAACAACATTTTTTTCATTAGCAAATTTACAAATATATTCATAGGTGACAAATTACTTAAACAGTGTAAAATTGTTTTTACTCATTGAAGTTCTTTTGCTTATCATTAAAACTGGTGGAAAGCATTAAAGATATGATTAACTTATAAATATAGAAAAAGGCAAACTTTTCTTGTATTATATATATATGATCCAGACATGCTAATCTCAACTGTATCAAAAATAGTTTATGAATTAATAGAACTCCCACACACAAAGGTCAGCATCTGTGTCACCTTTTCTTGACATACAAATCTACATTATATACATTATCTATCTATACTTGTCAATTTCTAATGTGAAAACAATTGCTTTGCCTTTCCTTTTTAAGCAAAAATAAGGGTGTCCCCATACCTTATAATATTGTAAGTTTAAAACATAAAATGGGCACTGTTTTTATAGGCCATATGTTTATATTACTTTGAAATGAGTACACATGGTAGCTTCCAGTATGCAAAATAATAAGGACAGAATGACTGTATTTGAACTGCCTCAAGATGTTAAAATAATTTGATATTTTTTAATTTTATTTATGAAACCATCTCCCCTGTTATATTCCAATAAAGGTGCATACAGATGCAGAAATAGTTGGTGGTGGCTAAAGTACCATCATCCTATTTAATTCTTTCAATCTTAGTTTATACTTGATTATTAAATTATCACTTTTCTTACAATCCCCTCCATTTTACCCATGAAATAAGATTTGTCTGCATATAAAATGGTGCTTCAGCCATTGCTTTCATTCAAGCAAAGTAATATAGAATAAAAGATCTATTTTAAAATGCAAGCTAGCTTTCTTTATATTGGGAAGAGCCAATTCTTCTTCACATGATACTCATAATGAATGAACCGAGACTTCAGAATGCACCCACAATTTTTTTGTTATTCATGAATCACAGAACTGCAAACAGTTTTTGTGTCTTTAAATATAATGTTAAAAGGCACTCAATTGAAAATGAAGAAAGAAGAATCATTTTATAAGGTAAAATCCATTTTTCATAATTATAAGCAGCTTAAAACTGGCAAGCACTGCTTTCTTGTGATTACCAATCATCATGACATATGACTTCAATTTGCACTTCATGCAGAGAGTAGGTGTGATCCACTGCTTGGAGTCACAAGACTGAATTTATACCCTGGTTTACTGGCCCTGATTAATATTTCAGGGTCACTAAGTCAAAATATATTCAAGGTTGTTCAGACAAAGTAATATTTAATTTACTTTGTATATGAGAAATCTATACTTACATTTCAAGATTTAAAAATTACTGTACTGTTGTGAATAGAGGTAAGAGGCTGGAAGAAGCAACTTTTATACATTATTTCAGGAATGCAACAATTGCAGCAAATAGGAGAGACTGGAATACATTAATGTCCAGATATTTGTGTGCAAGAAGTAGTGCATATCTTTGTATAATTAAACACAAACATTCCTTAAATATATTCCTCCGTTTTCTACATTATAAATGTAAGACCAAGAAATATGCACAAAGAGTGTGTTCTCCCCATGTCTCCAATATTATGCTCCTACTTTTACAAACCATACAGACACATTAAGGGGGCTGTCCTTAAAAAATGTTAAAATATTTAGTTATTTTTATTAGAATTTATAATTTTTTTAACATTAATTTTTTGTAAAAGCACAAATGAGGATATTGAGGTTTTCAGATTTTTATTTAGATTTGTTCTTTTAATGAAGCAGACATTCATGCCAGCTTAGTCAGTTTTGAAAAATCCTGTAAAAATACCGAAATTTTAATTTTGATATATATAGGAAATGTCTCCTGATGGAATTGCATGTTAAGAGTCTTCGATTAAAGGGGTTATTTACTAAAACTTGATTGTTTCTCATATTTTTAACAAATTTTACCTAACTCCCATCCACAAATTTGTTTGAATCATACAACTTTATTGAATTGCCACACTAAAAACTTTTTTGAGTGAAAAACAGCGACAATTACCACAACACTTCCAAAATTTGTGAAGATTAAAATATATCTAGAGATGGATTATTTTCAGATTTTAGCAACCTTGGGACATAATAAATCTCAAATAATTCAAGGTTTTTTCTCTAAAAATTTGAAAAAAAATCAAATTTTTCAAGTTTTAATAAAAAAAAACCCTTAAAGCTCAACTGGAGTAGTGACTGATATGAATGATGACCAGTCTCTAAAATTGACCAGTCTCTGAAATTAATTGTGTAAATATATTGGTGTTATTTGAATATTTGAATATATTATTTTCTAAGAATAATATGTTCAGAAATGTAGTTCTGAATTGTCATTGTTAATCATTCTATAAAATATCCTTACAGTATTTTAAAATTTACTGTACAGTATGGCTGCTTCATATTATTAGATCTGATTACATTATGACCACTGCAATAAAAATTCTAGTGCCTAATTATTATATATCCTACCTACTGTATGTCCTACCTAAATAAAAAAATGTTTCTGTTAAACAAATTTTTTTTCAAGTCAATAAAATCATCAAGCTTTGCTATCTTTGTGTAATATTAAGTTTTAAAAAGCCCCAGAACCCCCTGAAAGTTTAAAATAATAGGCATTATTATGATTTGGCACAAAAGAGTGTGCCTCTGAAATGAGGTGCCGACTGCATAGTAAGGGGTCAGGCTATTCCTGTCCTTATAAGCTGCCATAGGACAGTCACTAAAGACAGTGGGGCTCATTTAATTATGCATCACAGTGCATAATACTTGTGCAATCAAATGTAGGCACCATTTTGTACTTTTGTGTTAAATTGCCCATAAAAGAGGTAAGGTACTTACTGAAAAAGTTGTTACATTTGCTCCAAAAGTTTACACCACCTTCAAGCACATGTTAAAGGTCCACAATGTGCAATTAAGATTCACAATGCAGTAAAAGCCTAATGAAGAATATTATTTTGCAACATGCATATTTTTATTTGCTTATTTATTTTCTTTGTGAATTTTATTACGTTTCCCTTTTAGTCTTCATCTTGGTTAG
This sequence comes from Xenopus borealis, assembly GCA_024363595.1. Lineage (NCBI taxonomy): Eukaryota > Metazoa > Chordata > Amphibia > Anura > Pipidae > Xenopus > Xenopus borealis. The sequence goes on along the minus strand of CM044434.1, from coordinate 119,417,425 downwards.
GTGTATAGAGCCATAGCTTGGCTCATAAGATGCTGCAGTTATAGTTTGAATGTGCGATTGATCAGGAATAAATTACATGTTTTGCTTTGAACTCTGCACATGTGAAATTCTAGGAAAAAACACTTTATTGGGACAAAAACATAAAGATTTTCTTGCAGTTATTGCAGTTATCCACCATTAGTAAACAAGCTCATGGTGGCAGCCTGGTGTGATAATGTGGCTGGCATGCTGCGCAAAGCCGACTATCTCTTTAATTCAACCAATTATATTATAATGCATATGAAATTGTTTTATAATGTTTTTAGTCATTATATTTAATACTAACAAACGTTAAAATCCAATCATGAAAGGAGTACTATAAATACATTTGAAAAAGCTGAAAGGGCTGAATTGAGTACATGGGCTTTGTGCTAATTTGTTTTCTTGATGTTCTAATTGTAAAGGCATTTGTGATTCAATAACTGGATAACCAACATGATATTTTTTCTATGCAAAAAGTTCCATTAATTCCATCTTATTGTCGATGTTTATTTTGCTTCAATAATCTTCTTTAAAAAAAGACAAATCAATTTGCCTTCAGGTCTTTTTTTCCCACCCACTGAGCATTCTACTAGCTGCCAATACTTTCCTCACAACATGCTGTTATTAGTCTTAGTATTCTAACCATAGAATCAGCAGGGTTCTCAAACATTCCCTAAAGGTGCACAGGTGCATTGAATAGCTAGAAATGTAAAAATGTTAGCATCCAGCTGCCTCTAAATTTGTTTGAATTTTTTTGTGCACCAAAAGATTTTAGAATGCATACAGCCGTGAAGGTTATCATTCCAATCTATTTCAATACTGGTATGGGAATTTAAACCCATCATCCTGGCACATAGAATGCCTTGGCAATACCATTCTTTACAACATACTGGGCTAATAGAAGACTTTGCATACATTTATAACCATATAACAAACACAAAAGGTTTGTTCAAAAGCATCTACAGTACTTATTCCTGAATCTCCTATGAGCATACGTGACTATATGTTGAGAACTTCAATTGATGTTGTTTTATGGACTCCTTGTGTCCTTCAAAATTTTGTTCCCCTTTAGAATTTACATACTCACTTATCGCTTCTTCTGGCAAAAAGCCAAGCTTTTGTTGCAGTATATTAATGTAATGTTGAAATAAATAATTAGATTCTCCTCAAATCTAGCAGAAGGGCAATGGATTATTAATTAAATGAAGAGAATGATAATGATTGTTTTATTCCTGTTGTACTAGTTATAAATACATGTGTGTTGGGTGTTAAAATCCCAAGAGTGGAGGGGCACCCTCCATTTTCTATAAACTGTCACTATCATTGAATATCTTGAGCCATCTCTACATTTCGATATTTATCTTTCTGCCAAAGCACAGTTTTTAATACTGGTGTAAGATAGTATCTAGCCCTGAGTGGCACATAATTGGCCCATTCCATTATCATTCAGGAGCCGACACCAGCATTGTCCCTTTAAAACTGGTCTAAAAACCTTTTAGTATATTTTATGCTGCCTTAATTGCACCCTAAGGCAAACCTATGTGATTTATTGCCTTTATCATCTTATTTATACCCATGATCACCCACAGACTCCAATAACTATTAGTAGCAGCAGATAAAAAAAGTGTTTTTTTGGCAAGAATCTGCATCATTTGCCTCAATATTTGCTTCATCATCTTTATAAGTGGCATCTATAGCCAAATCACAAGCAAGTGAAAAAAGTTGCATGATTTGATTTGATGCAACATTTTCACTCACTGACCTTTTCTATCAGATTTACTGGTCAATTTTTTTATTATAGTGCGCATAGCAAGAGGACCTTGAACTATTTTGTAAATATAAACTTTCTGCTGAGAAACAGAAGTAGACATCAGCTTCTACTGATACCGTAAAAAAGTTGTTCCCAAGATTTTCAATAAAGATTTCCGAAAATTTCAATCATTCCTGCTTTTTATGCAAGAATGAAATGGTAAAGATACACGAGCCATATTTTAAAAATTAAACATTTTTGCTATTTTGTGTTGGTCTGGCCTCAGCTCCCATTGTACATGTTATTTGAAAATTTTGTGTGAGGGTGGTAAACCTATCTAAAAAAAAAATGTTAACAATATCCATAGACATTGCCTGCATGAGAGAAATTATCACCCCCTCCACAAATTAACACAAAACACCCCCTAGAATTATGGATATAGATTTAAGGTCCACAACAGCAATAGTTGTATGTGTTAGGTTGTGCATGTGACTGTTAGAGAGGGCTTGCACATGCCCCCTCATATTGTAAAATTAATGCTGCACTGATTAATCCTTAAACAAGGAAATATTGTAAATATTGTATTTCAAAGTAAAACTGATTCATGTGCTTATATCCTTTTAGTACTTGAATATATTGCTTTAACTCATTTACCTAATTTTACAATTTCCTGGATTTTACACAACACATGTTTTCCATGTCCCTGAAAAATGTAAAAAAAAAACTTTGTGTTTTTTTAATTGTAAGTTTATTCAAAGTATAAAAAACCTCTAAAATTACACAAAACTTAATTTTTATAACTAGGCCTTTAAAATGTAAATTTGGTACTTCCAGTACTTTGACACAGATTTATCCACTAATTATGAGTATATAATGTACAATATTTTATTGGCTCTCATTGGAGAGGATAAAATAGAGGAGTTATTGCCTCTATTAATTCTTCATTTCAAACCAGTATCTTGAAAGTGTGTTTCTGGGTAGTCATAAATGTAATAGTAATGAACTGCCAGTGGGGCAAGCACATTATAAAGAAGAATGCATATGTATCAGATTTCTCTGGCACAGGCATGGTAATCTCACCATTCAAAACATTTCAATAATGCCTTCACTTTACTGAACAGAAAAAAATGATGACCCTAAATATACATAATATGTGTGGACAGAAACTGTTTGCAGTTGCAGTTTGTAGAAATGTATAAACATTCTGATCATCAGAGAGACAAAAATATCAACTTCACTTTGTTACTGAAGAGCATCTGAGACTTGATGCTCATACAATTCTCTTAACAATATACCTACTTATTTTGAATGTTTTCCATTCTTTATATAATGATATTATTTTTCAGAACCTGTGAACTAAATTTTAGATTTAAAAGCAAATGTGATATTTGTTTCCCTTGCATTGCATAGCATTCCTGTAAATTCCTGTAAATGCCATGTAACAAAAAATGATCTCTTGTACGACTCTCTTATAGACAATAAATACTGTGATACATGATTCTAAGATTTGTAAAGAAGGGAATGGGACCTTAAATATTTCAATTCTAATACTGTGAATACTAATGAATGGAACATTTTACAGAATGTTTGTTCATGTTTATTCATTCTATCTTTGCAGCTGCTTCATTTTCTTTCCGGTGCACAAGATTTTTTCTGCTTTTGTTAGCAATGTTTGATTTGTTTATTTAGTAAGACCAAAACAATTTACAAAAATATTTCACATTTTATTATTTATGAATATTGATTATTATAAAACTTTTGATGCTTTTTATTTGGCCCCAATGTAGTATTACACCTGCCCTCTACGTCCTGTGTTATCACAGTTAATATGTAGGTTTGCAGGAGGTGGTCAGTCTAGCCCCTGAATAATGACTTTTTTAACGACGTCTTGAAGTTTTTCATATTGTAATTAGTATGCTAATGGTAACTTTTTTTTGTAGGAACTTTGCTAAAAGTGTTTGCCCAAATCAGATTTATAGGTGTACATCTGGAGTAATTATGTAGTAATATCACCCCCCACATGTTGGTGTATGCTGACAAACATATAGCATTATGATATACTGAATACGGATGCACTGATAGCACTGGACAACTGAACATAGCAGATGACACAGTTTTATACATCAAGAAAACTAGGTATAAATAATACAATATAGCAATACAAATAAGACTCAAACAACCAGAATAATGATGAGGCATCCAAGGCTGCAGTGAACGGCAAGCAAGATATTTATTAGGCAATTACCTAGTTTAGTTATACTATATTTGAAAATGGTAAGCATACCTGCATACTACCAAAGATTCATTTTCATGTGGCATAAGAGCTAGCAGATAAAAAGCCTGACTTGATTTGGTAATGCTGAGAAGGATGCTCAACTATGCAATTTTGTTGGAGGTTTTTTAAAAAAATAATGCGCCACCGGTGGTTTTGCTAGATGGATTTATCAAATTATCATTCACATAGGTTTGTCTTTATGCAGTTGTTTAGATTATTGTTGCAATACTCCACTAATAATTCGTATCTAACTACAAGCAGTTTGGAGATTTCCCCAGTGGTTAATGGGACAGTGTAATCTAACACTAACATATTTATTTTTAATTCTGAATGTACATCATTTGTAACTTCCTCATCTTTTATCCACCCTCCACCTCTTCATTCAAGAAAATGTAATTTCCTGAATCTTTTGTATTCTATCCTATAATGCACCATCTTTCTTTTTCATGTTTTATTCATTTTTTTAATTGTAATCCTCCTTCCAATCCACAACATGCTGTATTTTCTATCACTGTTTTGTGCTGCCTAGATGTTAAAGTAATACCTAGACTGGACAACTCTATATTACATACTCTACAGATATTGGACCTGTTATCCAGAATGCTCAGGACCTGGGGTTTTCTGAATAAGGGATCTTTCTGAAATTTGGATCTTTATACCTTAAGGCCACTAGAAAATCATGTAAACATTAAATAAACCCAACAGGCTGCTTCTTCCTTCAATAAGGATTAATACTATCTTAGTTTGGATAAGGTACAAGGTATTGTTTTATTACTACAGAGAAAAATGAAATCATGTTTAAAAATTTGCACTATTGGCATATAATGGAGCCTATGGAAGATTGCCTTTCCATAATTCAGAGCTGTACAGATAACGCGTTTCTGGATAACAGATCCCACACCTGTACTTATCTAAATATACAGATTTACAATTTCACCATGATTGTGTGCCGCTCTTTGTTAGTTCAAGTGCTATCTATTCTGCTATTTTTCATAATATCCTGACCACTGAGATTTAACACTACAACAGAACAATTATGTGTGTTTAACAGAGTCAGATATTATTCTGTGGTAACTCTAGAAACATACCCAAGGCATTAGTTTTACAAATACATCTGGTTCCCTTGGTGCCAGAAAATACAAGCTTTGGGGAGTGAATCTTTTTATGTTTCACATTTCCCTGTGCAACAAATTAACTGTCTTGCATCTGTCTTCCTGCAGAAGCTGCACAGAGTAGAAAATAATTCTGTATATAATCTTTTGTCAGTTTATCATACCTTTGTTATACTTACATTCATTTATGTGAATTTATAACTAACCTACCTTATTTTTTTTCAGGGATTCAGTGTAATGCTCCCAATTAATATCTTAAGTGTGGGTGTGCTTAAAAAAAATAGGCATATATCCTTTGCTATAATTTTTTATTGTAAGGCTGAATCATATTTTTTTATGTAGCTGCAGTGCATGTGAATTCTTAAAATTATTGTACATAATGTGTATATTTAAATAATCTATTCTGTGTATTCTGTGTAAACCAAGGTATTCTGCAAGCTAGAACAGCTTTTCTCTGTTATTATATATTCATTTAAGTTACCATTATCAGACTTTCTACTGCCCTCCGCTCACCACCACTGTTAAAGTATAATACAAATTTTATTAAGATAAAGTGGTGTTACTGCCCTTTTATCCTCCTGAGATTTTACTATATTAAAACAGATGACAAGACAGTAAAAAAAGGTAAGAGAATCACTTTGTGTAACCTTGAACTTCTGTTGCTTCAGTATGAACACAAAGAAGTTCCTATGACTTGATATCCAATGCAGACTTTATAGTAAGAAATATTTCAGATGATTTTGTCTAAGAGAGGGTTTTATGACCCTGTAGTGTGACAATGGCTCAGAAATGAAATGAGCATTCTTAGTCTTACCATGTAGAGGTTAATTTTATTTTATAGCCAATCAGTATGCTAATACAGGTAATTTAATAGCATTGACAACCTGAATTAAAAACAATAATTATACTTCTCACCAGCCTGCATATTGTAGAGGCCTTTGTAATAACTGCAGACAAGTGCAGAATACTATGTATTTAATTCACATTATTTATGTCAAATCAATAGTTATTAACTAGGTGCCTGCAATCCAATGCAACTGTTTATTTTTCTCATCCAAAGTGCTGCATATTACTTAATGTTTAAAACAAATTTTTAGCTGTGACAGTTTTCTCATACAGATAAGAAACACAACACAATGTAATTTAGACAATGTAATATATTTATTTCATTGATAGCATGACAACTCTATAAAATTGCAGCATATGAATTAGTCTTTACTATAGTGGTCTTTCTTAGCAGTCCCCACTTCTTATAATATCTGTATGCACAAAGTCCTTATCTGTATGCATGGGCTGCACACAGAGACTGTGTGGTGCTATCAACATAGAAGAAAGGAAAAAAAACAAGCAGAACACAATGACATGTTGACAGCAACAACTACTGCCATATCTCCAGGTTTATATTTATGCAGTTTGAAAAAACTTGATGCCCTTAACATAAAATATCAGCATGAAACAATATTGCTATGTTGCTAACAATGATGATAAAATAGTTGCTGCTTCTAGAGTTAATTTCTAATGCTGACTGATGCTTCTCATGGTCTTACAGTTTTCTGGTAGTGTATGAGAGAAATCTAATCTTTTTGTCCCGTTGATTACTTGTACACTAACGCTTGTTCTGATTATAGGTGGACTATGTTATTCTCAAGATCTTTCATTCTCAGACCTTGCCTTTTCATTCTCAGACCTTGTTTAAAATGCTTTTGGAGATGCTTACTCCATGTGCTTGTGAGTGGGTGAATGTTAAAGACTTGGTAGCTGTGTATCAGAGAGACCATGACAAGTTTATCTTTCAATCACTTATTCCAGATACAGACACACTTCTTCAGGGCCATCTCTATCTGTACACTGGCACAAAACAAACACTCTCTTTGGTGGCAAGACATAGAGGCATTGTTCTTAAAGGACCAGTAACATAAAAAAATTAAATTGTTTTAAAGTAATACAAATACAATTCAGTTTAATTCCCTCCACTGGTAACACTGAAGTGTTTGCTTCAGAAGCACTACTATTGTTTATATAAATAAGCTGTTGTGTGACCATTGGAGCAGCCATTCAAAGGAGAAAAGGCTCAAGTTGCACAGCAGATAGCAGATAAGATCTGTAGAACATAATGTTATCTGTTATCCATTACTCATCCTGTGCCACATGAGCCATTTTGATATTTTCTTTAATTTAAAACACTTGAATTTTGTGGTGTTACTGTTCCTTTAAAGAGCAAAGTAACTAACTAACTACCGCCCCCAGGGACTGATTTAGTAACGGGTGCAGGTGTCACTTCGCTAGCTTTTACTCAGGAAATTCAATAGAATGGGGATTTTACTGAACGTTATCTATTTCACCAGACTTGCCTTCGCCAGCTCAGCCCCAGCAAAGTGCAATGGAGTGTATAGAACCTCCTCAATCTTCAGTTATTTACATATATTTTTTGAGTGCAAAAACTAATTTAAAAAAACTCTGGGTAAGTTATCCCAAACATCAGTTACGGGAAATTTTAAAATACTTTAGCCAATAGGCATTTACATATCATCATATCATATCATCATATCAAGCTTAATATCTTAAACATATGATATGTACACTGATAATATGTAAATGCCTATTGGCTAAAGTATTTTAAAATTTCCCATAACTGATGTTTGGGATAACTTACCCTTTACACATTTGAATAGTGGTGGTCTAGTGACTTAGTTTATAACACACAGTAGAGTTTATACACATATGTAGGGTTATAACACTGACATTTTCATAGGTACCCAGTAGTGGATGTCCATAAATGAATGAATGGAGGTCTTTTATTATCCATCCGGTAAACAGCTTATGGGTCAATACTTGTATGTAAGGATACATTTGTGCAGTTTAACTTCAAATGTATATTGCAAAAACTAGACTTTTTGATTCGGGGTATCCAGATTTTTAAGTACAGTAGTTGTGTGTTTTCTACCCATGTGTAATGACCCCATAATTCTGTGATAATGTATTAGTTACACCAGCAGCTCACTAAGAAAAGAAAAAAACAGCAACAATATATACTCCTCAACTGATATTATAGTCATTCATAAAGTTACAGTTTTGGTTCATGAAAAGATTACTTGAAGCCCCCAATAAATGTGGGTCTTGTATAATTTCATACATGTATTACTATTGAAATTATAGTTGTGCAGACTGAGAATATTGTCCTCTCTGCATCCCTTTTTGGACATGTTCTGAGGTGTCATCAACATTACAGGTTTCTAGAATTCCTAGAGTAGTTATGCAGAAAACATTATTCATCTGATCTAAAATGCATATAACATTTATACAGTAGATAAAGATATGCCATGTAAAAGTTTGTTTTAAGTATACTAAAATACTTTCAATAACAATGCAGTCTGCAGATGAAACAGATCGTATTTCTTTAGTTTTTTATAATGTTTTCCAGCTTGTTTCACTTACCTTTTAGCAATATAAACATTTGTTCTATATATTATTCTGTCAACACAAGTGAATAAATCAGTTTAATTTTATGAGTAACGCAGTTCACCACAAGTACTCTCATCATGAAAGAAAGCTTGGTCCATTTTTCTGATCCATCTGCCAAATAATTTTTCATCGCTGTTGAGGTCATGCTGCTGTGAAAGTAGGTTGTACATAATAACCTTGATTTTCGATGGCTGTCATATTGGTGAATTTATTTGTTTGCTTTTGTATGATTCATTAGCTGGAAGGTTAGTGTATTGATTGAATAAACATACTAAGTCTGTGGAATTTTCCTTAAATAGCATTTCCAGTGTCTTATACAGTAAAATAGCATTTTTCCTGAAATAAACATTCCTTATGAATGTTTTTTTTGTCTCCTTTTCTTTCTTACAACTTTAAATGTTTCCTTTCTGCAATCCAATTGTGTGGAATGTAATGTATGTCTTGGGTGTTCTTTGGAATGACTGTCATAACCTTATTAAGGCTGACCTTTCAGTGTTTTGTTGATTTATGGCCATTGCATCCTACAGTCCATTGTGGTACATAAACCATGGTTGTGCATGGTTGTTTGCTTAAACAAAAATCCAAATGCCCACAATCTAAGAAATAAGCCTTTACAATTCATAAAGCAAACCAGTAAAACATTGTTTTAGCTTTCAGCTGTCTGTGTGTGCTAAAACATGTTTAAAACAAAATATAATGGTCCCCTCAAGCAATAAATGTTATTAATCTTTTAAAAGGTTAGCTATAAAAATTATGGAAGTGGAGAGTCTCATAAATGTAGTGGAATGCTTGGTTGCCTTTGTCTGTTTTGGGATACACTAAGAATAGGATACTTCTTTATCAAGAAAATATATATTTTATTCACTCTAATATAGGTAAAATCTGTGGCTAGATTTGAAAGCATAGATTTTAACTCAACTGCATTTCTTATTTTATGAATACCAAAAAGGAATGTTTTAACTGTATAGATGGCTAATTTTTCAGATGTGACGTGACGTTTATAGAACATAATATCCTCTGGATCTACGAAGGTTATTTTACAAATTATCTAACACTCAAGCCAAAATCCAATAGTCTTCCATATTTCTGTGTCTTGTCCCTTTATTTTGCACCTACCTGTACACTGGGAGGAAAAACAAGGTGGCAGAACATGCTATTCCGGACTGCTTGAAAAAAATATATAAATGCAGGTATGGGATACCATATACAGAAACGCAATACCCAGAAAGCTCCAATTTTTGTTAAGGTCATCTCTCATAGGGACAGATTCACTAAAGGGTGAATTGGCTAACACTAGCGACTTTTTGCCAGTGTTGTCACCTTCAGGGACATCGGCAATTCACTAAGAGGCTCAGGTGCCAATTCGCTAGTGAACGGGACCATCGCTAGCGGCCATTCACACTCTATTGCCAGGCAACTTTTTGTTCTGCTGAATCATCATTACTCCGCAAATTCACTAAAGAAGCTAGATCTGCCTCAATCTTCTGTCACTGACATCATATACTGTCATAAATGCATTAAAGTTCAAAAAATACTGGCAGGATTGCCTAACAAGCTTTTTTTTTTTCTCCAGACATTTTAATATATATGGAACATTAATTTTAGAGCGGACTCATGTGTAGTGCATTATATTAACTCTCTTGTCCTTATTTAGGTTCCCTGGACATGTGTTATAAAAACTGGTAACAAACTATTTTCATGAACATTTATAATAAAGACCTCCATACAACTTTAAGCACAACACAAATAGAGAATTTTCGCTATGCACGAATGAACTCAAGCATGTCTTCGCTATGAAATGCTTGCACAGCCGAAGTAACCCAAGGTCCCCTGCATTTCTAATAATACATCTATGAACAGAAAAGGGCACAGGATGGTGTTTTGGTCTTAATAATGCAGCTGCAATAATGAGTACCTACTCTTGTGAAATATATCTGCGCTGATTGACTAAAAAACAGCAACCAAACAGTATCAATGCCATTGCAGTCTCTTGTGTATTTAGCCCCAATGTATTGTATATTCCCTTAAATATGATGAGGGATGATTATATTTAATTATGTGTTTATGATAATTAGTCCATCTTATTTAACTGCAGTTTGACCACCTCCTATTTGTTTTTAAATGGGTAGATGCCATTGTAAGCTTCCTTTAAGAGGGCCTTCCAAAAAAGATCAAAATTAAATGCTGCTTAAAAAGAGCTCTTAAAATAGCTCATATAGATAAGAAAAACTATAACTTAATATTAATTGTTCATCTATATTTTATTTTTACATTTTATTTAAGTAATATTACTTTTCTTCTTTTTTGGAGGGGTTTTCTCAGACATTTTACTGCCACTGATATACAGCACTAAAGCAACATTCAAGATTCAAAATTCATGTGAATTAAGGCAAACATTTAAAAATATGAAACTACACATCATAATAAATAAACCTGTTTCTTTCCAAAAGTGTCTCTTTGGCAATGGTCAATGTTGTTGTCAAATTAAGCTCCAAATAGCTACTTTTCAGCATCTTAAATATTACTGTGGAAGGAAATACTTGTGCAGCAAGTTTGTCTGAAAGTGATAGATATTAACAGACTTTTGCAACAATTATATTCATTTTGAAAATAGATGCATGAAGCTAACTGAGGATTTACAAGATATTCTACGTTTAGTAGACAATTCCAAGATTTTAGATGTTGAATGTAAAAGATTAGAGGATTAAAACTACACAGCTCATAAAGCAGAAATGGTTAATGCATCCCCAAACTCTTCCCATGTACACACACACACATACATATACAGACACACACAAATATTCAAATTTACCAGGAGGTTTTCCATAGTTTTATCACCAAACAGGTTGTGTGTGGTAACTATTAAAAGATGCATCAAAAGGTTATGTTTAAGGCTGCATCAGTGACCCTTTATGTCCTTATACAAATTAAATTTGTGATGAATAAAATAGGAGGTGTATTATGATTTACTAATGCTTAACTTGTCATTATAATTTTCTCCTACCATCTGTGACCTCTAGATAACATGTATGTGTGTTATGCATATATTTTATTATCCTTGCATATTTTAATGCTTTCATTTAGTGGTATCTTTCTTCCGAATCCTTCTTATTATTATTATACAACTTCAATGTGAGTTTAAAGTGTCTTGGTAATTTGATTTAAATATTGACTTAAATACATACTGACAATGTAAGCCTTTATTTTAAACTCCAACAATATGATATGAGGATTTTTTTTCCAAATTATATGTTTGTTGTTTTTAATCAATGTATTGTATAGTGTGGTGTAAAAATGCATAGAGAATCAGCGGTTTATATACTATTGATAATACAAATTAGTTGGTATAACATTTCCCTTAGTTTGCAATTCTTAAAAGGAATTCAGAATACATGTACTGTATTATACAATATCAGAGTAGTAAGAGTAACATTTTTTTCATAAGCAAGTAAAATATGAATAAACTATGCAAGATTAGGCTTACTGTTATGAAAAAAAGAAGAAAAATGTATATGCATATAAAAATGATTTTGATCTTTGAAACTAGATTGAAAATATGAAGTAATTTATTTAGCCACTATGAATTTTTGCCTGTGAAGGCTGCTCCATATTTCGTCAGGCACTAATTCGCTAGCAATACACTAATAAATAATTAGTGATGTACTCATTCACTAGCGCCTGTTAGTAAATTGGCAATCTCCCTGCGGATTGGATTTCTGGTGAATTTTTGCTAGAAATGGCCACTTCGCCCTTTAGTAAACCTACCCATTCATATAACAACAGCTCTAATAGAAGCAACTTCTATTGAAAGTGAAAGGATAAAGATAAATACGATAAATAAATAAATAAATATGTATCTTAAATATATTGCAATATATGGACAAACAATCCCCGTTTTTTTTAAAGGGTAAGGCATTTTTAGTAGCTTAAGGCTCAAAATGTTTCAATGTCCTTAATATATTGATAATGGGTTGAGTGCATAGGACCTCTTGTATTTGTCTATGTGAATTTTGTGGTCACAACCACATTGCACCCCCACTTGATGTTTTTGTAAATCAGTGGTGAGCACAACTTTCCTGAGAGAGATAGAGAGAGATAGAGAGAGAGAGAGAGACTGTAAATGTGTATTTAAAAATGTAACGTTGCAAAAATGTCTGAAATATTTATAATGCTGACTGTGATGTATGAACCCAAAGCATTTATATTTTTAATGTGTCATTCATAGTGATGGGTGAATTCATCTGCCTGGCTCGAATTCCCGTCAAATTTGCATGATTCGACACCTGAGAATAAATTTGCGAAACGCCAGCAAAAATTAGCAGTTTTCTGACACGTCACCTGGTTTTTTTTGCATGCTGGCGCGAATATGCTCTGGTGTCCGAAAATGGACGCCCGCGTCCAAAATGAGACGCCAGTGGCGTTTCATGAATTTTTCGTCATTTCATTAAAAATTTGGCTTAAGTCTCCAGATTTGCCCATTACTATTCATTCAGTTTCTGTCATTCAATTCTCTATAAGGGTCAGAAAGTAGAAAACAAGCATTGATTTCCTGCACTAACCTATTTGTGACATATTGATCATGCTATTCATTTAATTTCTTATATACATTTCGCAAAATATCAGTTTATATAATAAAATCCTGTAATTACGTTTTTGTATCATTAGATGATGAGATGATAACTTTGTTGGGGTTATTAATCAAGCTCTGAATTTATCTCTTTTCTTTTACAAACAAATATCTGCTCAGATTTTTTAGGCTTATTTATTATTTATTATAACATTTTCCTGAAAATTTTCTTTGTGGGAAAAACTCAGATTCACAATTTTTTCTACCACAAAAAAACCCCACAAATGTTTCCCCCGAAAGCTTTAATAACATTGTGGAATTGCATGAAACCCAGCGCACATAAAAAAAGCGGGACTTCTACGATTGACGTATGCAACCTTGGCAGGTTCGAGATGGCGGATTTTCATCCTCGGGGTTTACTAAATCCTAAAAAATTTGTGATTTTAAAAAAGGACTATTTACTGCAACTGTTATTGCATTGCAAATTTAATTGTGTATTGCCCACTTTTAAGAAGTGCTTGAAGGTGTTGTAATCTTCTAGAGCAAACATAACTTTTTCAGTAAAAATTTTTATTGCATTCACTGCGCACTGGTGCAAACTATAAAATTTGCAAACCTTCTTCCAATGTATTTACCAGGATATGGATATGTATACATACAGTATATAGTTTGCAGTAGAAATTAATAATTTAGGTGAGTGTTGCATCCTGCACTGCTGCTGAGCTTTGAGCCCTATAATGCAGCATGGTATTCTGCTGCTCATTGAAGCCAAGCACATCCCAATGTTGACCCAGGTATTTACTTGACAAATAATTTTGTAAATTTGGTAGATACCATGCAACATTGCAGTGATAAAAAGTCAAAGCTCACCAATATACTGCGGGGTCTTTAGTTCCAGGATGTGTTTCAGCAGGAGAAAGTGTTGATAATTAGGGAAAATATCAAAACTGCTGGGAATCCTTCAGGACTCTGCAGATCAATATTTGATAAATCTGTCTATAGTTACCTTTATCATTCAGTCATTAAATTGTAAGGGAAAATATTGTCTTTCATTTTTTCTGTATTATGTTCTTTATATGATTTACCTTTTGTATGGATCGGTTTAGACTCAAAGCTGAACTGCTCTTCGTTTTTTTTAGAATTTTAATTTGCTGCATCCTGACATTGGAGAATCCCAATTATTATACAGGATGTATTTTGTGATTCACTGTGGTTGGTAAATCATGCGTAAAATCACAGTCAATTCTTTCCTTTTTCACTGTGCATACAAAGAAAACCAAGGCAGTTTCAAACAAATATTGTAATGTAAGTGATTTCAGGGCAACAAAAGTCACTTGGATGCAGTTTGTACTCAGAAACAAACTAAAGGAAAGATAATTTTAGATGAGTGAAGTACAAAACTGAAGCTCTAGCCTTGTAACAGCAGTGTAGAGTAAAACAGTGTTTTGAGAATAATATGAATAAAATCACAAAAAAATATACATGAAATGGGCTTTAAAAAGAGTGCAATTAATATGGTAATAGGCTGGGTGAAATATATGCAAAACATGACTAGTACCTGTTTTTTGCACTTTGCATGCTGTTCTCACCATCAATAAATTACCTCTAGCTAAAATTTATTAATGAATAGGTTTTTTTTTTTTAACTTTTCAACACTTGTATTCAATGGGACTGGGCCTATCCATTCTAATTGGGAAGCAGCTTTGCACAACTGGCACTCTCTATATTTCAGTAACCCCCAAAATGCCTACCTGTTAAATACTGTTAGTAGTAATACCTTATAGTAGGTTTATAACATTCATGAATACCATGCAGTTAATATAAGGAAAATAAATCCTCAAACTTTATAAGTTTGAATATACAGTATTTAACATTTTTTCAAAGAGGATGAGATTGAAGAGGATAAACGATAGTAACGATATTAGGAACAATGTATGCATTGTTTTCTTAATCTACTATGTATGTATGTCTGATTGGTTGAAAAGAAAAAAAATACTAATCTATATATTTTATAATTTTGGGCTATTGGTGCACAAGACATTTTAATTTATGCAAAAATAACCTGGATCACCATGATTGGTAGTGATGGGCGAATCTCCCGCGATTCGCATTGGCGAAAAAATTCGCGAAACGAGTCGTGGGGCGCTTTTGACGCGCGCCGCGTCAACTTTGACGCGTCGCATCATTTTCGGCGCGTCGTGTCGTTTCCGAGTCGCGTCGTTTCCGACGCGCGTCGCGTAATTTTCGGCGCGTCATG
Organism: Xenopus borealis; assembly: GCA_024363595.1. Classification (NCBI taxonomy): domain Eukaryota; kingdom Metazoa; phylum Chordata; class Amphibia; order Anura; family Pipidae; genus Xenopus; species Xenopus borealis. The sequence goes on along the minus strand of CM044434.1, from coordinate 119,401,981 downwards.
TCAAAAACGACGCGCGACTCGAATTTGACCCTGGCGAATAAATTCACCCATCACTAATGATTGGCAATGAGAAGTGTTACAAGTAGTTCCAGTCAACTATGTGGCAGAGAAATATTTACTGTGGAATTATCATAATCCCAGGGTTACACATGTTTTATATTCTTGTCAAATTCAGCTGTCAAATGCAATTGTGGGGGTATTAGAAACTGCAGCTCAGGAAGTGCTAGCCTGATGGATTGTGAGGATTTTGGGGTTATCTGTTTTGTTTCTATGGGCCTTAAAAATAATGGTTCCCAGAGGGACACAGAAATCTAAGAAGTATGAACTGTATGTTTGCTGTTAGATTCTTAGCATCCCTCATAAAATGCTACCATATTCAAAATATCTGTCCCTTCTGACAGTCAATTCCCATATATTTGAATAGGAAATTATCTGCCTAAATTAGATGCTTAACAAAAAATGGTATGGTTCCACAAGTGATAGAGATAAAGTAAAATTGCAATATTAAAAAATTTATCTAATATAAGTTTAATAAATAATGTTTGTACATGGCTCATAAAATACAGATGCCTGCTCTTTAAATGTGGTACTGCATAGACAGCAAACCTGTCATAATACATTTTAAATTTAAAATATTACATATTTATAAAGCTGTACATTTATGACATACAGGAATATTATGCATTCCTTTTTAAAACATTAAAACAGTTTAATTATGATAACATTATTTTAATGCTGAACTAGTCTGCTCTTTGAACTGAAAAAGTAAAGTAATACAAGTAATGCATAGACTGCATAATTTTTCTCTATCTGTGTCATATTTTATTGTCTTACTATGCTCTTTATAGCACCAAACAAGTAAAGATTAAATGGGTTTCTTTTTTTTCCAGAGCAAGAAGAGTGTGTAAATTGCACTGATGAATGCAGAGTCCTTGGCCATTCAGACAGGTGTTGGATGCCACAGTTCCCTGCTGTTAACCAGGTGGAAAATGCTGATTATCGCACAAATCTTTTTGTTCCTACTGCTGAAGCTCATGTTGAAGCTGAGACTTATGAAACTGTGAATCCCACTGGGAAAAAGACATTTTGTACATTTGGAAAAGACAAAAGAGAGCACACCATTCTCATTGCCAATGTAAAACCATATTTAAAAGCCAAGCGTGCCCTGAGTCCTCTGCTACAAGAGGGTCCCTCTGCATCAAGCAGCCCTACCAAGACATGTATTGAGCCTTGTGCTACAACTAAAGGACCATTAAATGGCTGTGAAATAAAATCAGGAGTCTTGGCAGACACATCCAATCAGTATCTATCTACTGAAAGCCAGTACCTGTCACCTAGTAAACAGACAAAAGACCCCCAATACATTGCCTCAGATCCAATGGCTTACGTATTTGCTGATGTGCATTCTAGAGTGAGCCGGGACTCAAGTGAAATGGACACTGTTGTAGAGCAACTGGAGCATTCAAACCGTGATCTGGGTCGTGAGTCAGTAGATGCTGAGGAAGTAGTGAGAGAAATTGACAAGCTCTTACAAGACTGTCGAGGAAGTGAACCTGTGGCTGTTAGAAAGTAAATAGCAAAGATGGGCTATTGTGTTTTTTTGCCTTTTCCTAGTAACATACAGTTACAGCACATTTGCAAGAGAGGTAAAAGTTTGATACTGCTTATTGGCTGTAAGCGAAGAGTTAAAGTGCCCCTAAATCTTTTTCACTGATTTGTCATTTTCTCAGACAAATACTGGCTTTATTTTGATTAAATCTACAGTGGGACAAAGTCAATGAAAAACTCTCTGTGGTTAAGTTTGACAATCTGATACATACGGGAAGAGTACCAGAACTCCACCTGGAATTCATAGACTTCTTCAAGTCGTTGATGCTGACTTTTGTCTTTTGGTGTAAAACAACCCATTGATTAACAGGGTTAACTAATTTATGTGTGGATTTTAAACAAGCATCATTAGCTTCTAATTAAAATCCTAACTAAGTTGTCTGTAGTCCTAGCTGCACCAAACATCATAGCCATTTGTGGTAATCATTTCTATAGAATAAACAACATTCCAAACCATTTCAGAAATGTCTGCAATTGAAAGCATTTCCATGACACATAGTTAAATAGACAATTATATAGTAAGTTGTGTCCTGCACATAAGCTATTTCACTTTATATAAAATGAAAAAGTGTTGATAAACAAGAATTTTAGTGTCCTGCACAAATAAATACAGATATATTAAGTAATTATATTTTTACCCTACAAAATAGAGTGGTTCTAAAAATGTTTGGCATTTAAGGGTAAAAAATAAAACATTCATTTTTAAACCTCAATTATGTTTTCTATTTGTTGGTTGGACACTAAAATTGCTCAGGAAGTGAAATTGTCCTATTCATTTAAGCAAATTTCACATGACCATTTATATGTGCAAATGTGAGAAGATTTAAATGTTTACATCAAATGACATATTTTTTATGATTTATTTGCAATTTTAGTGCATATGAGCCAAATTGTTCAGTGTATAAGAGCTATATTGTGTATTTTATTAAATTAATATATAGTTGTGTTGCAAAAAAAAAAACTATGGGCTTATATTGTAAATGGCAAGTGTTGCCTCAGTAGCTGTCAAACTCTATGAGTTTTGTTTTTTTCTGCTTCCTTTTCCCTGTGGAGTCTGGGAAGCAGTGCCTCAGAGCAAAGTCTCTTGTTAAATGTGTGGTCAACAAGCTACAGTGGTACATAATCTGTTCAAAATGTGTTTTAGCGAAGTGATAGAGCAAAGGTAGCAGGGAACAAGCTCTTCATTCATGAAATCAACAGTTAGACCCTGAGGAGATCAGACACATCTTCTGTTCACAGCAATCCAGTGAGGACCACTCTGGCTCGCAAGCTGTTGAATCCCAATGTTATTTATAGCAAAACCAAAAAAGTGTATATGTATATATATATATATATATATATATATATATATATATATATATATATATATATATATATATATATATATATATATACATATATACACACATACACATATAATCTTTAAAGCCTTACAAACTATCATCCCAAACTGGCTGGGAAACATTCTAATTACCATCCAGCAGCTCCTTGTTGCAGTCTGAAATAAAGCAACTTGAATTTTTGATTCCCTAATAAAGTTTGAAAACTTAATCAGCTCATATTTACTAAGCTATTCCATAGGAACTTTCAAAAACAAAAAACACAAAAGAATGGGCCTTAAATATATTGTCTTGAAACCCAAGTTATCTTATGGAAAAGGATCAGTTAGCAAATATGTGCCATTAAAAAAATAATAATAATTGTTTGAATTCGTATATATATATATGTGTGAAGTCTAATTGTTCTGTCCAGAAACATTTGTAAAATGTTTAATTTTTAATAACAGCACATTTGGTTGACTTTTTTAATACATATTTGTAAAGTTCTATACAGAAGCAGAAAGCTGCAGATTTTTATAACTAAACATTAGCCAGATACAGGTTTAGCTTTCCAAGACTGTACTATATCACCTGTACAGATTATGTGAACAGTTGAAACAATTTACAATTAAAAAAAAAAAAAGCTTATTCACACATGTTCAGGCCTGTGAAACTGGGATTAAGCCTAACAAATGTATAGAGTAAGTCAGAAAATGCACTGTACGGATCTGTGAATAAGAGTTTTATTACTTGTCATTTAGGAAATGTCTTTTGACTGAAGTCCATTGCCAGTTATCTAATGATCACATCACGTTAAATTCTGAACTATAATTAATTTCCATGGTCCAAAAAAAAAAAAAAAATGCCATAAACAAGTAACTGTATAAATGCTGCATTGCTCTACATATTTTGGACAATTTATGTATCGATATGTGTTGTCTCCGTGTTTTGCAATGTTCAGTTCATCAGGAGGCTATAGCTTGATTTTGCTTGATAGCTGAAATTCAACAGTAAAACTGGATTCTGTTCATGCCTCCACATAATTTTCTTTCATTAGGCATAAATAGCCAGTGGAAATAGTTTGTTTTTTAACACTTAATACAATACAACTGATTTACATATATAAAACTATACGTGTGAATCTTGGATATACAATCAATCAGCTCTTGGCTGGTTATCCAACACAAAATACTTATTAGTTAAAATTACTAAGGAAAAAAATGTCATGTTTACAACTAATATTTGTATTTTTATTGCTGTATGTTTCTTTTTCATCTGACTGGAAACTAAAATGTGATGGTATTTTGGAAATATTTTGTGGTGTGCTTCAAATGGGTTTAACACTTTACTCAGCTATAGCAAAATGGGTACATAATTAAATAATTCTATTAACAGAGTCCTACTTAAAGAATTTATTAAACAAGTTTCAACCAAAAGACAGTCAAGTTTATTCACATAAGGGGCTACAAAAGTGTCTAAGTGGCAGTTACATATATTATAAATGTATGGCATCTGTTATCTGTTAACACATTATGCAGAAAACTAAATGTTACAGGAAGGCCATTTCCCATATATTCCATTTTAAAATTTATTTGTTTTTTCTCTGTAAAAACAGACCTGAATGAATGAACCCCTTCATAGTTGAATTATTTTAACTCATTAAAATCTTAATGTAGTGGTGGTATCCAGTGCAGGTATGGGCTTATTACCCAGAATTATCCACAATTGTCATCCAGAATGCTCAGGATCTGGGGTTTTCCAGATAAGGGGTCTTTCTCTAATTTGTATCTCTATAATTAATATTCTAAAAAATAAGCAATAAATAAACCCAATAGGATTGTTTTACCTCCAATAAGGATTAATTATCTCTTAGATGGGCTCAAGAATAAGCTGCTGTTTTATTATTACAGTCCAGAAAAAAGGGAAATATTCTTTATTGGTTGATGGGTATGAGATCTATTATCCAAAATGCTTGGGACCTAGGGTTTTCTGGATAAGGACTATTTCTTTAATGGGTAACTGCATAATTTGTCTATTAAAGAACAATTAAACAACAAATTAACCCAATAGGATTGTTTTACTTCCAATAAGGATTTACTATATCTTAGATAGGCTCGAGTACAGGGTACTATGGTATATCTAGTTGGAGTAAATCTAGAACTGGAGCAGATCTACTAAAGGGTGAAGTGACCAGCATTACCGCCATAAGGGACTTCACCAATTTACTAATGGGTGCAGGTATCACTTCACTAGCAAAAGAGATAGCCACTAGTGGCTACTAGTGCCAGGCTACTTTTTGCTCTGCCAAGTGGATGTTACTCCGCAAATTCACAAAAATGCAGATTTTACTGTACGTTACCTCTTTCACCAGATTTGCGTTGGCCAGCACAGACCAGTCGAAGTGCAATGGATTGCATAAAACATCCTCAATCATTACTTACATCATATTTTGTGAGTGAAAAAACTTCTAAGTTCAAAAAATGCTGCGTCTTTTCCATTTTTCAGGGAGATATGCTGCAAATGTCCTAAAAAATATTTTTGTGTAACTGGTTTCCCCCATACTTTTTATAACATATGGAACATTATTTTACAGTGGGCATTAAAACAACTCTATTGACTTTATTAAGATTCCCCTGACATGTCTACTTATCAGTGTAAATGTAATGTATTAGATGCAACATGTAACATAAAGACGTCCATTCAACTTTACATTTCCCACTGTATGCTAATTAGCCTGAGCACAAGACCTCTAACGAATTTGCACTAGGCAGAATTAACCACTAGCACATCTTCAATTTGATTTGCTTGCAATGCCGAAGTAAAGTAAATTTTCGACTGGCGAAGTGTTGTGATGACTGCAAAACGGTCGCTGTTGAATTTTTACTGGTTAGTAAATCTGTCCCCTGGACAATCATTGTAGATGTTTTACTACTCATCAAAGCAACTACTTCGGTTCAAACTGAAAAAGATATTCACAAGCCTTATGCTTGACACATAGCACTACAATAAGACCAAAATTTAAAGATTTCAACACTTACTTAAAGGGGTTGTTCGCCTTTAAATTAGCTTTTTTATAGGTCCATATTATCCTAACAACCATGCTTTAATTTAAATAAGAGACTGGTGTATGAAAAGGAAATGGACTGAATAGAATAGAATAGAAAGATGGTTAATTAAAAGTAACAATAAATGTATAGCCTTACAGAGCATTTGTTTTCTAGATTGGGTCAGTGACCCCTATTTGAAATCTAGAAGGGTCAGAAGAAGAAGGCAGATAATTAAAACACTTTAAAAAGTAAATAATGAAGATCAAATGAAAAGTTACTTAGAATTGTCAATTCTATCAATTAGATCTTGTTAGTGCAATATGTTGGAACTAGCTTCTGACAATAAATAATGATCTGACAGTGGGACACTGGATATATAAATGCTGGGATCTGTCAGTGCAAAAGTGCTCCAATTGTGTTAAATACTGATATAATAGACAGTTATGATCCATTATCTGGAAACCCATTATCCAGAAAGCTTAAAATTATGGAAAGGGACTCAGTTTTATCTTAATAATCAACATTTTTAAAAATGATATCCTTTTCTCTGTATAATAAAACAATACCTTGTACTTGATTTCAGCTAAGATTATTATTATTATTATTATTAACATGTATTTCTATAGCGTCAACTTGTTGCGTAGCGCT
>CM044434.1:119332916-119360070 GCA_024363595.1 Xenopus borealis | reverse complement strand
TATATATATATATATATATATATATATATATATATACATAAAAAATACAGATGATCCCCCCAAGTCCCTTAAGAGGGCTTAAATATATAGTCATTATGCAAAAATGTCACAGCAGTGTCATTTATATTCCTATAGTCCTTGTGCTCTGTTATCTGGCTCTCTGTGTTGTCTGTCTTTTAATAGGACAACACTGACAAGTACTAAGCCTTGAGCATGTATTGAATATAATGCATAGGGTTTCTGACATAATTTCCAATACCAGTTTCCTTAAGCACTGATAAGTGGAGGTAGCTGCCAGCTTCTGCTGTCATTTTCTTTGCCTGTCATCTGTTTTTCTCTTCAGTCTGATATACATTCACTCCTCCCTTTTATTAACAAAAGGAAAATAGTCTGTACTACAAACAAATATCCCTCTCTGTTCTCTATGTCTGTTTAAATAGGAGACCTTGAGATGTTATTGAAGAGTATTTACCTTGTTTCCCTGCTTACAATTATGTATCTTTAGGGAATCGTTTGAAATATGACAATATCTTGGGTAGTAAATTGGAGATGCTGGACAGATGGCGAACACTGTGTGCATCCTTGGAAATGCATTATATTCCTTGCATGATGTTTTTTAATCTTTTTTGATTAACAAAAAAAAATGTATTTACTATACAAAGCTTTGCTTCAACATTTTTTTGCAAACCTGTGTCATCAATGATTTAACATGAATACACAATAAAGCTTTACAAAGATGCTTATTTCATGTGAAGGAAATATGATGGAGTCAAACTGACATGACTTACTTTCTAAGAGGGCTTTTCCCCCCTGTGTGCTGTAATACTATTTATGATAGAGCATCTCTGATTAATGCTGGTTAACCAACTGAGTGACAAAGGCATTTGTTGAAATGAAACTCTAATTCATAATATAAATTATCATATAGAAACTGTTTTTCTTTTCTCATTTTTATCACCCATAATTCTGTTTTTTCTTTGTCTTTGAAAGCTCATAATGTTTGTACCTTCTCTTATGTTTCCGAAGCATCTTCTTTTGCATTGTTTTTGGTACTAACTCCCACTTTCCATAGTCCTAGTTATGGTTCTTTGGGGTTTTAAAAGATTCTAAACTTCACCTGTTCAATTATACATACCATGCAATCAGATATTTACTAACATTTTCTTTCTTTTAATAAATTGATTAAAGCTGAAATATGGTTGGTTTCAATAAGATACTGTGAGCCATTTAGCACCTAGGTTAGTTAATGTGCATTTTCTAATACAGTATAGTAGCAAATAGAAAACCAAATCTGGTTAGGATAAGGAGGGCTAAAATGAGCCAAAAAGCCCTTCACAAGCAATTACCTGCAAAGTGAAGCCTTCTGAAATCAGACGGTATTTACTTGTCTCATGCCATACACACAGCATTACCTAGATGCAAAAAAATGAGTTTTGCAAATATAGTAGTAACAATTGAAGGTATTTTTCGACTGTTTATAGTGGGTTATTGAGTGTAATTTAACACCTATGCTATCTCTTCTAGTAGACTAATTAAAGTGTATTTTTGATTAGTTGCTATAAGTTGCTGTGTGCAGTTTAGAACCTTTTTCCCTTAGTTACTGTATCTACCATTCTTTCCAAATGACCCTTTAAGATGCACCCTACTTTTTATCTGTCCCTATGCATTATCTTTAGCTCTTCCTAAACTTTTTTTTTATAACATGGTGCATTTTTCTTCTCCATATTATTTATTTCTAAGAAACTGCATAGTAAAAATGTTTCATGCTTCTATTTATATATGAGGTTAAATGGTAAATGTTTCTTGCTAATACAGATTTGCTAAAAAGGACAAATGTGAATGCTGGATTATATCCAACTAATGTTTAATAAAGATTATGTATGTATGAAGTATATGAAAACATTGTCTTTGTAAACTGACTGACCTAAATGTTGTCATTTGCATCTTACATTTATGATCCTGTTTCATTTCATGTCTTTTTTGATTAAAATATTCAAGCAGCTTAACACAGATGTTCAGTTTTGTGCAGAGATTGCCAACATAATATTAATAAGAACATACTTATAAACAAGTTGTTTGGGATGAACATTTTTCATTTTTTTTTCATTTTCATTTAGCATGGCTGAAATGTTCAGTACAATGGCTTTTTTCCTATACAAAATAATGCCAACATTTGGAGGATAGCCAAAATGTTTTATAGGTTTTATAAAAATATTTTAAATACAGGCTTAATTGAAAACAACACTAAAGCATGCTCAGTATCTTTTTTTTTAGAGAAACTGTACTTACTTAAAAACACAAATGAAACTACTATATTCAGGATATTTTCATTAAATGGGTTTTAAATAAATAGTTGATGAAAATTTGATAGAATAAAGTATTGCAATGTATTTAATTTATGTTATATTTCTTTTGTATGGGTAGGTGTTTTCCTTTTTCCTGCCTAAATTTATAAAACATTTTTGTAAGTATTTACACTGTTTTATTTATCCTGTTATCAGGGGCTTTCCAAAATAACCTGAAATTGCCACATGAGGAAATGTCAGGCTACTTAACAGTGTGCATGTTTTCTGTTCGGTGATTTAAACAAAGGTGATTTTCGAATGCTAATCGAATAGTTTTAGCCTACCCTTTTATTGGATCTTCGATAATTCGATGATCGAATAACGATCAAATAACGATCGTTCGATCATTCGAATGATTCGTACGATTCGAACGATCGAAGACTTCGATCGTACAAATCCTATTCGATCAGGACTTAGCCTCAGAAGCCTATGGGAAGGTTCCCATAGGCTTCTATTACAATTCAGTAGGTTCAATCTGGCGAAGTAGGCAGTCGAATAAATTTTAAATTTTAAATCCTTCGCTGATTGAATGATCGAACGATCGAATATTCGATCATTCGAAACTATCCAACAATCGCTATTCGAATAAGCCAAATTTGCATATTCGACCAATCGAATCAATCCTACGATCGGAATTCTATCGAATTCGATCAACTTCGATCTATTCACGTGCATTTAGTAAATCAGCCCCATAATGTAGATAAGGGGGACAAAAAAGACAATATGCAGTCATCACAGTCCTTTTTCAACAGTCCCTTTTTTGACACTCAAAAAAGGGCCTGTAATGCCTGAAACAAGTTATGTGGATCGCAATAAAATTGCACCGTGGCAGTAATCCTGCTGTTTTGTCCACCTTATCTACATTAACTGTTGGAATATATGTTATTGAGAAGGAGCACCAGTAGGACATATCATACATTCTGCTTGAATGTATAATTACTGTGTGAAGGAGACTTACCTTATCCCATATTCCATTGGCCTTAGTGGTCTAGCTGTAAATTAGAAAAAGATAATTATCCAGAGGGTGAAAAATGGATGCAGAAAAGTAATGCAAAGAAGTTGTGTTTTAAAAAGGGTAGGAAAGGAGAATAACAACTATAGGGGAGTGGAGGGAAGACCAGAAGTGGGCGAGGGTAAAAGTGGACAGCCTAAAAGAAGTGGAATGGAGTGGACAAAAATGATTCAGAGAAGAAGATATAGAGAGGACATATAGTAGAAGCAGAATGAGAAGTAGTACTAGTAGTACTAGAATGACAAGACAACCCCCCTCACTGACCCATCGTGACTTACCTTTCCCTGTACTTCCAAGAAATTACATGTAACAGTCCAGGATGGATGTGAAATGGCCATAGCCTTATTAAAACAAGCTTGTTTAAACAAGCTAAACAGGTTACATAACAATAAACCACATTACCACCAAGCTGCACTATGCTAAGGTGGGCAAGTGAAGGCATGGGTACACCTTACTCTAAATGCCTACCTCCCGGGACTAGAACCAAAGGAGGTTGAACCACACCATAAACAACAAATGGTACTAACCACTTCTCACTCTGACAAGCTTTCCCCATCAAAACATGCTGTGACTGGATTTAAACCCCACTATTAGAAGCCAATCCTCACAATACCTTACCCTCTTGCCAAAACATTTTAGGGCTGGTGGGCAGGATGCTGCTCACAGCTTACACTTGGACTGCTGTGATCGCTCTGCAGTCTCCTGGCAATGAAGTTACTCTTTTCCTCCTCCTTTCTTCCTCTGACTTTATTCTGACCCTTCCAACGTCATGCCTTCCTTGCCCTGCTAAGGCTCCTCTCCTTTAACGGATCTGGGTAGCTTAATCCCAGTAGAAAGACAATTTGCAACTCTCTGCCCTCAAAGTCTCTATGGTACAGTATGATGTCAGTGTAATTCACTATGACACAGAGCCTACACACACAGATTCCCTGCCTGCACCAACATTACCACCTGACTTTCTCTAGAGTTCTGTGCAGTCTCACTGAAATTTTGCTTCTCTGCAGGAATCTTCTCTCTTTTCAAAAGCACTTCAACAGTCAGAGTGGATTACATCACAACGCACATCATCAAAGAGAGGAGCAGGTGACATTACACAGCTTCATTGAAGGCAATGATAGAGTGTACTGAATGATCAGCTGGGGGAAGTGTTTTTAACCTAGGAGGATGATGTGCTGGTTTGTTATCACCTGGAATGTAGAGTTGCCTGAATGGTCAGATCAGTGAAGCCCTGATTGACATCTATAGCACCGAAACAACTTTTACTTCACAAATGTTTTTTTTTATACTTAATAAATGTAAAATTTTTAGAAATATTGGAAAACCACAAATTTTTTGAGAATTGTGGAAAAAAGTTAAATTCAATTGTTTGTAAATGGGCCCTATAGTAGTGAAATAGCACAATGTATACCATTATATTCAAGAAGAAAATTGGTCAATGAGTTTCAAATAAAACAAGGGCTTTACTAATACTGCATTATAGTTATTTGCTGTGATAAACAATAGAAACCCTTTAGCAATGAATGTGACTAAGTCAAAATTCATTTTCAGTTTTAGTCCAATATAAATTCAGCAGTAGAATATTAAAACTTCCCACTATAGTTTTTTACAAGGCTTTGCACCAACTTATCCTTAATGCATTATATAAAAATATAAAGGTTCTTCTCTTATGAACTTTTAGAGTTTTAGACATAATTTGTGGGCATTTGGTTTCTTTTGTATAACATATTGTAAAACCCCCAAAAGGTATTTTTCCCTACATATTTAAGAACATATCTCTAACACACTAATATATAGCCTCTATGTTCGATTCTTTAGGCTGAAATTTTTGATCTGAAGGTAGGACCACTGGTTCCTGAACACACACACAGTTAAAGATTTCTAAATAATAAATTATTGCTCCATTTATACCAATTAATTGTCATACCAGTGGTAATGACTGAAACACTTTTAGTTCAATTAAATAGCAGTGCCTGTACAGTATCTATGCTTTTGCCCCTTGAATCACATACTACAATTCAAAGTGTAATAGTTTTTTCTAGGCTGTAATGTTCATTGTTTACTTTGAAATATAAGTGCAATTACAAATGGTTGCTTTAAAATGATACCAGACCGTATAAAGTTTTATATAAAGGGAAGAGGTAGTTTTTCAGTGACATGCAGAATGGATAAAAAAAGGTTGGTGAGTGCAAAATCTCTTACACATTACTAAGTACCATAGAGCAAAGCCTTACATTTGAACAACATTTTTTTCTACTAAAAAACAAATTATTATTTTTATTCATGTCAGCTTACCAAAATATGTATGATGGCAACATACATGTATATTATTAATTCCCAATCACAATAAAGCTTAATTTGAAAATCCCATAATATAATTAGGGGGTGTATAATATGGAGACTTGTTACTTATTAAACAGGTATTTAGAAGATATGTAGCGATCCATCTGACTTTCTATCTTCTAACAGATTTACAAATGATTCCCAAGCCCTGGGCTTCCAATGTGTAGTTAAATATTCATTGAAAGAGAGCCTTTTCCACATAACAGGCTTGTGGAAGTTGTAGACATATGTAAAGTGTGAGATGGAAAAAGCTGCATAATTTTGCTACTGAGGTCAGCTCAATAACATAAAACAACTCTGACCTTATAAGTCATGCTTGTTATCATTTAATGCCACAGAAGAGGAATCATCCAGCAAGGGAGGCAAGTGAGGGTCACAAGGTAATTGTGGCTTAAGGAGAAGCAGAATCTCCTCTGTTTTTATTCAAAGTATCTTATTAATCATAGATCACACATGGAAATGTATTGGAGTATCATGGGTAAATATAAATGATCTCATAAATAAAATATACACATTTCTAATAACATTAAATTACATGTTAGAATTGCTAAATAAGAAATGAAGCCTCAATGACACCATGCTGATGCTATGAACAATATGTGGCTGACCTCTACGTTCAAAAACAAGACATAATTCAGACTTATTGCAACTTGGTTGAGTCCAAGCATGTAATCATACTCAATGTTGTTGTTAGTCATACATCTTTATTTTGTCTTATTACTCATACAGTATGCCAAAGTGAGATGTAGCCTTGATATGTCCAGATTTTTTATAATCACAATACATCTTTTATAACTAGAATACACCATGTGTTCCATGCTTGGAACTGAATTTAAAGAATCTGATATTCTAGCAAGATTGTTAATCCACTGCAAACAATGTAATATAACTAACATGTTTAAAACAGATTGACACTTAGGATGTTTCTAGTCATGTGCTATACTGTGAAAAAACAAAAGCTGGCTTCATCCTCATTGAGTCAAAGTCCTCTATTAAGATCTCCATTCTGAATACTGATTTTCGTAAAATAATGGGATTGTGTTGAATAATTCCTCCTTTTAACATTCTTGTCTTGCTGGTGTTATTTTTAGTAATAAGCACATTTATTTACCATTTTTTTACTTTGCCATCTGCAAAACTGCAAAACCGCAACAAAATTGCTGCCACAAAAAAGACTTCAAGACAAAATTGTTGCTAAGAAAAAATTGTCATTGAGACAAAATAGTCTCCCTAAGAAAAAATGCCCATTAACAAAAACGTTGCTGAGACACAACAGTTGCCACAAGATAAGTGCCCATTTACTTTAATGCATATGGAATGAGAAATAATTGTCAAGCATTAGAAAATTTTGACTCCCATTTACAAATGTGTTTCTCAATAGTGATGGGCGAATAAATTCGCCCTAGGCGAGTTTGCGTCGAATTTACGACATTCGCCGATGGCAAAAGTTTCGGTGAAACGCTCACAAAAATTCGCTGCATGTTTCGTTTCGCTGCGCATCTCGTTTCGCTGCGCGTCGAGTTCGTCGCGCGCCGAGTTTGCCGCTTCACTTCAAAACAGCACAATCTGTGCAGTGAAAAATATTTTTAAAAATAAATGAATATATATTAAAATATGCCTTTTTAATGTTTCACTATTTTAAATAATAATCACAGATGTTTTTAAGAAGCTGGCAAAATGGGAGGCCTTTTTTTCTTTTGAAAAGATAAGAGTCCACTAACAATGCAGGGCATGTGTGTATACGAAGTGAAACGCGTGTAAAATGCTCTTCTCATTGACTCCAATGCTATTCAGCACATTCACACACAAAGCAAAAGATGCCATTTTTTACAATTTTTTTTCACATTTCCGTCGCCTCCCAACATTTTGGAAGTAAAAAGAGGGACAGAATTTTTTTCTTCCATACGTAGTGCTGCAACATTTTGACCACACCCATTTTTGTGGTCATACCCACTAATTAACATGTTCGTTTTACCAAATTTGGCAGGTTATGAAAGTTTGAAAATATTTCTCCTTATCTAAACTGTTACAAATACAATCAATTACTTATTTTATTATATTAAAATTGTTAAAAAGCATTTTTTTTGCACCTGTTAGTTGTTCTTCTGGGCTCTCTGCCAAAAGCCAATTAAGTTAGAAACTTTGTTTCTTTTTCTGGCTATTCCGTGCAGAGAAAAGAGGGACTTTCCAATACAAATGAAATGAGGGACTGCAGGTTGCATTATCAAAAGAGTTATTCTGATGCAATTTGCAATTGATTTTTCTTCCTGCTCCTCCTCCTCCATCATCATCATTCTATTGTATTTAGTTTTTAAAATTAGTTTTAACTAATATTTTTATAATACTGTATGCACTGTTGTGCTTGTTGTGCTCTCAGACATATAGCATTGCATTAAATCTCACATAGACATACAGTCCACAGTTTTCAAACCACTCCTAAAAAATCCACATGGACTTTCCCCTGATTCATTACAGATGTCACAGATGAGGATATCAATGGCACATCCGCCATTGACTTGTACATGACTTGGCAGGAACTTCTGACTTTTAACACCATCAGACTTTTAATAAATTTCAAAAACTTTGAGTTTTGTTTTTTTATGAAAATATTGTGTTTTGTCTTTAAACGTCTGACCAGAAAAAAATTTGACTTTAATAAATAACCCCTGGAGTGTAGTAGTGGATACTATTTCCAGTTTACTAGAGGTCATGTAATCATCGACAAGGGCCTCTTGTGACTAGTAGACTACAGTATGTCATGTAGCTGTATAAAAGTACTAGGCTTTTGCTGTAGAAGGAGACATTTCAGAGTGGATGCAATGAAGTCAAACAAGTTTTATTGATGTTGCAGCCTTCTATATGTTTTAGTTTACAGTACAGACTGGGGTTTTGGTTGCTTACAAGGGTATTCTTCATACAAAATCAATTACTCACAAACAGTGCAGCATTCTCCTCACAGAAGCCTCCAGGGCCTGTGTTCTATGGGATGCACTGGCAGGAGTGTCATTAGCTGTCAGGGGTTCCCTCACCTAAGGGGCTTTCACCCCCAGTCTCTGCTGTGTCCTCACATACACAGCCCAAGCTTCTCACATAGGCCCTGCTCTCAAGTACTCCTGCATGCTCCCTTCACTCTCTAGAGTACAATCATCTCAGGGTTCTAGCCCACAGTATTACTCCTTGTTAGGAGAGCAGGCTGTCAAATTTGCAAATGTTTCTGTAGTTTCACATTTTTTTTGGCTCAATAAAATGGGCAAGTTTCGCTCATCAGAAAATATTATAGATAATTTGCCTTCCCTAAAAAGATTAAAATTAATACACAGCCTAATAGTACCTACTAGTGATGGGCGAATTTATTCGCCAGGAGCGAATTTGCGGCGAATTCCCTTGATTCACCGCTGGCAAATAAATTCCCGAAACGCCAGCAAAAATGCGCCTGACGAAAATTCACTGAAAATTTTTTTTTGACACGACGAAAACGACGCGACTCGTTTCGCTAATTATTTTGCCAATTCGGCGAAACGGGGTAGATTCTCCCATCACTAAAAGCTACCATTTTTTTAAATTTTGTTAATTTAATGGTAAACATGCATAATAATGTACATAATAAAATGTATTTATTTTTCTTTGCTGTGATATAGCTTTACTATACTTTCATACATAATATGAACCCTGTACTTGACCCGTTACACTTACAGCTTACCGTTTTCAAGTACTCTTTACTGAATCTTAATAACTATCATCCTTAGATCTCCACTGTAAGTGAACATCTGCTTGTTCTTGACTTAACCGTACTCTTTGAATAGTGTCTTCATTTCTTTTGTGGTTCTTCATAGGTGCTCGAGTGCACTGTGTACAGCTGTTCCTTTGCTCCTTTTACTTGCTATATATATATATATATATATATATATATATATATAGAGAGAGAGAGAGAGAGAGAGAGAGAGAGAGAGAGAGAGAGAGAGAGAGAGGAAATAAAACTCTGTAATTCAGCAGATACATCTGCACTTTCATTAGACATTCTTTCACATTACAAGACATCAGGTGCGTGTCCCAATAGACCAATTTTTTATGTTCCATGTCTTGGGATCTTTGCCCCCAGCCTGGAGTAATGGATTCATGTTTGTGAAATTGTTGGAGAAAATTACATTTAGGACAGGGCCACAGGCAGGTACTAAAATGTGGGAGGACAAGAGCCAAAATTGTTGCATCCCTTTAAAAATACTGAAACATGGCAATATTAGTGAATTCTAATTTCATATGTTTAAATCATTTACATAGAAGCAATAAGTAGATGTTATGTTTCATAACTTACAGACATTATTTTCACTCATGACTGAGTGATCTCTTCTTGAAATTTGCATTGCATTTCAAAGTATAAAAATGTACATTAATTAATATGAAAATTCAGTAATATTAGGAATCTATATTTTGAATTCTTTTGGTGACTTTGCATATATTTTTTCCTAATAGAAATCTATTCTACACTTGTTCATTCAAATTAATGCAAACTTTCATAGCTTATAGGGCACCAAAATTGACTAAGATAGAACAAGAAATTGAATGGCTAAGAAAATAATTAAATGTCCATTTGGAAATGATATTATTCAAAGAAATGGATAAAAAAAATCAACATTAAGGCCAGCCACTTCCTTTGGAGTTACTTGATAACCAAAATCTAAAATTTAATAGACATCAGCATATTAATAACAAAGTGGGAAGCTGAAAAATAAGTTTTTTTAAGGGCTTTTTCAATCGAAAATTGACCTATTTCGATTGAATAGGTCCAATTTCAAACGAATAAAAATCTTTGAATTATGGCATCGTTCAAATCGAGCAAAATCCTTTGAATTCCTAGGATTAGAAAAATTTTCAGGACAGGATCTATGAGGTCCCCCATAGGCTAAAATGGCAATTTGGCAGCTTTAAGGTGGGGAAGTGTCGAAGTCAAAGGATTTTAATGGGCCAGTACTTCAAAAATTGAACTTGTCAAATATTCAAATTTTTTCAATTTGAATAAAATTCTGGGCTATTCGATAGTCGAATTCCAATTTTATTTGAATATTCACTTCGACCCTTAGTAAATGTATTAAAAATAATTTACAAATATAGAAATTTACTTTTTGTTTTCTTCATGGATAACATTCCTCCCCTGCAATGTCATTTTGCAATAAGTTTTCATTTTCTTGGTGCTATTATGTTTTTATTGAAGCCTTGGAATATTAACACATGCTTTCTTACATGCACATTATTGTCGTACCATTTATTCAGTTTCATTTGGAATATACTTTATATATTAATAAAATGCTAAATTTATTTTCTAAATATTATCAGAAAGTAAAATTTCATCTCATATCTAAAGTTTTACCCCAGGCAAATTGCGATAGAATGCAAAAAAGTTTCTAATAAAAATAAGATTAATAATAAAAATAATAATTATAGCAAAATGCTATTTTTTGTCATTTGGAATTAATACTATGGGTTTATGAAAATACTCTACTCAAATCCATCATTCGTCTTTTTCGATTTGATGCTTGACCTCGGTTTTTTCAGATTATCAAATGAAAAGCAGCCCAAAAACATGAAGATCATGAAAGGAAGAAACATCTTTAAATTGTTAAAGGGACCATCTGCAATTGTTTTCTACATAACTTTGACAGGTTTCAGATGGAGTATTTTCAGATTTTTAGCAGCTTTGGAGCATAATAAAACTTGACAACTTTTTGTTTTTTTCCCCTATAAAAATTATGTTTTTTTTCACTTTGAAAAACTCGACCAGAAAAATGTGTTTAATAAATAGGCCCCTACATTTTACTTATTAAATGAATTATTAAAATGGAGTCAATGGGAGATGGCCTTCCCATAAGTTTGAGGAAAACAGGTTTCCAAAGAAAGAATTACATACATTTACAACGTTAATCTTTAAAATCACAATTTTAAGAAACCAAGCTATCAAAGAACAACTTACTTTTACATGCTATATAAACAATATCTCCTGCAAGGCAGTCATGATTTCCTTTTTTTTAATACCCTTACCATTTAATTGAGCATTTTAAGGGGATGAGACCCACTAAGCTTCATGTAGAGTTATGATTTAATAATTAATAGAATTTAGGGTTGCAACATTATTTCATAAACCTTAAACTCATAAAATGCACAGAAAAGATTTTCCATGTAACTGCATTCAAAATAGGCACTGCACGTATACAGAGAATTTAGTGCTACCCTAAAAGATGCATTTTTGTATGAGTAACCCTGTTGAAATGGCTGATTCAGTCAACTAGAAATGTACATGCTGAGTTGTTAATTAGTTATCAATCCAGATGTACTGGCCTCAGTGCAACCATGTGGTGTGCAAATGAATTGTTTATTGAGCATGAAACTTAAGTACACAATAGGTGTCCAGTTTGAAATCAATGATTTGGCAATACTTTGGATGTCAAAGTAAGACCCACATTTTACAGAACTGTAGTTACTTTCCATTATGTAATGGATTTCCATAACAATAGGCTGGTCTTGAAAAAAGGAGCAAATTGTTAACACGATGTACAATACAAAACTTAAGCTTAATTGCGTATTGCATAATTGATTACTTACAGTAACTCAGGGGCGCAGTTTCATTCTACATCACTTATCAAATGGATATTTAACTGCACTAATCCATGGAATAAATGCCCAGAATATGTTTCATTTGACCACTGAGATCATGTGAAGTACCAATAGCTTTACTGTAAACAAAAATACTTGCGTTGAGGTGTGAAATAACTTGGATGGAGGAGACAACTTCTCAAATTCAACCACTACACAAAATGCTCTCTCCTTCTTATTCTTCCTGCTATTCAATGCCCCCTCCCTATATCTCTATACCTGATATCCTCTTTGTCCCCCCCATGCTAACTTTTTCTGCTGTGAGGCATTAGGGGTCAGTTATGATGCACAAAATGTCATGACATCACATCCCTCTCTAAGTCCACCCCTGGGTTTGGCCATCTCCTGCTTTAACTCATTCTTTCCTTCTCCCCAAAACACAGCTACATGTGATTCTGCCCATCTCTGACCTAGACCAGCATTATTTGGCTGCTGGTCATTCGGATACCTTGTCATGCAGCACCTGCACTCATAGGTCCAGGGCTTTCCTAAACTGAAACAATATGGTTGCTACTAATATTGAAAAACAGAGCATTTATAGAGAATCATTGCTGATGGTTGGCAGTGGGATATGTTACATGAAGCACTAGGTGTAGCGATGAGCTTTTTTTTTTGTGGCAGGTATGGATTCGTGGTGAAATTCTGCATTAAACTGCAGCAAAAATCTACCAAGAAAGATTTAGCAGCAACAAAAATCAATGAGACAAAAAAGTCACCATAAGAAAAAACTCCCATTGACTCCCATTGACTTTGAATGACTTGAATGCATTTGGAGTGACTAAAAATTGTCATGCATGTAAAAATGTGTCTTGTGGAAAAAAAGTTGATGCCCATTGACTTCAAAGTATTTTGTCAGTTTTTTGATGTTTCATAAATTTTTTGGGGTGAAATGGGACATACTCGTTCATTACTAACTAGGAACAATGCTCTGTGTCTATTACATTTTTCTAATGTTTGCTATATGGAAACATTGCTTGGAAAGGAGGGTTGGCAATACTAGGAAACATTTGACCTATGCACCCAATGCTTAAACTTATTAGATGTGGTATACAATACCATTTCTTCTTCAGCTTTTTGTGAAAGGATTAAACATATAATAAAGGAATGCCAGAACTCGATAATAATTAAAGGTCATTATAATGGAATAGGTGCATCATAAACTTTAGGGTTATCATTCAAATGTTAAAATCATAATTTGTGAAGTTCTAATGGTATCTAAATTATATATGTTATATGGGCGTTATGCCCATGAACATTACAGGCCTCTACAAAAGTATATCATTTAAAACTGAACATATTTAAAGGTCTGTTTCTTTCTAATAAATCCTTTTCATGAAAGACACATATGACAGTGTAACAAAAAGTAAATTACAGCACTTGAATACCCCTCTAAATTGTGTCTGTATGTTACCCTCTCATTTGGACTGTATGGCCTACGGGGTAGGGTCCTCTAGCCTTTTGTTTCCTTGACACTGAGCACTTAATCTGTATTGTAATTATATTTGATATTTATATGAATTGTATTTCTAATAATGCACTTATTTTTACTTTGTATTTCAATGACCCCTTGTTTGTTACTACTAATTTATTGTTTTGCTGTACAGTGATTTGCCCTCAAGGAGCGTTATACAAATGAGAATATTCATACATATATATATATTTTTTAAGTCAGCCTTCTAACTCATACGATGATAAGACAAAACAGAGGCGCCAAAAGGATAAAATTAGCTAAAAACACTTAAAAACCCAATAGGTAATTCAGAGGAGGTAGTAGTAAACTTACCTCCTCCAAGCAACACCAACGAAAGTGGTAATTTTCAGTAATAGTTTATTCACAACAATATTGCAAAACGCGTTTCGCAGGCATTTCCTGCTTCATCAGGCAATGTGGAACGGGGGCAAAAAAAACAGTGTCTTTGTATGAACACACCAGGAGCCTCTGTCTAACTCATATGAGGCAATGTTTTCTTACAAGAACTAAGGACATGCATATATGGTAGGTTATATCAGCCAATTAATGAACAGTGCCATGTCTTTTACTTCTGTACTTCTTCCTATCATAGTTAGAACCTGCATTATTCATGCCATCTAACTGATAAACCAATACCTTTTTAGTGTGTGTAATCCAGCCTCCACCTCACTTCTAGTTTCTGGAGTGGAACCAGCCAGTGATTGCATTTAATTCAGCAGGACTGTGAAACTGTGGACCATGGTCAGTTTTTGTTTTAATTTCACACAGTTCTGAAATTATTTAACCTATCAAAGTTGAAATATATTGATATGCTTAATATTCCCCTTCAAGGATTAAACAAGGTGTCACACTGAACACATTTCAAAACTGGGAATATGGAATAAATGGTTTGTCAGGGCAAATGTGAAAAAATGACAGAGGCTCTATCTCAGAATTAGTGGAAAAAATTACCTTGATTTGATATTAAAAAAATGGCTGTGGAGGGTTCAAATCTGATCTGCATTCTTTTTCCATTGCAAAATGGCATTTTATCTGTTAAAACAAAATGCATTCTTGAAGGACTCACAAAAATGTAAACTTTGCAGCAAAACTGGGAAAATGATTTTGCCTCCCTAACTGTTAGGGGCAGATTTACTAAGGGTCAGAGTGAAAATTCGAATTAAAATTTTTTTTTGGGTACTTGGACTATTGAATAGACCAAATTTGATTTGAATCGAAAAAATCTGATTCAAATTTAAAAATTCAACCATTCAAAAATCTAAGTACTGTCTTAAAAAATTCGAATTCAACCCTTCAGTGTTTAAATTTTTGGAAATCGATTCAAACGATTTACACTTGATTGAAAATTGACTTATTTGATCGAAAACTGTCCATTTTCGATCTAAAACCCTCTTTAAAAAATTAGATGGTCAAATATTTAAGTTTTTTAACTTCAAAATTCCACCCTTAGTAAATATGCCCCTAAATAATTCAGCCCCTGAGAAAATATAAATCCAGAGATCCTTCAAATGTTACAGATGGCCAGAAATAAGTGCCAGTAAACATATCTGAGCACAAATACTTTTAGACCTACACACCATGAATATTGATATAAATATAACATTATTGTCAGTGTTCATTGTATTGATTAGCAATGGATAAATTCTAAGACAGAGATACTGTAAAAGGACTACTGACTATCACTGTTAAAAATTAAAATAAAAATTAAGACTAATCCAATAAAACTAGATAAGTGCATGGTCGTGGAGGTATGCCAGCTAGTGTGATGTTTTTTAATAACATTAGGATGATGAAAAAATGGGCAGTAAATGAAATATACAGTATGAAGGCCTATTTATTAAAGGATGAATTTTAGTGGTGTTCGAGATTTTTGAAAACACAAAGAAAATCTATCTTTTCCTATTGTCACACAAAAGCCTGTGTCAAAACACCCTTAAATCTCAAAAACTACAAATCAAAGAAAGATCTTGCAGTTGTAAAAGAGACATTTACTTCTACATGATTTTGACAGGTTTCAGCTGGAGTATTTTCATATTTGGCATTGTAGTAGTTTTGTGTCATAATAAATCATGGAAAATTGTGTTATTTTTCTTGCAACTTTTTTAGGTTTTTGGTGACAAAAAGCCTAACCCAAACAAGTCACTATTTAATAAATCAGCCCCATAGATAAAGTGGCAGCAAGAACAACCTGTTTATTTATACAGCCTCTGTAAAGAATGAATATGAAACCGTACGGCTCAAAATTCAATCATTGTAAAATAATATCTACTGGCCTTTTGCAAGAATATACATTGGCTTGCATGTAACTTGTGCCTGAAACATTTTCTGCCATTTGCACTTTATGAATATATCAGCAGAGAACATCCAGCTAAATGTCCTTTATGATTAAAGTGTCACATTTAAAAACATTTATTTCTAATCATGTGTATGAGGATAATAGCATGATCTATACCTGTACAGCTAAACAAAAATTAACTTATTCTCCATCTTAAAGATACATGGGTCACATTAATGTCTTCTGTTCTGTATAGTAAATACACTCTAGGAATCTCCATCAGCTACAGCAATGAATATAGCAGATTTAATACTTATTGTCAGGAAATGAAATTGTACTCTGCAGGAGAATAAACTATTTATTTTTTCTGGTGCTGAAATATAAGGTAATCATGTTTTTCTCTGACTATAATATCTAGCACAGCTGGTGACAGTAAAAACTCAATAGGACACTAAACACTGCATGGTTTAAACGGGAAAGGTGAAAATCAGTATTTATGTTTGTATTGCAAATATGGTTTATCTTCATGGTGGAATAAAACCTTCTAATAAAAGGAGATCCAGGAGCCAGAGCTAAATAAAACAAATTCATAGGCTTTATAGAAAATGACAAATGCCAATCATAGCCAGTAACAAAACAAAAAAAATACAAGATCATAAATAGTTGTGTAGACTCGACATGCTCTTGTCAACCATCATTGAGTTTAAGGCAGGGGTTATGAACAGCAGATCTGTAGAGGAAGATTAAAAAATTTCAAGTCTAAAACTGAGGGGATAAGGTTACTAAAAAAACAAGTTGCCTCTTGTTTTTGAAACTGGAGTACAATTTAGAACTGCAGGGAAGAAAGACCTTTTAATCTGTGCGCAGAGATGTAAACTGAATGACACATGATGAATCACTTGCAAGTATATTCTTCGAGCAAATAATTCATACAAATTTGTATCTTATATTATGGGGCAAATTTACTATTATTCCCGGAAATTAACTCAACCAAATTCGCAATTCGATAAGCATTCGACCATCGAATGCTTATCAAATTGTTTTAGGCTATCATTTTGCTCGCAATACGATTTCTCGATGATTTCGTACGATCAGATACCGATAGTTCGATTTAACGAAAAAATCGTGAAATTTCCTTCGAGCGGCCGAAAAATTCGTACAGTTCAAGCGATTGAATGCTCCAATCGTACGAATGGTATTCCAGCAGGACTTAGCCTCAGAAGCCTATGGGGAGCTTCCCATAGGCTTCTATTACAATTCAGTAGGTTCAATCTGGCGAAGTAGGCAGTCGAATAACTTTAAAATTTTTATTTCTTCGATCATCGAATGATTGAATGATCGACTATCCGATCATTCGATCTATTCAATCTATTCGATGATTGAAGAGGCCAAATTTGCATATCCAATTTCACGAACAATTTGTACGATCGGCGTTCGATCGAACTTCGATCATTGCACGTGAATTCGAATTACTATTATTTCCCATAATTAGCTCGACCAAATTCGATATTTGATTAGCATAGATCGTCGAATGCTACCTTTTATTCGATATTCGATCATTTGACGCTCAAATACAAATGTATTCGATCAGTCAAATAATTTATTCGATCAGTCGAATAAATCATTCGATCATTCAAATAATTTGTACGATTCGAATGATCGAAAAGACTTTGATTGTTCGAATCCTATTCGATCAGAACTTAGCCTCAGAAGCCTATGGGAGTGCTCCCATAGGCTTCTATTGCAATTCGGTAGGTCCAATCTGGCGAAATAGGCAATTGAATAAACATTAAAATTTAAATCCTTCGCTGATCGAATGATCAAATGATTTGAATCTATTCGAATGTATTCGATCATTAGACCATTCACTATTCGATGATCGAATATGCCAAAATTTGCTTATTCGACCAAACGAATAAATCCTACAGGCCGATGTACTAAATTCACGTGAATAGATCGAAGTTCGATCGAATTCGATCGAATTCGATCGAATTTCGATCTATTCACGTGAATTTAGTATATCGGCCCCTTAGTGTGTGCATTATTTTGTGTGTGTATGAGGAAGGTGAGGTTGCTAATAAATCATTTGTAAATGATTAGATTTATTTAGTCTTTGGGGCAAATGCAGTAAAATTCACAAAGAGCTAAACTTTGCGAATATAAATTTTCCTGTCTTATTTTAATATTCTTCATTAGACTTTTATTGTATTGTGAGTCTTAATTGAGCATTGCAAACTTTGAACACTGGCTCTGTAGTTTTGTCACAAAAAATGGTTATGATTGCGAAATTTTATTACATACACTGCGAATGTTCGCAAACTATAACATTTGCAATCGCTATCTTACTGTCGCATTCGCAAAGGCAACATTTTTTACTTTGTGAACATTTATTCACATTGTGAATTAATTGCAAATGATCAATTATATGAAAAGTTATCACCAAGAGCATTCATCCTTAACTGACTCTTTTGCTGAGCTGGTTGTTAGTAGAATTCAGTGGCAAATATATCACCTAAGTTTTATCTAAAACATGAAAGGCCATCTGAGCTCAGATTAATTTCCTATATTATGCATAAAACATTTGGAGCCTGAAAGTTTTATTTCACCTATAGTATGGCATTTTTTCTCAATAATATTAAGTACAAAGATGTTATTGCTTTATTGACTTTCCTTCAAATAAGGAAACAAACAACAAAAAGCAACCAGGACATCAAAATTAAAAAAGTATTGTCATCACAGTTAGATTCAGATTTTTTAGCTATGACCTTTTGTTTGATTATTTTTCCAACTTTTCTAATTTAGCTATGTTACACTACCCCCAGCAAACAATGTCAGCCTTTATTGCATTTTTCTACTACTTCCTCTTAAATTTTAATGTTTTAGGGAGTCTTCTCAATTTTAGCATTTATTGTCTTTTTCTACTACTTTCTCTTAGATTTTAGGGGCAAATTTACTATTATTACCGGAAATTAGCTTGACCAAATTCGCAAATAGATAAGCATTCGACCACCGAAGGCTTATCGAATTGTTTTTGCCCGCAATATGATTTCTCTATGAATTCATACGATCAGATACCAATCGTTCGATTTCACGAAAAAATCATGGAATTTCCTTCGAGAGTCCGAAAAATTTGTACGATTTGAACGCTCGAACGCTCCAATCGTATGAATGGTATTCGAGCAGAACTTAGCCTCAGAAGCCTATGGGGAGCTTCCCATAGGCTTCTATTGCAATTCGGTAGGTTCAATCTGGCGAAGTAGGCAAACGAATACATTTTAAATTTTGATTTATTCGATCATTGAATGATCGAATTATTGAATATACAATCATTCGATCTATTCGATATTCGATGATCGAAGATGCCAAATTTGCATAATCGATTTCACGAAAAATTTGTATGATCGGTATTCGATCGAATTCGATCGAACGTCGATCATTTTGTAAATCGGCCCCTTAATGTTTTAGGAAGTTTTATCTTATGCTATGTAGAAGTGATATATGCAGATGTGAGTCAAAAACTGTGGTGAAGCTTAATCATAAGAACGTTCACAGTTTTTCTAATGAATGCAAACTTTATCAAAATGTTCTGCCCTAAGTTTTTTAGCTGCCCACTGTTGTATAAAATAATAAGACCCTATTCAAAAAAATGTTTTTCAGGATGTCTATAGGTACGTTTTTTTCGTGGCCTAGGTCACACGTAATTTTTTACATACCATGGTAAGAACACTTCCTGTGGCATAGATCTATTGCCCAAAATTTCTAAAGTGCATGAAGTTGTGAGATTATGGGCAGCACTGATTTTATATTACTATTATTTATGTTTATATTACTAATAGATATTGTGCTACTTGGGTAAGCAGAAAGCTTAATTTCTGATTCCTACACTATACTTAAGTCTAAAACAACTGGAATTTCTGTGTAATCATGGAAGAAGTTTCACTACTCATTAGTGATGGGCGAATTTATTCGCCAGGGCCAAATTTGCGGCGAATTCCCGCGATTCGCCGCTGGTGAATAAATTCGCGAATCACCAGTGAAATTTGGCTTGGCGAAAATTTGCCGAAAAAACGAGTCGCGCAACGTTTTTTGACGCGACGCGACGAAAACGACATGACACGTCGTTTTTGACGCGACGCGATTTGACGCGACGCAACGCGATTTGACGCGACGCGCGTCAAAAGCGTCCCGCGACTTGTTTTGCGAATTTTTCGCCGATTCGCGAATTTCGCTAGAAATTCGCGAATTTTTCGGCAAAGCGAATCTCGGGAGATTCGCCCATCACTGCTACTCATCTGAGCAGCTTCTTCAGTTCAACTGGGCAGTTGTCAGCATCCAAACTCTCCACTAATCCAATCACAATGGTACATTGTAACTCTTCAGAGAGGTGACATCTGAAACTCACAGAGGTCAGATTCTGTGGTGTTACTGTGACAGGATTACCAAGGAATCATGTAACTCATAGAAACAGGTGTTATTTGTTAGATTTGCCTGAATATACAGTATGTGTGACATAAATCACCTCTTTCACATCTTGTTCAAACCAGCAGTCTTCTTTATCCAAGATTTGGACATTGTTTTCTTCAAAAAAGTTCCCCTTGTCTTTTTTTGTTGTAGAAAAGGCAAGGGTTGCTCCTTTGAATATTTTATTTCTCATTCAAGTAACATCACTTATTTGATTAGTGAGGTTATTATATATAATGATGATTTCCAAAGGTTCTGATTCTCAGATCAAACACAATATCAGGCTCATAGATACAGTTCTAAAATATGGTATTCCCAATGATGACTTCCCACATACTTCAATACACTGTAGTTGACAAACCTATGCACTGTGTGTCTCTCTTTATCAAAATAAATCTAGAAATATGTGCCCATGTTGGTAAAAAGGTTTTAGCAAACTCGTGCACACATGTATTTCTTGTTAACTTCCTGGAAGTGAGGGAACTCTCTCTCTAATACTCTACTCTATGGTTCCAGCTAAGCAGCATAATGGACTCTGTCAAAGTATATTAATAATATTCAGAGAGGTATTATATTCGTCTTAGTGAAGCCAACTGTAAAATGCTTAACATAGCACTGGTATGATTTGTGTACAGTGTTTGAGTTACCAAACCATATAATTTCCTAGCAACAAGAATGTCCTGCACCTACCCTGTGCTGTGTTAGTCCTTATATGTGGAAAATAAATAGAACAAGCTTACTGTCTAATAAAAACAATATTTTTTCCTAAAACATGCATAAAAGTTTGAACACTTCATCATACACATTATCAAAGAAAAATCTGTAATTTTATAGGTCAACAGTAACAACAAATTATATACAGCATTTTGGATAGACACATTTTTACCTGATTCATCTTATTCTCTTTGTCTGAGTGAATGCAGTATATAGAAATGCACTTTTGGGCCTCAAAACACAATCTCCTTTCTCATCAAAACCATCTCTCTTGGAGATACCTGTGACATTCCAAATAAATAAGCAAGTAGGGAACAAATTCAACACAATAAAACAAGGACAATAAAACATGCAACATGCACAAAAGATGAATAATATCACAACCATCAATTGGGAGAATGAAATTAATCTTCAGCTGTCTTATCCTAAAGGGAATCTTGATCCTTCTGTGAGCTGCAATCAGTATTATCATGTGCATTCACTTTAGAATAGGAAAACACATTTTTCTACTTCAGATTTGTCTTTACAACAAGACATTGCATACTGAAAACAATTCAGTAACTAAACTGTCAGAATTAGAATGCTGTAACTTCAGGAAAATTTTTTTTCCAAAAGTTGCAATAATCTGTATTATATACATTAAGGGGCAGATTTACTAAAATTTGAATTTGAGGGTTAAAAAACCCTCAAATTCGAATTTCAAATTTAACGGAGAAGTGGTCAAATTGCAAAAACTGAATTGGATTGATTGATTAAATTGTTCTAAACGAACCCTTCGATCAAATTTTTTATATTTGATTACAAACAACTTTAAAACACCTATGGGAGCTTCCCATAGGGTTTTAAAACAATTTGGTAGGTCCAAGTTGGCGAACTGACCTATCAAATTTTTTTTTAAAGGGGAAGTACTTCGACCATCGAATATTCAAATACAATTAAATTCAAATTATTCGAATCAGTCAAATTTGAAAAATTCAATGGTCGAAGTCACCTCATTTGCATATTCGAAATTCAAATTTTTTTTTACATTCGATCGAATTTCGAATCCTTCATGTGAATTTAGTAAATGGGCCCCTAAGAATTATCCTTATAGGAAAAATTATTGTTTCATAATTATAAGAAACTATTCTCTTTTCACAATATGTTCATTAAAAAATTTTCAAGGTTGAAGAAAAAATATATTTGCCCTGTGCTTGGTTATATTTATAAAGCTGAATAAGAGTGTGCAAACAGATTTGCAAATTTCTTTTTCACATTGCAAATGTCTATAGGAGCTTTTTAAATATGGCAAAAATCACAAATTGCCAACACTCTGCATCACTCTGGCGGAGAAAATATTCACAAAACTGTTTTGCAAATTGCTACTGTTACTTTTAACGCTATTTTTGAGCAAAACAACCTCGCAAAGTGCCTGTTCTCACGCAAAGACCCGTCTTGTTTGCGAGTTGTTTGCAAAATTCATTCACAATGTGAATTGGCAAAAAACAGAAAGACGGCCACAGTAGTGCAATATTGTAGCGTTCAGGAAAAAGCATGGGCAAAACTACCATTTGCAAAGAATTATGTGCTGCGTGAACTTTAAAAATGACCCCCAATATGTTCATTAACAAATTTTCAAGGTTGAAGAAAAAAATTCACAACAAAATGTGTTTTTCACTACATTTATTCTCTGATTGAGAAACCTTTTAGTGGTATTCATTGGTACATATAGAAGTTTCCTTTTTCACAAATACATCTTTACTTCCAAAACATTTTATGTGGGAAAGCTGCAATCATCTGACATGAACATATTGCAACATTTAATACCAAACTGACGCTGATTTCTAAGCGATTAGATAAGCTGAGAAATCAATATAAAATATCTTTGAATCTAATTAGGAAGCATCTCCCAGGCAACTTCTCTGTCATCTCTTTAAAAGAAAAACTATACTTCCAAAATGAATACTTAGGCAACAGACTTTATTTCTTTAAGAAAATATTGCCATTTTTCATCTACTGCAGCTCTAATTGTAACACAAAGAAGTAGGGAAGTAAAAGACAGAACTTTGTGTGTTAATTGGCTCATGTGACCCAACATGTATGATTGAATCTTTTTTTTGTGCATCGTAATTCATGCATTCATTGCAGAGGGCGACCTATAACTCTTGAAATTACAATTTTATATTTAGGATTACCTAATGGCACATACTACTAAAAAGTATATTAGTATGAACATGGTTTATTTACATGAAGTAGAATTTTACCGATAAGTTATTTTATGCAACATATTTTTATAGAGACCTACATAGTTCAGGGTAAAGTTTTCCTTTTATAAATGTATTATTCCTCCATTATGTCATTTCTATTGATTGATTTTGAAACCATTAATTTGTCAATAAACAATTAAAATGTCAATAAATAATTAAAACATCTTTATGGACAGTCAACTATATTTGAATCACAGTAATGCTTTGTACACAATATAACATTTACTGTATATATAATTCAGTAAAAGCTATCACCTGTAATCCTTAAAGACCTGGGTTCATATTGAATGTTATAAGTAGAGGGTTACTGTAGAAACATACTTAGGATGCAATCATATTTTGTAATGGTAAGGGGGTTCTAATTTTTTCTCATTATTTTATTAAAACAGCTTTGACCAAACTCCCATTCACAATTTGAGAGTATTTATCAATGAAATATTTTGAAAAATGTTTTTCAGGAAAATACTCTATAAACTCTCGATAAAATTGTGAAAAAATTTTGAAATATATGTTTTCTCATTTGAAACCCAAAACCTCAGATTTTTTAGATTATCATACATTATTATATCTTCCAGTTTTAAAAGGGACATCTGCCATTGACTTCATGACGTCTGCAGGTTTGAGATGGAGTTGCTTTTTATTTGGACTTTATCAGCCTCAGGGTATAATACATCTTGTAAAAAATTAGGGGGCAAATTCATTATAGCGTGAAGTGTCTAAGGCTAGCCCTAATTCGCCACCGTGATGTCAATTTCTAACTTCAGGAATTCACTAACACCGGCTAGCAAATTTATGCTAGCGAAGTAGATAGACTAGCGCAACTTCGCACCCCTATGCCAGGCGAAGTTGCGCACGAAGGATCGTAAATTCACAAATTCACTATGATGAACATTTTCCTCAACGTTAGCATTTACACTAGACGTTATGTCGCCTGGTCAGACCAGTTCAATACAATAGATAAGAGGTTGAAAAAAAAATGCACATTTTTTTCCCAAAAAAACGCTGGCGTATTTTAGCATAGGAGGGTGATAGTCTGAAAAAGATCGATTTTTTTTGGAGGGGTTACACTCCTTCCCCCCTACATTTCCTAACATATGGCAACACAACTATACAGAGGGCACATGTAGGGCAATAGGACAACTTTATTTAATTTATTAAAGGTTTCCTGGGCTTGTGTAGTGGAATGTAGTGGCTGTAAAATTATTAACATGTATTTCTATAGCGCCAACCTATTTCGTAGCGCTAACATATACTTCTATTATAACTTAAAGTTCCCGCCGTATGCAAATTAGGCTTCGCTAGCCTACCAAAAAAAATGCTATTCTGGATCTAGTGATCTCAAATGACCCAAATGTGCAAGTCATTGAACCCCTGGGTAATAGTGACCATAATGTTATATCATTTAATGTCTTGTGCAAAAAACAAATATATACTGGGGCAACAAAAACCATGGATTTTGGAAAAGCTAATTTTATTGCCTTTAGGGCTGCCCTTCAGAGTATTGATTGGGGCATTATATTTTCAGCTAAAACCACAGAACAGAAATGGTTGTCATTTAAAATGATATTAAATCATTACTGTTCTCAATTTATTTCATTAAGGAGTAAATGTAGAAGCTCTAAAAATCAGCCTATTTGGCATAATACAGATGTAAAAATGATAATAGGAAAGAATTTAAAAACTACAAATCTGTTTGGACAGAAGCTGCATTTAATGAATATAAACACTGTAATAAATGTTGTAAATCAGTAATCCGTAAGGCAAAGAAAGGAAATGAAGAATTAATTGCGATGCAGGCGAAAAGTAACCCTAATTTTTAAAAAAATTTATATTAATAGTAAAAAGATGCAGGTTGAGAGTGTTGCTCCATTAAATAATGGTACCAGTATGGTTGTAACCAATACAGAAAAGGCAATTGTGCTAAATCAGTTTTTTTCTTCAGTGTATACAATAGAGTCTGAGTTCCCAGGCTCGATTCATAGATGCACTGACTCAGCTCAATCTAGTCAGTGGCTGACTCAGGATATGATTAAAAAAGCTTTAATAAAAATTAATGTAAACAAGGCACCAGGGCCTGATGGTATACATCCATGGGTTCTAAGAGAGCTTAGTTCAGTTTTAGACCATCCCCTATTTCTGATTTTATTCATTCATCTGATATGGTGCCTATGGATTGGAGGAAAGATGATGTCATCCCAATATTTAAAAAGGGATTACAATCTCAGCCTGGCAATTATAGGCCAGAAAGTTTGACATCTGTGGTGGGCAAATTATTTGAAGGCTTGTTAAGTGATCACATTCAAAATTTTGTCCTAGTGAATGGCATTATGAGCAGCAATCAGCATGGCTTTATGAAGGATAGGTCATGCCAGACAAATTTGATTGCTTTTTATGATGAGGTAAGTAAGATGCTGGACAGTGGGGGGGCAGTAGATGTGATCTATTTGGATTTTGCCAAAGCGTTTGATACCATGCCCTACAAACGACTGCTTTCTAAACTAAGGTCTGTTGGGCTTAATGAAGTCGTTTGCACATGGATAGGGAACTGGCTACGGGATCGGGTACAGAGGGTGGTTGTTAATGGTACATTCTCTACTTGGAGTAAGGTTCTTAGTGGGGTCCCTCAGGGCTCGGTATTGGGTCCACTTTTATTTAACTTGTTCATTAATGACTTAGGGGAGGGTGTTGTAAGTAATGTATCAGTGTTTGCAGATGACACAAAACTATCCAGCCCAACGAGTCGCGTCGTTTTCGGGCCATCATGTAATTTCCAATGCGCTTTGCATCATTTTCGGTGTGCGTAACGTTTTTTTTTTATGCCAGCAAATTTTCGGCAGGCAAATTTTTGCTGGTGTTTTTCGCAAATCACGAGAATTTGCCGTGAATTTGTGCCTGGCAAATGAAGAACTGGAGTACCTCATCTGGTACCTGACCCCTGGGAGCCTGGGATCCAGTCCTTAAGGCTGGACATAATGGAGAGGCTTAGGCGCAGGCTCCACAGGTGGTTTGGTATCCGTCTGAGGCTGCATGCCGTGCAAAGGAATCTGAAGAGGTGGCACACAGACCTCATTGATCGGCTGAGAGAGAGTAGAGAGTAGATTTATTTAAACAGAAAAAATTCACTTGATTCCTATTTATTTGGCTATTTTGGAGCAAATGTTTGTTTGTTTAGGCCTGTACCAAGGCTAATAATTTTACTTTTAGTTCTGCTGCACAGGTAGTAAATAAAGGTAGATTTATTTAAACAGAATACAAAGATTTCCCTTCTTAACTACAATAAAGCCACTTGAGTCCTATTTATTTTGCTATTTTTGAGCAAAATAGTTTTTAGGTGAATAGTGTAACATCAGTAACAGTTAACTGTCATATAACTGAAGTGAACAAGTAAATCAAATAGAGATTATCTGCTGCAAAAAAAATCTTTATGGTGTTGCCTGCCCCCAGGGCCGCCATCAGGGGGGGACAGGGGGGACAAGTGTCCCGGGCCCGGGGCTGAAGGGGGGCCCGGCAGCGCTGCATTTTCCAAAGAGTCGGGCCCCCCTTACCAGCGCCGAGCAATTGATGAAGTGCCGATGCGGAAGTGCAGAACAGAAGCAAAGGAGCCGACACTTAAAGTCCTGAAGTCACAGAAATACCCGATGTCAC
>CM044434.1:119249843-119331458 GCA_024363595.1 Xenopus borealis | reverse complement strand
TGGGTGGGCGGAGCCCAGGGGGCCCCGACAATTTTGTTGTGCGGAGCCCCGTGATTTCTGCCTGCCCCATACCTGCCAATGCCATTCTTATAGATGTTGTTTAGTTTGCCTGAAGTTACATGAAACACCTCATCCTGTATAATTCATACTGTACAAATGCAACTGCTGTATTACTCAAACTGAAATTCTTTAATTGGCAGGTGAGTGGATCGAGGATGATCCTGCAGCAGAAGAGGGTGAGGCTGCAGAAGAGGGTAAGGCTGCAGAAGAGGTGCCTCAACCTGTTGTACCTCCACCATCACCACAAGAGGAGGGCGTGGCAGCAGTTGGTGTTGATGCTGCTACTCAGACTCAGCCACACCTCCTTTTGGACATGTTGTCTGCCCTGGCAGGTTGCTATGATGAGGAGGGAACTCCAGGAAGCTCTGAACTTTATCTACACCATAAGGGATAACCCTCCTCCTCCAGCAGCAACCTTCTAATCAAGCGCAGTTTTGTGCCATATGTTTTTGCACTTTTGTACCTTAAGTTTTTAGTAAAAAAAATCTGTTCAAACCTGTAAATTTGGAGTTCATACTCAGATAATACTGAAGTTATTTGGATAATATCTGTGACTATTCTCAATCTCAGTCATGTGACACTACATTACCTAGTATTTCTTTTTCCTACATTTACACATAAACATATGGTTTCTTTGTTTTAATGTGGGATGCAAGGCACCCAGATATTATGGGGCACATTTAATAAAAGGTCGAAGTGAAAATTTGAATAAAATTAAAATTTAAAAAATTCAAATTTGGAAGTAATTTTGGGCTACTTTGAATAGCCCAAAATTCTATTTGTATTGAAAAAATTTGAAAAATATAATTTCAAAGTATTTGTCCTTTAAAAATCTTTCGACTGGGACTATTCGCCAGCTGAAAGCTGCCAAATTGCAATTTTAGCCTATGGGGGACCTCATAGAACCTGTCCCGAAAAATTTCCAAGTTCCAAGAATTTAAAGGATTTTGCGGAGAATCGTTCGAATGAATCAAACAATTTTTATTCGATCGAAAATAGACTTATTCAATCGAAAAAAAAAGCCCTTTAAAAAAACTTTGAGGGTCAAATTTAAATTTTTTTTTTAGTAAATCTTGCCCTTTGTGTTCATATGTATTCGTTGTGCCTGTGTTAGTAATCTACTAGTAGTTATATATGAAGTACAGATGGTACTTTTTGGTTAACATCAGTATAGAGTAGAAGTAGATACCATTACCAGTTGACCAGAGGTAATGTAAAAAAATCACTGATGTTTTTATGAAACTGGCAAAATAGGAGCCCTTTTTTTCTTTTGAAAAGTGAAACATGCATGTGAATTGGTCTTCTGTTTGACTTCAATGCAATTCAGCATATTCAGCCAAAAAGCAAAAGATTCCATATTAATTTATCATCACAGTCTACAAAGCTTGAAAGTAAGGGAATATGTTTTGTTGGTAGCCCCAAAGCGGAAAAAAAGAGATACAAAAAAAACACCCAGAGAAGATGCGTTTCAGCAAATTACATTGCGTATTAAAAAAATATAATGTGTCAATACACAGATGTATATTCACAACAAATTGTTTGGTGCTTGATGGAAGAGCGACAAATTATTTTGATGTGTGATAAAATCATGCCAATTGTCTCATTTTGAAAGTTTTTCACCATTTTGTGAATTTCATGATTTTTTTTTAATTATTCAGCAAAACACTACAGATTTGGCTATCACTATCCATATGCATTAAATCAGCGGTCCCCAACCTTTTTTGCTCGTGAGCCACATTTAAATTTAAAAAAGAGTTGGAGAGCAACACAAGCATGAAAAAGTCCATGGGGATGTCAAATAAGAGCTCTGATTGGCTTTTTGGTACCCCTATATGGACTGGCAGCCTACAGGAGAGAATGTGTGGCAGGACATCTGTTTTTTATGCAACCAAAACTTGCCTCTAAGCCAGTAATTAAAAAATAAGCACCTGCTTTGAGGCCACTGGGAGCAACATCCAAGGGGTTGGAGAGCAACATGTTGCTCGCGAGCTACTGGTTGGGGATCACTGCATTCAATGGGCATTTTTTGTTATGGCAACTTTTTTGTCCCTGCAAACCTAAGAAAGTGTGGGAAGAGTTTCCCAAGGATACAAACGGTGGTAAGACCCTGTCCAAAAAGGTTGCTATAGGTGAAAAAATGGAATTGACCCCCACCACTATAGGCCATCCAGGGGGATATTGCAAATTCTTGTGTACCTTCGGAACGGTATAAAACACCGGAATACTTGGGAACTCTAGTATTTCTTCAATTCCTCACTAACAACCCCTGGTGTCTGATCTCTGAGATCTGGCCCGCTATCTCCTTGGTGGGATCCCTGGTCAAACGTATATATGTATTTGTGTGATTTAACCGAGACATAATTTCCTTTATGAAATATTCCCTATCCAGGATAACCAGGGCACCACCCTTATCAGCTGGTTTGTATAGTTCATGAGTATATTGGTGGACACCGGGACAACAAAAAAGAAAAAAAATATATAATTATACCTCTTTATAAATCCCTTGAAAGACATCTGGAATATGCAGTGCAGTTTTGGACTCCTGTCCTTAGGAGGGATGTAAATGAGCTGAAGAGAGTGCAGAGACGTGCAACTAAACTGGTTAGAGGGATGGAAGACTTAAATTATGAAGGTAGACTGTCGAAGTTGGGGTTGTTTTCTCTTGAAAAAAGGCGCTTGCGATGGGACATGATTACACTTTACAAATACATTAGAGGACATTATAGACAAATAACAGGGGACCTTTTTACCCATAAAGAGGATCACCGCACCAGCGGCCACCCCTTCAGACTAGAAGAAAAGGACTTTCATTTGAAGCAGCATAGGTGAGGACAGTGTGGTTGTGGAATGCACTGCCGGGTGATGTGTTGATGGCTGATTCTGTTGATGCTTTCAAAATGGGTTTGGATGATTTTTTGGACAGACATAATATCAAAGGCTATTTTGATACTAAACTCTACAGTTAGTATAGCTATGGGCATATATGGTTTGTGTGAAAGAGTGGAGGGGTGTGTGTGTGTATGCTGGGTTTTAATTTGGAGGGGTTGAAGACTTTGTCTTTTTTCAACCCAATTTAACTATGTAACTAACTATGTAACTATGTATGTGTGAATCCTATACACTATTGCTTATAGGTTTCTGTCACACAAGAAGTATTTTCGCTTTTTCTAATGGACTACACTATGGAGACATTTACCCATCTGTGATTGTGTAATGACATGACATGACTAATAATGTTTTTTTTTTTTAACAAAAAACCTTCCACCTGATCAAGAAAAAAAACATGTAATTGTCCAACAAGTCAGAATTATCAAAAGTTAAAAAAAAAGTGAGTTTGGGGAAACGCTTGTTTTTTCTGCAAATAAAAGACCTGACTACAGACATGCTATATACAAATTTGATACATTTGCTTCCCTCTGATGTATTATTAGCTGATGTATTATTAGCTGAGCTTAAGTTTTGGCTGAAATAATGTCAGAAATTTAAGTTCTTGATATGTCTTCCAGCATTAATTGCTTATACAGTATATGTTGAGTATATATTGTATGACTGGATTTTTATAACACTAATGTGTTTTTTTTAAGATATACATATTTTTTTCATTTTTCATTTTAAACTTGATCATGTTACCAAAGTCTTACCCGTGGGGAAAAAAAGCAATCAATGACAGAAAATATGTTACTGAAAAAAACAATTGCATTTTAATCAAGCAATTATTGTTTAAGCCTCCAATAAAAATCATTTGAATGAATACCCCTGTAATCTGAAGTGGCCATTAAAATAAAAAAAAAAAAGCTATTGAAAACAACTGTATCTACAAGTAATTGTAAAAAAAAACTATGTTTCAGTAGCTTTACACTATAATGTTATTTTAAGGGGAGTGGCTTGCCACTGAGAGAAATATCTGCATAGTGAGAGAGCTCCGCACTTACTGAATGCTAAAGGGACTCTACAAGCATAACAAGAATGGGGATGTCTCAAGATGTCTCCAGATCAACACTGATGAAAAGAAAATCTAAAGGGAAAAACACATCCCATACGGATAGCAATTCCCATTTGCACTGATCGCCAACAAAGAAGGAGGATAAGCCATCCTCAGGCAACCGGAAGACACTCCAATATTTATTCAAAAACTACAGCTATCTCAGATGCCACTACCAGGATGGACTATAGAAGATAATCCAACTCAAACTATATACTTTGACTCTTGACTGACAAACTCTCCCCCACAACATTATGGCCAATTTTCATAAAAGCCAGAAGGAACCCCCCTCAATATCCCCTGAAATCCTTTACTAGATACTTCATCCAAGAAATGTAACATACCATTTAAAAGTCTGAAGAAAGTAAAAAAAACAATTAATGAATTATTTTTAGTAGATGTTTGGAGATGTCTAAATCCACACGCTAGACTATTCCCACTATTCAAAGACTCATTTAAACTATTCTAGAATTGACTTTATTCTCATTTCCCATAAATGGCTCCCATTCTGTAATGAAGCAACAATTAGTGATGGGCGAATCTATCCTGTTTCGCCGAATTTCCAGCGAATCCGCAAAACGAGATGCGGCACGTTTTTGACGCACGTCGCGTCGATTCTGATGTGCATTGCGTCGTTTTCTACACTTGTCACATAATTTTCGGCGAGCAACTCGAATTTTCGCTGGCGTTTCCAGAATTTATTTGCCGGCGTCGAATCGCGAGAATTCGCTGTGAATTCGCACCTGGTGAATAAATTCGACCATCACTAGCAACAATCTCACAGACGACTATATCAGACCACTCACCAGTTATAGTTACTTTTAATATCCCTAACACCAGCAAAACAGAGTTTAACTGGAAATTAAACAACACAATATTACAAAAGAGGAAACGAAGGAAGAAATGCATAAGAAGATATTATGTTTAAGGGAAACAACTTACCTGGCACCAACCCCGCGATGCTGTGGGAATCCCACAAGTGCGTCCTTAGGGGCCCATTAATAGCTCTTTGTTCTAGAATTAAAAAAGCAAGAGAGAAAAAGATAAAAACCCTATTGAAAGACATATCCAGTCTAGAACAGTCACACAAACAATCTATAGCAATGGCTACCTTTAAAGAATTAGAGGAGAAAAGAATTCAACTGAAAACTCTACTAGACCAAGATTCTTATAAAGCCTATTTAAGATGTAAGCAAAAAACATACAAACTGGGTGATAAAAGCACAAAACATATAACCAACATCTTAAAGAGAATGCAACCCAATACATTTATCCCTGCTATTAAGGACAAAAACCAATCCATATGCCATCTAACACCACATATTGCCCAATGATTTCAACAATTTTACCAAGACCTCTACGGCATTGACAACTCCAATGCCCCTGTCAATTCTAGAAAGGAAATAGATAAGTTTATTAAAGTAGCAAAGCTCCCAACTTTAGCACAGTCACAAAGTCAATTATAAGACGCACCATTCAATAACAAAGAACTTATAGAAACAATCCAATTAATACCGACAAACAAATATATATATATATATATGTGTATTTTTTTTTCTATTCAAAATTTTAGAATGAAGCCCAGTAATTTAGGATAGAAGCAGTCTGCATTTTCAAAGAGTTGCAATTTAGAAGGTATTTCTGTTTGAATGAATACTATTCAGAATATTCAACACATAAAAGCAACAGTCTGTGCAGTTCCATTTTATAGACATTTATAAAGCTCCCTCTTATTAATTCTGCTAATGTGACATGAGGCTTGCATACTGTTTAAGGAACCACTGGTCTAACAGGGGAGTTATTATTTTAAACTAAATAACTTTTTCTTTAATGAGATGGCCTGACATATACATGGTGTTATTTTAGTCCTAAAAAAAATCTAAAACACAGCAAAATCTCTAAAAGTATTTTAAAACTTCTCTTATTATTTTGATATCGGGTTATAAAGACTCATTATCATGGTTTCATGCAGAGCAAGGTGCAACAAGTGGGGCACAAGGGAGCCCTGACCAGGTATTACAGATGAAGCCACTTTGGATTGTACATTTGACACAGAAAACGTAACTCACCTATCTCATTTATCCCACTTAGCACAGAATATTGTGTCACAGCATCCCATCAAATTAAAGAGTTCACCATTGAAAACAATGGTGCTTTGGTATGCTAATGAAAAGGTTAAATGCATTAAATGAGTTAAGATAACTTTACATAACACAGTTTCTTCAATTAGCCCAAATTGCGGTAAAATCCTTTGAATTCGATAGTCGAATTCAAAGGATTTTACTTCCCCACTATTCCCATGGTCGAATTTCGATTTTTTTTTTAATTCGAAATTCGACCATTAGTAAAGCTCCTTGTTTTTTAATATTGCAGTATTTCCTCCCAAAATGCCAGTGTAATTGTAGGTGCATGCTAAGTATTCTCTGCCAAACCTTGTAAACTGTTTACTTTTATGGGGTTTAATCAGTGTCTGCTTTTTCTAGTCATGTGCAAGTTGCAGTGGCCAATTACAGCTTGCTTAGTGCATGTCAGTTCTGTTAACAGATGCTATCTTGTAGGGGACTCTGGAATTATAAGAAGGTACAGGCTGGAGGAATCTCCATCCTTTTTTCCATATATCATTATAACCCTTAATTGTGAATCCAAATGTGTTTATGTACAGTATCTTGGACTTGTTCTTTCGTATACTTTATAGTTAGACAGTTCCAAATACATGATGTATAAATTAAATAGATTTACATGAAAGTGAGACATTATAACAACATATGGAAAATGTTATGAATCTCAGATACACCATCAGTGGTTTTAAGATTTTAATACAGGGTTTCCAAAATTAGAAATATTTGGGTTCTAGCATCTACCTTATTACTACACATTTTTTAGAATTGTGATAAAGTTTGAAATGGATTTAGTATTGTTATTTTAAATAGTTTGCCACTGCTGCCTGGAAAATGTACTACAATGTTGTTTTTGCTATAGCATAATTTTTATTTTAGTGCAATGATTGAGCTGCTCAATATAGAACCATATTTAATGGAAAGCTGCTGTGACTGGCTAGAATTATTCAAGAAACACAGGTAATGTAAACAAATAAAAAAATTATTCTCTAAACGCAGATTTCTGGTAATTGATGCTAAATTTATCGTTTTAATGATACATAAAACAAGCTGCTCTATAAGAAATGAGCATAGTTCACTCAGCATGAAAATAAGTGCTGCATTTACAGATAAGGTACCAACTTTAATTCTATTATTGTATTACCATTTTTAAAGGTAGCAGAAACATGTTCCAACTATCATAATTATTGTCATAGGTTGGAAGGTTACATGAAGGCAAGAACGGTTTTATAGATTAATGGTCTCTGGAGACTGCGGAATACTAAATGTGTTTCTTCTTACCATGAAAAAAATAAAGCTGAGAAGATTAAATCTGAACAGTTCTGCTCCAGCATGGAAACCCTATCAGCAAAATGAGATTGAGTGTCTTAAAACTATTTGTGCTCAGCAAGAACTGTAAATATGAGTTTGTAGTGGTTAAAACTATTTTTTCCCCTTTCTAGAAAAAATGTTCCTGCTGGATTTATTTATCTATTTAGTATACATCATAAGAAAAACAAATAAAATTCAACAAATATTTTTCAAACAAAGATTAATTCATCAAGTAGTATATAATTCAGAGGTAACTGCATGGTCTGGAAGTAAGTCCACATTGTAATTGGTGCTATTTAGAAATTGTTGTATCTCATTGTAAAGTCTATATTTTTTTGCAGTATAAATATGTCTGCTTGAAGTCTGCAACTTCAAGAGTCAGTATGTTTTTTGACACATTTCTAGCCTGGACTTGGGAAGAATATAATGCCAGGGAAATTTTCAAATTAATCATTAATAAGAATCATGTGAATGAAGTACATAGGTGCTTTCAAAACCACGAATGTTGTAAAATACATTTTAAATAAATAATTTGCCAAATTTACTTTTAACTTGTAAAATGCCTATGATTTGCCTTGCACATATTATTCAAATTCTGTAAGGATTCATTGTATTTGTAATGATTTACCCACTACTGGTGTCTAAAATAAAACTTATGATTATGTTTTTAATTTGAATATGCACGTAAGGGTAAGGAAGTGCTAAAAATCTCAATTTCGTCATTCATGTCCCAACAATTTATGGAATTTTAAGAATTAGGTTCAGCCAGGCATGGGAATTTGCCGAAATCCTGCTGAAAAATTAAGAATCTGGGCCAAATCCTAAACTGTATCTCAGATTTGGAGCAAACATGCAAGCTACATATAATAGAGACAGTGACAGTCTGAAAAGTGGGCAGGGTTTTTGGAGGTATTTTTTGGTATGAAGATCTAAGAGGTAATTTAAAATATCCCAGATATGAGTGCTAGAGCACTAAGAACAACATTATTTGCCTATTAGTGCTTATTTGCTCTGAGGTATTGCCACACTATATGCCTTGCACCAGTGTTCCCTGATAGGGAGCAGAGAGCCATCCGGCTATTATGAATTTAGCACTGCCAAATGCAGAGTGCACTCTGTTCATTTGAAAAGCATGGATCCTTGCCATAGGGCAGGGTGCAAAGAAAAAAAACATGACATGTTGTACCTGTGTTTGCAGCCTACAATTTTCTTTTTTATTGCTAGAAGTAACCTAAGTGACCTGCCATTGTATAAGTACTAGTGATAGGCAAATAAATTCGCTAGACATGGATTCAATTAAGTCTGTATCTCCTTATTATTGTATTTGCTATTAATTGTTTGCAACACTATGTAAATTAACTTATTAATAATGTCAGCACTTAAATGACTGCCTTTAAGTAGAATAATTTTTAATTATATTAACAGAAAACATAGGGGCAGATTTACTAAGGCTCGAATTCGAGGGTTAAAAAAACCCTCTAATTCGACCATGGGAATAGTTTGGGAATGAAAATCCTTTGAATTTTAATATCGAATGCAAAGGATTTTACTACTATTCGATTGGTCAAACGATCGAATAGCAAAAATTCAATCGAATTATAAAATAGTTCCAATCGAAAATAATGCAACCCAATTTGGCAGCTTTGATCTGGCGAACTAGGCAGTTGAATAAAAATTTAAAGGGGAAGTATTTTGGCTGTCGATAGTCGAATATTCAAATAGATTTTTATTCAAATTATTCGATTGGATTTTCAAAATTCACTGGTCAAAGTGGTCTTCAAAAACATTCGACAATTCAAATCTTTTTGAAAATTTGATCGAATTTCGAATCCTTCATGTGAATTTAGTCTGCCCTAAAAACTTGTATTATGCTCTAAAGTTGCTAAGATATTGAATCCCAAAATGTCAGGGCGACACTGAGATAAAGTCTCACAATTCACTTGACATTCAATTTTTAGAAAACAATTATTAGTAAATTAAGGGTAATTGAGTTTGGGAGTTGGGCAATTTTTCTTTTTTTTAATAAAGTGAGAAAAAGTTGTGTTTTAGCAAATAACCCCCTTGGTGCAGTCAATAAAAAAATGCATTTTAATTGTGATACATCTACCAGATGATTTCTAGATCTGTAGGCTTACTGTATATGTACTGCATTCCCACTTTTATGTACATTTCAACTTCGAACCCATAACTGAGATATTTAGTTATGTTTGAACTTTATAGTTTTTGTGTATACAAAGGCTCTAGAGGGGAGCTGAAACGTTGATGTTGTGCCATATTATGGGTTAAAGAATATATACAGAAATCCCAGGAGTGCGCTACTACATTTTGATATGTACATAATATACTTTATATATAATGATACTTAAATATGTTTTTTGTATGTTAGGCTTTCTGTAAAGACAATTTATTTTATATGTACATTTATAGACCCATTAGTAATGAGTTTAGACACACACATGTACATACATGTCCTTTGGTATAGCTGTGTACATGTCATTTCCATTGTTAGGAATAAGTCAGGTATAGTAGGACACAGTAATTGGTTTGTAATTTCTAAACTTTCAATTTAATTCTCCTGCCACCCTATATCTGAAATACC
Source organism: Xenopus borealis (assembly GCA_024363595.1). Lineage (NCBI taxonomy): Eukaryota > Metazoa > Chordata > Amphibia > Anura > Pipidae > Xenopus > Xenopus borealis. The sequence goes on along the minus strand of CM044434.1, from coordinate 119,321,389 downwards.
CAGTTCTAATTGTTAGCTATAATTATAATTATTAACTATATATAACTGAGAGCTATAGTACCCTGATACTGATCCTATGTTTAGAGCATTGTCCCTCTACTTCATTTATTTCCCTTCATTGTCCCTCTATTTCATTTATATATATGTTTGTATATATATATATATATATATATATATACATATATTTATATTTATATATCAAACAAAACAACAAACCACACTCTCAGGCCTTCTTATAGTGAAAAATATTATTTGTTTCTTTCTCAAAATTCGGTTAGTAACTTAAGCCCTCCTCAGGAAGTGCATACACACAAAGAGTGCCCCTGGTGGCACCAAAATTCTAATTGTGATGTAATCAAGGGAGTGTGTTAGACATTAGTGACTGGCTATTCATAGTAAATAATTCACATTAGTTTATACATGGAGCAGATTTACTAATGGTCGAATTTTGAAGTGAAAAAACTTGACATTCGACCATAGAATTTTCTGGGGGTCATTTTCGACCATTTTTTTGATCGAAAATGGACGCATTTGAATAAAAATAGTTTGAATCATTCGATCGCATCGTTCAAATTGAATGATTAAAAAAAAATTCTAAGGCAACAAACCAACATAGCAGCCCAATGTTCTATCCAGGTAATTTAAGTGGTGGGTGTGGGGAGGCATGATTCCAGCAAGAGATCATTTTTGGACAATGTAAGTGGAGTATCTAGCCAAACGCTTAAATCTGACGACATTTCAGGGGGTTTCTCGCCTATTGGTATGTGGACTTATTTAGGGCCTGCCGTAGTCTGCCACTGTAACACTCCATTTCAGGGTAACTGAATCTGAGAAAAGCAAGTATTATCAGTTGGCATTCGTATTATCAGTTAATGTCGTGTTATGTTATTACATCAATCAAATGTATAAAAAATGATAATAATGTACCACACTGCAAGTTTATCAATCTTAAGAGACAATGTTAATATTTATCATTAAACACAATGTAAGTTTAGCAGTCTTTGCAAAAAGTACAGTCCTTCACAACCATTGTGTGACATGTCACATTGGTTTAACCAAAGTTTATTAGTAGAAAGACGACATTGGTAATGTTTAGTTCAGCCCCCTTGGGGCAACGCTATTCAGTTTAAAAATCCACATGGATTCCCTGCATAGCAGTAAAAAGTCCCTGTTACCTCCTTTCCGCAGGGCTGGGACCTAATCAATAATTATGTGCCGGAACTGGGGTAATGTATGTTTATGTTCAAGCCAGTGTTTGGGAATTGGTTGCTCTGCTTTCCCCGAGGACAGTGCTAATCTTATTGCACTCCAGTGATTGTTCATCCATTCCCGGTAGGTTGTGGAAGCTTTGCCCACATAGTCCACAAGGGCACCAGGCCATATAGACCACTTGGTCAGTTGTGCATGTCACCCTATGTTCAACTCTGTATTTAGTCCCCATTCTTGGGTGAGTGAAATAGGAGCCCCACAACATTCCACTGCATGTGAAACAGTTAACACATTTAAAACATCCTTTTCTTGTGGGGTTTATCTAACCAGGTGTTCCCTGTCTTTGGACCCTCAGACAAGTCACCAAAATGTCACTTAAGTTGTGTTCTCTCCTATATGCCACCAAAGGGTTCCTTTTACCAAAAAAAGGGAGACTAGTGTCCGAGTTTATAATCTCTCATCTGTTTGAAAGCTATCTATTGACCTTCAAAATAGTATCAGTAGTGATGGGTGAAACTACCAAGTTTCGCTTCGCCGAAAAATTTCTTGAATTTCCAGCGAAATTCATGATTTGGCGAAAAAATTTGCGTTACGAGCATCGTTTTTGACGCGACTCGTTTTTTTTCCCGAATTTTCACGGCTGCGAATCGTGGGAATTCACCGCAAATCGCCCATCACTAAGTATCAGTTCAATTCTGTAACAAAGATCAACTCCGGGATAATCCGTGGGTTATGCGTAGGTGTCTGTAGGAGTTCCTTTTGAGTTCTGGTTTTGGCCCGTTGTAGCTGTTCATTTATCATTTCGGTGGAATAGCCCCTAGACACAAATTGTTCTACCAGGGAGGAGAGCTGTAGTTCAGCTCTTCTTGGGTCAGAATTATTTCTGATGACTCGCAGGAACTGGGAGTAGAGGACCCCTTAGGACATGTGTGGTGGGTGATGGGACTGTGCATGCATGAGACTGTTGTGATCTGTTGGCTTTCTATAAAGGGTAGTGCACACCCTGTTTATATATAGTTAAGTTTATCTGGTGCTGATCATATTCCAAAGTTAATTTGATGGGTGAGTTCAAATTGTTCAAAGCCTAATGGAGCTCTTTGGGGGGAATTAACAAAAGTGGTGAATTTGTCTTTTAAACAGACAGTTTGCAGATTTTGTCTTTCTCACAACATTTTAACATTATTTTTTCTGAATTTGTCTTTAGCTCTTACTACACCTGTCATCCATCAAATTTGTATTTCCAGGGAGGGGTTTATTTCACCTACTGTAGGAAAATTATACATCTTTTTTTCAGTATAACCTGGGATTTCTAAATGTTTCCACATGTTTGTTTAATTCCACTTGTGTAACAAGATATAAGGGTCTAAATAAAAAGAATATTATTTTGCATAATATAGGGATTTGTATCAGAAATATGTTTTATTGCCTTAAGTCGTGTCTCAGTGCTGCTAAATGACTTCTTCATTAAGATAAAACTAGTAAAATAACACAAGTGTGAGTTAAAAACTTTTTACATAAAAACTATATAAACTACTGGTTGGAGAGGGAGACATACCTCAAATAGGCCCCTTTTTGAAGAAAAGTGGCCCAATATTGGAGACATGAGGTGTGAATGTTGTTCCTTTGTTAGGACAATGAAAAGGGAAAAAAGTTTCTGCTTTATAAATATGATGGACAGAAATTTTTCTCTGTGTTTTCCCTTCTCTTTCCTTCATTTTTACTTTGCTCAGTGTGGAATTCATATTTGACTGCTACCATTCCCAGGGGCAGATTCACTAAAGGGCAAAGTGACTAACACTAGAGAAAATACACCAGCTTCAGTTACTCACATCATCATTTTTGGGTGTAATATCTTCAAAGTCCAAAAAATGGTGGCATCTATTCAATTTTTCAGGTTGTTAGGCTGCAAAAGGCATAGAAAAATTTTTGGGCTCTCGGTTTCCCCCTTACATTTTTCTACAATATGGTATTTTAATTAACAGTGGGCTTATGTGTATGGCATTAAAACAACCTTGTTGACGTTTTTAGGTTCCCTTGGCATGTCTAGTTATAATAATGTAATGTATAAGATGCACCATTCAACATAATTAGCTCCATTCCACTTTAAATTGCCCACCTTATGCAAATTAGCCTGAGCGCGAGAACTCTACCGAAGTTGCGATAGGCAGAATTGAACACTAGCGCAGCTTTGCTTTGATTTGCTCACTCTGCTGAAGTAACGCTACAGAAAATTTGCCAGTATTCGGCACCCTGAATGCAACTTTGCGCTTTAGCGAATTAGAGTTCTACCAGCAAATTTCCACCTGTTGTAGTGTTGCAATAGCTGTGAAGCTGTTGCTGACTATTTTGAATTCTTTAGTGAACCCCCCCCGTGTGTTACAATTCTGTGAATGCTATACATATTCCCCATTACACAATACATCAAATTAAAAGTCCAAATATGTGGATTTAAAAAAGAAAAAAAATGTATTTAAACACTTAATTGATACTACTTTCAACAATATTTAAAATTAGTTGCTTCCAACTCAAATTTAGTTTTTTAGTTTGAGACTACACCTGTAACTGTTCATTGGCTCTTAAGTTTTGCACAGTTGTTCCTAGGTGTACAAATTAAGTAGACAAATGTCAAACAATGTAATAATCCATATATTAGAGTTAGGCCATTATGTGTTGCAGTGTATTTTACAAAAGTCTGAAATGCTAAAAAAAATTAAAATGTAAGAATAATTTGTCAAAAAGGTGAAGAAATGTAGAAACAACAAGATGTAACTGTTATAGGTTTGTATATATAAAATTCACATTATACTAGTAAAGATCAATGAAACATTTATAGCTTTTTCCCCCATGTGTAGGACAAATTTGGCAGGCTTTCGTGTTTTGCATTTTCCTCTGTAGACTTTAGCTTCAGGTACAATGTGATCACTTTTAAAAGTTCCATTTGACTTTTCTTAAAAAGCTTCATAGTCACTGCAGGCCATTGCCTATGTACAAATGTCCACATGCTTTGGCATAAATGTTTACTTTGGTTTGTTCAGCATGCATTACAGCTCTTGTCCTTTGGCATTGAATTTTATTATTATGGATTATTGCTTCCTATAGTTTGTTTTACAGATTTCTATATACATGCAACAGATGCAGCATAAGTTAATTACTGTGAACCAACGAAACAGCTCTCATTTAAAATGAAATGAAAAGACATTAATCTGCAATTTCTTTTTTAACTTTTAATTGCAGATTCAAGTTTGTTGAGCAGAAAATGGACAGGGGGTGATTTACAAAACTGGAGAATGAAATAAAATTCATTAAGTAAAGGTTATTTCAATTATCAATGAATGACACATTAGTCAAGACCTCTTAATCATCTGCTTGACTGGTATGGGGATGTTTGTATAACATTATTATGTGTTATATGTTTAGAGAGAGTAAAAACATTTTATGTGAATATATACAAAAATGTAAACAAGAGCATAATAGTTTTATGTAAAATCATTTGTAGTTATTTTTGCATAATTTATTTTTTAAACTTAAAATCATGCAGTGTTAGGGTCTGCAAGAAGTACTTGTTTTCCAAACTAATATAAATGTTATATGGTAAACGTTATCCCATTACAGCACCTGTAGTTTAAGTGGATGTTTTAAGAATGCTCAAACCTTCAGTATACTAAAAACATTCAAGAGTTCCCAAATTATTGCATGATTTACAGAAAAGCAGGAGACAAAGTCATTTAAATATCCATCTGCAAATGGAACAAAAATGAAAATAAACATATTACAATGAGAAATGCAATATCATGGACATGGTGGGAGATGGGGAAGTGGCTGAAGGGTTGGTGGGCCAGAAAGGGAAGAGGTTTTCATGGAGGATGTATGATATGTAATAGTCTAATTCTTTGGTAATGTAATGTTCTGGTGAAAGGAGGAAGAGTTCTTAAAAATTGTCTTTTTCTTCCATTTTCTATACCAATCTTGGAGAGTAGGTACTATGGTTTGTTTTGATTTCTGTGAAATCAATAGCTTAGCTGCATTAAATAGGTGGAGTTTAATTGTTGAGGTAAAGGTAGGGAGCAGTTTATCCATATGGAACAACAAAATATATGCTGGGTCATCAGGTGTTTTGTAATTGAAAATGTGGCGCATGGCTTGTCTACTATAAACTCAATACAGTTTAATAAGTGTACTATCCAGCATATGTGTAGCAGGGAGCGTTTATCTATGCCACACCTCCAGCATCTATCACTGGTATGTTTATATACAAGATTTAAATTTGGAGGGACTGTCTTGAGGCTATTTTGTCTTTCATTTCTTGGGTTCTGAAACATCTGGTGCTTTAAAAGAGTTTGTTTATGAAATTGCAAAATTGGTTGTCTTTAAACTGATTGCCTGGGTCATGATTATAGATATGTAGGTCTAGTTAGTTGATGCAGTTGATGCAAAAGTTTGTATACTGTTTCTATTTTTGCAGATTATATTAAATTATGTAGAACTATATGTTCCATGCAGAATGCTGCCACTTTGCAGAGTGATTTGATTTAAATTGGAAAACTGGGCAGCAAACTGGAAAATGAGGTTCAATGTTGATAAATGCAAGGTTAAGCACTTTGGCAGAAATAATATAAATGAACGTTATACACTACATGGCGGTGTATTAGGAGTTTCCTTAAATGAGAAGGATCTTTGTCTAATTCAAGGCAGTGTCATTCTGTAGCCACTAAAGCAAATAAAGTTTTGTCTTGCATAAAAAAGAGCACTAACTCAAGGGATAAAAAGCATAATTCTGCCACTTTATATGTCTCTGGTAAGGTCTTACCTGAAGTATGCGGTGCAGTTTTGGACTCCACTACTTAAGAGCAATATAAATAAGCTAGAGAGAGTGCAAAGACATATATCAGATGACCTTATAGACAAATACCAGGGGACATTTTTACTCATTAAGAGGATCACTGCACCAGAGGCCACCCCTACAGACTAGAGGAACTTTCATTTGAATCAGACTAGGTGGTTCTTCACATTGTGGACAGTGAGGTTGTGGAATTCACTGCCTGATGATGTTGTGATAGCTGATTCTGTTAATGCTTTTAAGAGTGGCTTTGATGATTTCTTGTACAGACATAATATCAAAGGCTATTGTAATACTAAACTCTATTGGTATGGGTACATATAATTTTTTGTGATGGTATGGAGGGGTGTGTGTATGGATGCTGGGTATTTATTTGGAGGGGTTGAACTTGATTGACTTTGTCTTTGTCAAACCTTATTTAACTATGTGTGAAATAATATGTCTGAGAGGAAGTTCAGTGGAGCAGAGGGTTTCAAAAGGAGTCAGGGCGTTTCCCAAAGTGGAAGGCCCCCCGTACATTGAAAGAAATGTTTTATATGTGCACATGTAAGGTGATGTAGCTGTTAGAAAGCTCTAAACAATTGCCAGTTGTTTTTATCTATAAATTCACCTTTGTTGCGGAAGTGTAGCCGCATCATAAGCCAATGAGAGGTTTAGTTTTGTTGCTGCCCTACCAGGAAGAGTGAGTTATTAATTAGTGGTAGCAGGAGTGAAGGGAATTGTGTAAGTTTGTATCATAAGCAACTTTTATCCCCTATTGAGAGAGTATGTGTGAGAAGTGGGTGGTCTGCAAAACTAATGCACATATACCTCTTGTTCAGACAGGTAAATGTAGTAGGTAACTAAACTGGTTTGTTGCTCAAACAAAAGTTTAGAATTTGCATGGTGGGACCAATCAGTGATACTTCCAAGCATGGATGCAATCTAATACATTCTGCAAATAGGGAGCACTACTCCCCCCTCATCAAAGTTTTATGGCTAGGCCAAAATTTTTTGCCTTGCCATATTAATTTTGTTATGGTACTTTGCAAATAGTCTACAGTGGATTCAGATACAGGCAAGATAAGTGTCTGGAAGATGTATAATATGCAAAGAATAATGTTCATTTATTTCAAATTCATGTGGCCAAACCAAGATAGGGGTTTGTCTAACCAACAATCAATGTCTCTTTTACATTTATAGATGTTCATTCTTCATAATCTTTGGAAATTATTATCCCAAGATATGTTAAGTTGCACGGAGACCATGATAAGTAAATAGTGCCAATACACTCACGATACTTGTATAACTTGTATGCTGCAGGCTCTGCGTGTCTAATCACGTGACTCAACAAGATGCATTCAATATTAGAACAACTACAAAAATAAGTACCTGCTTTTAGGTCACTGGGAGCAACATCCAAGGAGTATCACTGCAATATATATTCAAATCATTCCCTTAAAATATTTGATAGAATTATTTTTATTTCAAGCAACAAGTTTTTAAGTTTATTAATGTGAAAATAAAGGAAAAATAAATCCTGAATTTAATGTTATATTTGCAACTTTTAATAGTAGCTACTGGGGAGAGAATTGGCTTATGCATGCCACACTACTAATACCATTCTATTATGTATTGCCTATTGTGCTAAGTATACCTGATACTTTTTACATTGATGCAAACCTTTTTTCTCTCTCTTTTGTTGAGATTAATGAATTTTCCTTTACAAATTCAATACTTCACAGTTTCAAGGTCATTGCCACTCTAAATGGAACTTTATAAATGAATGTGTATTTCACAGTAATTCATTTTATTTACAAAACAGCAAAGTCTTCAACCCCATTGTCATGAACCAACCATCACAAGCCTAGCAAGCAAAACATCAGAATCAAGCATTTAATGATGAATAATCAAAATAATACATAATATGTTCTGCCCTGTACATGGGTTACTTAATACATTAGGTGAATATGAGTGGGTTTAGATGTGTTGTTCACTTAAAGAAGAACTAAACCCCAAAAAAATGAATATGGCTAGACATGTTATATTTAATATACTGAATTTACAGCATCAACCTAATGGTTTAGCACATAAATTACTGTAATGATCTAGGCCTTCGAATTTTGCACAGCAGTTCACCATTTTGAATTTTGTTCACAAGCTTAGTGTGCTTTGGGCAGCTGTTTAGAAGCAAAGATTAGGGTTATCACAAAACATCAAGCAGAAAATGTGGTTTGCATGTCATATATGTTGATGATCAATTAATTAATTATTAAATTATTATGCTAACTGCACTGGTTTCAGAGCAGCCATGCAATGAGAAATAAATTGCTAATCAGTCGTATATTATGATATTTAAATTTTATGTATATTGTGAGCCCCTAAGCTCAGATGATTTGGGCTGGTACAGACCACTGAAATATAAAGTTTAGCTTTTCTGGCCTACTTTATCTGGCCTTCATTATGCTTTACTTTTCCTTTAAAAAAAAACACACTGTCAACAGTGTTTGAAGGTAGGCCTATCATGGTTTTCAGAAGCCACACCTACATATAACATATTTACTATAACCACAATCTTAATTGCTAGTTTAAAATTAGTTATTTAAATATGTTAACTACTGAGGGCCTCATTTACAGATGATATGAGCACAAATGTTATGGGTAAAGAAGAACAAAATTACACTCTTGGAGGCCTATGTATTAAAGGTCAAATTTAATGATTTTGGAAGTTTCTGTAACCACAAATAAACTCACTTCCATGAATGTCAGTCATTTATTAAAATACCTAAACTAGAAAAAGTAGCAGAAAAGACAAGGAAAATGTAACTTTTTTTGACTTGTCGCATGATATTGTCGCATGATAACTTTCTTATTGGCACTCAACAGCCAGCGTAAAAAACACCAGAAAGCCTCAAAACCATGAATGAGAGAAAGTAGTAAAATGGATATCTGCCACATCATTTAGACTGGTTTTTAGCTGGAGTATTTTTGAATTCAGAATAGTCACATAATAAATAGTGGAAAAGTTGTGGGTTTTTTCTGCTACTTTTTTGTGGAAAAAACTTGACCCAAAAAAGTTTAGTTAGTAAATTCTTTCCCCTAGTGGGGCAGATAGTTATCCCTACAATTAGCAGCAGACCAGGTGGAAGAAGAAGAAAGCTATTAATTAATTGAGAAAAGGTGAGGTCATCATCCTATAACAATTCCCGCTGGCTTCTTTATAATACATACTTTTTTACTTACTTAAAAGTTTGTTCTCCATTTGCAGGCATATTATGAAGCAGCACAATTAAGGCAAATGATGGCTTGGTCATTCCAACTCTCTCCCAATTTATGGGCTATGGCCCCCCAGATATATCTATTAACAAGCAAATATGGGCGGGTATGGTATAAACTGAGATATAAACAAGGTTTATTCACAATAAGGGAATTGCATAATAACTCTATTAAAGCTCCTTTAATGCTACAGGAACTCCGACATCTTAGATACCTTTATTTTACCGCTGCAAAAGTGACTGGAAGCACAGCTTTTGAAGCACTAGCTAAACAGGGTTTACCGGAAAAATGACTTATTTCTAAGATATACAAGATCCTTACTGAACCACTTAAAGGGGAGGTTCACCTTCAAGTTAACTTTTAGTATATTGTAGAAGGGACAATTCTAAGAAACTTTTCAATTGGTCTTCATTATTTATTTTTCATAGTTTTTTAATGATTTGCAATTTTCTTCTTTTTCTTTGCAGCTTTCAAATGGGGGTCGCTGACACCATCTAAAAAACAAATGCTCTGTAAGGCTACAAATGTATTGTTATTGCCACTTTTTATTACTTATCTTTCTATTCAGTTCATCTCCTAGTCATATTCCAGTCTCTTATTCAAATCAATGCAGGGTTGATAGGGTAATTTGTACTCTAGAAACCAAAATTCTGACACTGCAAACTAGAGAGCTGCTGAATAAAAATCTAAATAACTATAAAACCACAAACAATAAAAAATGAAAACCAATTGCAAATTGTCTCAGAATATCACTCTTTACATTATACTAAAAGTTAACTCAAAGGTGAACAACCCCTTTAACATCGACCCAGGGCAGCACACCTATATTATTAAGTGGAATTCTATCATTCTGAACCGAATGTCTCCAAAAGATTGGTCAGATATTTGGCGTAATGCACGGTGAATGGTTACTTGTGTGAGACAGAAAGAGCATATCTATAAGATATTGATTTTCTGGTATTACACTCCTGATAGACTTCATAAGCTAATTCCAGAACACATGTCCCGTTGTTGGAGAAATTGTGGGGACTTAGGTACCCTACCCCATATTTGCGAATGCTCACTCATACAACCAATGTGGCTGGAAGTTAAGAAGGTACTTGATCAGGTCTTGACAACAAAGTCCCATTAGACATAACTTTTTTACTAGGCAAACTGTTTATGGGCATATCAAAATCAGATAAAAAATTAGCCAATCAAATTTTGACGGCCGTTCGGATAGCAGTAGCGTCTAAATGGAAGTCTCTTAGCTGCCCAGGCATACAAGAGATTATTAACAGAGTGAATGCCAATAGGCTGTTTGAGGCAAGTATTGCCTATATACAAAATACCACCCCTCGGCATCTTAAAATTTGGTCTACCTGGGAATTAAGGGGTTTCTGTTAATGTGCTTTGGCTTATGCAATATCCTTCTCTTATAAGATGTAAATGTTAGAGGCTGGGGAGAAATTAGATGTTTAAGACCAATGCCATATGAGACATATTTGCACAGATGCACACAGTGCACTTATTGCACTTTTTATTTAGTTTCTTTTCATATACATCCACAGTATGGAAATATTTATATTTATTTCCCCAAATATATATATATATATATATATATATATAATAATTCCCACAGTACCGGCACTCCAAAAATACTCACGAAGCCAGAGGTGCACGATCAATTGTAGCATAGATAGGTGAAGAAGGATCAGCACTCACTGTTTTGTATGATGAAAAAAGGTGATTCTTTATTTACATGTCTCAATCCGACGTTTCTGTTCCGCCTGGGAACCTTTTTCAAGGATGTGCAACAGTGTTAGTACAAACATTTTTATACCCTCCCCCATCAGTGAATTTTGCCGCCAAATGACGTCACATGTCCAATACAGAAAAGTGCTGAATGATAGACAATTGCTTATTCTCCAAGGTGCAATACATGTTCATCCCCATAAGGTGTCAGTGTTCTCCATTTAGTGTCAAGGTGAGCATATTTAAACATATGTGGCAATTTCTGGAAACAAAAGTTACTCAATATGTACACAATAGTCATTCAGTGTCATTTCCTGATGACTGACACTGTTGCACATCCTTGAAAAAGGTTCCCAGGCGGAACCGAAACGTCGGATTGAGACATGTAAATAAAGAATCACCTTTTTTCATCATACAAAACAGTGAGTGCTGATCCTTCTTCACATATATATATATATATATATATATATATATATATATATACTGTATATATACATATACACATGTATTCTATGTATGGGGTACATAGTTACATAGTTAAATTGGGTTGAAAAAAGACCGAGTCCATCAAGTTCAACCCCTGTAACTGTAGAGTTTAGTATCAAAATAGCCTTTAATATTATGTCTGTCCAAAAAATCATCCAAACCCCTCTTAAAAGCATCAACAGAATGAGCCATCACAACATCACTCGGCAGTGCATCATAGTGCCTTTGTTGTAAGGTACACTAGGTACACTTTGGTGCATACACCCCCACATTTCATTAACACACATACACACTAATGTGGAATTTTATTACATTTTTTTCCTTCTTTACATATAATCACATTATGTTTATACATGTTTTTTTTCTAACTACAAATGTATACACATTGTATTGTTAGTATACACAGTTATTATTAAGGTAGTACATAAGGCACATATTTCAATGGTGTTAAATCTGTTGTGAGTATGTATTGAGGTATAGTCACAATATGTAAATTGAGGTATGATGGGAATGAATACATGGCGAGTTTCCAGTGCATGTATTTATTTTATCCATAGACATTATATGAGTTTCTTCTTTCTTTTTCTCTTTTTATTTCTTGGTATTTTTGTTTATTTCTTATTTTATTATTTATGGATGTAAATCTTTATTTGTAAAAAAATATTTTTTCAACAAAAAAAGTGCAAAAACGGTGCACACAAACAAACTATAAAGTATATAGGTCACATGAGCCAATTAACAGACAGAGTTGTGTCTTTTGCTTCAACACTTCTTCCTGTTAAAGTTGAAATATTTCTGGTCAGGTGATCTCTGAGGCAGCACACAGACCATCACAAAATGGTTCAAGGAAAGAGATGTAAAAGAGCAATATTTACTTAAATATATATTCCAGTTTGGTAAGATTCTTTATTATACCACTTAATTTGATATAAACTATCTGTTGCTCAAGTATTCATTTTGGGGGTATAGTTTTCCTTTAAGTAGCAAACAACTTACTCACTGCTAAATCAAAGGGCTACTACTTTCTCCTAATTCTGCTTGACCTATCTCAAGCTTTTGAGAGTGTTATTTATACTCCACATTACATATATGTTTTTAAGAAACTGCTCTAGCCTAGATCTATTTCTATATTTCTAATTAATCATTCAGTGTCTTTCATACAGCCTCTAACTTCTTACCTCATTCTCTTTTAGTTGGGGTACCTCAAGGCTGTGTTTTTGGACCCCGTCTATCTTCAACCTACACAACTGGTTTTAGTCAGATAATTAGCTCATTTTGGTTTCTGTATCATTTATAGGAAGATGATATTCAAATCTGCTTCTCATCTCTAGGCCTGCCCTTGCTTTTAGCATATGCTGAAGAGTGCAGACTATGGCAACTTCTGCATCCATATCCTCTCATTGCCTAAAAATCAATATATATCCCTCAGGTTGCCCTTAAACTATGCTATGTCTTAAATGCATTGCTGTAGTATTAGTAGTATTAAGTATATTAATGGGTGTACCAAAGTAAAACATGCTTTAACCTGCTATAGGTAACATAAAAAGGAAACATTTTACAGTAACTGTTTAAACCATCATGTTTCCATGATAGACAGATTGCAAAAGGACATTCTTAAGAACATATTAATAGGCTGTTTTTTTGCTAAATCTTTGGGATTAAAACTGTGTTTTAAGCCCCATGTATAACAATAAAATACAATCTATTGAGGGCAAAATCACCTGAAGCACAGATTTTCCATCACAGTGTAATCTGGCAGTAAGAAAAGCACTTCATCATTTTAAATAATCATTTCAATAGGATGTTATATTTAACCTGAACTAATTTTTCGTAATTGTGTCATTCTGAGCTACAGAATAGCCTAAGCCCACCTAAGATGTAATTACAAAAATAATTTTAAATATTTAAAAGTAAAGAAAATAGCTAACCGTGAAGCCGGGGTTAATTACAGTCTAATTTTTAAGGGATTCTGTTATACGGTGCACAATATCTAGGCTTTGAAGAATATTTTATTAGGCTTATGCTTTTATTTTTTAACAAAAATCATATACGCTGCACTAAACCTTGAGTCTTATTCCCTTCCCTGTACGTTGTTTTGCACAGTGCCTTCCTTACCTTTTGTACTGGTATTGTTTAGTATGTATGTACCTCTGTTATCATTATCTTCTTTGCATATGCTTTATGGGGCATTATGATAGGGACATCCAATACTTACACATAAACTACATTTTGGGAGAATTTGGCTATTCACCAAAAAAAGTGGTAAACTGTATAAAAACAAGGAAATAAAAGCAAAAGTAGTAATTACTTAAATACAAGCTTCAACTGAATCATGATATTTTCTTTGGTGATCAAAATATTTGCTGCCTGATGCACCCATTTGCAACCATTCAGCATGGATTACATGATAACTATTGCGGATTGTGTACTGTATATCTGCTTTCAGAGGGATGGGCTAGAAAAGTTAACATTCTTAGGCATGGGGATAACCTCATATGTTAATTTATATGGATTAGGCAAGAATCAACATTTAGGGACAGGTTTATTAAGGGTCGAATATAAAAAAAAATTACGGTCAAAACTGTCAAATACAACTAGGGAATTATCCAAACTAGATTTGAGGTTTTTTTTTTTAAATTCTAAATATATTTTCAAGATTTATCAAACTCTGGCCCTTTAAAATTTAAATTAGACTATTCAATTTGAGCTTTTGTGTTGGTAAAATTCATCTGAGTTTTAGTCTGTTTTTCTTAAATAACCCCCAGTTGAATTTCAAGTATTTTCAGATTTTAGGGAGTTTAAAAAACTCACATGAATTTGAAATTTTACCTTTGATAAATGTTCCTCTTTACTGTATATGATAACATCACTAACCTTATTCAATTATATATACAACATTTTTGTTTTAGTAAAAAAGGCAAAAAAGACATTTTAATTAAATTGGATTTATTTGATTAGTCTACTACACTCACCTGCCATCAGAGTTTTTTTAATCAGGAAAAATAATAAGAGGTTCCGCACGAAGTTTACATAATTTATGGGGTCTCATATTTGCTTTTATTTATTGAAGTGCTCTTTAATCATGCTCAAAAATCCATGAGCAAAATCAAAAGGAAAAGTCTGTCATTAAAAAGAATATTTTTTTTATTCCTTACTTTCTTATAGTCTTCACTTTTGTCAATATCTTAAAGTGTAATATTTACTAGAACACCTTGCTTTAACCTCTTTCACCACTTGCTCTAAATGGCTGCAGCACAATGTGTGACAATGTAATATACCACCACAAGGCAAAGCAATTTTCACAAAGAACTGAATTTGTAAAGATAAAATTTCTGATAGAAAACGTTCCCTGTTGAAGCTAACAATACCTTGCATCAGGCTTTGGAAATCATCACAATAGTCATAGAAAATGGATCATAGTATTAGACTAATTGCCCTTTTTTGTTATCTGCTTATCTGTTGAGAATAGCAGCATTGGTGTAGTCTTAAATGATATATTTAGCCATAATACACTTTTTTATTTTAATAAAAACTACATGTAACTAGGAATATTTAATGTTATAAGTATTTAACCTTGTTAGTTTATAGTAAGACTTTTGGATCAGCTCATCTCTTATTCTGCTTCATGGAAAAAATAAGAATTTTATCAATACACAACAGGTTTGCTAGACCATCTATTTACTAAACTCCTAAAATCCCAAGTGTTGCATGATGGACTTGTAAAAGTTTCATTTGCATGACTACAAAAAAGCAAAACATTTTGTAGCATGTGTAGGGGACCAGAGAAATTACTTTGCCTGACTTTGGAGCCAAATATACAGGGTCTCCAACAGAGCTTAACAGGGCCAGAACCAGTGTCAGACTGCCCAGTGTAGAGAAGCTGCTGCATCTCTAGAAGTACAGAGAGAGACTGTCTTGTTCCCTGCCAAGCTGCTAAAGACTAAGGAGGTGAAAGGAGCCACTGGTGAGATTGATCCTGTTGCTTTAAATCTCCAGAGTGACTGTCTCTGAAAGCATCCCGGTGAGCGAGGCACCCAAGTGAGGATTGTGGCAAGGATACATGTGTGGGGCCCCTGTTTGAGGGCAGGTCTTGTGCATTTACCTGCTATGTGGGAGCAGCTGCCAAGTTTCAAAGGGAGAAGTACTTTTGGAAAAGGCAGCTCAACCTGGAGTATAAGATCTCTTGGAAAGGGACATTTCAACTGAACTATGTGGTTATGAACTCTTTCCAGAAGATTGGGAATTTTAAATGGTATTGCTAAGTATTTGCAGTGTAATTTAGAAATAAAAAATACATAAAAAAAGCATGACCAAAGCCCTTTAAGGATGGTGCAAATAGATATGACAGAGGATGGCAATTGACCAATCTATCATGTACTCTCTCCAGCTTTAATCCCAGCCCCATAGTCAACCATATATTGCCTGCCCCATCCCAGCCTAAGGCATAGAGGAGGGGCCGGCAATATATAGTTGACAGCTGAGATTTTTAAATGCCTTTACAAAAGGCATGGATGTTTAATAAAAAATAAAAAAAATTGGTTACAGTTTCATTTTGAAAAGGACTTTTATTACACAGCTTTTTATGTGACAGGTCCACTTTAAAATAGGAATCCATTAGCAGAATGTTGTTATGCTGCACAGATGAGCATATGGTAGTGATGGGTGAATTTATTTGTGCCAAATTCCCGCGATTCGCCACAGGTGAATAAATCCGCGACACGCCAGCAAAATATGCCGGCAATGGGCGCCCAAAACAAGACGCAGTGGCGTTTTGTAAATTTTGGGAAGCGATACGAAACAAGTTGGCACTATAGAAATACATGTTAATAATGTTAATAATAAATTTGCTTCCTTATTATTGCTTTTTCCTAAACAAGAAATTAATATAAAATGATTAGTTTTAAAACATCAACTTTGGTACCTACCTTGTTCTTCAGGTGTAAGTTCACAGCAGCAATTGAAACAATTGCAGCATTTTGCACAGCCTCAACTCCACTTATAGGTTATAAATGACCCATAATGTATCTAAGGCTAAGTATTCCAGTCAACCTCCACTAGTAGATAAACTGGGCTCACATTTTAAAGAAAATCAATAGGAAGAGGTTTTAAGCATTATGCATTAATACTCCGCATCATCCCTTGCAATAGATTAGGAAGAATTCAACAGACCTTATATTTCATCATACTCAAACCTTGTGCACAACGCAGGATTCAGTGGTCTAAATTGGACATTTTTTATTGATTACCAATCAAAAGAAATATGGGATAGAGGTTGTAAAAGAAGGAAAGTGTCAATAAATTATAGAAAAGTGATCACTCATATCCTGATTTGTAACACTTAAACGGCACACAAAAAAAATAAGAAAAACTAATAAAAATTATTCTAAAACATAAGTTTAATGATTTCTTTATTTTATTATCTGAACATTTTCTTTAATTTTAAAACAGGCAACAATATACTGTACATTTATATGAAATCATTACAAGAGAAAACTGTTCTACAAAATTAGTGAAACACAGGACTGTAAATATTAAAGTTCAAAAGTTTAATAAAGTATAATGCAGATTTACTTTGGCTAAAAGTCAAGATTTTACAATGGAATGAAACTAAACCTTTTATAAACTATGAAATGTTAATAGTGTTAGTGAATTCCTGATGTAATGCAGTTTTGAAACTCTAAATGTATATTCATATAATATTCTATAAAACATTAATGGGGTAGGTCAGGAAAATTGCCATCTTGTAATATTATATCTGTAGGCAATAACATTAAAGAATGCCTCACCATGATCATACTTATAATTAAAATAAATGTTAAACAAATGTTCAGTTTTCTATTTAAACCAGCTAGAGCTCTGAGCAAAAGATATACATTCTTTATTTGGAGAAATATTAAATGCATTGCCAGAGGAAACCTTGCAAGAAAAAAAAAAAAGTTTAAAGGAACTTCAATTGAAGTTCAATAATTGTACATTTGGGACACTGCATACTGTTCAGTCAAGAAAGCAGCGGACTATAAAAAAGAAAGAAGTCCATCATTATCATCCTTACATCAGTGATTCCATTCTTTATAAAATCTATGACTATATCCCAGTCCCACAACAAACAGACCTAAAATTACAAGACATGACACAAATGAGAAATTGTTATAATTGTAGAGATCTTGGAATTCTACAATTTTACTTTGATGTGTTTCAAATTAGTAAGTAGAGTAACTAGGTGGTATAATATATTTAAGGGCTTTTACAAAAAGTGCAGTTAGAACCAGGTATAGCTACTGCAGTTGTCATGACCAGTGGCCCAAACCCCAGATAGGAATGACCAGAAGGGTCACTGGGTTAATATTTTAAGTGAACTAAGAGGGAGTAGACTGACAAATATGCTTGCAGAAAGAGAGTTTAATTAGCAAACATAAAGTAGAAAAATAACTTACTGCCACAGGAGTTCAAAGGAAAACAAAAACAAGAATTGGTAACAGTAACACGGAAGAGAGTCCTGGAAGGGTCAGACTGGACCGTAGGAATATAGAAACACAGGAACATAGAATGGGTGTTCAGCAGGTTTCAGAACTATGAACTGGCAGATGGGGAAAGTTGGTTCATGCCTTAAATAAGGGCCCTCTGCTGGGACCTAATTGGGAAATAGACTGCACCTGCCAGTTAGTGCAGAGCAGCTGAATTAATTAACAGTTTCAGGGCTAACCATAGGGACCTCAATACAGAGTAAACCCACAACTCTAACCTGTCAGAATAGTAGAGAGGTAAAGGAACAGGCTACAATACAATTGTTCCTGGTTCAAACCCAGCAGAGGGAGAAAAACTTACAGCAGTTGAGTGAACAAATTTGAAAATAATAGAAAGGATGCATGTACAAGTGTAATTTAGTCCCTGAGACATTCAGTTGTATGCATATTTTTGATCAATGGGATCTGCTGTACATTATGCTATTATTAGTATTATTATTATTTGGCAAACCATTTTAGAATTTAATTTATCTAATATATGTTACAGAAACAAAAGAAATGATTGCTAGTGGGAACAGGCAGTGAAGGTTGACAATTCCCACTGTTCAAATAGAAATAGCTCTGTGTTAGTGATCTCAGTTGCTCTTTAAATTTCACTGGCGTAATAGCAATTTAAGCAATATTTTTCATCTATATAATTTCCTTTCATTTAAGTATGAGGTTTTCGAGCTAGATTAAATTTAAGGAGAAAAGGTCATCCATCTTCAGTTTCCCTACAGACTACGACAATCTTTTTATAAATTAAAAATGTTTCCTGCCATTTAAATGAAGCTAGCTTAATGAGACATGAACACTTTGTTTTCAATTATGACTTATGGTTTTTGCTCACATTTTTTTCCCCAATCACTCTCTTATAGAGGCTACAGTCTCAAACTTCTAAACCGGAGTCACTATGGACAACATACTGCTGCTTAATTCGATTCTATATCATTATGAGTGCAGCAGCTCAACTTGCTAAAGTTTTAATAAATTAGTTAAGTTATATACAGCTCTATATCCCTTGACAGATCTATAGCCAGGACATGCCGTAGCAGAAATTGCATAAAAAGTAAAATTCCTTTAAGGGATGTGAATACCAGCTTGTATTTTTACATTTAGTTAAACTATCCTACTGTATATATTTTACATTTTCAGTTCACAAAATACAAATTATGACCAATATTTTTGGTACAAGTGATATGTTTAACATAATAGGTAACAATAAAGGACAGAACTCAAATTCGACTATTCACCACCTAAAACTTGCTAAATTGCTGTATAAGTCAATGAGAGAATCCAATGATGCGGCAATGGCGGAGCACACCCGACAAGTCCCATCTCCTCTCTAATCACAGCTCTCACGATAAACCGTCACTTCTACATGACTACCATGTTGTACATTACCTCGCTGATGGCAGTACGTCCAGGAGAGTGGTCAATTTAATCAGACCCTAATGCAGGTTCAGACTGGGGGGGCGCTCTGTGTGCATGTATGAAGGTTTTGCTCATACGTGAATGGTGCAACGCACATGCGTGACCAGTGCTGCTCGGTTAGGATGCGCAGAAGGCGCTGTGCAGGAACGGTAATTTTTTTTGTATAATCCTTATATTTGGAGAGGGGGTCTGGCCGTCCAGTTCGACCCTGCTCTGATGAATTGCCAAGCATGTAGGCATGCAATACATTAATTTTGCACTTTTGCTATGTAATGTGAACATGTGCCTTAAAGAGAAAGCTACCAAAGCAGTTTATTAGCAAAGGTTTAGCCACAATAGTGCAAGCTATAACAATATATTTATTCTGCAGAATGCTTTACCATACCTAGAAACAGCCCAAGAAACTCTCTATTTGTTTAGGATAGCAGCTTCTATATTAACTTGGTGTGACATCACTTCCTTCCTCAGTTTCTTTGTGTTTATATTGCTCTGGGCTCAGATTACAGCAGGGAGGGGAGGAGGGAGGGAGAGAGGAGCAAAGTGAGCATGCTCAGAGGTTTAATCTGAAAACAGGAAGTCTGATACAGAAACTCACGTGTACACAATAGAAGGAAAGAAATATGGTGTTTTTTACAGAGGACTCAGAACAGTATTCATTTGAGGGTTTACTGGTTTCATTTATATAAACCATTCTGAAAAAACTTACTTAATTTTAGTCTTTCGTTCTCCTTTAAATAAAGGTATTATTACATTGACCACTCTCCTGGATATACTGCGATCAGTGCTCAGAAGCATGGTAATGTACCACAAATCAATGGGAGAGGTCCAGGGACATTCGAGTTTTAAGAACTCTAATCAAATTCTATTCAAATTTGATTAGAGTTGTCAGGTTAATCCTATTCCCTTGACCTTTAAAATTTTTATTTTATTATTAAATTTCGATTCGTCGAATTTCGAGTTCATGGGCGTTTAAAAAAACGTAATTAAAAATTCGACCCTTGATAAATGTACTTCCCTAATATATAGTTTTAAGCAATCAGGCAAAAATATGCTCTCTCCCCACTTTATGCAACTACAAGGATCAGGCTATCCCTTTATACTTTGATGAGTGAAAACCAAACTTATAATATATATATATATATTTATACATAGATATATAGATATATATACTTATATACCAATTTATATAAGGTATATTTTCTATAATGATCTGGCTCTTTAGTTTTCAATAACTCACTTAGAAAAGTAATCATGATTTAGATGTAATACTTATAACCCAAAATATTTTTTAACCGATAACATTAAAACAAATCTCACACAGCTCTATTAATCTATGATTATCTGAATGTTTACATTTTAAGAAATCCAATATGAAGATTGTTGCATTTTCAAAATAATGATTATAGTATAGTAAGAAAACACCTGAAAGTGTTTTGAGTCAAAAGACAATATGTATTTAAACATATTTTGTTGGTGAAAAAGAGATGCCTGCTCATTTAAGCACGAGTCATATATATTTCAGTAACAGTATTCATTAATCAGACGTACAATGTTTTGTTATAAATTAGACATAAATAAACACTTTACAGGCAATTGTGGCTCAAGAACGATTGCATACTAACCACACAATTTCAGAATGATCTAAGCATTATGGGTAGCTAGTCAATGGTGTTATTGCAAAAACAGAGAACAGTGAAAAATGTGAAGCAATGTAAAAAAAAAAAAAAAAAACTAAACCATACAAAAAATGTTCTACCCATATTAAATGTTGTATATGTTGAATATGTATTAAATGTTTACTAATGCAAAAAGCATAGGACACACAAGTAAGACAGTAAATATAGGTATGGGTAAAGGTGACGATAAACAGGGCGATAAAAGCCACCAACAGACTGAATCTGCAGTTTATTGGTCTATTTATAGGCCTCTCCAACAGGCTTCCCAGACTGGCTGAACTGGTTTAAAAATCATGTCAGAGAAAGTACAGCATCAGCTCATTGATGTGGTCCTTTGTCCGATCACTTGTATCTCATTCATTGTAATCTAATCATTGGGCCCTAGGGCTAAGGTGGGCAAAACGATGAAAGATGTGAACATTTGGTGACCTCACCAAACAAGAAGATATTTTAATGTATGGCCACCATAATATTATCTTATTTTGTGTTGAAATCAGCACAAACCAAAGGAAAGCAAAGCTTACCACCAGACAAACATCAGGTTTTCTGTTAAAAAGTAGAAAAGCAAGGTTACTGTTCTGTTTTCCCTAAAGACTAAAATCATTAAGGACCAACATTTGATAGGAAAGAATAGGAAAATTGTGGCAAATTAGTAAAAGAATTAGTTAAAAAGTCTGAGAAGCTTCTTTTAAGTGTCTTAAAAGAAGCTTCTCAGACTTTTTTTAACTCATTTTTTTACTAATTTGTAACAGAAAAGTAAGCATTTTATATTTTTTAAACATAACCCTTTCTTTTCTACTTATAAGCAGCAGTCAAAATGCAAATCAAAGGACTGCTTAGCCAGACCATTTTTTTCTCATAATCCTTTTCATTTGGTATGGTAACTATGGATAGGAAGAAATCTGATGTAATTCCAATATTTAAAAAAGGATTACAGGGATTATAATGGATCAACCTGGCAGTTATAGACTTGTATGTTTGACATCTGTTGTGGGCAAGTTATTTGAAAGTTTGTTATGGGATCAAATTTAAGAGTATGTTCTTTTTTAATTTATATTTTGTATTATTATTATTAATACAAAATAACAGTAGTAACTGTCAATTCAACAAAATATAAAGGAGGGTAGAAGAGTGACATCTACAGTATGTATGTATGTATGGGTTTCAATCTTAATTGTTGCCATTCTGCTTATGAGATGGGAACACCAGTAGCTCAATCTCATGGAGCTTTCTTTAGACAGAGGAGAAACTGCACACAGACACCATGCTTCTCTTGCTTCAAGAAGACACAACTTTATTAACACTTCCACATTAGCAGAAAAAGATCATGTCACATGACACTGTATCAGTATGAGATCAATATTTGATCTGTATGAGAGCACACACATTAATACATACAGTACAGCATCTTAACATTAATAGTGGTAAGATTATCTGCTTAGGATTTGTACCCTAATGGGACAAAGATAGGGATATTCTCGGTGGAGGCAGACCAACTGGGTTTTTGTTGATAATTGTGCATACTGTTCAGTCTCCCTGCTGAGTGGTTGCTATTGGGAACTGCAGTTTAGCAAAACTGAACATTTGCTTTTAAGAGGAAAAACATTTTTGAATTATAAAAAAAAAACAACTTTCAAGGAAAATCAGCAACAATACCTTGCAGTAACAGATATATTTTTAAATGCTATTCTTACATATATAAATCTTTTCTACAGTATGTGTTGCATTAGTGCATTACTTTTAATTTTTATATGGTATAGACTGTGTTATTTTGTATAAATCCAAAAACCACATTGCTAAAACATGAACATATAATATATTCGCTCTCTCCTGGATATTCAGAACAACATGGAATGTAACATACCTTATATGTATAATATACTGATACCAATTGCCATGCTGTAATCTAACAAATTTCTTATTCAATAATATTAAAAAAAAATAAATAAATAACTGTGGTAGCAACATAACAATGCTTATAATGCAATGCTGTAGAAAATATTACATATCAATTATAGCTACATTAGCAGCTATTTATGATGCATTAAAAATACAAAAGCATAATAAAACAAAGAGGCAGATCTTGGTTTCTTTCTCGTCAGCACTTTGAACTACATTAGCAGCTAATTAAAAAAAACAACAACAACCTTACCATATTTTATTTACTCTTCTCAAATCTTTCATGTATTTAAGAGCAACGGTTGTACTCTAATACAAAGACAAAATACAGCTAAAACTGAGCTCACCCTTTTAAGTGCCAGCAGAATTTTGCATTTCATTTGCAGACATTTTTGGAACATTTGGTGCTCATTCAATTTAGGGGCATTTTCTGAGGAGAAACCTTTAGTTTACCAAGGAAAACTATACATTTGCATTTTCATATCTGCTTTTTTAAAGCTCTAAATACAAAAAAAAATTAGCTATTTTTCAAAATATATGAATATATACCAGAAAAATGTTTTCTTTTATGCATGAAAATTCAAATGATTTAAAAAGCCTCATGTCACTCAAATGTGCCAATACCAGAAATTTATAGTTTTAGGGAGATTTATGACTTCTGTAGACTAAATTACCAAATTTTGAAAGCACAAACACAGAAATCACCATACTTAGATTCTACAGCCAAAAAATCCTGAAACAGTAGGTACCTCAGAAAGCCAAATACTTTTTAAAAATATACAGCCTTCCAATTCAAGAATGGGTAACTATATCTCTCTACTCCTTACTACCACACATCAAAGCTTGTCTGAATTAGCAGTTTTTATAAATATTCACAAAAATTCTGAAAAAAACTTCTTAAATATGGATGCCAGGGGTCTACTGAACAGTTTGATGCCCATTGTGCATAGGATTACCAAAGTATCTGGCATATAGAGACCCCAAAAAAAGAAAAATCAACACCTTTACTTCATATTTTGTCCGATAAAAAACACAAAAAAGTTTACCTCCCAATACCATATATATTTGGAAAGTACACATTCTACCAAATCTAAAATGGGAACCCATGTCTTTGTACTCCAAACTAGTGAGTGGCAATGCTTTCCTACATTTGGCGGTTTGGTAAGATGCCTGAAAATTTACTCAAAGCTTCAAATTTCCAGCATCATATTGCCCACACATCATTACATACCAAGAACAATCATCCTAAATGTGGTTGCCAGGGGTTCCCTGAACAATTTTATGCCCATACTCCATAGGATTACCAAAGGATTTCTACCACCAAAAAATATACTGCCTGATTTATGTCGGGTAAAAGTAGCAAATAAGTATGTCTGTCCAACAAAACTCTATATTTCCAGACTATAAACAATCTGTTGAATCTAAAATGGATAAATATGTTTTTATATGGCAAAGCACCAAGCAGAAAAGCTATGCTAAAATTATATCTTCATTTGGCCTTAAATATCGCCTGTATGCAGATGACATTCAGATATATTTGGACACCCCCTCACTAACCACTGATGTTCAAACCCAGATATCAGACTGCTTAGAAGCTACATATTCCTTTATGAACCAACACCATCTCAAGCTGAACTTGACCAAGACTGAGCTCATGGTCTTTCAAAGGAATTGAGAATGCCAGTCAGCAGTGTTCAAACTCTAATTAAGAAGTGGAAAATAAAGGGTTCTGTTTAAACCAAACCAAATAAAACAAAGATTTCAGCCACAACTGCCAGAAAAATTGTTCAGGATGCAAGGAAATACCCACAAATAACTTCAGGTGAAATACAGGACTTTGAAAAAATGTGGTGTGGCTGTTTCAAGATGTGCAATAAGGAGGCACTTAAAGAAAGAGGGGCTGCATGGTGGAGTTGCCAGAAGAAAGCCATTGCTACACAAATGCCACAAAGTATCCCCCTTACAATATTCCAAACAGCACAGAGACAAGCCTCAAACTTCTGGCACAAAGTCATTTGGAGTGATGAGACTAAAATGTAACTTTTTGGTCACAACCAAAAACGCTACATTGGAGAGGAGTCAACAAGGCCCATGATAAAAGGTACACCATTCCTACTGTGAAATATGGTGATAGATTGCTGATTTTTTTGTGGGGATGTGTAAGTTACAAAGGCATAGGAAATCTGGTCAGAATTGATGGCAAAATTAATGCAGTAAGTTATCAAAAAATACTGGAGGAAAATTTGCATTCATCAGCCAGGAAGATGCACATGGGATGTACAGTACTTGGACATTCCAACATGACATTGATCCAAAATACAAGGCCAGGTCGACCTGTCATTTGCTACAGCAAAATAAAATTAAGGTTCTGGAGTACCCATCTCAGTCTCCTGACCTCAATATCATTGAGCCACTATGGGGAGACATTAAGGGGCAAATTTACTAAAATTCCCCAAAAAGTCCTCGAATTCCCTCGATATTCGATAAGCATTCGACTATTGAATGCTTATCAAAATAGTTTTAGGCTATCATTTTGCTCGATATTCAATTTCTAGACGAAATTGTATGATCAGATACCGAACGTTCAATTTCATGAAAAAAATCATACTTCTTCCTTCGAGCCTCCGAAAAATTTGTACGATTCGAACGATCGAGGCGTTTGATTGTATGAATGGTATTCGAGCAGGTCTTAGCAAAAGAAGCCTATGGGGGGAGGGGGTGTTCACATAGGCTTCTATTGGTATCCGGTAGGTTCAATCTGGAGAAGTAGGCATTCGAATTTTAAATCCTTCGATCATTGAATGATCGAATTATCGAATATCCAATCATTGCATATTCGAATATCCGAAAAAATTGTACGATCAGTATTTGATCAAATTTGATCGAACTTCGAATCCTTCACACGAATTTTGTAAATTTGCCCCTAAATGTGCAATTTATGCAAGACAGCCCAATAATTTACAGGAAGCTTTTTTTTACTGGAGGCTTTTTGCCAGGAAGAATGGGCAGCTTTACCATCTGAGAAGATAAAGGGCCTCACCCACAACTGCCGCAAAAGACTTAAAGCTGTCATTGATGTTAAAGGGGGAAATACACGGTATTAAGAACTGGGGAATGTAAATGTTTGATCAGGGTCATTTGGGTAGTTTGTGTAGGGATTATGATTTAAAAAGAGTAAACACAGTTGGTTGACAATAAATGGCTTCAGCCAACCACTAGCCATGAGTGAAAGAAAAGTTTTTGTGTTATCATTCTTATTCTCTGAAAAATGGTTAAGAAATCAAAAATTCCGCCAGGGTATGTAAACTTATGATTACAACTGTGTATATTGATTAAATAGATAGATAGACCTTAACTATACTTGGGGCCCATTTAATAATCTAGTTGTGTTTTCCACAAAGTTTAGAAAAATTGTTCCTCAAGCTTAAAGGGGTTCCCTCTCAAGTGCCTTTTACCAATCTGTCTGCACATCTCAGCTTATTACCATCATACGTAAAGACTGGGCACCAAAACTGTGCAGCATAAGCTAGAAGAGGACATGATGTGTATACAGATAATTACCATATCATATTACATGAGATATTATATACATCTATTTGAAGTAAATTATTTATAGGTTGCTAAATCTGTATTCTACAACTTTACAGCAATCTCGTTAAATCATTTTTTATTGTTGAAATGTCACTTATCTCATTTAAAAAGCAAGCCAAACAAAAAAGTGCATATAATTCTGCACCTTCATTACAATTGGTGGCATATTGTATGCCTATGGTGTCTTGGAAATCAGTATGCATGTAATCATACACTCACAGGGATACATGGGCAAAATAAACAAACTCATCCTTGCAGTTTAACTATGAACTAGCATTAAAGGAACAGTAAGACCAAAAAACTAAAGTGTTTTAATGTAATGACAATATCATGTACTATTACCCTGCACTGGTAAAATGGATGTATTTGCTTCAGAAACACTAATGTAGTTCATATAGTATAAACAAGCTGCTGTATAGCAATGGCAGATATTTAAAAAAAGGCTATACAATGAAACCTCATTTTTACATCCCCTGATTTTAAGTTTTCCCTAAATTTACATTGTTGTTTTGTGGTCCCACCTTTATATTATGCATAATAATTTACCCTGGTTTTATCTTTTCCTGGATTTGACAATTTTTTCTGGTCTCCTGAAAAATGTAAAATGGGGATTCTACTATATGGCAAGGCTAAATAGTGGAAAACACCATTATATTCTACAGAGCTTATCTGCTGTGAAACTTTGTGAAGCCTTTTCTCCTTTAAATATTGCGATTGCCATTGCTACACAGCAGCTTATTTATATAAACAATAGGGTTTCTAATGCAAGCACAGCTATTTTACCAGTGCAGACACAAGAAATTGTACCATTACATGGTACACAAGAAATTGTGGTGCTCACAAAGAATTTTGAAAACATACAATTCTGATGTGCACACATCCATTTTTTTTTTTTTAAAGTGTGCACACAATTCTAAAAAGTGCACACAAAACTCCTGGCCAAGAAGAATCAAGACGGAACATTGGTTAGTCACTCAAGTTATTTCAGAGCCCTAATATTGGGTAAGGGGTGTAGTAAAGCTTGTTAAAAATGCAAAAAAAGCTAAATAACTCCAAACCCGCAAATAATAAATAAATCCATTTTCAAATTGAATGTCATTCTACATCATATTAAAAGTTAAAGGAACAGTAACACCAAAAAATAAAAGTGTTTTAAAGTAATGAAAATATCATGTAGTGTTGCCCTAAGTAATGGATAACAGATAACATTAAGTTCTACAGAGCTTATCTGATCTCTTATCTGCCCCATGGCTACACAACAGCTTATTTATATACCACTACAGTTTTTCCAGTGCAGGGCAACACTGCATTATATTTTTATTACTTTAAAACAATTTAATTTTTTGATGTTACTGATCCCTTAACTCAAAGGTGAACAATCCCTTTGACATATGAAAGCTTGGTCACACACTCATAATGAATAGATATTCTTTAAGAAGCATTTGTAGCATTGCTAAATGTTTTTACAGATTTGCATTAATAACATTAAGATTTTAATATGCTACAGTTGAATATATACATTTCTATGTAGAAGAAAATGAAAAGAGATTACTAAATATGTTGAAAATAGTGCTTCAACTTAGTTTCCGTTCAGAACTAAAAAAGCAGTTTATCACCTAAAGCAACAGAACTTATTTTTAAGATTAATTACAGGAGGCTGATACACATTAATAGGGATTGTTTGTCAATATATTGCAATATATTTAAGCTGACCACCTACTGTACATCAAAGTCATCCCATAACTGGCCAGATGTGAGATGACTTTGACGTAGTTGGCCAGCTTAAATATATTGCAATATATGGACAAACAATCCCTGTTTAAAGGACAAGGTATTTTTAGTAGCTGTATGCACAAATGTCTTGAATATATTGATAATGGGTTGAGTGCAGAGGACCTCTTGTATTTATCTTTATGTATTTTGTGGTCACAGCCTCATTGCACCCTTGCCTAATGGTTTTAAAAATTAGTGGAGAGCACAACTTTCCCTTGTTTGTTATAGTTCAAATAGGAGCAGTGACCAGCTCTTTGTTGTAGCTCCCACCCCTTCCCAGCTATAGTCATGTGATCACACTGCTGTCTAATAAAAGGGCAACCAAATTTTGGAGTTTTACTTGGAAAGCAGCAAGTAAGTTGCAGGTAAAACTTAATACCTTTGTAAAATGTATGATGAAGCAGTGGAATTCTTAATGAATAAGATGCAATTTGAGTGTAGGACTGGCCAGATATGGGATGATTTGACGTAGTTGGCCAGCTTAAATATATTGCAATATGTATGGACAAACAATCCCTGTTTTGTTTAAAGGGTAAGGCATTTTTAGTAGCAGTATGCATAAAATGTCTTAAATATATTGATAATGGGTTGAGTGCAGAGGACCTCTTGTATTTATCTTTATGTATTTTGTTGTCATAGCCTCATTGCACCCCAGCCTAATGGTTTTAAATTTGTGGTGAACACAATGTCCCCTTGTTTGTTACAAATACAAATGAAATACAGATATGAGATCTGTTATAGGGAAACCCGTTATCCAGAAAGTTCCGAATTGTGGTATGGCTGTCTCCCATAGACTCAATTATAATTAAATAATCCAGTTTTTTAAAATGTATTTTCTTTTTCTCTATAATAATAAAACAGTACCTTGTACTTGGGATGCACTGAATCCAGGATTCGGTTCGGGATTCACCAGGATTCAGCCTTTCTCATCAGGATTCAGATTCTGCTAAAACCTTCTGCCTGGTCAGGGAGGGAAATCACATGACTTTTTGTCACAAAACAAGGAAGTAAAAGATGTTTTCCCCTTCCCACCCCTAATTTGCATATTAGGGTTCAGATTCGGTTCCTATTCGGCCAAATCTTTCGGGAAGGATTCGGGGGTTCAGCCGAATCCAAAATAGTGGATTCGATGCATCCCTACTTGTACTTGACCGAAATGAAGATAAAATGAATTCTTATTAGAAGCAAAATCAGCCCACTGGGTTTATTTAATGTTTACATGATTTTCTAGTAAGGTGTGAAGATCCAAATTAAGGAAAGATCCATAATGCGGAAAGCCCCAGGACCCAACCATTCTGGATAATAGGTAGCACTATCAGGGCATATATTGACTTTAGCACACATTTTACATTGCAGCTTACCATAGCATTAAGTCATTGGAATTGTCAGCAAGTTCATGGAAGCTCTACAAGATTTGCTCTAATAGTTTACATTTCAATCAGCATACTATGCATACCATGCAGCTCCTGAAAAGTAAGTGCAAGTGACTTGAAACACCCAAGAAATGGGTAAAAATGGGTTAGATCCATGCACCTGACCATTTATAATTCTAGGTTACTGAAACTGGTTTTTAGAACTATCAGTTTGAGAAACCAGTGTCTTTGCGCTGCATCAATAAATAAACTCAACTGATCTCAAAGAACTTCAGAAAATCACCCTGGACTTGCATTAAAAAAAAAAATAACCACAACTCAGACATTTACAGCAATTATGGGCTTTCAATGCATTCCTTTGGGCAAAAAGATGAGCTGAAAATAGATCTTAATCTAATTAATCAGAATGCTGCAAAGTCCAAGAAAGCTGATAGAGAAGGAAAATCATGTGTGAGCAGTCTGGAAGATAATTATCTATCCTTAATTGATTTGGTAACCTCACTCAGACATCAGGATAATGTGTGGCAATGGAAGACTAATGCAAAAGAATGATATAAATACTACCATGCTATGAAAGGCAGAACTATAATAGATACTTTACGTTGTTCTTTGCAAAGATCCTATGCTGAATGAAAGTGAAATAAATACAGTGTTAATAGTTAGAGATGAATATTGTATAAATATAAACATCTAAAGGACACACACATTTAGTACTGTCAGGGTGAAAAAGGGGATTGTTTATATATTACAAGACACTTTGTACTGTTATGAGAGGAATATAGTTTAATATATGAATATTTAGAGGACCAGTAACATCAAAAAATGAAATTGTTTTAAAGTAATAAAAATATAATGCAGTGTTGCCCTGCACTGGTAAAACTGCAGTGGTTGCTTCAGAAGCACTACTATTGTTTATATAAATAAGCTGCTGTGTAGCCATGGGGGCAACCATTCAAAGGAGAAAAGGCTCAAGTTACACAACAGATAGCAGATAAGCTCTGTAGAACATATTGTTATCTGTTCTGTTTAACACAATGCTATCTGTTATCCATTACTTATCCTGTGCCATATAGCTGTTTTTCAATTTCAGCCATTGCTACACAGCACCTTGTTTAAAAGAACTATAATAGTGTTTCTGAAGCAAACAGATCAGTTTTAACAGTGCATGGCAACACTAAATGATATTTTCTTTACTTTAAAACACTTTCATTTTTTTGGTGTTACTGTTCCTTTAAAGGAACAGTAACACCAACAATGAGTATCCAAAAGTAATGAAAATATAATTTACTGTTGTGTTGCACTGGTAAAATTGGTATGTTTGCTTCAGAAACACTACTATAGTTTATATGAACACGCTGCTGTATAGCCATGAGAGCAGCCATTCAGAGCCTAAAAAAGGCACACAATACACAACAGATAAGTGGTGTAACATACAATGAAATTCTTCAGAATGTCTCTGTCTTATGCCTATGGCTACACAGAAGCTTGTTTATATAAAATAAAGGTTTTTTTTGTTTGTTTTTTTTTAAGTCCGCATACTGGTTTTGCCAGTGCAGGACAACAAGGGCAAGGAAAGTTTAAAATTGAATAAGGGTAGAAATGCTGTATTTTGTATACTAAACATAACCATGAACTTACTGCACTACGAACCTAATCAAACAAATGATTTATGCTTTCAAAGTTGGCCACAGGGGGCTGTCATCTTGTAACTTTGTTATACATCTTTGCAAGACACATGCTCAGTGTGGTCTGATCATAAATGATCAAAAAAGAGTTCTGCTTGAGTTCTGCATGGCTGGTAAGTAAAGCAGGGGCTCCCCCTGCTGTTCATCAGTATGATTGTTTCCCTGCCAGAAGTTAGGGACCATCTGACAATTCCTAATCACAGCACTAAATGAAGGGAGAATTTCACTGCATACAGTCAGGTTTCTTATGAAAACGGTACACATTTTTTAATTAAAGTATATTAGAGATAGATTTATTTTTCATTAAAGAAAGTAAAAATGGGATTTTATTTCTTTGCCTTTCCTTACCCTTTAAGTCCAGGAGCCTTTTATTTGAGAATGCCTTTGAAGCTATTGCCTACATAGTCTTATTTTAGCAAATGTGTTATTTTATGGCCAGTGCCGTGTATTATAGAACAATAAATTACTACATTGTATTTAATGGTAACTAAACTAGCATACAGATGAAGCCACTTTAGTTTGTGTTTAAAACAGAATATCTAAACACATTTAGCCAACTTATCCCATTTAATGCAGAATATTACATCACAGCATCTAATTAAAGCATTCATTATTATGAACATTGGTTAATAATGAAAATTGTTAAATGCATTAAATGAGTTTAGATGACTTTAGATAAGTTTCTTCAGTTTATCCCGATTCATGATGCATTTAACTCACAATTTCAAGTGACTGCTAGTGATGGGCGAATTTATTCGCCAGAGGCAAATTCCCGTGATTCGGCGCTGCCGAAAACTATGCGGCGCACGCCGAAAGCGACGCGTCAAAGTTGACGCGACGCGTGGCGCGACTCGTTTTGCAAATTTTTCGCAAATTTTTCGACGAAGCGAAACTGGGGAAATTCGCCCATCACTAGTGACTGCCTCTGTACATGCTGGTAGCAAAAAATGACAATCCTTTGTAAACTCTTTAGTACTCTTAAGGGTTGATGGTCCATATTATAAAGATAAAGACATTTTATCTATAAGGGCCCTTACACATGGGCGTTTTTACCTGCGCTCCCCTGCGTTCCGTTTTGCTCCGTTCAGCTGCAGGGGAGCGCAGGTATAGACGCACTCAATTATTTTCAATGGGGCTGTACTCACACGAACGCATGTAGGCGCAAAACGCAGGAAAAATGCAGCATGTTGCATCTGAATAGTGATGGGCGAAACGGCCGCGTTTCGCTTCGCCGAAAAATTAGCGAATTTCCAGAGAAATTCGCAAATTTTTCGCAGATTCGCGAAACGGGTTGTGCGTCGTTTTGACGCGCGTCGCGTCGTTTTTGACGCGCGTCGCGTCGTTTTTGACGCGCGTCGCGTTGTTTCCGACGCATCGCGTCATTTTCGGCGCGCGTCGCGTCATTTTTTGTCGTGTCGCGGCAAAAAACGACGCACGACTCGTTTTTGCGCGGCAAATTTTTTTTTGCTAATTTTTTGTGCAGTTTCGCGAATTTATTCACCAGCGGCGAATCGCAGGAATTCGCCGCGAATTCGCCCCTGGCGAATAAATTCGCCCATCACTACATCTGAATCTACGTTCGGCGTTTACATGTGTCTCGTGGGTACGCCGCCATTGAAACTAATGAGGTGCGTTTAGACCTGCGCTCCCCTGCGCTCCCCTGCGGCTGAACGCAGCCAAACGGAACGCAGGGGAGCGCAGGTAAAAACGCCCGTGAGTAAGGGCCCTAAAACTGATGACCCAAGCATAATAGAACCCTTGCTTGTTCAAAAATTAATTGTGGAGATCTGACAGGTGAAATTGAAGCAATGGATAATTTTCAGATTACTGGTGTCTGCACAGAAACTGAAAGTCACGGATTGCAGCCAGTGATGGGCGAATCTACCCAATTTCGCTGCGCCAAAAAATTAGTGAATTTCCAGCGAAATTCTTGAATTGGCGAAAAAATTCGCGAAACGTTGTTTTCGTTGCGTCGTTTTTGTTGCTTTGCGTTAAAAACGACTCGTGACTCGTTTTTTTTTTTAAGTGAATTTTCGGCAGGCGAATTTTCGGCAGGCGAATTTTCACTGACGTTTCGTGAATCGCGGGAATTCGCCGCAAATTTGCCCCTGGCAAATAAATTCATTTGGGTGGGTGGGTCAGTTGGGTGGGGTCAGACAAATTTAGGACCCTGGTATACAGTGAGTGGGAGGAATTTGTTTTGAAGAGGTATCTTGGTGGGATTGTTTAACCTTAAGATGTATGACCAGTTTGTGGACCTTCAGCAAAGTGATCATGATCTCTTTATTCAGGTGGCCACTCTGTACCACATGGTTTACAGTTCAGTTTGTATGAGTATTCTCTGAGCTAGAGGGTATTGATATGTTATGGAGGAGATTGTCAGGGTTCTAGTAAATTTATGTTCTATTTGAAATGTGATGAAATTAAATGGGTTTATGGCGGTTATTTACTTAAATCCAATTTTTTTCTGGTTGGAGTTTTAAAGGGGAAAACTGTTTTTTGGTACAAAAACCCAGAGACTGCTAAAAGTCCAAATAAAATAAATACACAATTGGAAGACATCATGATCTGCACTGGGTTTCATAAATAATCTGAATAAATGATGGTTTCTGTTTGATAATCCAAAAAAACTTGAGATTTTTCAGGCATTAAATTTGAAAAACATCGTACAATTCGGATTCAGAATTTTTTATGATGTTAGTCTTTCCTGCACCAGATTTTTAAGTTAATTTACTGACAAATAAGGTATAAATGTGGATGGGACTTTGGTCAGTGGTTTTAACAAAGTAATGTGAAATTTTCAGATTTTAGTAAATAACTCCCTATGTGTTGATTGTAATGGTAGTACATTAGGTTTAAGCAAGTACATTTGGTGAAGTAATTCTCCTAATCTGTGGATGTCTAAATATATTGTTGTATCTAATATAAGTAATTATTAAATAAATGGACTTGCTGAGTAACTGACCAAGAACCGCTATTTAAAAATGGTGCAAAAATTCCATATTTTTTAAATAATTTTTCTTTGAGCAACTTCTGCCAGAACTTACTTAAAAAAAAAAAGTCTGAAGCATTGTATAATAAAGACTGAAAATCTGGTGTTTGCATGATTAAAAATTAAACACAATTTTATAAAATGTTCATTCATTTTTCACAGCTTTTTACTCTTTTCTGCAAATTTCATTTTACAAAGCATAATAAATAGGCCCCTAACTGTTCTCATTCATTGTGGCAAACTACATAAAGCACATAACAGTAATATTGCTGCATGTGCCCACCAGCACTCACTAACATGTCAATTAAGAGGTGGGTAGGGGTGGGCCTCTCTTTAATATAGTGCAATTGTATGTAGACAGTATGTATTGTAGACAGTATTTTATTCATAGGTGGAGTGAAGGTTTCTGCAGGGTTCTCCAGAAAACCTGATGAGTTGTGCACCCTACCCTGCACTTGATAAATGGTCCCTGAAGTTTCTCTTTCCACAGAAAGCCAAGGAGACTTTTGACTTCAAAGCCTTCTTAAAGGAGAATGATAGCCTCAAAATGAAAATGGTTAAAAATGCCATACTTTACATACTAAATTTATTGCACCAGCCTAAATTTTAAATTCTCAACAGTAGCAATGACCTAGTACGTCAAACTTGTCCCAGGGAGTTGCCATCTTGGAAAGTGTCTGTGACAATCACATTATTAGTGGGCTCTGAGCAGCTAAGCTTAGAGGTCATCAAAAATTTACAAGCAGAAAATGAGGTTGGTCTGTAATATAAACTGCTACTACAAGGCTGATTATTAAATTTTTGATGCCAGTTGCACTGACTGTTCAGCTGATGTAGTAATCATCTTTATTAAGTACCAATCAGTCTTATATTATGACATCTCTATTCTGTATTAACAGTATATTGTGAGTCTTTCCCTAAGCTCGGTAACTGACAGCAGCACAAAGCAGGTGCAGTGTATCAGTAGATAAGAAGATGGAGAGCTTGGAGGCACAAATCGTCCATGGTTTAAAAAAAGAAAAAAAAAAAAAACTGTGGTTTCCTTGGGATGGTATAGAAACCCAAAACATTTATTGTTAAAGTTCAACTAGGGATATTGCATCAAAGTCTCTTATAATTGAACAGGATTTTTTTTTTTCTGAATAAGTCTATATCTTTTCCTGAAACTTTTCTACGCTAAGGCTTAGAAATCGGGATCATGGGCAGGGTTAATGTTTATTATTACACATCTGGAACCGTAATGCTGCTCTGATGGTACTGGATGAGGAAATTATGAACAAAGGAAAACAAACAAGATAATAACCAATGAAGTATTATTTATAGTATGCTTTATTGTCGAATTTATTAAGCATGTACTATTGATACATTGTTTGGCTACAACTTGTGTGCTCAAATTTGTTTTTCTTTCCCTGTATAATAAAAATTTAAGTTACAAAAAAAGGAACCCAAAACAGAATGTACAAAATGTCTAGCCTATTTCTTTAGACTTCTCTTTTAAGAGCAGAGAACCCTTACTCTAGCCCATTCAGCTCTGTTATTTGCTTTTGTCTGCTTTACTAAAATCCCCAGTGGGTGATTGTAAAGTTCCTTAGGATCCTTGATCTCTGCAAAGGACATATTACCTCATGTTGTTGCTGCTAAATTTTCTTTATGGGGTTGATTTAAAAATGTTTTAGCCTTTGGATACTAAAACAATGACAGAGTTTCTAAACTCTTGCATGGTTTCTTCATTCTTCATTTCTTCACTTGATGCCCAACGGCATCAAGAAAGGACTCTGGGCAGAGAAAATAAAAACAACAGGGGGTGAGTGAACATAAAATAAAGGGGGCAACAAGTGCAAACAGTGACAGAGAAGCACTAGTGCCAAGGGCTTAAGACATATAGCCCACTTAAAACTCCATAACCCTCCATAACCCTGACCTAATTGCCTGGGCTTAACACAGCCATCACTAACCGGGGCACAAAGGGAAGAAAAGTGCTGAAAAGAGGGCACTATTCAAAGGAGGGAACAGCTCCATAACAAAGAGGAAAGTACAATTCTCATTACCTCCCAGAAGCTACTCCCGAAGCCAACACTTGAACAAATGCCTAGAGCAATCATCCCCAATAAATGACTGTAAGCTATGACAAATATACAGGGCATATAACAGATGAGCCAACAGAAGTAAAACAACAGGGAAGACAATAACAGAAAGGCCCACACTACCATTTAGAATGAACATATAAACCAAGGGCTAACACCCTTGGGAGCGAAGAATTCAGAACTGACTGACAAAACCATGCGCATAGAAGTGGGCATTATCAGAAATGGGCAAGCATAAGAAGAAAGAATTGCCATTGAAAATGACAGATTTTTACCCAAAAGCAGCAACACTTCCAGGAGAAAGGTCTCCCTCACAAGATGGGGGCACCTCAGCAGATAGAAGCCCTACACGCCAAACATCACATGCAGAAAGATCCCCGAAACAAACAGACAGCAACGCAAATTGGGCACCTCTCACAGCCGCAATGTTAAAGGAATGTCTCACTGAACTCAGGTTGGAGATCCAGGAGGACCTTCAAACTGCTGTCTCCACTCTGATCAAAGACATCAAGCAGGTGGGAGAGAGAACCGATCACCTAGAAAATAAAATGGCGGAACTAGTGCACTCGCACAATCAAGCAATAGATGCAATTTGGTTGCGTAAAAAACAGATGTACCGCTAAACAGAGTCTCCTGTAGGCAGCCAGTCCCCATAGGGGCTACCAAACAGCCAATCACAGCCCTTTTTTGGCACCCAGTGGACTTTTTCATGCTTGTGTTGCTCTCCAAGTCTTTTTGGCTCACAAGTGAAAAAGGTTGGGGACCCCTGCCCTAGAGGAAGACATCCAAAAATTAACAGCTAAAGTAGCAGATATAGAGGACCGCAACAGATGGAATAATGTCCGGATAAGAGGCATACCCGAACAGATTACTGCTCAAGAGCTAAATACATATATATGTACAATGATTGGAGAAATACTCCTGGTGTCCCCCCAGAACGTAGACTGCTGGATAGAGTACACAAGCTACAACGGGCAATAAACACATCTCCTGGAGCCCCAAGAGATACCATTATAGAGATCCACTTCTACTACGTGAAAGAGCAGCTGCAATACAGAACATACCAGATAAATACAGTAGCTTATAATGTTTTGCAGATCTATCCAGCTACACACAGCAAAAAAGGAAGGAATTTGCAATGGCAACAGCCATACTAAGGAATAACAACATACAATATAGGTGGCTGTACCCTGTGAGAATACTAATTACTAAAGATGGAACAACAATAATTGCAGAAACTCCACAACATGCAGAACAACTACTAAAGAAATGGAATCTTTGGCAGCCAACAAAAACAAGTGATAAACCGCCTAAGAGTTCCCGCCTGCAACCTGAGTGGGCCACCCAAACAAGGCAAAGCAGGAAGAGCCTGAAAGCTCAAATCATCTCAGAGGAAGTGGACATAGATAGTTGAAGGGATACAAGAGTCTCATACAAGCCACAAGCCCAGTCAAAATGCCTAATTAAAGGCAAAGCACATGCTACAACTATCCCATGGGCTAACAAGCCCAATTCTTCCCCCAACCTCCAGAAGCTCGGGGGAATGCAAATATGCCATCGTAAACAGAAGGCCACCAGAGGCCATAGAGCTTCCCCCCACCCGGAACCAATACCATTGATGTACTGTATTGTTGTAAATATGTTGCATACACAATGCAAATGTTTTCATGTTATATAATTTTTTTCTCTCCTTCTCCATACCTTCTTTCTATACTACCCCCTACCCTCTCTCTTTCCTTCTCCTAGGGGCCAAAAAGAGATAAACAATCCAAATCTAACACACCAGAAGAGGATCAATGTAAGACCAGCCTTAACCGCCAATGACCAGACAAGAACAACAATGGGTGAGTCCAATTCAATCCAGCATCATTTGTATTTACCAACATGGGAATAAAGATAGTATCACAGAATGTAAATGGTCTCAATAGCTCACAGAAGAGATCCAAACTAGCACAGTGGAGTAAGCAACAGAATATAGATATACTCCTACTACAAGAGACACATCTCACCAACAAGAAACAAACTTCTATTAACCTAAAACAATTCCCCACGCAAATATACGCCTCAAACACAGTAAAGAAAAATGGGGTAGCCATTTGGGTAAACAAAAAACTGCCACATAAACTAATCATCATAAAGATCCTCAACATCAAGATATATGAGCAAAGCTTTACTATAATAAGTGCATACAGTCCCAATAGACAAGATTCTATAGTAGTCTTTTCAGACAAATACAAAATACAAAGACAAAATCAGTTTTTTTTCTTTCTATATGACTACTATCTAACGTCTAATATGATGTTTTATTTGAAAACATGAAAACAATAAATGCACTTGAATATTAAAATAATGTTTGTTGCAAATACAATATACTTTATTTAATGAACATCTCATAAGTTCTAAGCATAAAGCTGTCCACACTGGCATCTTTCATTTTCTGTTTATCAGGATTTCAGTCCAAGTATTTTCACTGAATATAACAAATCAGTTAGGCTTTACATTTTGAAATAATACACATCTAAAATGTAGATAAATAATGTAGGCTGAACAGTATTCATTTCTATAGGGAAAATGGTGTGGCTTTGTGTACCAGATTCAGTTACTCAATCTCCATCTGCATTCAGTACAGCAAATTATGTCAGCAATGATATTTCAGTTGCAATAAAAATACAGTAGGGTTCAGTGCAGTGGGCAAAGTACAATTTCAAGCACAATTGGCATTTTTTCCACAATGCAGAATTTTCACCAGAACTCTAGCATCATTGTGGTCGCAATGCTCTTGACACCATTGCTCTGCGCTTGCCGCAATTGTATCATATTAAACAAAATGAACTCAACTGCGTATTTGCTTCCTCATGAACTGCGCAAATATTTAAATATAACTTTAAATCTGTCTGGCATCATTATTCATTATTGCGCGAAGTGTCTAACGCTAGCGCTAATTCGCCAGCATAACTTCAATTTGTAACGGAAATTCACTAACAACGGCTCTGGCGAATTAATACTAGCGAAGTAGATAGACTTGCACAACTTCGCACCCTTACGCCAGTGATGAAGGATCGTAAATTCGCAAATCCACTAAAATGAACATTTTCCTGAACGTTAGCACTTACGTTAGAAGTTCAATACAATAAATAGGAGGTTGAAAAAAAAATGGAAAATTTTTTCTAAGTCACAAAAAAAGGCTGGCGTATTTTAGCATTGGAGGGTGATAGTCTGAAAAAGATCGATATTTTTTAGGGCTGGTTACCCTCCTTCCCCCCTACATTTCCTAACATATGGCAACACAACTATATAGGGGGCACATGTAGGGCAATAGGACAACTGTATTTCATTTATTAAAAGTTTCCTGGACTTGTGTAGTGGAATGTAGTGGCTGTAACATATACTTATATTATAACTTATAGTTCCCGCCGTATGCAAATTAGGCTTCGCTAGCGTAACATCCCGTTTCGTTTTGCCGAAAAATTTGTGAATTTCCTGTGCAATTCGCAAATTGGCGAAAAATTTGTAAACGAGTTGTAGCATGTTTTTGACGCACGTCGCGTAATTTTCGGCGCATCACGTCATTTTCACCGCACATTGCGTCATTTTCGGCACGCAACTCTTTTTTTTTTCCACGCCAGCAAATTTTCGCCAGCTGAATTTAAATTGCGGGAATTTGCCCTGAATTTGCCCTGAATTCGCGCCTGGCGAATAAATTTGCCCATCACTAATAATTTGTCCAAATCACTGGTAAAATAGTTTTTAAGCAATTAAAGCCTTTGTTGAATATATTCTAGCTAAGCTGTCTAAATTTGTCTTTGTCCTCTGGGTAGCACTGAAAAACTAATGTACAGAGTACATCTAGAACTGAATAAGAATTTTAGTGTAATTTATTAAACGCTTTAATGGATACATTATTTGATTACACACAGGACATCACATATTTTGATAGCTTAAGGCCTAAATATGTAATTTACAAAATATGTCCTCTTGAACTGATCTCAGAATTACTGCTACAGGGCTTTATAACATGCAAGACATTATCATTTGTTGGTTTACTCTACAGTTTTTCTTAGTCTGCAGTTTTCTATTTCATGTACTTATTGGCCCAGAAAAGTAATTTTTATTTGTTCACCAGTTATTTGTGTGCTGAAACATCAGTGTGTGGCCCTAAATGAAATGCCTTATCTATAGAAATACTGTTTCAATATATATTTGTTTTTGCAAGATCTGTTTTGAGGTTAAAATAATCTTAATGTACAACATAGTACTCTTATTTCAGGATTATGATGCCCCTTTCAAATGTCAGTATTGTCTTCATGGTATAGCTTTACTAACTCGAGTGCTGGCAGGATACACTTGCTATGCTTGTATTATAAGTTAAAGGGATTCTGTCATGATTTTATGATGTAGTTTTTATTTTTAAATTACACTGTTTATACTGCAAATAATTCACTCTACACAATATAACATTTCAGTGGGACCGGCATTCTACCACTGAGTGCTGTTCTTAGATCTACCAGGAAGCTGTTATCTTGTGTTAGGGAACTACTATCTGGTTACCTTCCCATTGTTCCCATTATATCACCAGGGGTGATATCACTCCCAACTTGCAGTGCAGCAGTAAAGAGTGACTGAAGTTTATCAGAGCACACGTCACATGACTGGGGGCAGCTAGGAAACTGACAATAAAGTATGTCTAGCCCCATGTCGGATTTCAAAATTAACTATAACAAAATCTGTTTATTCTTTCGAGAAATGGATTTCAGTGCAATTCTGCTGGAGCAGCACAATGAACTGATGCATTTTGAAAAACATGACAGTATCTCTTTAAACTTACTCATCTGCAATTTCACATTTGCTGCTTAAGTTATATTAGCTCAAATCAGAATTCTTAGTTTCAAACAAGTTCTATTTGTTATTTCATGTATTTGTATAAAGGTCCCCCGACATTCTGGTTCATAGCAGTTTTTTCTTTCATCTGTACAATATGTAACTTTAAGAGATCAGAAATTCAGCTTTTCTAGTGCAGAGAGCAATTGTGCTCTCTGTGGTAGTGATGAAGCCCCCCTGGACCCCTGTCAGCAGTGTAAAGGTAAGCACAGGGGGCAAAGGGGGGCAGCATAGTGAATGCCAACTCAGGTGGTTTTAATTAGAGGATCCCCCTGCTTTCCCCTGTCAGAAGATATTAACAAAGCAAGTAGTACAGGTATGGGACCTGTTATCCAGAATGCTAGGGACTTTCTCTAATTTGGATCTTCATATAAGTCTACTATAAAATCATTTAAATGTTTAAAAAAAAACACATAAGCTGGTTCTGTTACCAATAAGGCTAAGGCCAGACGGGGAGATTCGGGGGCATTTTATCGCCTGGCGACTTCTCGCCGCGACTTGTAGCCCCCGAACCTCCCCGAACAGCCACTTCACTAAGCGCACCGGCATTGCTTGAAACGCCGGCACGTATCCACACGGAGCGGCACGCTTTTTAAAATTGCTCCAAATTGCCTCGCCAGGCAACGCCGGTGCGCTTAGTGAAGTGGCTGTTCGGGGAGGTTCGGGGGCTCCAAGTCGCGGCGAGAAGTCGCCAGGCGATAAAATGCCCCCGAATCTCCCCGTCTGGCCTAGCCCTAAGGATTAATTATCTTTTTTTGGATCAGGTACAAGGTATTTTTATTATTACCGAGAAGAAGTAAATACTTTTTCAACATTTGGATTTTT
This sequence comes from Xenopus borealis, assembly GCA_024363595.1. Classification (NCBI taxonomy): domain Eukaryota; kingdom Metazoa; phylum Chordata; class Amphibia; order Anura; family Pipidae; genus Xenopus; species Xenopus borealis. Next base: position 119,279,155 of record CM044434.1, on the reverse strand, counting down.
TAGATAAAGTGCAGTCTATGGGAGATGGACTTTCTATAATTTGGAACTTTCTGAATAATGGATTTCTGGATAACCGATCCCATACCTGTACTGTACTCTGAGACTACAGTTCAATATTTCCCTTTTCATATTATGTTGTGGAATATTTTTAAGCTACGGAAAAAAATAAAGGCAAGTTTTGCTTGTGGCAAGTTATTTCAAAAGACTTATAAAATGTATTAGCATTTTGAAACCTAAGCGAGAATTAGTCCTGGTACAAATGTTGCTGCTAGTGATGAGTAAAATTTTTTGACATGCATGGATTCACAGTGGAATTCTGAATTTCATCATTTGTATGCAAAACCGCTGCATGAAAATGCCACAGCAAATTTTTATGAGAAGAAAACAGTGAAAAAAAAACCCCACCCACTCACTTCAATGTACATTTTGAGAAAAAAACTCCCTTAGACTTCTGTCCATTTTCGTAAAAAAAGGTAGCATAAATACTTGTTTATTGCATTTGTTTAAAATTTAAAAAATAAAAAAAAGCTAATCAAAAAAGCTAATCGACTTAAATGATTTTTGTGTACAAACTGTAGCCAAATGTTGCTTCATGATCTGTTACAACCAAACACCGTTTTGGGCCTATCTCCGGCCCGAAACGTTGTGTTTGGTTGTAACAGATCATGAAGCTTTGTCTTCAATAAAGGCTTTTTAAACCTTCAAATCCTGTTTATGGTGCTGTATCAAATATTGGATTTCTGGAAAAGTCTGTGGGGAAGTGGACCACTGGACACGTGCACCGTTGATATAAAGGAATAAGTGGTGAGTGCTGACTAAGAAATTACTACACACCTAACACCAAACATTTCCAGCAAAGCTGAGCAACTCCCACCCCCAGTCACATCATCCCCACCCCCAGTCACATCATCCCCACCCCCAATCACATCATCCCCACCCAACCCCACCAAGATAGTTACTGATTGCCTCGTCCTAATAAGGTTTGCCACCCTTTTAAACCTTTTAAACATACAATGGAATTCACAGCCTGCATGACTAATAAGAATTTCATTTAGATGCATGACACATGGCTGCACATGCTGATTGTAGAAAAGCTTCAGTCTGATAAGTGGCCCTGACCCCACCCCATTTCTCCAAAGGTACAAGCTACAATACCTTTTTCTGTGCCAGCAGCAAGTCATTACATAAATCAGCTGTAATATGTTTGTTACCCGCCACACCAGTCAATAAATTCCTTCAACTCTTCCCACCACCTGCAGCAATCTTAGTGCATGCATGCTCACGTAACTTTTTCAGAGACAGGGAGCTTTGGATAAGGGACAGGCCAGGAGAGAGGGACAGACACTCAGAAGCACTACGGAATAACAATTTAAATTGTCAGTAGGTTGGGGAAGCACTCCGTTAACAAAAAGAATACATTTGATTGTTATTAAGGCAGACACATAAAACCAGTGTAGACAAAAAAAATCATAAAATCCCCCCCCCTCCATGATTGCTCCCTAGGCAGGTGCCTACCCTGCTTACCCCTAGTTCCAGCCCTGGTTACTTGGCTGGGGCTTAAAAGCATCCTGCTTTCTCACTCGATCACTAGAGTTAAGGGTAAGTTAACCATAGTCTTACTACTCGGTCACATTGGGGTGCTTGAATTTAAATGCACTACAAACTCATAATGCTAATAGATAGTATTGGACTCACATACAATGAGGGACCTTGACGTGGCAATCTTTCTTTCTTTTTGTGTACAAATTTTTTATCATTTATAGCAGCTGATCAAAATTTCACAAATTTTTTGGCTAAAAGAAATAGGACAGCTTTTCACATAACTATGGCCAATATGTTTGTCAGAATAAAAGGAAACCATAATCCCTCCTGCTAGTTCAAAAAAGCCATTGAAGAGGCCCATGTTAGCAACATAACAAAGAAAATAATTTTAAAAAATTTGGATTATTTGAATAAAATGGTGTCTATGGTAGATGGCCTTTCCATAATTTGGAGTTTTCTGGATAAAGGATCCCATACCTGTATGGTATACTGTTGTAAAATGTTGTTTCATTAATAAAACATTAACCACATATAAACTCTATGGTGACTTATATACAATTTGGGGGGTTGTGGAAGCACTCTAAAGGCTAAATAGATTTAAGTATAAGGGAAGTGCTATTTTTTAATGCACTTCCCTGGTCCCCTGTTTCACAAATAATTCAGTATAAATGCAAATGCATAAGTTTACAAAACAGGGGTTTTGTTACAAAGTTATGATCATAAAGTTGATAAGCCACTATACCACGTCAAGGTAAACCCTATACGGTAGGGTATTTAGCCTTTAAAGTGCTTCCACAACCCCCCAAATTGTCTATGGTGACTTACTCTACACATAAAGAGCCAAATGTTGTGACACATGGCACAACATAACACCAGGTACTCGGGACCAAGGTACAGTAGGTGGCTAGCAAATGCAGAGTTGGTAAGTAACCATATAATGGAAAGAGAGACAGTTTTCGTATTAAGGTGAGGTCAGACCAAGTAAAATAACAGGTAAGAACGCTGGCATGACTTAATTGTGTCATTTAGTTAAAGGGATATTGTCATGGGCAAAATTCTGCTCCATCAGAATTCTGCACTGAAAGCTGTTTCTCAAAAGAGCAAACACATGTTTTCATATTTAATGTTTAAATCTGACATGGGGCTAGACATATTGTCAGTTTCCCAGCTGCCCCCAGTCACGTGACTTGTGCTCTGATAAACTTCAGCCACTCTGTACTGCAATTTGAAGTAATATCACCACCGCCTCCCCACAGCAGCCTAACGGAACAATGGGAAGTTAAACAGAATGCATCTCCCTAACACAAGAGAACAGACGCCTGGTAGATCTAAGAACAGCACACAATAGTAAAATCCAGGTCCCAGTGCATTCAGTAACATTGAAACAACAGCTTACCAGAAAACAGTTCTGCTGACTCTTTTTGAAAGCACATGACCAGGCAAAATGACCTGAGATGGCTGCCTACTCACCAATATTTCAACTAAAAAAATACACATTCTGGTTCAGGAATTACATTTTGTATGGTAGAATTAATTATTTGCAGTGTAATTTAGAAATAATAATGAAATCATAAAAATCATGACAATCTCTTTAAGTTAATTTTCAGTTAAGGCCCCAAATGAATCTACATTTTACTGACCAGGCATTATTCACCTATTTATATTGTTTGTTTAGAGGCATGGGAAAGCATTATGTTTTTATTTTCTGTGGGTGCACATGAGAGAACATTTAACTGCAATTACACAATTGTAAATGCTCAGGAAAACATGGGCAGGCACAGAACATGCTATATAGAACTAAAATCACTTTGGCATGCAATGATTTATTGAACATATAATGTATTATTTTTATGTATTCATTACTAACATTTAGCCCGTGAAGCAATCATTGAAGGAGAGAATGAACCCAGTTGGAAACAAGCAATTTGCAATTGCAAAAAATGGTGAGATGCTTCATGGAACAATGCTGTTATCTGATGGAATTTTAATGCCAAAAAGGAACTAAATGGGTGGAAGAACAAATAGTCTGCAACATTTTTAGGAGACCTCCTAAATACTGATCCTAAATACACTGGCAACCATATACCAAAAATCTGATAAAAAAGATGTACATATAATTTCATTTAAATAACAAAATTACATTTACTGCAAATGAAAAGTTGTATAATCAATTATATTTATAATAGCTATAAATGCAACCATGGTTCCCAACTTGTAGTGTAAAATGACAGTCCTTTTATTCACTCTGCATAATATTATAACCACACAGCATGCCATGATTGAATGTTACCCTTTGGATCATAATCTAAGATAATGAGCTTTTAATATGTTGACAAAATATGCTCTTGAAATGTTGGGAGGTATTATGAGGTTCTTGAATTCATGGTCACTTAAGAGTATCTGAATCTCCTGCAATGCAGTTCCTGGAAGGGATGTATTAGTACTGGTGCTTGTTCAGGTTTTGTGGCCATATTAAATTTAGCTTTTTAGCATTGCAAAGTTGTTTTTGTTTATTATTTTTAAACCAAACTTGGAAAACTGGCAGAAAAACATGGTATAGAATATATTTTGGAACACAAAACTAATTAAACCTTGAGAAATGTTCTTACATCATCAAGTTTTTTTTTTTCTGAATCTTGAACATATTGGGCTGACAGTAAGGCGCATATTTGCTAAGATGCAAAATTTCACTTCTACCTCTCATCTATCTCTGCCAAAGTTTGTGACCATGCAGCAGCCATATGTATTTCTGTGTCGTTGTTTTACACCATTGTATTCAATAAGGGGCAGATTTACTAAGGGTCTAATTCGAGGGGAAAATAATTCAAAGGATTTTACCACAATTCAATTGGTCGAACGATCGAATAAAAAAAATTAGATTTAATGATTAAATCATTCGAATCGAACAATTTAAATGAATTTAACCATTTGATCGAATTTTTTTATTCGATCTAAAAAGGCTTTAAAACACCTATGGGAGCTTCCCATAGGCTTTTAAAGCAATTCGGTACGTTAAATCTGGTAAACTGGCCAATCGAATTTATTTTAGAAGGGAAGTATTTCGACCATCGAATGATCAAATAGTCAGATTTTTATTCGATCTATTCGATTCGATCGAATTTTTCAAATTCGATGGTCAAAGTCACCTAATTTGCATATTCGGAAATTTGACCAATCAAAATTTTTCAATTCGATCAAATTCTAATCCTTCACATGAATTTGATATATCTGCCCTAAGTATTCAGATCAGATGATAAAGAGGCTGATGTATCTTTATATTGGTAATATGTCAGCCTGGACTGGGCAAAAATCGTGGCAGGAAGATAGGAAGGAAATTGAGCTTCCGCACTCCGGTAATATTAAAATCCAAAAAGCTTTATTAAATCATGTTAAAAAAGCAGGAACACTCCACAAGCTTGACTTGTTTCGGGGACGTGCGCCCTTAATCATAAGCAGAAAGGAGTGCATAGAAGGTCTCAATAAATAGTCCAACAAAGTAGCGACCTCTATTGATTAGTATCTATTATGAACTTTAATATTTCAATACATTGTAACTAAAAGTAAAAATACAAAATGTTGCAAAATACAAAAAAGAGAATAAAAACTAAAAATAATGCATAATATCAAAACGGGTGTTTAAACCACATGGATTTCTTGTATTCAAAGTAAAAATCCAAAAAGCCTCACGTTTGTTCAATGATACTATAGGATCGCCACCTCTTAAGGGGCATTTGACTTTTTCAATTATTTTTACTCCTAAGTCAGAAATGCCACATGTACTACATTGGCTAAAATGTTTACCTATAGGAGATTTTAAATCACATTTTTCAATGGCATTCAGATGTTTCCTAACCCTGTCCTTAAGTGATCGAGTAGTACGGCCAAAATACTGTTTATTGCAGGACTTACATTCCAATAAATATATAACATGTCTACTGCAGCAATTGTTATATGTAGTATTGTTAAAGATTTTACCTGTGGCGTTCAATTTAAAATTTGAACTAACCGTAATAACACTGCATGTTTTACAGGGATATCTGCCACATTTGAAAGTCCCCTTGGTATGTAGCCAATTAGCTGAAGAAGAAACTGTCGGGCTGGAAACCAGACTAGGGGACAACTTATTGCCTTATGTTGAAGATTTTCTTGACACTAACTTTAAAGGACAACTGGATAGAATGGTTTTCAAAATAGGTTAATTGAACAAGACTGGAAGATGCTTACGAATTATACGACACACATTGTCAAATTCTGTACTATAATCTGTACTAAAGTAAATAGTTACATTTGGAATTTGTTACTCTATTCTTTTTAAAGGAAGTTGAATCTTGATTGTGATTATACCCCAAAAGGAGACTGTGCACGTGCCCTGGAATAGGTTGATTAAATAACTTCTCTGGGATAACCTCTCTCTAGTAATCTTAGTTTCAATAAATCTGCTTGCTTGTCAAAAATGTCAAGAGTAGAGGCATTGCGTCTATATCTAAGAAACTGGCTGTAGGGAATACTCATTCTCGTATGTCTCGGGTGGCAACTATCTGCTCTTAGAATGGTATTCCTGGCCACCGGTTTAGTATAAACCTTTGTTTCAATTTGCCCTGTCAAGGATATACCCTTCAAAGAAACATCCAAAAATTCTATTTCCTCTATTTTCCTGAAAGTGAAAACTAAATTAAAATTATTATTGTTAATATAACTAACAAAATTCTCAACACTTTCGGGTGGCCCATCCCAAATATAAAGAAGATCATCAATGTAGCGGCTTTACCAGATGATACAGTCTCCACAAATGTTTTTATCTCCAAAGACGTGGGTACGCTCCCACCAACCCATATATATGTTGGCATATGATGGTGAAAAGGCAGCTCCCATGGCGGCACCACGTCTCTGGAGATAGTAGGATCCATCAAAAAGAAAATAATTGTGCGTCAAAAGAAATTCAAGGGCCAAAATCAAAAAAGAAATACAATCACTTGAAAACTGGCCAAACTCATGTAACATATGATTCACAGACCCATAGTGTGGCAGACCCAAATGGTGGCAGGGCAACAGCTAAATTGGTGCATTTTTAAAGACTCTAAGGGGGAAATGTAATACATTTTGCTAACATAACAAATTTGTGAATACAAATATGCATGTAATGCAATGTAATATTCTTCATAAGGAGTTTATAGCTTTGTGAACCTTTAACACCTACTTGAAGAAGGCGTAAACTTTTGGACCAAACATAACTTTTTCATTAAGAAGTTTTATTACGTACACTGCATACTTTCACAAACTATAGAATTCACAATCTCTATGCTACTGGTGCATGTGGGGCAAAGTGTTTGCATAGGCAACATTTTTCACTTTGCATTTATTCACTTTGCATTTATTTGCATTGCAAACAAATTGGGAACAATTTTTGAGTTAGTGACCTATATTACATTCCCCCATATGTGGCATATTTACCTCTGGCAAAAAACAATGTGCATCATTGCAAATTTGTCATACTTGTGTTTTCGTAAGCTTCAATGCTTTGGCATTTGGAATTTTTCCCATTGTATTCATTTTTCTGGGTTGGGCTGAATCCAAGAGCCTGGCAAACCAAAACCAAATCCAAACCCTATAAAAGTGAAAAATTTAGAGTTCACATCATTTTTGGATGAGCAAAATAAGCTTAATGTAAGCTTAATTAAACCAGGGTTTGGATTTGGTTTCAGATTAACCCAAATCATGAGCATATGTATTCTGTAAATCCCTAGTATTTACACATAAAAATCAACTGTACAAAACATACCATCTCTTGGTTATGGTTATCATAAATCATATGGATTATTTTTATTTTAAATGTTTATGTGATAGGCAATTTATACTTGCAGGTTGGCATTCATTTTCTATTGATGAATACAGATTCTAAAAGTGGTTCTATCAAGCAGACTGTTGTATGAACCAATAATGTTATAATGGCTAATAATAGTTTGTGGGTGGGTATATGAGGACTATTGGTTGATTTTAAAAACAAATGTGGGAGAGTATGAGAAATTCACATGCCATTTACAGTGAGGAGGGAAGGAGCATTGTCTAAATATCCATTATCTCAGTTCAGTTTTAGATTTTACTTTTGTGCTTTCACAAGACAACATTCATTTACAATTAAGTGTATTATTGTATCTACTGCTAATAGGTATTTGGATGTTTATCTCATGTAGGTGTATGTCACACCTACATGAGATAAACATCCAAATAATGCTAGGCATACTAAAAATATAAAACTGTATATTGCTTAATGTTTTCATGGATTGCACAAAAGAATTTGATCACATCTGAAACTGTAAAAATATAAAAATTACTTGGCAATAACAATGGGTGATAGCTAGAGAAAGTTATTGATTGCTTAATTAGCTGACTCTGTGTTCTTAGCCTCATTTAATGATATTCTCTCATTCCTAGTAGCTGTCCCTTTGGAATTCCATCATTCCTGAAGTATGAAAGCAACCAGTCCCTTAACACATTATTCCATTCCATTGGTTTTCTGTACAGTTGAGTGGTTAAATTACACATTATGTTAGACACCTTAGCAATGAGGTAATTAATGTGGGTTCTGATAAATGTTGTAGTTAACTCAAGAGTAACATGCAGTTAATAAATGACTTAATTTAATCTTTTTTTCAGTGGCATCCCAAATGAGACATACTGGGGTTCAATTGTAAACTTTGTGCAGGGAAGATTGGTTCGCACCATAGTGAATATGTTTGCCTTGTGCCTGGTTATATTTATAGATCTGTGAAAACAGATTTGCAAATTTGTTTTTTACACTGCTAATGTATGTAAGACCTTTTTAAATATGGCAAAAACCGCAAATTGCTAAAATTTATGTGCACGCTCTGCATTTGAATTACACCACAACTTTGGTGATGGAGAATATATTCGCAAAACAATTTCACAAATTGCTAATTTTAAGTTAGTCAACACAATTTTGCACACAACAACCTCACACAGTGCCTGTACTCACACAAAGACCCATCTCCTTTGCAAGCCATTTGCAAATATTTATTCACAATGGAAAGACTGGCTTAGCATTGCAATATTTTAGCATTCAGGAAAAAGCATGGGCAAAAATTTGCACACAAACTTTATAAATGACCCCCACTGTATTCAGATGCCTGTAGAAGCATTGTATGTTGGTGATAAAATGTTATATATATATATATATATATATATATATATATATATATATATATATATATATATATATACAATTCGGAAAGTGCTAAACTTAGTTATAACCTCCCTCGACTACAGTGTAATCATTCCTCATGAGAAAATTGTTGCTCATGAAGGTTATATACTGTAAATATCTTCCAGAATAAATAGTTCCAATCACATCTATGCACACTATATGGGTCATTTAACAATTCACCAGCACAAAAGGGCAGAAAAGATCCTCTTAGTTGTCATTCACTGATTGTGTTCTAGTCATACCTCGTGATCAATAAAATATAGTGCAAAATGCAGATTGCAGCACTGGTGAGTGTAAGCCAGTTTATGTCTTAGTAGCTGTCTAAGGACTCCTCTGCAGACCCTCCCTAACTAGTGCCTCTAAATTCTGTGCAACTTAGGAGGTAGTCTGAGGGATGCCCATGAGTCTCCTCCATCTGGTTTTTGTGTTCAGTTTTGCAGTGCACCCATAAGTGGCAGCAGCAGGGTGCAAAGTATGAAAAACATAATGGTTTGCACCTGCTTGTTGCACTTTGCACTCTTCCTCTGCTAACATAAATGTTATCTTATGTTTATTATTATCATTATCATACAGTCGTATTTTGCATCACATTCCAGAGATTATGTATCATTCACATCCAGAAATGATGGGGCTATTTTTTTTAGCCCTATAAAGGGCACTTGTGAGCATGATGATCTGGAAGTGCAGTTGTAGTTCTTGCAATTTCCCTACAGTCAGTTGAGAGTAAAATCACCTTTATTGAATGTACTTGTATCAACATATACACATGACACCACTCAGTCCTTCCTACCTTGCATTCTGAATTCTGCTTTGACTATTGATAAAGGGCAAATCTGGAGCTACAGCCACGTGGTAGCTCCAGGATTTCCTGAGCACCCTGTGTCAATTACTGCGCTTGAGTTGTGCCGAAATAATTTGGTTTAATTGCATTTATTTAGTTGAATCGGATGTAATTATGGTAGGCACAGCACAACTGAGCTAATAGGCCCCATTGCCCTCCTATGACTGCAATTATGCTGACATAATCGGTTGTGATCAAAATCACCATATCCTCATTGTACATGTGGACTTACAGTACATGTGCCCTTAAAAGTAAATAAACGTGTTTAACCTAGGAGTATTTTATTATATTATTTATATTATACATAATATAATACATTTATATTTCCCTTGCAGATCTTTTTTCAACAATGGGATTAAGCTGTGTATTGCAAGGTTTGGACACAAGTATAGATGATTACACCTATGCTTGGTTTTAGATTGTGTTTTATAAATATGCATACACACTTATATACATTATAACTGCATCAGTAATTCAATTTACATTATATAGTGTTTATCTATAACATGCATTACTACTACTTAATTGAATAATGTGCAGCGGTATAGTGTTATCAGGTGAAATGTGTAGAAGCAGTGATGTTTTGGAAGTATTTTCAGACATTAAAGACAAAGGCAATAGTGATGTGCAGAATTAGGCAAATTGCTTTCATTTTCAATGAACTTGTTTTTTCCATTGTTGCTTTCTTAGTCACCCTGCCAGATAAGACCAGTTAGGAAGAGAGGCAATGAAGCATCACAAAGCAAGCCTGCAGCAATATGAATGAGTGTGCCAAGAAGTCTCCAGCTGTGTACATTAGACCTTTGAATTAACAGAATTAATTTCCTAATAGTTCCTGCTAATTCCCTTTTCCTACAAATGGCACCCTGTCCTCCTTGTCAGTGTTTTGCAGCAAAAAAGGTAGTTATGTCTGAGTTATGTTGTTCCCACAGAAACATTGTGCTCTTCATTCCTGTTGGCTGACACAGATGCTGTGTATGTGCCCTGGTTTGCTTATATCTGCAGTTAATTTGAAAATAGTCATTATCAATGGTTGATGGTCCTTTACTGCTATGATTAACACAAGTGGGGAAGGAAAAAGTAAGTAGAAAAATATATTTGAATGTGTGAAGCCCTAAAGGTTCAGTGTAAAAATATACGCTGTGTGAAATAAAAATTGTTTCTAATGTAGTTAGTTAGCCTGTAGTGACTGGGTGTCTAACATAATAGCCAGAACACTTCTTCCTTCATTGCAGTTCTCTAACCTCTTCTGCCTACCTCATGTTCTCTGCTCTGCCATCCAGATGCCCCCCCCACCAGATGTCCCGCCCACCAGTGCTCTCTCCCCTCCCCTCGCTTACCCACTCGCTTATCCTCCCTCTGGCAATCACTCCGGGAGGAGCTCCAGGTACGTGCACAGAGGGGGAGGCGGTGGGGAAAGTGCTGTGGTGCCTGGGGTGCCAGGTCCAGGCCTGGCACTCAGTGGCACTGCATTATGACAAATAAATCAATTCAAGAAAAGGCATTGACTATTAGGAAGCAATGTTGGGGAATAAAGGGTTTGGTTGAAGTAGGGTTAAGGAAGAGTTATTAAGTATGACAAAGAGATAGGAAAGGAAGTGGCTGGTGCACTTGAGGAGGGGGTTGTGCCCGAAAGCTTGTGCCACATTTCTGCTGCAATAGATGTTTTTAAAGGCAGGAGCCAAAGTATGGTATGCTTCTTCTTCTATTATCATGTTGGCATTGAAGTAGCCTAGGATTGAATGCACCCTATAATTAACAAGTAAGTGGTGTGCTGAAGAAATAAATTGTTTTTGGGCAGGAGAAGGGCCAATAAGGTATACCTAAAGTGAGGAACGATTAAATAACAGCATTTCACAGTGATGAGCAAAAATGTCAGGTTTACAGCTTTGGAGGAGTGCTTGCTAGTGGTGATGGTCAAGGATCCAAAAGAAGGAGGTATTCTAGTTGCCTATCCCATTTACTCACCTATCACTCTTACTGGTGGTAGTCAACAATTGCAGGTATCCAACCTTGTGATAATTTAATTGATAAACATTTCATATGGGTATGTATAGATGCCACTATTGATATCAGACGTGATGCCACTGTTCCAGCTTAAAAGACAAGGCACGGTAAATCTATATTAATGGATCAGTTTTGTCAAATAAGTGTGCAATGTATTAGCCACAGCACTGAGTTGCCATGACACTGAAGTTTATATGTATATGTAAACAAATGTGGGGTAACCCACCAAACCCTAATTGATAGTGAGTTCAGGGGACAGAATCCATTGTGTGTTTCTATATGTTATTGGTTTCTCCTAGTCTATAACAGGAGTGGCACTGCATAGTTCTTTGAACATAACAGCTTTGTGCCCCACTGAGTAGATTTGGTGAATGGTAGTTCTCTCTGCATACAAAACTCAGGGTAGTGTGTAATATGCAATGAAGGCAGATTGAAAGATTGTGTTAGCTATAACTACTTTCTATGTGTTATAGTAATATATAACTATATATATATATAATATATATGTGATAATTATTTTAATTTATTTACTTAAGTTTCAAGTATAAGTAAATAGTGATGGGTGAATCTCCCGCGATTCGCTTCGCCTAGAGATTCGCGAATTTCTAGAGAAATTCGCGAATCGGCGATAAATTCGCGAAACGAGTCGCGGGACGATTTTGTCGCGCGTCGCGTCAACTTTGTCGCGCGTCGCGTCAACTTTGACGCGTAGTTTTCGTCGCGCGTCGCGTCGTTTTCGTCGCGCGCCGCGTCGTTTTCGCCGACTGACGCATGACTCGTTTTTCGCGAATTTTCGCCAAGCGAAATTTCGCTGGTGATTTGCGAATTTATTCGCCAGCAGCGAATCGCGGGAATTCGCCGCGAATTCGACCTAGGCAAATAAATTCGCCCATCACTATAAGTATATATATCTGCAGATGGAACAATTATAATGGAAGATATTTATGAGAAACTGTATTGAAGGGGGCAGGTTTACTGAATATTCCATAAAGACATAGTAAACATATTTATATACATATGTCCTCTGTATGCAACATCCTACAATTCTGTAAAGCCAAATCTGATTACTCTGGATTGAAAAATGCAGTTGGATAAAAATCTGTATACAGGAACCCTGCATACTGTTGTGTTTTGTCTGTCTTTGAAATTACAAGAAATAATAAACAAAAAAAGTTTGTCTTGATGGGAACAGAATCAAGTACAGATACAAAAATAAAAACTCTTAAACCAGTACAATACAGCAGTGGTGAGAACTGATTTTTTTTTTGGAATAGACAGGTTGAATAACATATTTGTCATTTGTTACTATTGCTTAATGTGCCTTTAGTATAAAGCATAAGCTGTTTAAAGACATACTTCCAAGTGGTTAAATACAATCAATATTGCATTTTCATTATTGAGATGTTTTCCCATTTTGTATGGACTCAGAAACATGTAAGCCTAGGATAAGTTTTGAGTCCCTGTACATACTGTACTGTATTTTTCTATTACTGCATCTGCTGCACCCTTGGCTCACCTTGTAAAAACTAATTATTATTAATTAGAATTATGCCTGTCGATGTTTCTTGACATATTTGAACTGTGAGTAACAGATGTTCTATAAATTTGTATTGCCATTATCTGGTTTTGACACTGTGGTTGAATGTCAACACCTACATAAACTAATAATAAACCATGCAGAACCATCAATTAATTTTGGAATCTTCATTTCTAACCAGTCACATCAGGGATTATGCCGTGTTTAGAAATGACTTTCATGAAATGATTTAATAAAAAAAAAAGTTATATATATATATATATATATATATATATATATATATATATATATATATATATATATATATATATATATATGAAAGGCCTAAGTATATAATAGGTGTCTGGTTACTGTTTTGACATTTTGTATTGTATGCCCTTCAACCTGTTTTCCACAAGGTTATCAATTACTAGCTTAGGCCTCTTCACCTCATTTGTTATATAATTCATACATAATGCCTGTCTGCTTTGCATTCTTTTCTATGAGTATTTTAATGAAAAAAAATTAAATCTGTTCAATTTAAGTGCCTGTATAAAAAAATCTTCCAACTTAATGGCGTACAAGTTTTAATGAGTCAGTTTTGCATGAGCCATTAAAATACTGAGCAACTGCACAGCAAATCAGTTAAGTGTTAGTACCCTCAGAAAAAAGTCAGCATTACCATATCCAGTATGAATACACAAAATGGATTAAAAGTAATTTAAATAATACCAAATATACAGTTGCATGCCCGCAAAGCATTGAACTATTTATAAAGACAAATAAACATCAATAACCTAGACTAACAGCTCTTACCTCATGTCTGTAAGCATGAATTGTGTTTGGATATTTCTCACCCTTGCATAGGGTAACCGCTATGGTTCAATGTGAAGTGAAGGACAGCATTTTTGAGGGGACTCGTGTAATTTCCTTAAAATCTAGCTGTAAGTTTTATTGACCAACTCATGGCCTAAGAAAGATTAAACCACTACCAACAATGTTTTTATATGCACTTGGATAATTACTACAAAGTAGGCAGTGTAGGACTTGTGTAAAATTATGCCTTGATTTTGACCTACTGACTGAATGTAAGTGCTGGCTTTTTTTTGCAAATAATGGCTGTATATTGTTTGTAGCAGCTCTTTAACCCTAGAGCCTAGGGGTGTGTGTACACTGGCAAACTGCTTGTAGCTGACATTCAGCAAAAGTAAAGGGATTTAGAAACTAGAGTATCTTAATTAGTTGGTCTTTAAAAACATAATTGCTCTTACTAGAGTGTCTGAACTCAGGGGTAAGTTATCACCGGTCACATATAATGCACAGTATTGCTAGGGAACATTTAGGGGCAAATTTACTATTATTCCCCAAAATTAGCTAGATCAAATTTGAAATTCGATAAGCATTCGACCATCGAATATCCGATCATTCGATCTATTCGATAATTCGGTATTCGATGATCCAAGAGGATGAAATTAGGACATAAAATGTAGGACATAAAATGAAGGGCATTGACTTATAGTGAGTTTATTAGTGAGCATATTTTGACCAAAATGTGGTACTGGCAACACATTTTGTAAAATATATTTAAAAGGGGTCACATGAAATTAAGCGCTACTATTTTTTTTTCTTTTTATCTCACACCCTTTTTCTTACATCTCCCAATCCTCTCCTCCACTGTATACTTCAAATCTCATTATATATCATTCCCTACCTGAGATTGTATACACATGCTCCCTTACCAAATTATAAGTTCCAATAAATTAAATTTTACTAGTTGGCTTAAGGCAACAATAATGCCAAAAATATTCTTTCAGCTTGAAAGGTATTGTATATATTACCCAAAATGTTTGGGACATGGAGTTTTCCAGATGAGGGTTTTTTTGTAATTGAATTGAATCATTACACCCAAATGGGTTACGTAATTAAATGCACTACGTTTGCCCAGGAGTAACCCATAGCAACCAATCTACAGGTAGCATTTATTGGTCACCTGTTTAAAAACAACCCTCTTATTGGTTGCTGTGGGTAACTGCTCCTGGGCAAACTTAGGGCCTTTAATTGCAGATGGTGGAACTACACTAATATGAAGTAAATCATTCCAAAATGATTATTTTGTTATCAATATAAAAATACAGAGAAAAAGTAAATCATAAAACAGTTTTAAATTATTTGATTTAAATAGACTTGTGCAACATATTAAGTGGGAAATGATTTTCACAGGGTTAAACACTGAACAAAAATGGGAAGTCTTTAAAATGCTGCTTAATAAATATATTTGTCAGTATATTCCGCTTGTAAGCAAGGAACATTGTTTCAAAGCAAAAATTTTTAGTTCAGTAGAAGTGTTGGTGTTGAGGTGGGTAAGAAAAGATGATTTAAGGCTTTCAAGTTAGCTGGGATAGCCAAATCATTTACGTATAAGGTACAAGGAGGCCAATAAATCATGCAAAAAAGCTAAAATCAATATGGAAAAGGATATACCGTAGCAGTAAAAAGAATCCAAAATTATTTAAAAAAATTGAAACAGGAAGGGGTAGGCCCTTTATTATCAGAGGGGGGGGGGGTCAGCTGGTTGATGAGAACAAGCAAAAGGTTCAGATTCTGAATGCATACTTTTCGTCTACACAAATGAGGAATCAGCTCATCAGGTTTCCTTATTACTAGTCCCAATTCTAATAATGTATAATGATGCATGGTTCACACATGCTGAAATTCAAAAGAGACTAGAACATGTTAAGATAAACAAAGGTCCATGGCCAGATGGGATTCATCCCAGGGTAATTAACGAGCTTAGCTCTGTGATTGCCAAACCTCTCTACTTAATTTTTCAGGATTCATTGAGGTCTGGCATGGTGCCGAGAGACTGGTGAATTGCTAATGTAGTGCCGCTATTCAAAAAGGGATCCCATTCTCTGCCTCAAAACTATAGGCCAGTTAGTCTGACGTTGGTGGTAGGAAAGCTTTTCGAAGGATTAATAAAGCATAGGATGCTGGACTTCATAGCAAATAACAATACTATGAGCTTGTGCCAGCATGGTTTTATGCATAATAGATTTTGCCAGACTAACTTAATTTCTTTTTATGAGAAGGTAAGCAGGGACCTCGATTCTGGGATGGGTGTGGAATATGCAGTGAAGTTATGGACTCCAGTCCTTAGGAGGGCTGTAAATGAGCTGGAGAGAGTGCAGAGATGTGCAACTAAACTGTTTAGAGGAATGGAAGACTTAAATTGTGAGGGTAGACTGTCGAGGTTGTGGTTGTTTTCTCTGGAAAAAAGGCGCTTGCGAGGGGACATGATTACACTTTACAAATATATTTGAGGACATTATAGACAAATATCAGGGGACCTTTTTACCCATAAAGAGGATCACCGCACCAGAGGCCACACCTTCAGACTAGAAGAAAAGGACTTTCATTTGAAGCAGTGTAGGTGGTTCTTCACGGTGAGGACAGTGAGGTTGTGGAATGCACTGCCGGGTGATGTAGTGATGGCTGATTCTGTTGATGCTTTTAAGAGGGGATGGACGATTTTTTGGACAGACATAATATCAAAGGCTATTTTGATACTAAACTCTACAGTTACTATAGCTATGGGCATATATGGTTTGTGTGAAAGAGTGGAGGGGTGTGTGTGTATGCTGGGTTTTAATTTGGAGGGGTTGAACTTGATGGACTTTGTCTTTTTTCAACCCAATTTAAATATGTAACTATAACTATATAAGATGACCAAGAGATCCATCACCTCTATGAACAATGCCTTCCAGACATTTAAAAAAAAACTTCACAGCAAATATGGGCTACGACACTACTAAGAGACATCTACTCCAAAACAAAACAAAAGCGGTGGAAAACCTCAAAGTCAGCCAACTATATAAAATAATCAGCAATAATTCTGAATTTTATAATGCAACTTTTACAATAAAATAGGAAAAGGTGAACCCAGCAACACCCAATGCATTACAGTATTTTAATCTCCCATTAAAATAACTTCATACTTAAACCCTGTTGAAGCAGATTAGGCATTATGATGTAGCTGGTACTTCCATTTGCATGGCACCACTTCAGAAAATACCATACTATAGTGTTCAACCCCTTGGGTGTGTCAGATTAAATTATCCTTAAATTAAACAGCATGCCTAACACTTTGAAGGTGCAAGAATTAAACAAGATGCAGACCAGTCTTTCAAAAACAAAGTATTATATTTTTTGCACTGATGGGCTTGATTCAAATATGTATGTAGTTTATAAAGGCTTATGATTGCACCAGAGTGCAATTTGTTTAATTTTTTTATCATTTAACATTTTTATTGATTTTTCAGTTACATAAGGAATCAACAGTTGAGAGAAGACAGGACAGGTGAGTAAGAAGGAGAAAAGTCATAGAGAGGGGAAAGGAGGGGGAGGGGTAATGTTCCTTAATTAATGTTGGTTCAGTTTCGATTAGGCTACTACTTTAGAGTTCTTTGTTTTGTATCCGCTGTGCGTTGGTCTTTGATGTGTTATCAGTTATTATAGTTTGATGTTTTCCACTTTTGCCACTTTTGATAGGTGGTAGTTTCTTTTGACAATTGTTTAGCACGTGTTGCTGTGAATCTTTTGTAGGTGAGGTTAGAGTCTATGAAGTTAATTACATTTTCCCTTTTGGCTATTTCCGTTTTTTTCCCCCACAATCTTGGAATTAGTAGCCTGGCTCAGGTGAGTATGTGAAAAATGAATTTTCTGTCATCAGGGCTAGTGTCTTATAGACCATGATTTAACTGTGCTAGTGATGGAGTTTGTGCTTTTGGGGCTGTGGTGGCTTAATTTAGTAAATGTGAAACTTCTTTCCAGAAGGGAGCTATTACTGTATGTGGCAAGACCACCAAATGTGAAATAAAGTTACTTTTATTGTTTTGCATCTGCAGCAGCTAGCTGAGATGTCCGGGTACATTTAGTTAAGAACTGAAGGGGTTTTGTACCTTAAAATATTTTTTTTCTCTGGTTTTCTATGTGGTTGGTACATGTAGAGCATTTAAGGGCTGTGTTAGCTGTTTGGATCAATTGTGGTAATGTATCTGTTATTCCAAGGTCTTGTTTCCATTTCTTCTTTTGCCCTGCATTGTTAAAGCATAGTTGCTTGAAAGGTGTTTGTTGTTGATGAATAGTTTTTAGTTATGGGTTTATGAGGTGTCGGATTTGGAGAGATTTGTAATGATCCTGTCTCAGGAGGTTGAATTCAATTTGTAGTTCTGTGTATGATTTTAGGATATCCATAGAAAACAGATGTGCCAGTGTTGTTAGACCTAGGCTTTCCCAGTTTTTAATGGATAATTGGGGGATCATTATTTCCAGAGTTCTGATTGGAATTTTTTTAGCTGGAAAGGTGTTTATTTGGTTGTTAGATTTTATTTGATTCCAGATTCTTAAGGCTGTTATTGTGGTGTGGTACAGTGGTGTATTTTTTATTAGTTTCATAGGTGATTTAGTCCACATCATTTTCTGGAGTGTTAGAGGATATGCTTGTTTCTGTTCTATGGAAAGCCAGTGTTTGTGGTCTGTGGGGAGATTCCACATTGCAAATTATTCGAGAATAGCAGCTTTGTAATATTTTTCTATGTTGGGTACTCCAAATCCACCTTCTTGTTGTCAGCGCTGCACCATATTGTGCTTGAGTCTTGGTTTGTTTCCTCCCCAAATAAATGTGTCTAAAATAGTTTGCACTTAACTTAGGAAGGATTTTGGAACTGTGATCGGTAGTGGTCTAAATACATATAGCAATTTGGGTAAAGACATCATTTTGACCGTAGCCATTCTCCCCATCCATGATATGTATAGTGGCATCCATTTGACTACTTGTGTTTGCATATCCTTTAGGACTTTTGTATAGTTGCTTTTGTAGGTTTTGTTGACAGATGTGCAAAGTTCAATTCCCAAATAGGTAATTGTGTCTTGTCTCCATTGAAATGGGTAGACTTCTTTTAGGTCTTTTGTTTTGGTCTTAGATGCATTTATTGGCAGGGTTGTGTTTTGTTAACATTCAATTTATGGTATGCTATCTGGCTGTATTCTTGTAGTATCTGAAATTTTTTTGGAATTAATTGGTCTGGGCTGTTTAAGATCAGGATAATATTGTCTGCAGAAAGTGTAAGTTTGTAATGTGACCTGTGAGTTTTGCTTCCCGTTATTTATATTGTAATGGGCATCCCTGTGTTCGTAATGTTGAGGGGGTCAGACAGGAACCACATATTTGTGACCTGTGCTGATGGTTTGGAGTATAAAGTCAAGAGGGTATGCAATATCTTTAGTGATGGTCGAATTTATTAGCCTGCGGCGAATTCACTGTGAATTCCCGCAATTCGTCACAGGTGAATAAATTCACAAAACACTTGCAAAATTTCGTCTGGTGAAAATGTTGAAGCGAAACGCAGCTGATTCACCCCTCACTAAATATCTTGTCTCGAAATCCAAATGCTTGTAGTGTTTCTTCCATGTACTGCCAGTGCACTCTATCAAAGGCCTTCTCGGGATCAATTGTATTAATGAAGGTGTTCTCTGGCGTGAGATATAATTTTCATGGTATTGTCAACCCCCTGTCTGCCTTTGCCTGATTGTTCTTGGTGGATTATGTTTGGCAGAATCTCCTTTTATCTGGATATCGGATTCTTTCGGATTTGGGTGTTGAAGCCAAAGTTTCTATACTTTGCTACAACCTTATCTGAAGCAGCTGTTGCTTGATTAAGGAAGGAAAGGGAAGGAAGGGCATGAAAAATAGAGAGAGTGGACAGAAACAGAGAAATTATTAGCATAACATTTGAACATTCAAACTCATAGAAGGTTGCTTTTTGGTATATTTGCCTAATTTTCCATCTTTTTCTTGGATTGATTAGATGTTTATTTTGGATGCTGTACCATCAACCATTAAACTTGGTGTAAGATTTTTGTTGTGGTTGGGTTGACCAGTGTAGTTTTAGAGT
The DNA here is from genome assembly GCA_024363595.1 of Xenopus borealis. NCBI lineage: Eukaryota > Metazoa > Chordata > Amphibia > Anura > Pipidae > Xenopus > Xenopus borealis. The sequence goes on along the minus strand of CM044434.1, from coordinate 119,259,074 downwards.
CATATTTCACATGTTCATCCTTGGTACCTAGTTCATCATTTTCTTGTGTGGTTGCTATGGTTGTATTTCTACGTTGGCTGGTTATACTGGATTGCCATTCTTTTTGAAGTTTGTGTATTTTAGTTGATTTCATTTGCGGAGTGTCCTGTTGTGGGAGCAGCTGCCATTGTTTTAATAGTTGTGCTCTGTGCTGTGGTGAGTCCATAATGACCACTATGTCTTTATATTGCACTCTCACTTTTACTGGAAATAGCCATCTGTATGTTATTTTTGCTTCTCTCAGCCTTGTTGTAACTGGTGAAAAATCTTTCGTTTTTTTTCATAGTATGGACTGAGAGGTCTTGAAAGCATTGAAGTATGGCATATTTTTCTGGGAGTGATTGTCCCGAAATGATCTTAAAATTAGTTCCTTGATGTGGGAAAATTGCAGCTAGTGTATCACCTCTCTGACTGCATTGGGAGGTGCATTTTTGCATTTTGGGGAGTCTGTGCACTCTATTTTTTCATCTGGTAGTAAGTCCAGTAGCATATTGTTTAAGTTTTGGTTCAGGTCTTCAGCTTTCACCACCTCTGAAATTCCTCTCAGCCTTGCATTGTTTCTTTTGTTTCTACCTTTTATCTCTGCCTTTTTGCTAGTAAGCTGTTGTACCTCATTTTCTAATACACTGTGCAAGTCTATAAGTTTGTTATGTGAACGTAGAAGTTCTGCCATTTTATTTTCCAGGTGGTCTGTAGCCCCTCCAGTTGTTTGACCTCCCTATGTAGTTCTGCAACAGTGTTCCAGAAGTCCGCTTGAATGTCGGATCGGAGTGAGTTAAGTCTTTTAGAACTGGCAGAGTTATATTGTGCTGGATGTGGGTATCAGTTAGTGTTTGTGCCATAGCACCTGCATCCTCGTTGGTGCGCACTGGGCTGCTGCATGAACCAGCGCCATCTTGGATGAGGGTGCACTCACCTGTTTGTGAGCTGGATTTGGGATAGAAAGCCATCATTTTAACCAGTGACTGATGTTTTTTTATTTCCCCAGGTTGTTTGTTTGTGGTTACATCTCCTAATTTAATGCCACTCACCCCTTGATGCGTGTTGAGGCTCTTTCTCACTTATGGCCTGTCACACCCTTGGGAGCTTCCCAAATCAGGAACCAGAGACAAACGCAAGAATACACAAGAGTTGTGATGCAAGGCTTGTCCAATTTATTACTGTGTGGAGCTTGCTTATATACCCCTGTACGCCCCTTCTGCTGCGTATAAGGAGAAACATGCAGCACCTTGTAAGGATAAGACATATAGCATACATCATCATTTGGAGTTACAGAAATAACACATGTGTTACATTTAGACGAGACATAGATGGTTACAGAAATAACTCCAGCAAAACATATGTGGTCACATACATTCCAACGAAGAAGTGGCTTACCCTCGCACACCCTGGCCGTCCAAGCAATGGGAAACCTTGGTGCTCAGTAGGAATAGGGTATGGCGACCCTCACAAATCGTAGCAAGAAAAGAAATCCAACGGCACAACAAGGATGCTGCTAGGGGTTACGCCCCGAAACGTTGCATCCGCAATAAACGAGCAAGGGCTTGCCCTGCTAGCAGCATCCTTGTTGTGCCGTTGGATTTCTTTTCTTGTCACATACATTCCAGTCATTTGTGAGCAAGCCTGTAGCTTTTTATAAACAGTGACAGACAACATTTTGCAGCGAGCGCAATTACTTAGCCTGAAGTATCATTTTTGTCTTGCAAAAGAAGTTACAAGCATTTAGCAATACAAAATAGGGATTTATCAATAAAGGCATATTGGGCATAAGTTTGGCCATATTCCTTCAATGCGTTTCACAGGGGCCTTCCCTGCGTCTACCTGGACCAAACGCCACCTGTTGGGGGGGTTTACGATGGGTATCTTGGTATGCAATGTGGCACCCTATGCAGTAGGCTGAGGCTTGGTGGACTGCAGCATGTGGCTCTCTATTTTTTATTCTTTTTTTGGCTAATAATTAGCCTGCTGTTTGTCCTTTATATGTCCTTGTTAATTAGACATGGATGTCCCAGGCTGCTTTGGGCTGGAGATGGTTTAGGAATTGTAAACTGGGTGAGAGTTTTAGCTTGAGAGTCTCTGTAGTCCTTTTGCAATCATTGGTTAAAGGTTTATAACAGCCTATCAAGAGCTTAACAGTTTATTAATTGTTGTTTCAGCAGCAGGCTCAGGTTGGTTTTCAGGCTTTTATTTAGGTGCCTCCACTATTTCTGTATGGACCCTGCCCAGCTCTGGTGGGGATGGTACTGGCTGTCCCTCTCCCCAACTGTGGTTACCCAGGAAAACAGTCAGCTGTGCTGATCTTTATCCCCTATTGGGTACTAGAAGGGAGCCTCCTGGGGTCTAATAGTCACTCACCCCAGCCTTGTGTAGGTCGCGTCTGGACCAGACCTTTAGGCGAGTCCCAGGCTTGGCTCCCAGCAGTAGGCCGCAGTACATCCACAGTGACGGGTTATTTATACAGGGCACTCCCAGGATCCCTTGGGATCTCACACCCTCAAGGTGCCTCTGGGGAATCCCTCCAGGCTCCTCAGTTGCTCCCAGTGCAGTGTCTGCATCAGTAAGACCAGCGCTTCTGGTCGGCCGCGACACGAAAAATTTGCTCATAAGTATCATTGTGCACTGGGTCATTCTTCAGCTCTCCGCATCTTTAATTATCAGCTGCAAAATTATGACTTGATGGTATTCTGCAAATGAGCCCTCTACACAGTGTCCATTTAGCTATCTGGAGCTTCTGCTGCAACCAGCTTTTTTTTTTCTTTTTTTTTTGAAGATATAATTTCTATCTAAACCCATTATTCCCTAACCCAGCATCTCCTACTTAAAGCCATTAAACCTACCCAAGCCCAAACTTCTGAATACATTTACCTTCCACTCCAGCCTCCCTTCAAAACAAGGTGAGTGACAGGGCCAACTATCTCTCCACTGCTACTGCTTGATGCCTGGAAGTAAAGAGGATACACCACCTAACATTTGTAGATAAATATCAACTGTACCCTACCAATATGTGTCCCTGGGCTTTGTCAGGCGGTATTCTGTTGTGACCTTTCTGCTTGGATGTCTCTCCTGGTTTCCTCAGTCACTACCCCTTTCTGCTTAAGTAGGCTCCAGGGTTTCAGGCCTGGATTTTTGGGAAAGCCACCAAGGCCTGGGCCTAGGGAGGCAATATTTTAGAGGTGGCATGCCATCAATCAACATTTGTTTTTTTCCCAGAGCAGAGGAATTGTCAAGCAGGAGATTTGGCAATTGTTTTAAATCTTCCTCAGTCCTCTGGACTAAAGAAGAAATGCTTGTTCATGAGCAAGCAATAGGGGAGGGTCTTTTCTAGGGAGATGAGTGCCTGCAAAAGCAAGCAATTGGTGAGAGATGAGAAAGCACTGAAAAAGTAACCAGGCATGGAGTGGATCAGTGATGTAAAGTGATTGGCTTAGGGTTTCACAAATTTCCCTCAGTAACCAGTCAACAGTTTACTAACCCAGTTATATTTGCTGTATATAGAATATACACTGTATTAATGGTTAACTTCGATAAGTGAGATGCTCACCCCCATGACATTATGTCCATTTTCAGTGACTATGTACTTGTGTCTACAAAATGGCTCAGCACTTATCTTTTAATTTTTGATTTAGACTTAAAATTATATTTACTATAGGTACTGCTGTTCCTGTATTTAACACTGAGTCTATAACATAAGTAAATGCACCTAAATCCCAGTTTAAGTAGGACCTTCAAGTCATTTTGTTAGCAGGCCAATTTCTGATGTGTAAGACCGGGGCTTAAGCACCTTTATTTAAAAGTCATTTTAAAAATGGGATACAATTTTTCCCAAATATTAGAACTGAAATGTATTTATTATTAGTTTAATTATTATTATTATATGTGAAAACTCACCCAACAGATAAAACTGCTTCCAAGACTGTGTGGTTGTTAAATAGATAATGGACAGAAATTATTGTTTTGGATAATGATGAGTGAATCTGTACCATTTCGCTTCTCTGAAAAATTTGCCAAACGGGAAAAAAGTTGTGAAAACAGCAAACAATTTGCAAAAGCATTGAAGTCAATGGCTGTAAAAAATTTTATGCATGACAATTTCTTTAGCAACAATTTTTGGCTCTCCAAATACATTTTGGTGCAAATCCATGACAGGCAAAAAAATTCACCCATCACTAGTTTTGGCTGAACTTTTTGGAAAACAACTATTTAGGATGATCTTTTACCTATTCTCTTTTATGTCCATTTTCCTATTTGCTCTTTTTTTTTCTTCAATATCTTATCTTTCTAAAGATACGAAATGTCTAAAACACTGTGTAATTTATTTGTCTCTCTAAGGCTAAGGCCAGACGGGGAGATTCGGGGGCTACAAGTCGCGGCGAGAAGTCGCCAGGCGACAAAATGCCCCCAAATCTCCCAGTCTGCCCTAGCCCTAAAGGTGTTTTTGACTGAAGCATTGAGAGTAAGAGAGAGAGAGAGAATGTAATAGTTTTGAAATAGCCATATAATAAAAAATCTGATTTCAAAATGCTTAGTAAGCATCTCAATGCATATTCTGAAAAATTTAAGAAATAAAAATTAAATAATTCTTAATTGTAGACTGTTTACAGAGGTTTGTGGTGATAAATTGAATTAATGCCGAACTCACTGGAGTCTTTTTTTAATAGTTCATCCATGCCTTTGTATCTAAATCCCAATTATATCTGTGGTATGTTATAAGGGAAACTCCCAAGATAAACTTTGAATAATGTAAACAGTTAGCTGTTGCATGCTTACAGTTTAGATGAGAGTGCCAATGATTTCTATTTCTATGATGTGGTTTCCTGGGGCACACAAAGTTTAAATTAGGTCCTGTGAGTGAAACAAACTTTCACTCACATTGCAGGCAAACATAAACAAAGGGCTAGGAACTATTTTGATGGAAGTAGCTGCAAAATCAATATTCATCATACTAGGTGAGTTTAAGACCAACAAATATTAGATAAATAAAACAAATTCTGTGTGCATTTAAAGTTAGCTGACATATTTTTGGCTTCAGCAGATGTAGATTTCTGCAGTAATTTCTGTTGTGTGTATTAGTGATTATTTTTTCTATGTATATTTTGGTAATTTGTCAAGGGAAACATACAAATATTTATTAACAGTAAAATAATATAGTCAGTCTAGCTCTGTATAAATATAATTTCATGTGAGCATACATATTTCAATACAATACATTATAAGCTTAGCAGAGAATTTCTCTTTGCAGCCAGTAAATTTAGTAGGGCCCTTTTGCACTCTAAAGTGAAAATATCAGAGAGCGGAGCACCGGAGTGTGTGTGTAAAAACTGTTTTAATAATCCAATTTAAAAAGTTCCATCAATAAATTTCCCATACAAAAATCGCATGTCAGGGTATTTGGCTTTACGCGTTTCGTGGCTCACGCACTTGCTCAGTTTTCTGAGGAAGTGGCGTGAGCCACGAAACGCGTAAAGCCAGATACCCTGACATGCGATTTTTGTATGGGAAATTTATTGATGGAACTTTTTAAATTGGATTATTAAAACAGTTTTTACACACACTCCGGTGCTCCGCTCTCTGATATTTTGGATCCTTTAACCGCTGGAGGGACGGTCTCGGCGTGCAGCACGGAGGTGAGTGTTTCACAGAGAGAATTTCAGCTCCCCGTTCTAGACTGTCAAATTACGAACCCTTTTGCACTCTACATTTGGTTATGGATCTAATGGGCCTTAACTACCCCAGTCTTGGATTTTAAGTACCACAGCAGCATCTCCTTCAACCTGCCCATCTTGCATTTGGAACTTGCTTCCCCAATGTTAGCTCAGTGACATCACTGTCCATGTGGTGGGGTGCTATATCATTGCTCTAAAGTATATTATGTTCTGGGTCCTAATGAACCTCTTTTTCCTGGCCAATTCATGTCAGCAATACTATGGGTATTTGCCCTGCCCCCATACCCTGGTTAGCTCTGTCCCTCCCCCAAAGAAAACAATAAAGGGCCCAGCCCCTCCTCACTTACTTGTTCTGGTTAGCATGGGTCACCTTGACAGCGTATTATGATTAAATCCAACTCTTCAGAAGGTTGGCAAATTTCTGAGGGCTATTCATTCATAGTGATGGGCGAATCTCCCCAGTTTCGCGAAACGAAACGAGTTGCGGCACCATAGGCGGAGGGTGATTTTTTTATTTGGGTAGGCTAAGTCTAAGGGCTCTTCCATGCGAGCGTTTTTACCTGCGCTCCCCTGGGTTCTGTTTTGCTGTGTTCAGCCGCAGGTGAGCGCAGGTACAGACGCACTCAATGCTTTTCAATGGGGCTGTACTCACACCAACGCATGTAGGTGCCAAACGCAGGAAAAATGCAGCATGTTGCGTATGAACCTGCGTTTGGCACCTACATGCGTTCGTGTGAGTACAGCCCCATTGAAAAGCATTGAGTGCGTCTATACCTGCGCTCCCCTGCGGCTGAACACAGCAAAATGGAACACAGGGGAGCGCAGGTACAAACGCTTGTGTGTAAGAGCCCTAATGTTACTTCAACAGTTTTTACAACAGTGATTTTCCACTGGCAGAAACAGCTGATTCAATCCTATATTATAAGCACTGCCAACAGTTGTAATTCACATGACTGAGCACACAGGTAGGATTTTTGTCTAAATATGCACTACAATCTGAAATCTTTCCCATACATGGTCTGACTTAACTACTAACTGATGGGCCCACAAGCTGCATATGAAGCCCAGACTATTGTGAAAATAATATGCATAGTACTCTCTTATTATCAAAATTATAGAAAAAGTTCAGTTCATCCACATTACTGGAAATCAGGGCTAATGATAGAGTTTTTTTTTATCATTAAAGCATGTTTAATGGTGTATTTTAGCATAAAACACAAGGGATATGTTAATTGTCATTTATGGGAGATTATATACATACACAGTATAATGCAGATTTTGTCCCCCTCAAAAAACAGTATCTGCCTTTTTACTGCAGTATCAAAGTAACACAATATAATAGTAGATGAGGTTGAGATAAAACTTGCATTCAACCCTCAACACAACATTTGTGTGTAAGTGAAAGTAGCCAAACTGATCTGTAGCTGATCCAGAGAAAAGTGAATTGAATTGATACAATAGTTACTAATATTCCTCATATACTGCTGATAAATATTGTAACTAATTGTATCAACTAATTGAAGCAAATTGTTACAGTTCAGATGCTCCTGGATCACTGAGCTGCCAGACTGAAACCCCAGATACAGGAACATTACATTTTATACTTCAGTATTGGGAAAACAATAAAAAGTAAAAGAAGGAAAGCAATTGAAAAAAAGTCTTGATTTCTGTTTAACATTCTGGAAGGTGAACATCCCCTTTAAAGAAACAGTCACCAATATCACAATGGTTCCATTGAACTATTCAAATAGGTGTTGGATAAAACTCACAGGTGTGAAAGTGAGATCTGGTCACAGTGGTAATATAATGGCTGCATCACACCTTCATACCTTTTCCAGTTTCAGATAACACCTACCTGAACAGATCAGTGGAACTACCATTGAACATTGATGGTATTTATTTTTATGTGTAATGTAAGTATGAAACACTCCCCACATACCAAACAAGCAGATGGAGGATTAACAACTGCTTTGACTCTTGGCCCTGACCCCAGCAGCACCCATTGCCCCTCCCCCAGACAAACTCAAAGTCAGAGGTTTTAAAAAAATTTTCTTTGAAATTTTCTTTAAATTTTTCATGCAAACAGTTTTGGGAAGGCTTAGCCTTCCCAAGCCTTAATGGAAATCCGCCTATGTGCGGCACGCTTTTGACGCACGTTGTGTCAACTTCGACGCGTCGCGTAATTTTCTGCAAAAACGACGCGCAACTCGTTTATTCGCAAGCGGTGAATCGCGGGAATTCACCGCAAATAAATTTGCCCATCATTATTCATTCAGTGAAACTGTCGCATGAAGCCCCCTCAGCAGGAATCCAATTCCTTGTTACAGGCTGCTCCAGGTTAGTGATTTTAAAAGTTGCTACTGGTGTGTAGGATCTCCAGGTGGTGCTTTTGCGTGTGCAAGTTTTTTTTTCTTGCGTTTTCTGTTGTGTGTGCAGGTTGTTCCACTGTTTTTAAAAAACTGAGTCGCCATTTTGGTGTGCTTGAAAGTGCATGCAATCCGGAAGTGGATACTTCAGTTTTCTGATCCAGTCAGGTAATCAAATGCCTATCTTACAGAAATGTGTTTTTTTTTTTAAAAAAAACTCGATACTTACTGTTTTACTGTATTGCTTGTAGCACACCAGAGGGTACTGAAGTGTACTGGTAGTCTTACATCCTCAGGTACAGCTGCCCTTTTTGCTTGGTACAGTATGTCCCTCTTTTGTTTCTCTCTCTTTCTTTTACGGTGTTTCACACTTTTCTGTTATTCTTATGTTCATCTTTTTATTGTCTGCTCAGCTTCATATATGGAGTCCATACAGAGGAAAAGAAAAAAGTTTGGCTCTTCTTCTCAAGTTTGTGCAGACTGCTTTGATGCTCCGTTGCCAGGGAAAATTTTTTGCAATTCATGCTTTGGACTTTTACTACAAAGAACACCTGATAGTGGAGTCCCCTGTGGTCAAGTTGCTTCAGTGTCCATTCTGAGTCCTTCGATTTCTAAGGAGATGAAAGTCTGGAGCCAATGTCTGAGGAAGAGGAAGAAGCAGAATCTTTAGCTTTTGATTTGGCCTTAATTCTTCCTTTGATTAAACCAATTAAACTAATCCTGGAGGAAGAGGAGACAGTGGATGCCTGAAGTCTAAGGTGCTCCCCTCTTCTTCTAAACCAATACAAAAGTGACGGAATTAATTTCCACAGAATGGGGATGAGCGGCTAAGAAAGTCTCTTTTTCTTCTTTGACTATCAGATTTTCAAAAGTCTATCTGTTAAAGAACAGGATACCAAAAACTGGAATTCAGCCCTGGTGGTGGATTCTCCTGTAATTCACTTGGCGAAGAAAACAACGTTGCTGATTGACGATTCCATGGATAAAGAATAGAGACATAGCTCCGTAAGACAGATCAAGTGGCAGGAGCCTCATGCAAACCTGCAGTGGCTCTGGTTTCCATGGCAAAAACAGTCTCTTTGTGTCAGGAACGGTTGGGAATTGAACCCTGGTCCGTGGTGGGGAAGAGCTGTATTACCAGGGTGAGCCACTGGATGATATCA
>CM044434.1:119168953-119238646 GCA_024363595.1 Xenopus borealis | reverse complement strand
CCTGCTGTGCCCTGCTGAGAGACACACTCTCCCATTCTAATTAACTTTAAATAGCCTTTCTACGGGACAGCTTTCCTGTGAAAGGTGAACTCCAATGTCTGGACTGGATCTGTGGAATGGAGTCCCTGGCTACTAAAGTCTGTAAACAGAGTACTGATTCTCTGTTTAATAAGACCCTTCCTGGAGCCTATCTCAGCCCCTGGGGAGAAACTAAAAGCTAGAGTGACATTTTTCCTCCTTTTCTTTGTAACGCTATCACAATATATATACACGTGTATGTGTATATGTGTATATGTACGTATGTGTGTTAATGTGTATATGTATACATGCACTGTATGTAACTAGTGATGGGCAAATTTATTCGCCGGGGGCGAATTCACAACGAATTCCCGCGATACGCCAGCAAAAATTCGCCTGGTGAAAATTCCCAAAAAAAAACGAGCCGCGTGTCGTTTTTGGTGCGACGTGACGAAAACGGTGCAAAAACGCGACGAAAACATCACGAAGCGTGTCGAAAGCGACGCGACACATCGCAGTTGACGTGACGCACGTCAAAAACGTGCTGCGACTCGTTTCGCGAATTTTTTCGCCAATTCGCGAATTTCGCTGGAAATTTTAGAATTTTTCAGCGAAGCGAAACTAGGTAGATTCGCCCATCACTATATAAAACCTTATTATTTACAAGACCCCAAGATATAGAAGATTCTTCAGAACAACTGATTTATGTATTAGACAAAATAATGGAATCTTGGAAAGCTTGTCACACTTAGGGGCAGATTTATCAAGGGTCGAATTTTGAGATGATGAGAGTTTTTTTTTAATTCCCATAAACTCGAAATTTGAATAAAAAAGACCAATTGAAATTTATTTTAAAAATCTAATTTTAGAATTGAGGGTGAATAGACGGTATTCTATTTGTTATCGTATTTGATCGAATTCAAATCGAACGATTTTTCACAAAATATTAGATGTTTCAAAGTCCACCAAAATTACTCCATTTAGGGTCTAAGAGGTCCCCCATAGGCTAACACAGCAATTCAGGCTTTAAATGGCGAATGGTCAAATTCTAATATCTAAAGAGTCAATACATGATAAATTTTGATATTTGAATATTGGAATGTTTTTAAATTCGAATAGAATTTTGGACTATTAACTAGTCGAAGTACACTAAGGGGGTTATTTATCAAATTCCGAAAATCTGAAACATTTGTGGGGTTGATTTTTTTTTTTTTAAATAGGCCTTTTTTAAAATCCCACATTTTTAAACCCAGAGGATGAAAAACTATGAATATTATCTGTCATCTCAAACATGCCAAAGTTGCATATAAGTCAATGAGAGAAGTCCCATTGATTTTTTGATGTGCGCTGGGTTTCTTGCAATTCCATAATGTTATCTGAGCTTTCAGGGGGATCAAAAAATGTGTGGTTTTCAGAAAAGAAATCTGAAAAAATCATGGCAATCTGCGTTTTTCAAGAAAAGAACATTTTGGGGAAAATGCTAAAATAAATAAGCCTAAAAAACCTGAGCGGATATGCTCTGACTTTGTAAACGAAGTAAATTCTGAGCTTGATAAATAACTCCCTGAAAAAACACCCACTTGACCAAATTTATATACATTTTACAGAGCATTCACAATAAGGAAGATGTGCATGGAATTGGCATACATGGTCAAAAAATACTTACATCTGAGCAGGTGCAAACATTACTGGAAAACATTGCACAAGTAACCGTTTCCTGTGTCCAAGCTTTGTGGTCTAACAAATGCTACTAAAATATGGCCAGGGTGTGTATCTACAATTCTATTTTGTGTTCCTATTATGTGAACACAATTTGATATGACATTATATTGGGGCTACAATGACATTTCCTGCACAAACCAGGCTTAGGTGAATCTTGAGTATTAGGACATTATCATTTTATTTTATTTTATTTGTCCCTTTATAAAGACTCTTACCTGTCATTGGGGGTCCATTCTCTCTCTCTCGCTCTCCCTGTATTATTACTATTAACATGTTTAACATTTCTATAGCGCCAACATATTTTGTAGCACTGTAATGTATTCCCTCACTTGCAAAAAGCCTTCTAACCCCTTTACTGTATCAGCCCGTACAACTTATTCAGGAATAGAATTCCATATCTTCACAGCTCTTACAGTAAAAAAAACCCTTCCAAATATTTAGGATGAACCTCCTTTCTTCTAATTGGAATGGGTGACATTGTGTCAGCTGGAAAGACCCACTGGTAAATAAAGCAAGAGATTATTATATGATCTATATTTATACACAATTATCATAATTACCCTTAAGCACGTCTTCTCTAGTGTCAACATCTCCAGTCTTTCCTCAAATAAGATTTTTCATACCTTTTACCAGTTAGTTTGTACCCTCTCTAATTCAATAATGTCCCATATGAGCACTGGAGACCAAAACTGTATGACATATTCTAGATTGGGTCTTACCAGTGCTCTATGCAGTGGAAGAATGACCCCTCCTCCTGTGAATCTTTGCCCCTTTTAATACAGCTCAAGACCTTATTTGCCCTTGATGCAGCTGACTGGCACTGCTTGCTACAGTCAAGTTTATTATCTACAAGGACGCCAAGGTCCTTTTCCATTATGGATTTGCCTACTGTAGTCCCATTAAGGGAATAAGTAACTTGGACATTTTAACATCCCAGGTGCATAACTTTACATTAAGCAACATTAAATCTCCTCTCTCACTTAGCTGCCCAGATTGCCAGTTTGTCAAAATCCTATTGCATGGAAGCTGCATCCTGGATGGGACTAATTGGGCTGCATCATTTTGTGTCATCTGCAACCACTGATTCATTTCTTACAGAACCCTCCCCTAAGTCAATAATAAACAAGCTGAATAAAAGTGGACCCAGTAACAAGCCCTTAGGTACCCAACTAAGAACCTCACTCCAAGAGAATGTACCATTAGCAATCACCCTTTGTACCCAATCCTGTCTCCAGTTTCCTATCCATGTTCAAATGACTTCATTAAGCCCAAAAGACCTGGTTTAGAAAGCAGTCATTTTTGGGGCACTGTATCAAACACTTTAACAAAATCCAAATAGACCACATCTACTACACTCCTGCTGTCCAGCATTTTACTTAACTCATCATAAGAATCAAATTTGTCTGTCATGACCTTTTCTTCATAAAGTCATGCAGAGTATAAAAATAAAAACTGGGTAAATAGATAGACAGTGCAAAATAAAAAATGTTTTTAATATAGTTAGACCAGGCAGTAACCAATCAGTGACTTGAGGGCGGGCCACACAGGCCATAACTGTTGGTTTTGAATGCTGAGGATCAATTGCAAACTCACTGAACAGTTATGTCCCATGTGGTCCCCCTTCAAGTCGCTGACTAATTCAAATTTAAAGAGCTGAAAAGCAGGAAGTTGAATTCTGGCTATTGTATTAGACATCCAGTCACTCCAGCCTTTATAGTTTGAATTTTTCCCTAACTAACTACTGCATATTGGAAACATTTTTTATTTTGCACAGCCTATCTATTTATTCAGTTTTTAGTTTTACACTGAACTGTTCTTTTAACAAGCCTTCAAATGATTTGACCACAACAGATGTCAAACTTACTGACCTATAATTGTTAGGCTGTGTTTGTAATCCCTTTTTAAATACTGGAATTACATCAGCTTTCCTCCAATCCATAGGTACCATATCAAATGATAGCCTGTATCTTTTTACTGTTAATCTATTTCAAAAACTATTTGGTGTTAATCTTAGCCTCTGTCACAATGCACTCCTCATTACCTATCTTTCCATTGCAGTTTTACAAAATTTATTTTAGTGTTTATATTTATTAAATACAACTTCTGTCCTCAAAGACTTTTAGTTTTGAAATGCTTTACTCTTCTTTCCTATTAACTCCTTCACTTCTATATTAACACAAAAAGGATGATTCTTGGTGCTTTTACATGTACTTCTTAAGGGAATGAATTGAGAACAATAAATATTTAATAATATTTTGAATGACAACCATTTGTGTTCTGTGTTTTTAGCAAAAAACATAATGCCCCAATCTATGCTCTGAAGGGCAGCCCTCAAGGCCCTCAAAATTAGCTTTTTCTGAATTTCAGGGTGATTTTTACCCCAGTATATAATTGGTTTTTGCACCAGATATCTGATACTATGGGTCTTACAGAAAAGATCATAAAAACAGTATCATTGTTAGTGCTTAATCCCAGAATCTACTACAGTATGTGACTAATACTGCTTCACAAGGGGTGATTTATTAAAACTTGTCATGAGTGGTGATTCGTTCAAAGAGTCTCTTATGTTTAACAATTTATTTGATGATTTTAGTTTCAGTTTTGATTTTTAAAAACATTTTTTAACTGATCTAGAAGTTGTTATAAAATACTTTAGAAACATATCTCTAAGGGCAGCATTTCCATCAACAGAAGTTGATTTGATTTTGTTTTATTTAGGTGATAGGGTGATTACAATTTTTATTTAATATTCTCTTGTGTGAATAAATAGATCTTGTTATTTATAAATACATTTTAAAATCTATATATGTCTTTGCAGTAGGCCTAACATTTTATATATTTGGAACATATACTAAGGAATTGCTAATGCTTTTTCATTGCTTTCCAAATTACTATTTGTAGCACACCAGCAGTTTTATTTATTTTTAAATACCCATGATAGTGTCCATTAGAGTATTCATTACAGAATGTTCTTCTTAACCATCTGTACAAATTAACTCCTTCTGTGCCAAGGCACTAATAAAACAAATCCTTAGGAGGAATATTGAAGTCATAGTTAGCATGTAAACACAAAATGTGTATTTGTTTGTGTAGGAAGTAGGAATGTCATTGCTTCAAAATTAAGGAAAATTTTATCACTTTTATGTGTTTTATATGTTTTCTATGCACTTGGGGATATCATTTGATGTCTGATAAGATGATTAAGATTTATAAACTTAAGGCAATGATATACATACTATTGGGGTGTGTTTTGAGGGTTAAAGGTAATGACCTATGACATATGACCTCACTACCTGTTGCTTCCATCACTAGGGTTCATAAGGGTCACGTTTTGCACAGAGTGTTCACTTTGAGAAAGATCAGATTGCTGACCGAAACGTCAGTGTTTTTTGTGACACAATAACGTGTTTTTTCATTTTTTAAGTCCTGTGAGTGCGAGACTCTATTCCAGCTTATTCGCTGAAAAATTTGCGAAACGCCGAAAAAAATTGCGAAACGAGTTGTGCTGATGTTTTGTCGCGCGCCCAAGTTGAAGCGCGCTTATTTTGACGCGCATCAGAATAGTTTTGACGCACATTGCAATGTGATAAAACTGCCATGTGAAATTCATACACCCAACGGTCCCTTTTTTTGGAGGGACATTCCCTCTTTTGACAGCGCAACCTGCAGTCCCTCATTTCATTTGTATTGGAAAGTCCCTCTTTTCTCTGCACGGAATAGCCAGAAAAGGAAACAAAGTTTCTAACTTAATTGGCTTTTGGCAGAGAGCCTAAAAGAACAGCTAACAGGTGCAAAAAAGATGCTTTATAACAAATTTGATATAATAAAATAAGTAATTGATTGTATTTGTAACAGTTTAGATAAAGATAAATATTTTCAAACTTTCATAACCTGCCAAATTTGTAAAACAAACATGTTAATTAGTGGGTGTGACCACAAAAATGGGTGTGGTCAAAATGTTGCAGCGCTACAAATGGAAAAAAAAAATTATGTCCCTCTTTTTACTTCCAAAATGTTGGGAGATATGGAAATTTGAAAAAAAATGGCATCTTTTGCTTTGTGTCTGAATGTGCTGAATAGCATTGGAGTCAATGAGAAGAGCAATTTACACGTGTTTCACTTAGTATACACACATGCCCTGCATTGTTAGTGGACTCTTATCTTTTCAAAAGAAAAAAAGGCCTCCCATTTTGCCAGCTTCTTAAAAACATCTGTGAATTTTATTTAAAATAGTGAAAAATTAAAAAGGCATATTTTGATATATATTCATTTATTTTAAAAAATATTTTTCACTGCATAGATTGTGCTGTTTTGAAGTGAAGCGGCGAACTCGACACGCGACGAACTCGACACATGATGAAACGAGATGCGTTGAGTGAAACGAAACAAGCGCCAAATTTTTGTGACCGTTTCGCCGAAACTTTCGCCATCGGCGAATGTCGGAGATTCGTCGCAAATTTGCCTAGGGCGAATTTATTCGTTCATCGCTAATATATATATATTTATGTAAGGTTAAGCGTTAGTTTACCTTTAATATAATTGTATCCTTGTATGTTAAAGGATTATACTTTTTCATTGTTTCCAAAAACAAAACATTTCAGTTAAAAGTTTCAGGCTTTTCACCACAAGTCAGCATAGCATGGCTCTGTCCTCTTAGAATTGTCATCAAATACTTTGCAGTGTTCCCATGAAAAACCGGGTCTCTTTTAGGTGTCATTATAATGAGAACATTGGATTTTCTCATCCCAGACAATAGCTAAATCTTAAAATAAAAAATCTTTCTGTAATATCCCTGCTAGAGCATTACATTGTTACAGCTGAAGTCCATTTTTCATGATGTCATAGAGGTTATAATAGCTTCAGTAGAGCTTGTTTAATGCTATTTCTACAATATAGACAGAGTTATAATAAGTGACCATGTAAACTTCTATTTAAGGTCACAGAACCATAAGGAGATCTATGCATAGCAGGTGTATAATAGAGGATAAATAATTTCTTTTGACACTTACTTCATAATTTTTTAATACATTCTTATTAATTGATTATACTCTAGCCTTTCTTGACACACCTGATTCGTAATATAGCTTTTGGGTTACATTAACTACAGTAGAACTTGTTTAAAGCTATCTCTACTTTAAAAAGATAGCAATATAGATATACAGAGTTAAAGTAAGGGATAATGTAAACCTCTGTTCAAAGTCACAGAACCATAAGGAGACCTATACATGTTCATAGCAGGTGTACAATATAGGATAAATAATCTCTTATACCACTTACTTTATAATATTGGAATTCATAGTTTATTAATTGATTAAAACCTAGCCTTTGTTGAAGAACCTGATTTGTAATATACTTTTTGGGTTATATTAACGTAGTTATACAGCATGACCCAGTATTCACACTATACAAAACCAGACAAAAAACTCACCATACGTAAAGGGGTTGTTTACCTTTGTAACAAATAGACAAATTTAACAGTTCACATTAATAGAACAAACTTAGAACATAGAACTAGTTAACAGAAAAGTACAGTTGAAGAGATACCTGTACTAATCCTTCATTTCCACACTGACCTGGTGCTGGGAGGGGGTCACTGATCCCCAAAAACACTAAAGTCTAGTGATGGGCGAATTTATTCGCCAGGGGCGAATTCGCGGGCAAAAAAATTAGCGGGCAAAAAAATTTGCCGCCAAAAACGAGTCGCGCGTCGTTTTTGACGCGACACGCCAAAAACGAAGCGACGCGCCGAAAACGGCGCGCGACTCGTTTCGCGAATCTGCGAAAAATTCGCGAATTTCTCTGGAAATTCGCAAATTTTTCGGCGAAGCGAAACTCGCCCGTTTCGCTCATCACTACTAAAGTCACTACTTCCACTTTCTTATATGACCTCACACATAGTACTAGCAGCTAACTTAACTCCTATTGGCTCTGTCTGCTGTCAATCTGCCACTTCTTCCTGTGATGGGGAACTTGAGCAGAATTCAGGTCCTGAAGAAAACGGTTACAATTTTGGGAGGGGAAATGTGGGTTGTGTGCTGCAGAGACTTCAGTTAATGCAGGGGGAGGGGGTGCCTGCTGTGTGCTGGGGAAACTTTTACAGTGCAGGGACAGAGGATCAACATAAATATTTGGGATTCCAGGAGGCATGCTGGTGGAGGAGACAACTTTTTCACAGGTTTGAGGGGGGGTGATATGTGCTGATGGGGGGATCAAGGTGCTTGGGACCTGGGATTTTCTAAATAATGGATCTTTCCATAATTTGGATATTCATACCTTGTCTACTAGAAAATCATGTAAACTTTAAAGAAACCCAATAGGCTGGTTTTGCTTCCAATAAGGATAAATTATATTTTAGTTAGGATCAAGTCCAAGCTACTGTTTTTGTTATCACACAGAAAAAAAGGAAATGTGATTATTATATACTTTCCAGAAGTATATTATTTTTGGGGGGTCAATGTATTATTTTATGTTTTTACCCCTTTGAAATCATTATTCAGTAGCTGAGATGACTTCTGGGACTATTTGTATGTGCTTGATGCTTTCCAAGTTGATTTTTTTGTGCATAAAGTAAAATATTTTTCTGGCATAAACCAGAGCTCTAAATCTTGTTCCAGAAGTGGAACACTCAAACTCACAAAAAGGTATTGCTTTCCTAGGTAAACTACCCCCCCCCCCCTGAAATGCCTCTAAAGGGAGAGAGCACAAACTGTAAAAAAAAAAAACAAAACAAAACAGCTTGCACTGAATGCACTTAAAGGGTTAAACCTACCTGCCCTTGGCACACTGCTCTGCCTGTCACTTAAAGGGGTGGTTCACCTTCAAGTTAACTTTAGTATATTGTAGAATGGCCAATTCTAAGAAACTTTTCAATTGGTCTTCATTATTTATTTTTCATAGTTTTTTAATGATTTGCCATTTTCTTCTGTTTCTTTGCAGCTTTCAAATGGGGGTCACTGACACCATCTAAAAACAAATGCTCAGTAAGGCTACAAATGTATCGTTATTGCCAATTTTTATTACTTATCATTCTATTCAGTCCATCCCCTATTCATATTCCAGTCTCTTATTCAAATCAATGCAGGGTTGCTAGGGTAATTTGTACCCTAGAAACCAAATTGCTGACACTGCAAACTAGAGAGCTGCTGAATAAAAACCTAAATAACTTTAAAACCACAAACAAAAAAAAATCAAAACCAATTGCAAATTGTCTCAGAATATCACTCTCTACATTATACTAAAAGTTAATTGCAAAGAGATTTTGAAACAGACCAGGAGCCGGCAGCATTCAATCTGCAATCACCCTTTATTGGTGCATATACATCACGACATGTTTCGGGAGCTAGTCCCTTTTTCACTTGAAAAAGGGACTAGCTCCTGAAACATGTTGTGATGTATATGCACCAATAAAGGGTGATTGTAGATTGAATGCTGCCGGCTCCTGGTCTGTTTCAAAATCTCTTTGCATTTGAATTTATCACACTTGGATGGTGTGTGTTGAAACAGCAGGCTTAAAGCAACCTGATTTGATCCACTCAATCCTCTCTCATACTAAAAGTTAACTCAAAGGTGAACAACCCCTTTAAGGTTGCCACCATAACCCTTTAAAACCAAACACATATGGAATCCATAGCCTGCATGGCTAATTATCAATTCATTTAGATTCTTGATGCATGGCTGCACATAAAGCGGTTCAGTCTGCAGCATGCATCTGTGGATGCCATATGTGTCTGTTTTTGGTGCAAATAACATTAAGCTTAATGCCAAAGTCATTGAAAGAGATAAAAGATAAAAATATAGCAAAACCGGTATTTATTCCCAGAAAAGGTTGTGCCCCTTTGGCACTACATTCAGTTATAGCCTAGACAGAAGGAGAGTGCAAGAATTGATGGCGCTTCTTCCTTTTCTGTAGTAATTGTCTGCACAGATGTGGGGTTGTTTGTTGCAAAGCATGTTTTTTATATGGTTTGTCCGTTTACCTATGCCATTACAATTGAGTAATCAACCAATGACCATTCAAATTATGTGACTGGTTATAGTGCACAAGCAACCAATGAATTACTAGGAGGAGAGCAGTATAAATGTCCAATAGGTGTGTCAGGTTCAAAATAGGCCACTCCCATCCCTTCAGAAAACTGGTCAGAGATACAGAAGGACTGAGTTAACAGGTAATAAAAATTAGTTTTTACAATGGCATTTATACTTTTTGTTATGGAAAATGTTTTTTATAACACATTAAAAGCATTGTTAGTGGTTTCATAAGATTTGTACATTGAAGGTGAACAACCCCATAAATATATATATATATACATAAAAAAAACATTTATAAACCTCATGAAACTACAGTTCTGCTCATTAGTTTACATACCCTGGCAGAAGTTATGATTTTTTTAAAGAGAATATGAATGATAACACAAAAAGATTTCTTTCATACATGGTTAGTGGTTTTATTGTCAAACAACTGTGTTTACTCTGTTTTAAATCATAATTACTACACAAACTACCCAAATGACCCTGATCAAAAGTTTTCACACCCTGGTGATTTGTCCTGATAACATGCACACAACTTGACACAAAACGGTTAGAATGGCTATTAAAGGTCGAAATCAAAACTTCTCTTGCTTTTCCCTCACTGTACCTCACTGAACAAAACAAAAATCAAAGGCAGATTTTTCCCTTTCCCCGCTCATCTTATCTCTTTTTTTTCCAATTTTCCTTTTTTTATAGTCTTTTCTCTATTTCATTGTGATTTTAAATACCTCCACTACTTTCTCCTTCTCTCTTTTTATCTTCCCTATCTTCTATCCACAATTTGCTTCTTTCCATCTGTTATCCTCTTTACTTTTTTCAGTTTTCCCTTCACTTAGTGATACATAAATGGTTGCTGAATGGTTGGGCAAATAAAAGTCTCCATGAAGTCTTCGATTCTCTTGTCCCAATATCATTGACCTTTCTCTAGATTCTCACTGCTACTCTCATGCCATCACCACTTCCTTAGCTAGTGTCCCCGAGCTTTTTTTGGCTTTATTCTACCTTCCTTAAAAACTCATACACACTGAATGTGCACCAAAATGCATTTTCACTTTTCTGTTATGTCACATTAATATACAAGTCAAGGTACTGTAAGTATATCTCCTGTGGCTCAATGTCTGGGAATAAGTTCAAGAAAATTGGCAATTTTTCGTTTTTGCAGTCAATGTCTGGGAATGTCATGCAGAATGCTCTATGAGAACCAGCAGATGAGGAGGACTACAGAAGCTCTGTACAATCAACATGCACAGGTGTTATAGTAGCGAAGAGCAACTTTTTTTTCCTGTGTTTTGCCTCAAAACTCACACCCATAGACTTCAATAGGTGAAGAAAATTGTCAGGTGAAAAAAAAAATTGAACAGCTGCCTCACGTGATAAAAAACATTTGCCACAATATACTGCATTTTGGTGCATTGTTGTGATTTTTTGGCGAAACTGGTCAGATTTGCCTATCACTAGTTAAAAGTGATAATTCAAAGAGAGGAGCTCTTTGCTAAGGAGCAAGAAGTGCGTGAGGTACTTTGATAAACAGGGAGATTTGACAAAATGTGGAGAGCCAGGTCTGGAAAGTCTAAGATTGGCAAAAAGACCAGCTTGTAAAGGTTTCAGAGAATTAATCTCTGAGTTCCTATGTTTATAATATGTATTTCTCCCGTATTCAGTAACAGTGATATAAGATAGTGATCTAAACAGCAGCTCAGCTATATTTCAAACTTATATGGTTTCTTTAAATGTACTGGTTATAGCAGGAATTTCTGCAATTATTAGTGCATGCATTCAAAGTAACATGCCTTCTACATTGTATATTATTATTATTATTATTACTATTATTTCTATGTTACTCAGTTGCCAATATAGGTATAATTAGGAATTATATAAATGTAGCATGCATGTACTCATCATAGTTTGAACATTTATTATACTTTAAAGGGGATGTATGGTCAAAAAGGATAATCCCATTTGCCTTTGGGGAATGAATATAAGCATTTTTCAAATAATTAGTTTTTATGAGCCGATTTTGTGTTGCTCGCCACACAATCCATTCCCTCACATACCTGCTGATTTTAGCAACGCACAAAGCCTTGACAGCAAGTGAAGGTGAATTGAGACCAGACTTTCCACTGAAAAGGATTAAATTGAATGAAACAAAGCAGTAGAATAAAGAGGCAAGTCCATGACCTGGTGTGGCTTCTTTTCTTATTGACTCTTAGAGTGATGTCAATATCAATTTATAACAAGAAATTAAAGTTTATCCTACCTCTCTTTGTTCATCTCTGGAATGCCATATTTAATTCACACAAGCTTTTTTTTTTAACATAATGCAGTTATTCCTTGGCATGTTTAACATTGTAACTAGCTGTAAATGCTCTGTACTAACATTGAACTTGGCAAGTTTTTCATAGCAGTTGTTGGGGAGTTTTTACTGAACCCCCTTGGAGACAGAGACAATGTTAAGATAGTTTATTTATAACATGTGCTGTACATGAAGGAGTATACACAGACACCTGACACTAACCTGACCCTATTGGGAGTAAAGTTTTTATAGGAATTCTTGGTGTGACATACCCATTACTTAGCTCAGTTGCCTCACATTATGCTAGTGAAACCTTAAAGGAATTGTTCAGCATAAAAATAAAAACTGGGTAAATAGATAGGCAGTGCACATTAAAACATTTTTTTAATATAGTTAGTTAGCCAAAAATGTAATGTATAAAGGCTGTAGTGAGTATATGTCTAACATTATTAACATTTTACTAACATATATTTCTATAGCGCCAGCTTTTTTCATAGCATACAACTAAAGCAGCTCTCTTGTTTTTCACTAACTGGTTACCTTGGTGACCAGGCAGTAACCAATCAGTGACTTTAGGGAGGGCCACATGGGCAATAACTGTTGCTTTTCAATGTGAGCTGAATGCTGAGGATCAATTGCAAACTCAATGAACAGTTATGTCCCATGTGGCCCCCCTTCAAGTCGCTGACTAACTCAAAGTTGAAAAGCTGGAAGTTGGATTCTGTCTATTATATTAGACATCCAGTCACACCAGCCTTTATAGTTTGCATTTTTCCCTGACTAACTATATTGGAAACATTTTTATTTTGCACAGCCTATCTATTTATCCAGTTTTTAGTTTTTATTTATACACTGAACTGTTCCTTTAAGTAGCAGAGTCCGTATTTGCTTTATCAGAACAAAATAGGTTTGTTATTACCTGAGCAGTATTTTCAGCTCCCTCTTGTAGCAAAACAGGGATTGTAATTTCTCTTAAAAGGTCAATGTCAAAACTTATGACAGAATTTATAATATGTGTTTTTAGTTATTAAAGAAACGTAAAGTTATACATCTAATAGATAAAATCACCCAAACAATAAATTTCAATGGAAATTCCATTATATTTTTCTGCTGTTCATTTATTTCAATACTTAGTTTAGTTACTTTAGTTCAATACTAGTCACACACATTACATATATAAACAAAATTAAATTACTGATATACATTCTTTGACATAACTTACATATAGACACAGCTATAGAGATACAGATTTATAGAGCCTTTAAGGATACTTCAGAAAATTGTCTCCATTCCGCACCTTGACAGCCATACACAATAGCTGATGGGTCCACCTCTGGAGCACTAAATAGTTGTCAGAGTAGAACAAATCACCTGAGAGGCATGCAAAGTATGTGATAGGACAAAAAATGCAGATGAAATATTTAAATAGTAACATAATTAAAAAGAACAAGAACACCACATCATTTAGGTAGCTCAAACCCTCATGATGATCATGCTCCCCACTTTAGGCATCCATGTAAGCATTGGCATGGCCAAGCTGGAGATGAATAAATAATGAATGGGTTCACACTGTAACTTTCCACTTTCTCAAATATTGTAAACTAGCAAGGGTTTGCCCTGCTTGTATTTGCCCTATATGCCACTGCAATTTCCTTCATCCATAGTTTGAGAGGGTGTCGTTCCCTCCATCACTGGGCCAGCCCCGGATTTGGTGGGCAGCCACCCACATACCCCGGTGGAGCCCTGGGGAGCTGTGCTCTCCAGCACTTTTAGGAAAGCAGCTGGCTGGCATGCCACCCCTAATATTTTGCCGCCCTAGGCCCGGGCCTATGTGGCCTCTCCACAAATCCAGGCCTGCATGTGGAACTCTGTTTCCAGATGGCTGGGCTGTGCAAGCACAGTCTGTTATATTACATTCGCCAATTGAAACAAGAATTGAATTAAGAAGGAGGAGTTGTGGGAATGGATATCTACTTCAGCATTATAATGCCTGGGAATGTACATGATAGTTGATTGATGGGAAAATATTTACATTTCAAGTATTGGGATTCATGGCTAACTGTGCATAGCACTTTGTTGAAGTGATTTGTATTACTGGATGACAGACCCCCTTTAAACTAGTGGATTAAAATGTATCTAAATATACAGTGTGCAATTTTTCTGATCACCTTCAAAGCATACTTAAAGAAAGAATTTATAGACTTAGATCAGTATTATGGACAGAAGTTGATCTGCACCAGTGCACACCTGCATCTGCATTTTTATAAAACGGCTTTGCACCTGTGACATTTGCCAGTAGTTATTTGTTCTCTTCATCTATTTACTTGTGTAACTGCCAAATCATTGTCTTTTTACCACAAATTATAAGGTTATTGATTCGAATGTGCTTCCTAAATATATTTTTTTTTCTATCGATTTCTTCCTTAACTTTGCAATGTTTGCAGAAAAGTGTTTGTACTTTTTAAAATCAGCTTTTACTGTAAATAAATAAGCATTCTACTTTCTTTTAGCTGCCTGGTAACATTTAAGGGAAATACTAACCCATGACATTTGTTTCATTTGTTGCTTTGTGATATATGCTCTGCTCGCATTGTGGAAGAATATGTTGTCAATGTTAATTAAGAAGAATTACAATTTTAGTAATTCTTTGAGACATTGCAGTTGCACCAAAAGCTTTATGTAAAGTAAGCACAAATAATGTATTACATTTTTTTCATTATTGAACTGCAAACATTTTCTCAGTGTATTTAACATCTAACTAAACTACTTTAAAGACATACTGTCAAGAAAACACAACAAAAGTTAAAGGGTTGCTAAATCCATCAAAACAAATTAATGAAAATTTCCCATTTGCGATTTACATGACAGTCTATTGACAGTCTATTTCTGAGATATTAGTAGTTTTAAGCTACTAATTGCAGGCTTATGTCTATGTACTTTCTATGCACTTTGTGTACTAAATTAAAGGGGTTGTTCACCATAACAACATTTGCTTTCCATATTTAAATTTTCCCAAAATTGAAGTTTAAAGTTTAATGGGATACTGTCATGGGAAGACATGTTTTTATCAAAATGCATCAGTTAATAGTGCTACTCCAGCAGACTTCTGTACTGAAATCCATTTCTCAAAAGAGCAAACAGATATTTTTATTTTCAATTCTGATATGGGGCTAGACATTTTGTCAATTTCCCAGATGCCCCTGGTCATGTGACTTGTGCCAGCACTTTAGGAGGAACTGCTTTCTGGCAGGCTGTTGTTTTTCCTTCTCTATGTAACTGAAGGAGTCACAGTGGGACATGGGTTTTTACTATTGAGTGCTTTTGTTGGATCTACCAGGCAGCTGTTATCTTGTGTTAGGGAGCCATAACATGGTTACATTCCTATTGTTTTGTTGTTTGACTGCTGGGGTGGGGGTAATATCACTCCAACTTCAGTACAGCAGTAAAGAGTGATTGAAGTTTATCAGAACACAAGTCACATGACTTGAGGCAGCTGGTAAATAGACAATACAGTATATCTAGCCCCATGTCAGATTTCAAAATGAAATATAAGAAAAATATGTTTGCTCTTTTGAGAAATGGATTTCAGTGCATAATTCACCTGGAGCAGCACTATTAATGCATTTTGAAGAAAACATTTTTTCCCATGACAGTATCCTTTAACAATGAATAGTAAACAATGAAATATAAATAGATATGGTAGCAGCAGCTTCCAATTGTAGTGACCATATAATTAAAAATCCGTGCTTTTGCATTTCACATTATTATCATCATAGTTAGGATTCATTTTAAGATAGTTATCTAAGCATTAATAATTGTAAAAATGAACTGTAATTGGCAGTTATTTAAATATAGTATATGTTTGAAATCATACTTACAAGGTTTATTTTAAAATCACAATTGTAATTTTTTAAAGTGGAGCTGTCACTCAGACACAAAAATCTGTATAATAAAAGTCCTTTTCAAATTAAACATGAAATACAATTTCAAATTTTTATTAAATCATTCATAGCTGTTTTGAGCTCATTTAAAAATCTCAGCTATCAATCAAATATTGTCTGACACTCCTCTATGCCTTAGGCATAGAGGAGGGGCACACAATTACTTTCACTTTCCATTCAGCACTTCCTAGATGTCACTGCTCCCCACACATTCCCCCAGTTCTCTTAACCATTTAATTGTGTAGCCAAGACATGGGGATAGACATTGGCTCCCCCATTCTGGTACACAAACAAGATTCTGAGATGATGCAAGGCTTGTCTTAATAACAGTGCCCACAAAATAGCTCCTGCCTGCTTGTTGTAATTATGAATTCCCAGACTGAAGAAAACAAGATTAAAATAATTTATATAGTGTAATTAATGTTCATTTTGCTTGACTAATGTGAAAAAATATGATATTGAATATTTTTTTGGGGTGATGGGTCCACTTTAAAGTTGCAAAAGCAAATTATTCACTATTTTAATATTTCAAAAGCAAAGGTAAATGTCACTTTGTTTACATACATAGAAATCAGAGAAAAATTATGTTCAATGCATTATTTGCAGTGCTTTTAGACTGCACTTGCTAAATGTTCCAGACTGAGAAATTGTAATTGAGTCAGAGCGTGAGGGAGGAAAGGTACATGAGAGAGACGTAGGATGAAAAGACAATGAGGGGATATATAAATGTCAGAGTAGTACAAGAGGAGATACAAAATGAAGAAAAAATGTGTAATATGGAACGTATACACTAAAATGTCTTTATTTATTCAATATATTGTGTCCACTTTGAAAAGCTTTGTCTGGATATTAGAAGAGCATATCATTTATATCTTACTTAATCAAAGAGAATAACATGCAACAGATTTCCCTGGTATATGTGAATGGGTATTTGTTCTAGAATTTGGGGTCATTAGCCAGTTATAAACTGTTAAAAAGATTAATTAATATTTCATTGTAATGTGCGGTTGTGGTCATCTATGGTCCTCTACTAAACTGGATTACTGGCAAAATTATTGGCTGGCTAAATAATAGTAATAGTCACTCTTGCAGCCCTAGTAAACAAAAAGCAATTGAAGTAGAACAAAAAAATTTAATATTTCAAAAACCGTAAAAGAAATAATGAAGATTAAACACATTTAACATTAAACACAGTTTTAGAATGGAACTATCTACTTGATGCTAAAATGTATTGTAGGGTATTAGTGCAAAACCCTTACACTTATCCCTGTAAGGGCCCAGACAAAGAGCCTGTGTGCTGTAAGCTGTTACCTATCAACCAGCTGTTCAGTGATCTCAGTGAGTGCAGCAGCTAGTGAGTGGCTTGCAGGAAGAGGGCGTTTTTCTATTGAACGTTTCTGTGAAATGCGCCAGGTGGAAGTTACATCACAGTGAGATGCGGGGACACCACGATGGTGAAAGCAACACTGGCAAATCTTCTCCTTGGGAGAATGAACTGGTGATACCCGCTAAGACTTGGATATATGGGACTAAGACTGGAGCTTAACAGCAGTTGTTGGAGAGGGGAAGAGTATCTGTGATTACTACTACATGTGTTGATTTTACTATAATTTTATGAGAATGCACTTTAGCCAAATTTGGTGAAGGTTTCTGGAGAAAACTGATTTACTTATCCACACAACTGCAATAAAAAGGAAAGTCTCTTATAAAGGGGAACTTACACTAGTGACTTTTATACTTCTAGCACAGGGTGCTTCAAAACGAACCTAAAATATTACACCATATTTTGGTTTTCTCTGATCCAACTTTTTTGTGTAATATAAGGAAGAGGAAGTTGCAGACCCTGGCAGAGAGAACCACATGGTGGACAGAGACCAGAGAGCTGCCGGTGGCCTACAGAGCCCACCAAAAGCAGACATTTGGATTGGGCTGGCACAAGGATGTCTTAGCCTGGAGGGACAAAGAGTAAATTCAGACAGAAGGCGCAACCAGCCAGAGATTCCCATCTGAGCATCCAATGGGGCTGGTAGTCACACTGTATGTAACACTGTATGCACTTGAAGATACAGAGACTTTTGGGGAAGGACATTAAAGGACTTTGCCTTCTTTTAATTTGGTAGATAGTTAGCACAAGTGAGTTATATATAGTGGCCCTATTCCCACCTGGTGAGTTTAACCAATACTGTGTGCGCATTATTACTGTGTTCCTAGTGGGGCCACCTGTAGGTTCATTCCTGGATCCCACTAGTTGGAGACATAAACTAGTTAGTACCAGGTACCCAGTCTCTCCCAATACCACTGCGACATGGCTCAGGTTTGTCCACCATAAGGTAAGCACCATACGTGGAGTGTATCACCGACAAAGGGTGTCGACAAGGTATAAGTTTAATAACTGGCTAAAAAAAATGAAATGAAAAGAAAAACATACACATCAAATGACATGCTTCTCATTCTCCTGAATATACTTGTTAGGAACATACCAGAACTATATATCTCTTAATTATGCCTCAGCAGAGATTTGCACCCACTCTCTAACCGCAGACTGGAACTTGGATCCAGCAGCCTCTGGTAAGTACTGCTATCAGTAAACTTATGAGGCCTGTTAACAATGAACTTGAAAAATGAACAGCAAAATGTGGCTTTTGCAGACCTGCTTACAGCCTGTCATAAGGAGCAACAGGTAAGGAACATGTTCATATTCTGTTCTGAAATTTACTGAGCTTACAAGCATTGTGCAAGGTTCTGACTATTTGCTCACCTGAAAGCAGCAGATGCTGCGTTCTGGCTAGTTGCTCACTCTAATCCAATAGTCCTAGCAGATAACACAATCCTATGCAGAACTGTAGTGTACTGGGTTCTGGACACATACCGGAGAACAATAGCCCTAATAAATGCTGCTATTTGTTCTGTAAGGTGATGTGATGCAGCTATTGCTCTCCTGAAACCAGTAGCCTTCCGCAGCTAATCCAAACTATGTATCACATGTTGCTGTGATTGTATCTTTGCTTTGCAGGATCTAATACACTTACATCTGAATGTCTTATTACGCTAATGCATTCTCCTGGGTAAAGATATTACTTAATTCCAAAGGTTAATGTTCTCCCTGTACTAGGTGAGTTACATATTGTCTCTGATACACACAGCAGGGGCATCTCAAGCCTGTCTGTTATATGGATTACAAGTATTAATTATACAACACAATGTTTGGGACCCTTCTCTGCAAGTTTTCCCAGTTTTGTGCAATTCACTGTCAGCATGACTGGAGGGCCAAAGCAGTTTGCTCATTATTTCCTGTCAAATAGACAGTATTATTCAATATCCATAGCTGGAGCTCTGGGTTGAGCAGTGCACTCTGCCAGAGAGCAGTATCTCAGGTCCTCACAGAAGCCTATGTAATAATCTGCTATGATAAAGCATCAATAGCATTAATACATGCTAGCACCATGGCTCTTGTGGTTCCTAAAGGAGCACTTATGGTGGCTCTAAATAAGACTTGTCTAGTCATCTGATGAGTACAATTATACTAAGAAAGACAATATCTTCAGAATGAATGCTTAACCGATGGTTAACTATAATGTGTAAGTGTTCTGCATGTATGGGCTATCTGCATGGGGGATATGTATGTGAATGATTTTACAGGTC
This sequence comes from Xenopus borealis, assembly GCA_024363595.1. NCBI lineage: Eukaryota > Metazoa > Chordata > Amphibia > Anura > Pipidae > Xenopus > Xenopus borealis. The sequence continues at coordinate 119,219,002 of CM044434.1, read as the reverse complement.
CTGATGGAGGCAGTGATAGATTAAAAAACTGTCTTTTCCTGGCTGAAACAACCCTATATGCATCGTGCCCAGGCCCAGTCTGGCAATCTGTGGGTTTTGGCTAATGCCAGAGGGGCTGCCTTAGGATGCTATGGAAAGTCACTATTTAGTAGGCTGGTGGAGAGCTGATTGGGCCCCTCTGTACAGTGGTGTAATTAGATGTTACCGGGCCTCACAGCAAATTAATTTTAAGGCCCCAACATGTCCAGGGGTTACCCTGTTTTACTAATATGTTGAGGTTCAGCATCATTTTGGCTTCATGGGGCTCCTAAACCTCCTGGGTCTGCTTCCAAGTAGTTACGCAAATGTCTTTACTTGGTAGTCCAGAGCTGTGTAGCTTCTCAGTCCCTCCTAAGAGCTGTCTGGGGTGACTGCCACACAATTATGCATTGGTGCATACTACTAATAAGCTTACTGTCATGACTCACACATCACATCCCTCTGAGATTACATTTTTTCAAACAAAGTTTTGGTTCCGACGTTACTTGTAAGTAATTCAGGTAGCTTGCAATTATTCCCAGGGCTGTGCAACCCCAACAGTAATCCAAAGATATGTAGAAAATGGAATAAGCAGCTTCAAGCAGTTCTTAGTGTCTGCAAATTTCTTTTATTCAAGCAGTGTAGAGCACACTACATGTTTCGGGTAAGAACCCTTTATCACTTGATAAAGGGTTCTTACCCGAAACATGTAGTGTGCTCTACACTGCTTGAATAAAAGAAATTTGCAGACACTAAGAACTGCTTGAAGCTGCTTATTCCATTTTCTACATATCTTTGGATTACATTTTTTCAGTCACTAGGGTTGCATAATAGTGATGGGCGAATTTATTCGCCAGGGCGAATTCGCGGTGAATTCCCGCGATTCGCCGCTGGCGAATAAATTCGCGAAAACGGCAAAAAAATTCGCCCAAAAAAATTTGCCGCGCAAAAACGAGTCGGAAACGACGCGACACGTCAAAACCGACGCGACGCGCGTCAAAAACGCGCGACTCGTTTCGCGAATCGGCGAAGCGAAACGCGGCCGTTTCGCCCATCACTATTGCATAACTCTAAGTTTGATTGGTTGTTATTAAATCTTACCCATATAAGATCTCCTGGCAGTTAGATTGCCATGTTATAAAATATGATGGGTACAGGGTGAACATTGTTCATGTTTTTTTTCAAAACGCATCAGTTAATAGTGCTGCTACAGTAGACTTCTGCACTGAAATCCATTTCTCAAAAGAGCAAAGAGATGTTTTTATATTCAGTTTTGAAATCTGACATTGGGCTAGAAATTTTGTCAAGTTACCAGCTGCCCCATATCATGTGACTTGTGCTACCACTTTAGGAGGGAGCTTCTTTCTGGCAGGCTGTTGTTTTTCCTTCTCAATGTAACTGAATGGAATGCAGTGGGACATGGGTTTTTACTATTGACTGTTGTTTTTAGATCTACCAGGCAGCTGTTATCTTGTGTTAGGGAGCTGTTATCTGGTTACCTTCCCATTGTTCTGTTGTTAGGCTGCTGGGCGTGAAAAAGGGAGGGGTGATATCACTCCAACTTGCAGTACAGCAGTAAAGAGTGATTGAAGTTTATCAGAGCACAAGTCACATGAGTTGGGGCAGCTGGGGAATTGACAATATGTCTAGCCCCAGGTCAGATTTCAATATAGTCAATGTTAAGAAAACACTGACACACAAGGAATATAGTCACAGGGCTAACCCTTGCCATTTTAATAATGCAGAACATTGAGGTAGTTTGTACAACATAGCATGGCTAAAATTTCCTACATGTGCACATGTTCCTTACATGAAGGAGGAAATCGGAAATCTGAACATCTCTCAGGTTACTCTACAGACTGCTCTTGTGGCTCTTGTGATTATCATAGTATTGCTTGTATTATTTTACTTTAAATCCAAAATCCTTTATGAGTAACCAGTTCTATCTGTCTCACAAGGCTATGCTCTGCCATCCCATCGGGTTTTATTCTTTAGGTTATTGCCCTGTTCCAATGGCATTATCTTCTATATCAGACAGTGGTCGGTACCAGTGTTTACATTGAAAGGATCATACACAGAGTAAGTAATTCTCACCCCAGATAAGTCTCTGGTGCCCCTTTCCTTGTTCTCTGGGATTGCTTTCCTGTTAGAGCTGATCTAACTGCTAGACAATCAGATATTTAGGCATTATAGTATGTGACTCGAATGCACCTCATTGTGTATTTTTATGTTTATATTCTAAACAGGCCATACATACAAAGGGGTCTGTTTTTGATTCTCACTCCTACCAAGTGTTTCTTACAGGTGCCTTACCTGAACTGAAACTAGGCATACATGTGATGGATGCTTTCTGGTGAGTAGGATAGCAAGTATTCAAACTGTTGAGTTTGCCAGGTGAAGGGATTTCTTCATTCCTCTCTCTTTTTCTTCTAGAAGAGGCAAGCTATTATGGGATGCACCTTTTCCTCATACTGACACTGGGCTAATGTCTCTTTCTCTGTGATAGAGTCTATGCTATGATTGTACTCTTTCAGTGTCTTTCATTCATGGCTAAAGATTGTTGTTAAGAGCCTATTACCCACCCACTGGGAAAATACTTGCTTGCTACGTCCCAGTAAGTACTGACATGGAGTTGGTAAAGGGAATAGGGAATATTGTAACATACTTACTGTGATCTTCCTTTCCTGTACGAACTCCTTGTCAGTACGGCCCGCCCTTTTTCAAGTGATTTTAGAAGCTTGTTACAAAGACGCTGTGGGTGTGGTCAGTCTTTAAAGGCTTGGGGGGGGGTCCTTCTGATGGGAGCAGGGGGCAGGGGCTAACCCAGTAAGTACTGGCATGAATACAGGAAAGGAAGATCACAGTAAGTATGTTACATATCTTCTCTATTCTTATTACTTAACGGAACTCATCATGTTGAAAGTTTCCTTTAATAGGAAGGTGAGCAGGGACCTTTGAATCTGTAAAGGATTTTCAAGTAATGTTCCAAAGATGATCTACCCAGGTATTGCCTGTATCACACCCACCAAGTGCTGACCAAAAGAGCAGAGGACAATACTCAAGTAGGACCAAATGCTGTATCTCTGTACTGTTCTGAATGACTGAATCATAACAGTTTACTTCATATTCTCTAAATAAAAGGATAGGGCATTGTTGTGTAAATGTATTAATTAGCTCAACAAATAGTGTTTCATGAAGTCAGGTTGCTGTACACCGCTATAGAGAAAATAGGAGGCAACCCATGTTCATATATTCATATTCTAATATGCTCATAGTAAATTGAGCTGCCCTAGTTCCAAAAATGTATTCATAATTTGTGTGTTTTTTCTTTTGTCTGAAAAAGATGAGTACATTTATATTCTTTGTAGGTCACAAGTTTAAAGCTACTTTGATGTAGATAAAGTGCTTATAGATAAAGCCTAAATACACAAGATCTTTAATACACAAGATCTTTATTATCTACATTTGCACAATTTTTAATTTGCCATTGTCCTTGGAGCAATTAATTTTCAGTACATTATATACAGTATTTTGCTTGAATAGATTGTTTGTGCTGCATGTAAATATTTTCCATAAACTGTGCTTTATACAATCCAAGGAATAGTAACAGAAATAGATATCATTATTTCAAGTACTTGGCTACCTTGCACAGTTGTAAGATGTATAATAGAAGCTTTGTTAGCTTTCACGTAGATAAAAAGTTTGTTTTTTTACTGCCCATTTTGCACATAGTAGTGATCTCTTTTATAGAAAAAGCTGAGATGAGTACCCTGTGCTGCCGAGTCTTAGCAAGTACCTTGACTATAGTAGAATAATAATTTCTGTACTGTATTGTTAATTGTATGTCTGATTGCTATTGAATTTAGCGAAAAAAATTATTAATTTAATATATTTAATTCTTAACAAAATGTAAACTATTGTTTAAATAATTGCTAAACACATTTGCTGGAACAAACATTTCATAAAAAAATCTACAAAGCAATAGATGACCCTATGAAAATAGTGTGGGCCATCAACAACTGATACATTTTTTCCATAAATCTCAAAAAATGTTTGCTTTTTCCTATATTTCTTAAAAGTTCTAATCCAGGGGTACCCAAAAGGTAGATTGGGATCTACCAGTACACCTTAAGTTGGTGATCAGTCAATAAACATCTTGTCTAAATCACCCTTCTGTTTCATGCTATTCATCCAGCTATTTATTATGTTAAGGTTTCATAAGAAAATATGTAAAGCAATATACATTTTCTCTTTCTCTTTAAGTAATATTTTCCATGGAACAGAATGTTAACAATGCTTTTATGGATGCAGATCATAATAGGACATTGTCGCTAAATAGGCCACTCCTGCTGTAATCATTTGAGATTTCTTATGTTTAAAACCACAAAAAAAATTTTTTCACAGTTTTCGAGGTATTAAAATTTTAGCACATCAATCAACACTTTTTTCATTCACATTTTTTATATTCAGATTGTTTAATAAATTCCATTATATTTGTGGATTTAGAGAATATAGGTTTCGTGGTGGTTTTAAAAGCCTCCAGTATAAGTACTATACAAATTAAATAATGATTAAATTAATCCCAGACATGCCAATTTAGAATGGACTATAAGCATATTCACCCTAAACGTGCCAGTGTAATACTATGGGAAATGAATAAATGGCGTATTAACCCCAGATAATAAATAACACCATTAGGTGTTATTGCCAATGGGCAATTCTGACCCTTTTCAGCAAAAATTCATTTTAGTCTATGGGTGTCAAATTTTTTTTTTTTGACACTTGGCAATTTTCTTCACCCACTGGAGTCTATGGGCATTTTAGTGGTAAAACTAGGCAAAGATTTTCACATCATTAAACTCCATAATTACCTCAGATGTGCTAATACAATTTCTATTAAAAAATGGATTATCCGCATATTAATCCTGTTTGTGCTAAAATCACTGTAGAAATGGCCAATAAGCAATCCACCTAGAATGCCAGTGAGGTCACTGAAAAGTGGACAATGAGCATACCAAACTCCATACATGCTTGTTAGATCAGTATATAGATTAAAAGCATTACCTTACACTAGGCACCAGCAGAACACCAGTAGCAATGTTTTCTTCTTATCTTGTGGTCCCACAACTGCTTGGCATGCTCTTTCTCTGAATGTCTGCCTGTTCCATACCTTGCTGAAAAATCCAAGATTGTAGTGTATTCCGTGGTTGTTCTCAAAGACAGAAGAGTAGCAGAGTAAGGAGGTCAGCGGGAGCGGCAGAGGTAAGGAGGGCAGTGGGATTCAATTTTTAAAAAAAACTTTATTGCACAGTGGCCCTGAGCAGATGCCCAGTCGGCCCTATTGTTAAAACAGCCCTTATTAGAATACTTAAAATAAAGAGATACAATGTACTCAGTGCTAAAGATACAATGTAGTTGATGTTGCTTGGAGATAGGTATGACTTAAGATAAAAAAAATAAGCAATGATAATAGTATGCAAAATTTGAATAGATCCAAATAAGTTTTGAATCAGCCTACCAATATTTGTATTGTTTTATTTATTATAGCTCCACTTTAAACCTGTTAATTAAGTGTCCAGATTAGATAAGCAGGGTTGATAATGAATATTCATTACCTGCTCCCAGCAGTTGAAATGTGTAAACATTAATGATGCTGTATTACTGAAGCTAATGAATTGAAGGATGGGAGCAGCTAGATGTCATATGATGGTTGCTGTACATTGTCAGCACTTTATTACACATTTAAGCTCAACATTGATGAGTCTCTGTAACTGACTATAAGATTTTAAGTATTTAAATCTCCCACACTGAATATTTAGCGCAGAAAAAAAGTTTGCTGCTAAGCTTTTTGAATAGTTCTTACGATATACATCAGTTACACAGTATTTCACACACTGATCATAGCCTTTTGCTACTGTACCTTCACATTATAATCTACATAAGTGTTAGGCTGATTATGTGAGGCTGTGATTATGCCCATTGCAATCAAAATCACTGATACAGGTGTTAAATGGTCATCTTAATATGCTTTTAACACAGTAAATTGCTAAATGGGCTGGAGAAAAGCTCCTGTTTTTACAAATTAAATGTAAATTTGTTATACACATATTTGCTCAACCTCAAATACAGCATTCCCACATTCCTAAATTATACTTTAAAAAAAGTCTTAAATAATTTAGTTTCCTTTACAGAGACCTACATTTTTTTTAATAGTTTTGTAAAGGTCTTTAACCCATTCTCTCACAGCCTGAGAAATGTTGATGTTTATATTATAGATTCTATGTATGCAAGTTATCATTGAATCAATGGGAATGATGTGTTACATTGAAAAACAAAGTGTCAAAACATTACCACCAGCTGGTGGGGATAGGGTTTAAAATGGCTGTGTGGTTACATAAGAGCTCACTGTGCAGTGCATGACATTTGCTGAAGATTATGAAGATCATGAGTGTAGCTATAGGGGGTTGTAACCACATCAGGGCTCATGAGGACCCGAGGTTGCCCAGTGAGAATAAACTTTAAGAAAAACTCTATCACATGCTCCCAAATGGCATTGATTTTTGCTTTCATTCTAGTAGCTCTCATGTTTGCCAATTCAAAAATGACGATCCAATATGAGTTGCCGGCACCCTTGATTAAGATGATCAAAATGCCTGGATGCAGGGTTGTCAATTGTCAAATTGTCAATACTCACTGCAAAAGGTTTCACATATACATATACACAACAACCAAGTGAGTATCCATACTCCAAGGCTTAATATGTCTTTAAGAGCAGGGGTGCTGGGTTATAACTGTGTAATGTGCAACACTCTTATCACAGGGGATACTTTTTGCCATCCACATAGTGGGAAGGTGTACCACATCAAACAAAGACTGTCATGCATTTCACATAATGTTGTATACATAATCAAGTGCCCGTGTGAACTATTGTATTGTGGCAAAACAAATAGGCAAGGAACGGGTGAGTATGCACCATGCGACTATACAGGCAGCACTGGAGCCTAAATCAAAGATGGCAGGTAAACAAGATATTTAGAATCAACCAGTGGCACAGCATTGTCTGCAAGCTAAACATCCAGCCTCATCCTTTAAATTTGTGTCTATGGACTGTATTCAAGCTGTTGATAAGGACTGCCCCTTATTGATATATCTATATGGTTATCCAACAGATTTTTATATGAAAACAACAGTTTTTATATGAACCTGGTTGATATACAGGATGGATCATCTGGAATGGATTAGATATGAAACATAATTGATTATTTATAATAGGATTATCCATTGTTGTTGTTTTATCTACTGTTAATTATACTAATTATAGTCTGCAGGTAGGTAGATGTATTTAGAATGGTGGGCCCCATAAGGGTAAGGCCAGACAGGGAGTTTTCGGGGAGATTTGTCGCCTGGCAACAAATTTCCCCGAATAGCTTGTTAGCGCTGCGCACCAGCGACACGTAAAGTCGCCTGCTCTTATTCACATGCAGCGGCGCGATTTTAAAAGTCGCTCAAAATTGCCTGGCGAGGCAATTTTGAGCGACTTTTGAAATCACGCTGCTGTGTGTGAATAAGCGCAGGCGACTTTACATCTAGCGGGTGTGCAGCGCTAACAAGCTATTTTGGGAGATTCGTCGCGGTGATAAGTCGCCAGGCGACAGATCTCCCCGAAAACTCCCCATCTGGCATCAAGTCAGCATCAACTTCAGAGGATACTGAAGTAGCTAACTTGGATAAATATTAACTTTTTTATTGATTTTTATTCAGTTTTCCTTTTTATATATATCCCCATGCACTATTATTGTAATTTTTGGATTAATCATGGAAATGTAGTTTAAATTCAAAACTGTATAAACATGCACACATCACTTTAAATGTAATTTTTTTAGCACCTATACATTTTTAATATTTGAACTATATATATATATATGTAAATTAGGTACTGTAGGTGCACACCGAACACCATAAACATGCCTAGGTGCTGGTGCAAATATCCATATTCTAAAAGAAAAAATAGCCTGCACTCATAGGACTTTCAAAGTGAAAAAAATCTTTTAGGTTTATTCAATGTTTTGGCCCTTAGACTTGAGCCGTCGTCAGGAAAGACAAAACTTAAAATGAACATAGATATTTATACACAAACAAATTAACCAAAATGGCGCCAAATCGTGTCATCACAAGTGGTCGTGGTTAAGTTACCGATATCCTCGGTAATAGTAGTGTATATATCATGATCACGTCACCGAATTAGTGCTTTTACTATTGTTGTTATATATAGCGTGCAATATATATAAAAAGGGAGGAATTACACTCTGTCTAACATTGTGATTTAAAACCAAAACAAAGGGATTCCATATCCCATCATAGAATCTCCCTTCTCTTACCTCCGCGGGTATGTATTGTCAGCCACTCTTTATTTGTAAAATATCGCCTCCATCACAGGTACGGTAAATGCGTAATTGTACACAGACCCATCAAACTTAACCACATAAGCCATCCTTTATTTTATTCTCTTTTTCTCTCCCACATTGCCATGTCCATTTACTATCACACGGTCTGCCCAGACCTCCCTTCAACCATAACCTTTTAGCCTTGACGTCATCGGATATTAACTTCAGAGTCACACATGGACTCGACTGCTGCCAGTGTGTCTAGTCACTCCCATCGCTCAGCAACCAGAATGCTCTCCATTCACTGCATGCACTAACCTGTTCAAGTAATCTTTATAGTTCCACTCGAGGTTGGAGTGCTCTACATCTTTAAATCCAATGTGGATCCAGGTGCTATAGCAGTACTCCGACCAAGCCTGCCTATGGTCCAATCTTCAATCCGAATATCCCATACACTACAGCACACTGGAAACTGAGGTTTAGTGCAATTTGGATATTTATTAGTAGTGATGGGCGAATCTCCCGCGATTCGCTTCGCCGGAAACGACGCGACACGCGTCAAAGTTGACGCGACGCACGTCAAAAGCGCCCTGCGACTCGTTTTGCAAATTTTTTGCCGATTCGCGAATTTCTCTGGAAATTCTCGAATCGGCGAAAAATTCGCGAAACGAGTCGCGGGACGCTTTTGACGCAAGTTGCGTCAACTTTGACGCGTGTCGCGTCGTTTCCGACGTGCGTCGCGTCATTTTCGGCACGCGTCGCGTCAAAAAAGACGTGCGACTCGTTTTTTCGGCGAAATTTCACTTGCCGAAATTTCGCTGGTGATTCGCGAATTTATTCGCCAGCGGCGAATCGCGGGAGTTCGCCGCAAATTCGACCCTGGAGAATAAATTCGCCCATCACTATTTATTAGCTCATAGTAGACAAACAAACAGCCTGTTTGTTTGTCTACTATGAGCTAATAAATATCCAAATTGCACTAAACCTCAGTTTCCAGTGTGCTGCAGTGTATGGGATATTCCAAGTAATCTTTATAGACGCTCTGTTTATGCACACTTTCAGGGTGCTCAGATGGCTGGCTAGGGTGGGCTTCAGGACCGTTAGTCTGATGGGCAGCTCGTAGGAGAACAGGCTTTAACCCTTTCATGTTCATCATTTTATAGCACATGTGTTACTCAACCGAACCTCTGCAAGGGGCCGGCCATCTCCCGTGGATATATATATATATATATATATATATATAAATGTAGAAATCCCGGCACTCATGGATAAAGTACAAAAACCGATGCCTGGGTGCGGTCCTCAAATGAAGTAGATAGTAGAATAGAAACCAGGTAGCACTCTCAGGTCTTATAAAAGTATAAAGATTTTTTATTACAGGCAAGAAAACTGACGTTTCGTCTGGGGCACCAGCCTTTTTCAAAGTGATAAAAACAAACAAAACATTGGTTTTTAAACATACTGTGGCGGGCAAACGGATGGAACAGAGTGGTGACGTAAGTTTGTGAATGTTCCCAGACAAATAAAGAGTGTAAATACAAAATAATCTATGAATGCCGTGTACAGAATAATAAAAGAAAACCATGTATGTGGTATTACACTAGCCACCAAGAGGCATACACCAGAATAAAGTAAATAAAATAAATAAAGTGAATGAAGTAAATAAAGAAAATTAAAAAGCCGCCGTGACCTATCCAGGTATAGTGAGACACCAGGAAATGTAGCGGAAATAAGAGTGTAACAAGTTAGACAAGCGACGACGTATCTAAGAAACAAAGTAGCGAAGTCGCGAATATACAAAAGCAGCCGCCGTGACCTGTCCCGATGTAGTGAGCAACATAGAAATTATATCAAAATAAAGGTCTGACACAGTGAACAAGCGACAACATATCTAAGCACAAAGTAGCATAATGCCAAAGAAATACAGGAGTCCTGGGTGCCATAACGGTTCCCGATCCAGAGATACAGAAGTCCTGGGTGCCAGACGGTTCCCGATACTATCAGTCATAAAGCGAAATTTCCAATGTGAATCTTCTGTTACGAAAACAGTCAAGCGGGGATTTCACTTAAGTGCCGTGGAGGCCACAATCCCGGTAATTCTTTAAAACGTATATCATACATCAGGATGACGATTTAGCAATTACACAGAAAGTAGTTTTGAAGGTGTTCGTCTGACAGATCCAGGCATTAAACAAGGGACTTCGGAGAGAGAGTGTAAGAGATGATCGGGGTGTTACGGACTTCATCGTAAGGGACCAATTGTGCAGAAGACTTAGAGCTTTGTATATATGATTGGGATTTAACTCAAGGTACAAAAAGTATGGTGCCATTGAGACAGTTTATACATCGAACAGTGAATATGTAGATCCAGGTGCAGAGTATGTGATAATAATACAGTTAAATCATTTGGAAAAGATTGTATAACAACTAGTACTCCCAGATCAGATGAATGAAGAGTGTATATGGCCGCAGAGACACGATCTCAGAATTGACAGGTTCATGTGCACCCGGGTTTTTCACGGGGTCAGTATGTTGGGAAGATCTTCCCACGCGGGTCCACTAAATCAAGTGGGACCGAACGAGTGAATACATCTCTAACTGTGCGGTGTGCATCAAAGGTACCGATGGTTTTTTACATAAGTGGTGTATACGAAACCATTTCGTTGAGTCCATGTGGGCTAAGTGTATTTAGTCGATAGATCCAGCGTAGTTCCTGCTGTAATAAAAGTTTATCACGGTTACCCCCTCTGGTGGGGATAGGTACGTGATCAATAATCATATATCTGAGATTAGCAAGAGTGTGTTTTGAGGCCAAAAAGTGTGCTGCCACCAGTGCATCGGCTCTGCCTGTGTCCAGGATCTGATGGATGAGCGATGATTCGCCATCCTGTCACGAAAGGTGGTAATAGTTTTGCCCACATAGAAAAGACCGCAGGGGCATTTAATGAAGTATATCACATATTTTGATGTACAACAAAGTCTGTATGTGATAGGGATATTTCTGCCAGTGTGTGGATGGCAGAAGGCCGAGCCTGTGATAAGTGAGCAACAGGTGATACAAGAAGGGCATTTGTAGCAACCAGTCTTTTGTTGATTTAACCACGTGTTTGTGGGTATAGTAGCATAGCATTGCCCCGGATCCGTTTTGACAAGTATGTCTCGGAGGTTTTTTCCTCGTTTATATGCAATGCGGGGGTCTCTGTCTGAAAACCCGGAGGTAGGGTCTTATCTCTTTCTAGGACTGACCAGTGGTTATGAATGGCCTGAGTAATTGTTTTTTTGTCTGGAGAGGATGTTGTTATAAACGTAAGCGGGTTGTTTGAAGTGGCTGGTTTGGTGCCTGTCGTGCACAAAAGATCCTCTTGTGTAAACAAAAGAGCTTTGTCTCTCATGGTTTGTAACTCAGGTGCCTTATAGCCCCTTTGGAGTAATCTCATGATGAGTTCGTCCATTTGTGTCAATAGAATAGAACGATCTGAGTTGTTTCGTACTAGGCGAATCATCTGGGAGTAGGGTACACTCCTAATCACATGTGGTGGATGGCACGAGGAGTGGTGTAGGAGTGTATTTCTGTCTGTATCTTTCCGATAGGTAGTAGTGATGAGCTGCGTCTTATCAAGATGTAATGCAATATCCAAAAAGGTGATGTCTGTGTTGTGTATACCGGCTGTAAAGCGGATTGTGGACGGTATAGCGTTGAGGTGATCCAGCATTGCTTGAAATTGTTCTGTGGTACCTGTCCATAAAATGAACAGGTCATCAATATAGCGAAATAACTTGTAAATGTATCTACCATAATGTGACAAGATGTGTTTCTGTTCGTAGTGGGCCATATACAGGTTGGCAAATGATGGGGCAACATTGGAGCCCATATTGGTTCCACTTAGTTGTAGATAGTAAGAGTGTTCAAACTTGAAATAATTCAAAGTTAAGCATAGTTGTAAAAGCTGTACAAGAAATTCCGTGGGTGGTCTTCCAGGTCTTGGATTGCGGCTCAGTGTGTCTCTGACAATCTCTATGCCCTCCTCTGTAGGGATCACTGTATATAGTGAAGAGACATCCATCGTGGCAAGTTTAATAGTAGTAGGTAGAGGCTTCAATTCACTCAGTTTGGTCAGGAAGTCGCCAGTATCTTTGATGTATGTTGGCATACTTTGTACCAGAGGTTGTAGAAAGTGATCTACATATATCGATATTGGTTGTAGTAAAGAGTCTCGAGCACTCACGATGGGTCGACCAGGAGGAGGGGACAGACCCTTATGTATTTTTTTTTTGTATATAGGATAGGACAGATAGGATAGTCCTGAACAAGAAAATGGTAAGTGTCATCAGTCACATAGCCAGAGATGTGTCCAATTTGTAGAATCGTGTCTATTTGTTTCTTGAAGTCTTGTGTTGGGTCATTAGGGAGTTGCATATAAGTGTGTGTATCAGACAGTTGCTGTACGATTTCGGCTCGGTAATCTTTGTAGTCCTGTATGACAACCGCACCCCCTTTGTCAGCCGGTCTCACTATTATTCGTGAGTTGTTAGTGAGTGAGCATAATGCTTCGGATTCTTCCCTTGACAAATTAGAATAGTGTGTCGTCGGTGTTTTAGCGTTGTATGTCTCATCAATTAGTAATCTGGTGAAAGCTTCAATAGACTTTGGAGTGTTCGGTGGTTCACGGGGTGGCTTACACTTTTAAAAAATTACCACCCATGAACAATAAACAATTTCTAGATGAAAAGAAAATCAAGAAGTGGTTTTGCATAAAGTCTTAGCATCATTTATTAAATTCTTCTTGCTGATATTATACTAATTTTAAAGCTTCTATTTGAATAGATTCTGGTGTGTTTCCAGGTCTCTCGTTGTTGTATTAGGTCTCTCATTGTTGTACAGTCCATTGTAAAATGTAGGGCCGAATTTGGATCACAGGCACCTCTAGGCCCCCTAGGCTGCGCTTCCCCAGTGCTGCTCTGCAAGCAGCCGGGCGGCATGCTGCCCCTAATAATTTGCTACCCTAGGCCCAGGTTTTTCTGACCTTGCCACAAATCCGGGCCTGGTCACATGGACAGTGAATGATGAAATAATCAGTAATACCAGGGCCGGATTTGTGTTGCTGGCACCCCTAGGCCCACTGCCGTTCCTCGCCCCCATACTCTGCCCTTTATTTGCAAATTTTCATCGTCAAGACCAGACAGGGTCAGACTGGACGTGGGAGGGCCCACCGGGTCCCCCGGTGCCTATGCACAAATGGGCAGGCGCACGCCTGGTGCACGTTGACGTGCATTTACGAGTGCCAGCATGTGTGTGCAAAGACCTGTGCGCATGCGTGAACTCCGACGCACATGAGCTACAGGTGCATTCATTATTTTATTATTTGGGGGCCTGAAAATGGAGGAGGGGGGCCTGGAGATCGAAGGAGGGGGGCTGTGCTGGTGGTGGCCCACTAAGGCTGGGGCCCACCGGGTTTTTTTCCCCGGCGTCCCGCCGGCCCAGTCCGATGCTGGGACCAGAGCAATGAGGATTGGCACATGGGAAATTTTAAAAACTGTATCTCCTGCATATCCCCAGTGTTTCTGAACCAATGTGGGTGTGACTGGGCAGCATGCTGCCCCCTAAAATCCTGCCACCCTATGCCCGGGCCTAGGTGGCCTTTCCACAAATCCAGGCCTGAGTAAAACTGCATGATATATAGCCATACAATTGTGATTAGGTTTAATTTATGTTTCAGTTATGTTTTAGTAGACTTAAGATTTGGTTATCCACACTACTGACCCCTTATCCAGAAAATGTCAGGTCCTGATCATTCCATATAGCAGGTTCCATATAGGTATTATACAAATAAATCATAATAGAAATTATACAAATTAGGGGTTTTAAAGCTTTATTTGTTGATGTTGCTTTTCATATCTGTAGCAGAAATCATTACTGGTTGAGTTATTGTGGGGGAAAAAGCTTGCAAAACAGGTGACCACTACTACAATAACTTGTAAGTGAAGTGATAAAGGTAGCTATGAATTTGTTAAACTGCCATACATTTTGAATAAAACAACTCTCACAAATGGCAGAAAATTCCCTTTAGTTGTCTGTGATTTGTTGAGTTTATTTACAGCCATGTTATATATTGTTGTGGCAGCTCTGTCTATTGGGACTGGAAATTCAAGGTTAATGCTCTGGTACCCTCCTACTGCAAGCTGGCACATCGAGTAGGAGCAAAGGTGCTGTCACTGACAGGTTAAGAGGGGCAATAGTAAGTGAAAAAATAGCACATATGAGAGATGGAGAGAAGGGCAAATTAAGTAAACTGGGGGAAAGGGCTTTCTTTAATCCAGGAAATAAACTTTTTTTGATTCTTTTATTGCGCAGACTGCTATGCACAAGAAGAGATAGGTTGTAAGTAAAGATGATAAAATGTACAAATTAAATAGAAATACATATGTCAATCAAAGAAGAAAGTATGGAAGAACTAGAGCTACAGTGGTCTTACGCTATTTAAATACATATAAAAAAATATGGTGAAACTCAGAGGTCAACCAATTTTAAGATCAACCTGGGAAATCCATTTGTTCAACTAGTTCACTAGTTCTACTTGTTAACAACAACCAATGAACTGACAGCAAAGTGTTAACAAATTGGAAAATTTGTCAAAGCAGATAATTTTACAACTTGATGCTAATGTTTAAAACTGCTTTGAGCAGTTGAATATATTGATTTCCTAAGGGCTACTATGCAGCACTTCTCACCTGCAGTACTGCATACTAACTCCAATTCAGCTCATTAGTCCCTGATGTAAATCGCTTGTAGGGATTCAATATTTGGACAATTTTTTCTTTGCAGGAATGAGACATTCAGACACAGTAAATAGTTTAATCATCATAACCTAGTTTATAAGCAGTATGCAGGGGCTGTAATAAATCAATCACAATAAGAAGATACTGCCAAAAATGCATTGATGCCACAAGCACACAATAACATTCAACTCACATTTTATTTACAAGTAATACAAGTTATGTTTAAATGTATGTAAAAGTTAACATTTGTTTTTTTCACCATATCATCTATCTGTTTCCAGTTAATGTCTAGTAGCTAAATGATGACCCATAAAGTTGCTTGAAATGTTCTCAAGTTTTGTTTTGGCTAAAAGTGGAATATGTTTGGGGATTATATTGTGAGTCTGCCATTTGAAGCTAAAAACTATTTATTTTGGAAATCAAGATTTCTAATATGTATTTTGTGACAACATGCATGTTAACATTGTTTATTTGGCCAGATAAAAGGTGCACAATTAGGGAATTATTTATCAAAGGTGAATTTTAGAGAAATGTGAATTTTTTTCAAACTCTAATAAATTTAATTTTATTTACAATTTTGAATGGTATGTTATTTATGAAAAAAAACATGTATGTCTAAAATTAGATTGAATAGTCCTGACCCGAAAACTTTAATCAAATTCAAATCCAACATTATTGCCCAGATGTGAATGTTTTTGAATTAATATATTTTATTTAGATTAAACAAGCAAACTTATTTACTTGCTTCTTAAACCACTGCTAGGGATATTTATTTAGTTTTTCCTTCAGGTTTATATTGCCCTATCTTTGTCTATGAATTAATAATGATAGTGTTTTTACACAGTAATAGTATTTTTGTAATAGTATTTTTGTTTATTGCTGGACATGGGCTTTGGTTCACAGTACAGAAGTTCACGTGCACTCTCAGTCCCTTTAAAGATTGGTTCCACTTGGTGCTCAAGCCAGTTATGGAGACGGCCCTCCCAAGGATCCAAAAAACAAAGTACAAGCTGTCACATACAGCAAATCAAACCGGGGTGATACCCCTGCTGCGTTTATAGCATCACAACATTTTGGGGGTGTTACCCCTTCCTCAGGTGATACAGACATATACGTGCAATGACATTAAATAGCCAAGAACCCACCCCTCAATTTTTCAAATTTCTCAAATTAATATCTGCAAAAAAAGACTGAAATCCTCATTTAGTCCTCTTGGGGTCTGTGTTTGCAAAGTCCATATCCAAAAGCTTTCATGTTGTAACAATCTTTGTTTAAAAACCTGCCCCTGTTTTTCCGTTATGTTTTCAAAGATCTGCCAACGAATTTGTGATATCCCATGTTTATTTTTCAAAAAATATTTGGCCAAAATCTTTTTCTTATTTGTTTTGTCCTCCTTTTCCGGTTTGTAATTTCTATTTCTATTTATTAATATGTATATTAATTAAGGCGTATTTTGATGGTTCTTTGTGTCTACCCCACATATGCCATACCACAAGGGCACTTGATACAATAGACTACCCCTTTGCAACTGCAAGTATGGACACCTTTAGTAATATATGGGATTCCGTTTTCCCCTTTGATTATACCATTACAATTCACACAGTTATGGCATGGGTAACTACCAGTAGGGATTTTACTTGTATGTGAGAAAATCTGTGCGTATTAAGTAGGAGCAGATACATTCCATCCCCTCTTCATGTGGGATAGAGGTATATAAATCCCAGACATTCAGGGAACATAATAAACATTCAGAGTCAAGAGCCTTAATGTTTCTCAAACAGGGCTTGAGTGTTGGGATAATCTCTTGTAATGCTAAATCAACAAAAATAGCTATTGGCTGGAGAAGTCAACCAACAGTGAAGACTATGGGTCTTCCTGGGGGGTCCACAAGAGTTTTGTGTATTTTTTGCAGGAAGTAATTGTGTGGTACCTGAGCATTTTTACACATCAATAAATCATAGACCTCTTCTGTTATTACCCCTTCCATTACAGCAGAGTGTAATAATAAGTTAATTTGTTCCTGTAGCCCTTACATTGGGTTGCCTTTCATTCACTTGTAATGAGAATGATTATCCAATTGTCGGCAAGCTTCTTTATCATAATCGGTTTTATTAAGCACAACAATTCCCCCTCCCTTAGCAGCCTTGCAAATCCTGATGTCATCATTATCCCGTAATTTATTAATTGCTGCCCACTCACTGGCAGTGATATTTTTGGTTTTAAGTTTGTTATGCTTTTGTAGGTGTTTATCCACCTCCATCTTAACCAGGGTTTCAAAGGCCTCTACAGAAGGAAGGTTACATGTTGGTATATATGAACTCAAACATATATGAAACACAAGTTTTAAAAGAACTCATAAACTTGAAAAAATCAACAGTGAAATTAAAAGGTGGATTCACATGTATAGGGACAAAATTAAGACCTTTGTTCAAAACTACTATTTCATTAGGAGACATATCATATGCAAATAAGTTGAAAATTGTTTACCTCCTTGTTTTGTTCTTTCTGTATGGTCTTTTTAGCCCTACCACATCTTGTTGTGCGGTGCCCCCTAAGCCTTTCCTAAAAAAAACAGCAGGTGAGGCTGCAGGTGAGGCTTAAGAGGACTGAGACAAGAAGTATCCGATTCTGAAGATTGATGAAAAAAACTTCGCTCTGAAGTTGCAGAAGGAGCCTGTCAATGTGTATGCTGAGGTTTTATGCCCTCCTTCCAGGAATATACCTCTCCTTTTTCATAATCCCTTGTGTCCCCGTCGACAGTTTCTTCAGCTTGTTATGCAAGTTGCATTTTGTCTATGATGAGTTGTAGCTCTTTCAGCTTTACCTTGCAGATCTCAATGTCACAGGATGTGTGAATACATTGTAGAAGTACTTTTTGTCACTATTTTTCTGTCTTTGTTGGGTTGCGTTTTTTCTTTTTGTTTCCAGTGTTAGTGAGAGAGATGGTGAGCACTGATTTCTATAAATTTTGGTTTTGCTGGGCACAGCAACAGTCTTTATCTGGTCAGAAATGTTTACCAGTGCAACAAATTGAAGATGTACTAACACAACTTGAAAGTTTTAAAATATTTTCAGTGTGTGCTGGAGAAAACCCAGGATATTAAGTTTGTCTAAGAAGTCATCCAAGCCACTTTTACCGACATACTGTACAGAGAACACAACTTCAGATTTGACAGTCTTTTATCATAATTTGTTTTGTACCAGTTTAGTTGCACATCTCTGCACTCTCTCAAGCTCATTAATTAACTTCTTAAGAGCTGGAGCCAAAAACTGCTTTGCATAGTTAAGGTGAGACCTTACCAGAAACCTATAAAGAGGTAACTAAAGTACATCCTTTGAGTCAATGTCACTGTATATGTTAAATTACTTTAATTTATGGCTATAAATATCTTATTTTTTATTATAGATTTCTGCAGGAGACTCTAAGGAACAGTTTTGCTCATTACACATTTTCAGTTCAATGCTTAAAAATGTACTTAACCACTTTTAGCAGTTAAAAGTCATTTTGCATTGTCATTTAGTCTGTATGGAGTTCAAATTCAAATTCTTGTTGTCTGATGAGTATCACATGTGTAGAGAAAGGGTTTGGACTCTGAGCTATTGGGCAAGGTTTCCTTGAGAAGAAGACTGGAAGTTTTGCATTGAGATGAGATGTCATGAGATCGATCTCTGGAAGACCCCATATTTCCACCAGCTTCTGAAAAACCTCCGGGTTTAAGGACCATTCGTGACTTGACACGAGAAAATCCACTTCCTGATTGTCCCTTCCTGGGAGATACTCTGCTGTAAGAGAGTCTAGATTCTTCTCTGCCCAGCTGATGATAGGTTGAACCTCCCTGAGAAGAGAGGTGCTCCTGGTACCCCCTTGTCTCCGGATGTAAGCCACTGCCGTGATGTTGTCTATGAGGAGTCTGACTGAGGAATTGTGCAGGACTTTTGTGAAAGAGAAGAGAGCTAACTTCACAGCCCTTATCTCCAGGATGTTTGAAGGCACATTGGTCTGTTGTGAGGACCATTTCCCCTGCACCCATTCTGAGTCTAGGTGTGCCCCCCAACCCCAGGTTGAGGCATCGGTGATGTCTTCCATTGAGGTTGGGACAAGGGAACCCCCTTTCTAGGTTCTTCACTGAGATCCACAAGTGGAGTGATTCCTTGAAAGAGGGAGAAAGATGAATAAACTGGTCCTTTGCTTTCCTGTCCCATTGATCCAGGAACAAAAACTGGGCTGGCCTCATATGCCATTGTGCCCACTTGGTGACCGAAATAGTCGACGCCATGGACCCCAACAAGGACATAATTTCTCTTGCTGGGACTTGGGACTGATTCAAGAAATGTAAGGCTAGGTTGATGAGGGCCAAAGGAGGAGGAAGGGATACCAAGTTTGCTTGGGTGTTGAACCAAGCCCCTAGATAGACCAAGGATTGGGATGGAGATAGTTGGCTCTTGTCTCCATTTATCAACCACCCATGGGAGACAAGGAAGCGTATGACTCGCTCTCGAGGTAAGAAGAGGTGACAAAATGGTCTTCTGATGGAATGGAGGTGAATTCCAGCCCATAACCCCTTGATAGGATATCCAGAACCCACTGATCTGAGAAGGTAGAAACCAAAAAAAAATCCAAAGGCCTTTGTGTGCCTTTGGATTTTTTTTTTTTGGATGCTGATTTGTGGGAGGTTGCCGGATCTCCACCATCGAGCACCAGGCATCTCTAATCAGCCGGACACAGAGGGTGTGCGAGAGCCACAACTATTCCTGAGAAGGTAGAAAGCCATGTCTGGCCCCTACCTTTTCTATCGTGGACGGATAGTCAGGAAGACTTCTTACTGGACTCGGATAACCTGGACTTGTCAGCTCTGGCAAAGGCCGCTTGGCCCTTTTTCCATGAAAAAGGCTTGTAATTTTCACCTGTTTGTCTGGAGAATTGTCGCCCAGCAACCGGTTTTCCTGACCCCACGAAAAATAGAAGATTTGAAATGAAAAGATCCTGTTTTTTTCTATTCTTGTGGTAAAAATAGACAAACTGATCTTGGAGGAGGTGTCTGCCGTCCAGGATCTGAGCCAGAGGGCCCAGCGAGCAGCCACAGATAGGGCCATGGATCGGGCCCCTAGTCTGGTGAGATCTACTGTGCCTTCCGAAATGAAAGCAGTAGCTAGCTTGAGTTCTGATAGGCTGGAAGAAATTTCCTTCTTAACCACTTCTTCAGCCAGGACCTTGTCAATGCCTTCTATCCAAAAGGACATGGCCTTAGCCACAGAGACCAGTTTTACTGCTGGTTTGCATGCTGCACCAGCCACCAGGATACCCTTTTTTAGATCTGAGTCTATTTGTCTGTCCATGGGATCTTTTAGGGCAGAGCTATCATCAATTGACAGGGTAGTTCTCTTTGCCAAATGTATAAATGCAGGGTCCAGTGACGGGGCAGTAACACATTCTTTAACTTCTGAATTCCTGAATGGATAGAGTTTGGAGAATCTAGTGCCCTGGGACAGAAAAGAGACCTTTTTGCCACTCAGCTTTGATAAGGTCAGAGACCTCTTAGAAGAGAAGAAAAGTATGACTTTTTTTGCAGGAGATGGTAGGACCTTAAGATCTGAGGCTCTTGTGTCCTCCTCTTCTACCCCGAAAGGTTTGCTTTACTGCCTTAATAAGTGGAGTGACGAAGGAGAGATCAAAGGTATCCTGGGAGCATTCTACTTCCTCATCCGAGTCTAAGAAGGCATCAGAATGTAACTCAGGGGAAAGACCCTCATCCTCAGAGGAATCCTCGGCTGCCCCCAGGCTTCCCTATGTTGGGAGACAGGGTCTTCACATTCTTCCACATTCCCTGGGGTCAAGGCAGGGGACCCAGAGACTGAATTGCAGAAAGATTGGCAGCACTAATGCTAAAACGCGCCAGAATTAACAAAAACCCTGGGGTCGGAACCGGAAGCGCAACACTGCCGAAGGGTTGCCCCAAACTAAAATGGACGCCAGAAACCAGAAGGGCACGCCATACATGATGGCCGCCGCGTGTCTGGAGTGCGTCGCTGCAAAGGATTGCCCACATCAAAAAATGGCCACTGCTGTACATGGAAGCACGTGCACCTCTCCAGACACTGGAAGAAGAAATATGCGTAGTAATGGGGCAAGGTGGGAACCAGCCCATGTGTCCAACCTCATGGGAAAAACGAGCCTCTGGGATAGCACTGCTGACAGCCAAGTGCTCTGTCCAGAAAAAGGAGCCTGCCTATCCCTGTCCTTACAAGAGAGGGAGGAGGAGTAAGCCACTATCCACCTAGGGGATGTATGAACCAACTAGGAAGGAACTGGTCAGTCAAGGACAGAAAGAAAGAAAAAAGATGAGGTATGTGGGCCCCTGGACGTGTTTTAAAGTTTTTGGGAGGGAGGGATTATCTGGTCTATGGGCGGGGTTGGGAGGAGCCCCCCATATGTAATTCTGATATGGAGTGGCCAGGAAATGCAAGGTTATGCACTTTGGTAGTATTAATGCAAGTTATACACATGGGGCAGATTGACTAAGGGTCAAAAAAAAAAATGAAATTCTACCAGGGAATAGTGAGGGAATAGTGGGGGAATAGTGGGGAATTAAAAAAATTTTAATTCAAATTTTTTTAGCGCAATTCGATTGATTGAACAATTGAATAGGGAAAATTTGATCAAATCGATCGAATTCAAATCGAATATTCGAACGATTTTTAAGTGATCGATCGAATTTTTCATATTCAATCTTAGGAAATGATCCCCATTTAGTAGGTTTAATCTCACGAAGTAGGTGAACAAATTTAAATTTAAAGGGGAAGTATTCGACCATTGAATTTTTGAATATTCAAATAAAATTACATTTGAATATTTGAATCATTCGAACTCGAATATTCGATGGTCGAATTTGCCTAATTTGAATATTCGAAATTTGAATTCGAATCTTTTTGAAAATTCGATCGAATATTCGAATCCCTCATCTGAATTAATGTGAATTTAGTAAATCTGCCCCTAAATGGCAGTGTGTTGGGAGTTTCCATAAATGAAAATTGGGGGTAAATTAATCAAAGAGTAAAGTTCTATGGGATTTTGAAAGGTGTATTTATCAATGGGTGAAATCCCATAGAAATTAATGGAGAGTGGCGGAATTTCACACTTTGATAAATATACCCCTTGGGGTTTTATAGATAACAAGTTGTCTAATTCTGGACAGTGTCATTCTGTAGCTACTAAAGCAAATAAAGTTCTGTCTTGCATAAAAAAGGGCATACACTCAAGGGATGAAAACATAATTATACCTCTTTATAGATCCCTAGTAAGGCCTCATCTGGAGTATGCAGTGCAGTTTTGTACTCCAGTCCTTAAGAGGGATATAAATCAGCCAGAAGGAGTGCAGAGACGTGCAACTAAACTGGTTAGAGGGATGGAAGACTTAAATTATGAGGGTAGGCTGTCCAGGTTGGGGTTGTTTTCTCTGGCACTTGCGAGGGGACATTATTACACTTTATAAATGCATTAGAGGACATTATAGACAAATATCAGGGGCGATGTTGTGATGGCTGATTCTGTTGATGCTTTTAAGAGGGGCTTGGATGATTTTTTGGACAGATATAATATCTATTTTGATACTAAACTCTACAGTTAGTATAGCTATGGGCATATACGATTTGTGTGTATGCTGGGTTTTAATTTGGAGGGGTTGAACTTGATGAACTTTGTCTTTTTTCAACCCAATTTAACTAATGTAACTGCAGCCTTTCTACATTACATGTGAAAAGTTTACCTGGCGGTCTAGTGGGGGTGCGATGGGATGCTTCCTAACCATTTGTTCTATGTATTACCTATTAAGGAATTAACTAACAAATAGCAATCTAATGTCTTGATGCAAGAAAACAGATAGTTAAAAAAATTCTAGTTTTTATTGCCTGTTTTCCTTCTTTCAGTAACAAAATTACAAAACTAGAATACAAAATGAGTACCTGTGTATTTGCGGTTTTTATATACTGTACTTATTTAAATGTTTGTATATTTTAGAGATACTTAAGTTTTTATATATTTATTCATTTCATGTAAAGAATTGCTTGGTGTAATGCATTTTTTACAATCAAGCATAACAATGTTTTAAACCATCTTATTGTTTTAATAAAACAGTAATGGCAGTGTTTTTAAATAACAGTTACAGTATATTAGTTGTAACAGTTGTTGAGTTATAATTTTAATGTTTTAATTAATCATTGAGTGCATAATTTTCAGGGTGAACCAATAAGCAATTCAATTTGCAATCAACTAGCAGTTAGGGAAATAAAAAAAAAAAGTTTGAACTTGATGGACGTGAGTCTTTTTTCAGCCTAACTTACTATGTTATTATGTTACTATGTTACTGTTGGAGATTTTCTTTTTTGCAAGTTATTATTTCTATAAAGCAATATCATCTACTTAAATACATTTTTTCTGCAATTAGTTTAAAGATTAGATAGTAATGTATTCAGCATAGTGCAATTCAGGAACTAGGGGTAGGAAAAAGAGGCACTTGCCTAGGGTGCAGCAATAGGAGCGCTGGGCAGTTACCTGTTAAATGGTCTTCAGTCTACCCCTAGTCCATGTTCGTTCTCGTAAATTGCTCTCCCCTAATCTCTGTCACCCTCCCCTCTTTCACTCAAGGATCTTTACAGTTTGTTTGAAAAATGCTTAGTTACAACATCACCAGCAATAACCTTTAATAAACAAAGAGACATCTCTTTGTATTGTCATTATAAATTGGATACAGTCTATACAACATCAGATTCAGGCAGCCCATGCCTTTAACACATTTATTTGCTGAAGTATTGGAAACACAAGCTTTCGGTGACCAACCCCTTCCTCATGTGCAATTGTATTGATTTTAGTTTCTACATTTTGCCAATGGGTAAATTGGAGTATTATCTGTTTGTTTAATCTCCAAGGTGGGGTAGAGTTATCGTAATGACGAATATGTATGTAGTTGGATTTTTAGCTGCAGCTGGGAATTGCGTGTCTAAAGTGAGATTTTTAACATAGTTTAATTAACATACAACATTAAACCATAGACTACTACATTTTACATTCTGGACTTTTTGTTTCTATTTAATTCAGTCTAGGGTGATGTAGATTAATTGTGAAAATTCCAGCATAACTCTGCAACAGCAAATTATGCAGTCAAAACCTACTTTCCCTCTTACTTGTACCCTGCATGAGCACTACTTAAATTTTAAAACAGGTGCTTATACCTGGAATTTTGCAGTTTTATGAGGTGGTTTAGGATACTTTTTCACAATCTATCTTATTTAATAAAAGGTCTATTTTGTGGTGCATTTTTATTCATGTTTCTTCAAGTGTTTCTCATCACATTTCTATAAATAGGCAATCTTATCTTCTATTTTAAGTGAAGTTGGTAGTCAGAGTTGGGACCATGGCTATAGTTAGCTATAAGAACATACTTTAAAAAATAAAATTAAATAGATTGGAGAATAGATAGATAACAGACTGACAAACAGACATACAGAGATAAATTGCTTCAAAAATTGTCTGTAGAAAATTTGCCACAGCATCAAAATAATTTTGACGCCTGTTGACTTCAGTGTTCAGTTTTCGGAGTTTTGCTAATTTTTCGGCAAATTGAAATGGTACAGATTCGACCTTCGCTAATCACATGGTGAACAATCTTTAGATGCATTATACACACATCTAAAGTAAATCTTATACACGAACAGTGTGCATTGCTCATTTCAGTAGGAAAATTGATGCAGTAGTGCATTTTAAGCTTGCTTCATCTATAACTCCTTTCAGTGTGGTTATGTGTGCCACATCTTTTTGTATGAATAATAAAGCATAAACTGCCTCATTAACTCCCTCTTTTCACTGACAGCATAACTACTAACATTTCAAATCTTTAGCCATATCCATATATAGTGCCCTTTATATACCATCACTATACTTCAAGAATATTTTATTCATAAATAAAAAGAATGGCATTACACATGTTAACCTGCTATACTGTACATGAACATTTTAATTTTGTTAAACAATCTTGTGTCTAAACTCTCTAGCAGAGCATTGTGACAGTATTATGTGTGAGTTATAAATATAAGATCATAATGTATTAGTAACCTAGTTTTTTTTTTTTGTTTTAATGAGGGATAATAATAGAGTGAAATACCAATATAAACAACAATCATACAACTAAAATGCAGTCTCGGAAAATTTCATACCATATATTTACATATCTAGCATGTCATACTGTAATCTATAATATATGCCAGTGGATTGCTAAATCAGTGCACTCTCATATAAGAACTATTAATCTAAATGACTTTGGTGAAATAACAAAGTATGCATTCCTTTGCCCTCTGGCAAATGCTTGAGAGCATAAAAATGTAGACACTATAAATGAGGTAACTTTTGGCAACAACACAATATCACAAAGGCAACTTTTGGTTGTAAAGGGCACCAATGACCTTGCTAGTAATTCTAATGAACACTATACATTAGTTTAGTAAAACAGACTCCCTGCTGACAGTGAATGCAGTGGTTATGGTTTATATGTGTAATACAGTATCTTATGGCAGTGAGATTATAAGGGTTACAAGTTAAATTGGGCTTAAAAAAGACCAAGTTCAACCCCTCCAAATGAAACCCAGTTCACATATATACATATACTCACAATTACCCCTCCATACCCTTAGATAAACTATATATAAAAAATATCTATACTAATTTTAGATTAATATCGCAATAGCCTATCATATTATGCTTGTCCAAAAAATCATCCAAACCCATTTTAAAGGCATTAACGAAGTCAGCTATTACAACATCATCCCACACGGCATTCCACAACATCACTGTATTCACTCTGAAGAACCAAGTGCATTGCTTCAAATGAAAGTTCTATTCCTTTAGTCCAAAGGGGTGGCTTTTGGTGTATTGATTCTTTTTAAGGAAAAAAAGTGATTTAAAGTAAATTATGTTATCCCTTAAAACCCCTTCAAAAAGCTTTCCATTCTAAGGGATCCCATTCTAAGCCTCCTCCCTTTTTGTATAGTGGTCCACATTAGTAATTTATCAGTCTATCAGCACCATGCCATACCTCAGTGAATCCTGAAAAATTAAGTGAAGAGGCTTGGCAATCACAGAGCTAAGCTTGTTTATTACCCTGGGATGGATACCGTTTTTTCCTGGACTAGAGCTTTCTCAGTTGACAGATGATAATTAACATCCCTGCATTTTCTCTGTTCTCATTAACCAACTCATCCCCACCCCCAACATTAAAGAAGGTATTTATAAAAGTCCAAATCTATCTCTCTTTTTTGGGAAGCCACTTCAAAAATGTCTCGATAAGAGCGTAAAAAAAACAGAATCTTCAACTTTTTTGCATTTCAAATTTTTTTGCAGGATACCACAACTTTTTTGAAAAACAGCATAAATTAGGATATCTTTGGGACATTTGCCATTTACTTCTAAATGAATTTGGCAGGTCTGAGTTGGAGAACTTTTTTATTCAGACTTTTAACATCATCAGGGATTAATAAATCACGAAAAATAAAATCTACAAAAACACGGTGGTTATTCCCTTTAAAAGTCCAACTTGAAAAAAATCAAACTATTATAAATAACCTCCTTAGCGTCTTGCATCTTCCTGCTTAATTCTTTTTTATTATTTACAAATTGAAAAACTTAATTTTGCATTAATTTTTCTCCTTGCTGCAATATCATTTCCCATATGTATTTTAGCTTGTCTATTTTGCTTTGTGACAATGTGGGACATTCACTAAGATCTGAAAAGTCACCAGCGCAGGCTTCGCTAGCGTTCTCCGCACTTCGCCAGGTGAATTTTCGCCAGCGCTATGCAAATTCACTAAAGTGCGAATTTATGCTCAGGTCAGCGAATGGTAGCGTATTTACTCTAGTGTTACTCCGCTAGACATAGCGTAATTACGCTAGCGAAGCCTAGTTTGCATACGGCGCGAATTACAAAATATAATAGAAGTGTATGTTACAGCCACTACACAAGCCCAGGAAACCTTTAATAAAAAAAAGTTGTCCTTTTGCCCTACATGTGCCCCCTATATAGTTATGTTGCCATATGTCAGGAAATGTGGGGGGGAAGGAGGGTAACCCCCCCCAAAAAATTGATCTTTTTCAGACTATCACCCACAATGGTAAAACACGCCACAGCGTTTTTTTGGGACTTAGAAAAATTTTCATTTTTTTTTCAACCTCTTATCTATTGTATTGAAATTTGCCTGGTCTGAGCAGGCAAAGTGAAGTCTAGCGTAAGTGCTAACGTTCAGCAAAAAGCTGATCTTAGTGAATTTGCGTAATTACGATCCTTTGCCAGTGCGCAACTTCGCCTGGCATAAGGGTGCAAAGTTGCGCAAGTCTATCTACTTCGCTAGCGTGAATTTGCCAGAACCGGTGTTAGTGAATTTGCAAAGTTACGATTTGACGTCACGCTGGCGAATTTTCGCTAGTGTTAGACGCTTCGCTCTTTAGTGAATTTGCCCCAATGTTCCTTGCTTACAAAAGGAATATTGACATTTACTATATCAGTATATATAAAGCAGTATTTTAAAGACATCACATTTTTCTTCTGTGTTTAACCATGTGAAAATCCTTTCCCAGGCAATATGTTGTAGAGATGTCCATATACTGGCAAAGTTTGCATGTCTAGAGTTGTGTTTTACTCCTTGGATCACTGTTCCCTAAATGCTCATACACACAAATGCTGGAGATGAATTCAGTATTATTAGTTATTTCCAGTTCCAAATTAGTTGTTCCTAGTAGGTTCATGAAGGAGTTAAAATAAAAAGTTGTTATTTAACATATTTACAAACCTGCTACTTTTTTCTGACTTGGCAACCCCATTGCCCATAATAACTTGACCTAGTTTTGAAGCCGTCTCCTATTGTAATAACTTGGCCTAATTCTTATCATTTATACGAGGTGGTTTGTAGCATACGCTAATGATAACTTTCTTTGTAACATTTTGCTCTACTACCTTTGTACACTATTGGAAAGTCACATTCTGTCATATTTTGTTTTAAGATTTTAAATTTTCAGTTAAACCATGTTTCACGAGCTAACATGCACCAATGAAGCCTTACAACTATATGGTAATTTCCCACCTACAGACTGGTTTTGATAATCAGTGTAAAATTTTGATCATTAATTGGAAAGTTCACTCACACCCTCTGCATTGTAGCCTACCCACAATGTGTATGCAACCAGAGTCTTGCATTTTACGTCAATGCCTATTTACTTGAATATGGTTGAAATGTAGTGAATATTAATCTATTGTTCTGGTAAAGTTGTAATTATCTACATAGTTCTTAAGGAAAGTGTCCTGACAGCTGCAGTACTCTAGTAAATGTTTGTGCATAGAGGGTTTGGTGCATAGAATAATCTGTTATAAAATTTATAAAGTTCTAAAGTTTATTATAAATTCTAAAGTTTATTTAATTATAAAGTTAATTATTAGTGATGGGTGAATCTACCCCGTTTCGCTTCG
This sequence comes from Xenopus borealis, assembly GCA_024363595.1. Lineage (NCBI taxonomy): Eukaryota > Metazoa > Chordata > Amphibia > Anura > Pipidae > Xenopus > Xenopus borealis. Next base: position 119,190,321 of record CM044434.1, on the reverse strand, counting down.
CCGAAAAATTTGCGAATATCCAAAAAATTTGTGAAAAGAGTCTCGGCACGTTTTTGACACGTCGCGTCATTTTCGTCGCATCACGTCGTTTTCAGCTAATTTTCACTGGGCGAATTTTCACTGGTTTTTCGCAAATTTATTCGCCAGCGGCGAATTGCAGGAATTTTCCGCGAATTCACCCCTGGTGAATAAATTCGTCCATCACTATTTATTATAAATTTTAAAGTTTATTTCACAATTTGCTCATAAAAGTATCCATTCTTAATTATTTTCAGCCCATATATTGTTTAATTTAAACTCACATATATTTCTGAAAATATTTCATTAATTTCATGTTGTCACTTGTCCAACACCTGTCTTTGACATTTATTAACAAGTCATGGGCTCTGTCAGAACACTTGAACTGAAGGTTATTCATTAACCTACTTGCACAAGAATGTCATTATAAACTTTTATAAACCACCACTTTATAAGACACATTTATTTTTAATACATTTTCACACTTTGTTTTACTAGATAAGTTACTTAAATGCTGCAACATTGACTAATAATGTTTAACAGCTGTCATTTATATCAAGATAGCAAGAGACAAGGTCAAGTATATTAAATTATATCATGTTTATCACAGTATAATTTCTTTGCAATATATGTTTATAATATTAAAAATATATATTTTATTTAGCTCATATTTTACACCATAATAAGTATGTACTTATAGGTGCAATTTATTGCATTTCTAAAAACATGCATCAAGAGTTGTGTCTCTTCCTTGCACACCTGTATTTTAAAGGTGATACAGAACATGCAATCCATGAACACAAGAGGACAGAAGGTGCTTAAGAGCTCTGTTATGGCAGATAATAAAGATGTAGTATGCCTTAAAATTTGTTTGGAATAGATTGCTCTAGACCCCGGTTTTGCACCTTAAACACTTTCAATATACCCCATGTCCTGTATTTCCATAGATCTCACATGTCCTGTATTTCCACAGATCTCTCAGATGCTACTTTCAGGAGCAGAGAAACCTTCCTCTGTTAGGCAGTTCTATATTCAAGAGGGATGGGTGGGGCATGTAGACAAAATACCTCATGTCCCCAGCTTGTCATGTCATTCAGATGCGCAAGTAAGGAGCACCTAGAAGTGCAGCCAGCAATAGATAAAGGCAGGTGCTAAGGACATGGCTCTGCTGTTCTCCCTGATGCTACTCTCTGTACCAAGTGCTGGATTTTTAATCCGCTGTTCAGTGCTGAGGATACAATTTCCCAGGACACAAGTGTTTGGAAAGTAAGCATGGAGTGTTAGGTGCTCTTACACCCTTTACTGTTCTAGCTCCCAGGAATTAAGTATGATCCCTTTAAAATTTAAATGTTAACTTTCCTTTTAAAGGTATACTGTCATGGGAAAACGTTTTTTTTTTTCAAAACACATCAGTTAATAGTGCTGCTACAGCAGAATTATGCACTGCAATCCATTTTTCAAATTAAGTTTTGAAATCTGACATGGGCAAGACATATTGTCAGTTTCCTAGCTACCCCAGTCATGTGACTGTGCTCTGATAAACTTTAGTCACTCTTTACTACTGTACTGCAAGTTGGAGTGATATCTACCCCCCCCCCAAGCAGCATCACAGCAGAACAATGGGAAAGTAACTAGATAGCTGCTCCCTAACACAAGATAACAGCTGCCTGTTAGATCTAAGAACAGCACTCAATAGTAAAAGCCAAGTTCCACTGAGACTGATTCAGTTACATTAAGGCTCAGGCCAGACGGGAAGATTCGAGGAGACTAATTGCCAGGCGACAAATCTCCCCGAACCGCTTCCCCCTGCCTTCCAGTGTCTTTAATGAATAATTGCCTGCGTCTATTCACACGCGGCACTGCGCTTTCCGGAAATCATTCGAAATTGCCTAGGGAGGCATCTTCGAGCAACTTTGGAAAAGCCAGCACCACATGTGAATAGGCGCAGGCGATTATTCATTAAAGACACTGGAAGGCAGGGGGAAGCGGTTCGGGGGGAGTTTTTCTCGCCCCAAAGAAGAGGTGATTAGTTGCCAGGCAACAAATCTCCCCGAATCTTCGCGTCTGGCCTTACTCTAAGTAGGAGAAATAACAGCCTGCCAGAAAGTAGTTCCACTCTAAAGTGCAGGGACAAATCATGACTGGGGGCAGTCATGTACAATGTTAATATGTCTAGCCCCCATGTCAGATTTCAAAATTGAATATAAAAAAAATCTGTTTGCTGTTTTGAAAAATGGATTTCAGCGCAGAATTCTACTGGCGCAGCACTATTAACTGATGTGAGAAAAAAAAAAACATTTTCCCATGACAGTGTCCCTTTAAATACAGGAGTTCCTTGTGCTCATAGTGATTTTTGTTTTTATTGTGCCTGATTTTTTGGTTCACATGATGTATAAAGCACATTGTACAGTTATGCAAGTTGTGCATAATACTCTTACACAGAGGAAGGAATACAGAATACAGCTGTGCAATTAATTCCTGCATTTTTGTGTACACTCAGTAATGAATACAACTTATAACATAAAGAAGTACCATATAAAATAACATTTTAATATATACAGTATATATAAATATATGTAGAAACATGTTCCAGTTAATTTATGGTTAATATAAATATAAATCCCTTCAGAAATTGCTACTTTTCTGCATAATAACCTGAAAGTCAATTTCTGAGTCTTGCCCTATTGAATCTCCTATGACTGATGTCTTGGGAAAATAATGAATGCTTTCTGGAGTCAAACCAGACTTCAAAGGTATTGAGGTGTTTCCAGGTTGAAAAAATAAAGTAATTAGTGTAATATAGCAATCTATTATTTTGATATTTTACATCATTTGTCACTTTATTAAGTATGGTTGTGTTATTTACATGTTGACATTATTCCCTCTTTGTACTAAATTTTTAAATATATGCATGTAATAGTCTCATTCTCAAATAAATAATAGCTTGCTTGTAATATTAGCTTTTGAAAAAATATTTCCTCACTGAAATCTATTTCATAAATAAGGCTAAAAAGCAGCAGGATACAAAAGACATTTTTGTGCAGTTCAAGACAGAGACTAACCAATCAGATCTCTCTCTATTAAATGCATATTTGTACAGGGTAATGAGGATATGTGTATTTGGACTGTTTTTGTATATGTGTGAGCAAATATTTTCTCCAGGCATGGATTCGCTGCAAAATTCAGCAGTTTGGCATCTGTGATTTTTTTTTTACCAAACTACATCAAAAATCTGCCTTGAAAAATCTAGAAACGCCAAAAAAAATAGCAAAGACAAAAATTGTTGCAGAGACAAAAAAATTCACGTAATGTATTTGGATTGAGAAAAAATTGTTGCGTACTCGTTGTCACTCTCAACCTTAGAGACACCACCTCCTTCCCAGACATGCACCTGGGAGCTAACAGTGGAGTGTTAGGTGAAAACCTCTTAAACAACAGGAAACAAATAAACAAACCTCCAGAACTCCTGGGTTAATATAGTACTTCTATTGTAGAATGAAAAAATCCATAAATAATCACAGGGACACAGGTTCCAAATGCAAATACCGTATTTCAGAAGCACATAGGTCATGTCATTAAGGACCCAGTTGGTTTAAAACATTTTTGGAGTTCATGATTCTTAATGATTTCAATCCTTCTCCAATAAAAGTTATATTTGAACTCAAGATTTCCAGGTGCAGTCCATTTTGTTTCTTGTTGCAGAAGACTTCCTCCAAATAATAATACAACAAAGTTCCAATAATGCAAATTAATCTCCAGCAATGAAGTAATCTCCACTCTGACAAACACTGGATTTATCACATTCAATTTATTTTGATGTAATGTAAACTGCACTTGGCCATTATGATGCTCCAATCATGGGGAAAAATGCTGCATCGTGTGTAGAAAATATTAAAAATTGTGTTCAAAATCGCACTGTGTTCAATCGTAAATAAGTGTTTCGTTTTAATGATTATTAAAAACTTTAGCACAAATGTATGGATAATTCTAAAATAATACAAAAAAATTGTATAATAAGTACAAACTTAATAGATAAAGGCAGATTTTGGCAGAAAAGTTTGAATGATTCACGTCTGTTCATGTAAATTTATATACTGTATATATGAGTTCCTATCGATATCCATATCTAGTTCCCCATATCTTTTAATTAGGTTTATGCCTAAATGTTTCTACTTACAGTATGATGAACTGGTACAAAGACTGCAATTATTATTTCAAGAACATCTTTTTGAATACCATCATTACACAGTGCCTTTTGAAGAGTTATACCTTTACTATGTACCAGGTGATACTGTTTTACCAATTAATGCTATGTCATGTCTTTGTGTCTTATACATCACGCTCTTGGGCAAGAAAGCATTTATTCACTCACTGGATGTTCCAAGAGAATTAATGATTATAGCCAGCAGAGCCTTGCTTTTCTTCATGATAAATGGTACTAACCTTTAGTTTTTAGTGTATTTACTATACTTCTAACTTGAAAAGTTTTTATTATTATAAAATACCACCGCAGAAGTGAACGCACATGTACGTTGGTTACTACATTTTTGTTTATATAATTGTCTGTTTTTTTGTGGTATAAACTAAAGCTATGTTTTTTTCTACCCACTTACTGTATATTCAGATTAATAATTGTTACATAGAAAAGATTTGTGAAATTTATGAGACTAAATTTCTACTATCAGAAAGCAGTTACATATGTTAAATGCTTTAATAAAAAGTAATCACTATCTGTGTGTTATATTATGCAACATATACTGGAATCAGAACCCCCCCTCTGGGAAATGTATGATATGATTACACTAATCCTTCTATCCACAGTAATGCAATATTGGTAGTTAGTCTTGAAGTTAAACCTGTTGGTACTGTAAATGCAATGGCAAGAAATATAAACAGTGTCTCAGTTAATTAAAAGTATTGTTTTAATTAATACAACCAGATTTTTAATGTTTAATGTTTAATCTGTTTCCATGATAGTTTTTAACTTTTACAAAAGTTATTTTATCACAGTGTAAAAGTGTTATAATTCAGAAAAATCTGTTCAGTTTAAGTAAAAGCTAGCTTATGATGTCCTTGAGTTAATGGAGAAAAATGGGTTAATCCTCCATTCCCGGAGGTCACTCCAAGGGAATTGAGTTCCTGGACAGATATCTACATGGTGATCAGGCTGCAGCTGCACAGGGGTTGACTCCTGTGAAAAGGAGCTGGGTTTTTAAAACAGTGTGAGAGAACCTTGGAGAAAAGCAGGAGCTGCTAATCTGTGTTCTAACTGCTGTGTAAGTGTGGAAATCTTATCATATCATTGGTTAGTAAGGGAAGCACCTTTGTATAAGTTAAAGCCGGACAGGCTTAGGTTTTTTGTTTCCTGTATTTTCTCACTTGGCAAAAGCTTCCAATAAACTGGACAAATACCAATTATGCTCAATTGAACTGTCTATGCCTCTGTTTCAGAGTGCAGGGAAGTGTACACAAAGGTCTATTCCCCAGTGCTTCCCCAGTGCTTCAATACCCAACACTCTGAAACTATAGTTCTGTAGCAGTTATTGCTTTTCTTAGCAAATTTCAGCTTCCTGACAAGATGACTGTAAGTATATGTAAAGAGTTATATACAATAGGTAGTCAAAAACTTCTGGACCAGCCCTGCATAGTAGAACAAAGTAGTGACTGGGAGCTTAAACTAATAATCAAGTAATATTTGGATTCAAAAGTTATTTGATGTTCTGAAATCCACTGATAATATTTTAGCTGATCAACAAACTAATTGTTTCAAATATAATTCCATACAAAGAAGGGCACCACTTACCTGTATACTAAGGGGCAGATTTACTAAGGGTCGAATTTCATAGTTAAAAAACTTCGATATTCGACCATCAAATTTTTTTAAGGGCCTTTTCGATTGGCTAAAATGACAATTTGGTAGCTTTAAGGTTGCAAAGTGTCAAATTAGAATTTCTTTGAATTTAGAATTTTCTAATTTTTTCAATTCTAATCGAATTTTGGGCTATTCGATAGTCGAAGTAGCCCAAAATTACTTAGAAATTTAAATTTTTTTAATTCTAATTTAATTCAAATTTTCTCTTCTGCCCTTAATAAATGTGCCCCTAAATGTCTGTGTATTTCAGAAAATTTCTCAAATACAAGTATAAGTAGAGATGGAAACAACATGAAATTTTAGGGAATGGTGATCAGAACATGGTCTCCTTTGAGATTATGCTGCAGAGGCAACTCTATAAGTGAGTAACTAAAACACAACATTTTTTGCTATGCTTTTGTGCCAGCATGGTTTTGTGCATAATAGATCTTGCCAGACTAATTTTAATTTCCTTTTATGAGAAGGTGATCAGGGAGATTGACTCTGGGTCAGTTGAGGTAATCTACTTTTTTTTATAAAGTACCACACAGAAGGTTAATGGTTAAATTAAGAAATGTTGGCCTGGAACATAGTATCTGTATTTGGATAGAGAACTGGCTAAAGGATAGACTACAAAGAGTGGTGGTAAATGGAACATTTTCTAATTGGACCAGTGTTGTTAGTGGAGTATCGCAGAGCTCTGTCCTTGATCATTTGCTTTTCAACTTGTTTATTAATGACCTGGAGGTGAGAATTGAAAGTGCTGTTTCTATTTTTGCTGATGATACAAAATTGTGCAGAGCTATATGTTCCATGCAAGATGCTGCCACTATGCAGAGTGATTTGACTAAATTTAAAAACTGGCCAGCAAACTGGAAAATGAGGTTCAATGTTGATAAATGCAAGGTTATGCACTTTGGCAAACATTATAGAAATGCAAGTTTTATACTAAATGGCAGTGTGTTGGAAGTTTCCTTAACTGAGAAGGATATACTTTTTTTTGTAGATAACAAGTTGTCCAGTTGCAGGCAGTGTCATTTTGTGGCCTCTAATGCAAATTAAGTTCTGTCTTGCATAAAACAGGCATTAAATCAAGGAATGAAAACATAATTTTGCTGCTATAGGTCCCTGGAAGGCCTCACTTGGACTAGTCCAACAAAAAAGATAAATATCACCCCTAGCTCTACCATAAATATTTAGAGATTGGCTTCAAAAAGTTGGCCATTGGATTCAAAGAGTTGGGCAAATCCATTCAAAATGTAAAACAGAAAAAATATGAAGCACTTCCTCACAAGGAGAAACAGTTTGTTGATTAATTAAAAGCACATTTGGCAGTGTCCTAACAGGGCAGTTTTGGTCTATTAAGAGGAATATAAATAAGCTGGAGAGAATGCAGAGAGGGGTGGAAGACAAATTATGAGGGTAAGCTGTCAAGTTTGGGTTTGTTTTCACTGGAAAGAAAGACGCTTGGGAGGGGACATGATTGTACTTACAAGTACATTAGAGGACATTCTAGACAAATAGCAATGGCCCATTTTCCTTTAAAGAAGATCACTGCAGCAGAGGCCACCCTTTTAGACTAGAACTAGAACTTTCATTTGAAACATCATAGGTGGTTCTTCAAAGTGAGGATATTGAGGTTGTGGAATGCACTGCCGATGTTGCTGTGATGGCTGAATCTGTTAATGCTTTAACAGTGGCTTGGATGATTTCTTGCGCATGCATATTATCCAAGGCTATTGTGGTACAACTGTAAAATCTATATCACTCTACATATATATCTATCAATTTCAAGTTTTAATTTTTGTATATATATAGTGTATGTTACTTTACAGAGAGCTCAGTGTGTGTATGTATGGCCCCTGCGTTGAAAGATTGTAGAGACACTTTTTACACATTGGTGGCCCTGCTCTTTCCAGCTTGCCCAGCTGCTTTTTGACGGATGTCCCATATACTAATAATAGACATTTTACAGTTTGGAACTAATTATTATCTGACTTGTGGAATAGTAGAAGCTGCTTTGCCAGAGGCCACCGTACCCCATTTGGGGCCCTCACTCTCTGCTAGCTACCCCCATCAGCTCCTTACTACTTGTTTCCCACCACCAGCTCCTTACTGCTCACTCTTCCACCAGCCCCTTAATTGTTCACTGTCCTAGTCCCGCACCTAGACTTCGCTGACAGGGGTCGGTTTTTTTCCCAGTGCCCCACTGGCCCAATATAACTCTGTATAAGCTGCTAGAATTTCTGACAGCAGCATTGGCTTTTTTTCATAGATGACATGATGATGAGTGATGTATAAACAGTTCATAAGCCAGATGCTGCTCCCCTAGCATATAACTGACTTAAAGGAGAAAATATCCTAAAAATTAATGTGTCTAAAAATTAAATGTTTTATATACTGAACTTATTGCACCAGCCTAGCTTCTCAATAGCAGCAATGATCCAGGACCTCAAACATGTCACAGGGGTCCTGGAAAGTGCCTGCGACATTCACATGCTCAGTGGGCTCTGAGACACTCTTGAAAAACTAAGTTTTGGGGTCATCACAAAATGAGGAAAGAAAATGAAGTTGGTCTGTAATAATCTGTACAAGCTTGATTATTAAATTCTGATGCTAATCACACTGGTTTCTATTCTGCCATGTAGTAAGTATCTGTATTATTTCTATTCAGCCTTATGTTGTGACATTTACTGTATATTCTATTTGTACTGTGTACTGTGAGTTGGTCCCTAAGCTCAGTACATAACAGCAGCACAGAGCATGTTCAGTGAATCAGCAGATAAGAAGATGGGGAGCTACGGTGGCATCTTCAGAGCCAGAGATCTTTACTGCTGAAGGGCTTTGGTTGCCCTGGGGCTGGTACAGAAGCCCTAAATATGATGTACAGGTATGCAACCTCTTATCTAGAATGCTCGGGACCTGGGGTATTCCACATAATGATTCTTTCATTAATTCATACCTTAAGTCTACTAGAAAATACTTTAAAGATTAAATAGATTGGTGTTGCTTCCAATAAGGATTAATTATATCTTAGTTTGGATCAAGTACAAGATATTGTTTTATTATTACAGAGAAAAAGGAAATATTTTTTAAAAATGTGGATTATTTGGATAAAATGGAATCTACGGGAGACAATCATTTTCTGGATAACAAGTTTTTGGATAACGGGTCCAATACCTGTACAACATTTCTAGTCTACTTCTTTGGTTCAGCTTTAGTTCTTCTTTACGATTGAGCCATAAGATATAGAGCACAGCACTGAGTATAATAATCATAGCCACACAGTTGCAATTTTCTGGCTAACAAGTTAATTTTGATCTTGGGCACAGTTTGCTTTTTAATATTTTTTTTAGAAAAAGCACTCAGTGAGCTGTAATGTCAGCAGTCATTCTGCCTTTGTTTATCATTGTAAGCATCTTTAAAGGGGTTGTAAACTCAACTGTAATTCTGCCCCACAGAGCCCCCTAGTTTTCTAGAAAAGTTACTGAAAACCATAATTATAGATGCAAGAAAATTCACCAGTGAGAATTCTACTTCATTATAAATGCAAAAAACTGACCTATAAGAATTCTGATTACTAACACCATGTCAGGCATCTTGCTGTTATCTTACATATAGAGATAATTATGTCATTTTATTTTCATTACTTCATTATATTACATTGGAATCAGAAACGTGGATATAGGACAGGTTTGTTCAGTGCTGGGAAACTGTGCTTAAAGGAGAATTGATCCCTGTAAAAAAAAAAAAACATACCCCCACCCCATGTAGACCCCCCTACCTCCTCTCCCCAGCCTAACTGCCTCCCCCCCCAGGGAAATGCCCCATACTTTATATTTACCCCTCGGTGCAGCTGACTCGGAGTTCAGGAATTTCCGTCCATTTTTGTGCATGTGCATTTGTTGCAAACCGGAAAAATGCTCCAACTGCGCATGCGCCAATATGCTGGTCTCCCAGTCAGTTCACTGAAGCAGTTGAATATGGCTGTGTGGAACTCTGCTGCATGAATCTACGCTGAGGGGTAAGTATAAAGTATGGAGCATTTCCCTGGGGGGGGGGAGTTAGGCTAGGGAGGAGGGAGGGGGGTCTATGTGGGGTGGGGGGTACAGGGTTTTTTTTTTTTTTTACAGGGTTGAATTCTCCTTTAAGCACAGTTTCCCCTTTAAAGCTTCCAACTGCAATTACAGGAACAAAGAACAGGTATTCAGATTGATACAGATCAGCTGGGTTTTCATTGGAGGATTTTTTGCATTTTAATGCAGTCACTGGCTGTGCAGATTTGGGGAAAAATTTATTGTGCAATATTGCTTTATGAAAATACAACTCTGATGTTGGTGGACTACAGCTCCCAGCATGCCTTAACCTTTAGTTACATTAAAGGGTATACTACCACTTTAAACACATTCATACATTGTTTTAATAATTTAATAGGCCATCATTTCAAGTTTTTTGCTCAGTGTGTACTCTTTTAAGCAAATTCACAAGCTATTTAAATATTTGCAAAAGTCTGAAATTAATTATTTTAAAACTGGATTAGCCTGAAATGAAAATGTAGACTTAATCCACTTAAACAGCAGTGTGTGAACACCTACACTCATTGCTGCAGTAGGGAGATTAACATACCAGAGAAAATAATAACTTAAAGGCTAAATAATAAACCTTAATTGTAAACAACATTCAAATGTAATCTGCTCAGTGCATGATGGCATGGGGCCAGTTTCTCCAGAGAGGACTAGGAACATACAGATCAGTCAAAGCTGGTATTATAAATGGACTGGCCCTATTCTGAGGGGTAGAACATCCATAAAAATGTTGCAGAAAGAAAGGGTATTTATGTAAACAGAGAAACCTGTACTGTGATACCTTTGTACCACTGACTAGTGATGGGCGAATCAACGCGCATCAAAAACGTGCCGCAACTCGTTTCGCAAATTTTTTCACCAATTTGCGAATTTCGCTGGAAATTCGCAAATTTTTCGGCGAAGCGAAACTGGGTAGATTCGCCCATCACTACCACTGACATCTTTATCAGAATCAATATTATAAAATGTCATTGCTGTTGTCACAGGAAGCACAAATGAAGTACATGTATGGGACTTGCTATCCAGAATTCTTGGGAGATGGGGTTTTCTGGATAATGGATCTTTCTGTAATTTGTATCTTCATACCTTCATAAGTCTACTAGAAAAATCATGTAGATATAGAATACAAACAAAAGGATGGTTTTGCCTCCAATAAAGATGAATAAATCTTAATTTGGATCAAGTACAAGGTATTGTTTTATTATTACAGAGAAAAAGGAAATCATATTTTTAAATTTTGCTTATTTGTCTATGGGAGACGGTTTTTCCGTAAATTTGGAACTTTCTGGATGACGTGTTTCAATGGATCCCATCCGTGTACATCTTTTGGTGTACAACAGATAACACAGTGGGGGTCATTTATAAAGTTCGCACATCACATAATTGTTTGCAAATGGTTGTTTTGCCCATGCTTTTTCCTGAAAGCTAAAATATTGCACTGCTGTGCCTGTCTTTCTTTTTTGCCATATTTAAAAAGTTCTTATAGATATACCCAATGTGAAAAACAAATTCAAAAACCTGTTTTCACACTCTCTCTAAGCTTTATAAATATAACCAGGCGCAGGGCAAATATATACACTTTGCTGACCAATTTGCACTGCACAAAGTTTATACATAATCCCCATTGAGCCAGACTTGCATTCACCAGAGTGCAAACACAGACATCCTCAATCTTTAGTTACTTACATCATAATTTTTGAGTGGAATATCTTCTAAATAAAAAAAAAAAAAGCTGGTGTCTTTTCACTTTTTCAGGATGTTAGATTGCAAAAGGCATAAAAAAGTTTTTCGGCACCCAGTTTCCCCCATACATTTTCTACCATATGGTACATTTTTTTTTTACAGTTGACTTATGTGTAGGGTATTGAAGCAACTCTATTGACTTTTTTAAGGTTCCCTTGGCATTTCTAGTCATCAGTGTCAATGTAATGTATAAGATGCACCATTTAACATAAATATCTCCATTCCACTTTAAATTGCCAGCTGTATGCAAATTAGCCTGAGCGCAAGAACTCTAGCGAAGTTGCGCTAGCCAGAATTGGACACTAGTGCATCTTCGCTTTAAATTGCTCGCTCTGCTGAAGTACCGCTAGCGAAAATTTGCCAGCGTTTATCGTCTGGGACACAACTTCGCAACTTAGTGGGATTTTTTATAGCCTCTAGATTAGCAAGGGCTCCATAAACATCTGAGCATGGCATCAACATGGCATCAACATTTTCATATAATTTAGTCCACAAGCTTGTAGTATATTGAATTATGTCCCCAATGTTGATTTTATCTAAACATGTAGAAATATGAAAAGCAATTCATAAATACTTATGCTTAGTGGCTCCAGCTCACTATTATGTTTAATTTTTAAGGAAAGTAACAAAAACAGTTTTGTACAATGCAAAATATGTTTATGCTGTTTATTTTAAACATATTCGAATAACCTTCACAATACTGTTTCATGCACAACTCAAAACTTAAAGAATCGTTGGTACTGTATGTCTAATCGTTCCTTGTACAAACAAGCCATCCTCCCAACCATTTCTTGTTTCCATATTCAAATTATTTTCTGTTGCTCCTGTGAACAAGTTCCAGCTCATTGATATGCTTTACATAATGCAAAACACTTCTGGAAGCAAGCAAGAAGAAGCACAATGCAGTGTGACATCGCATGGAATGCTTTTAAAATTCTGTTTGATATAGAAATGAAACCATTTAGCTCTCTTGTCTTTCTCGTATGATCCACCTGCTGAAGAACATGATTTTACTTCTAGCTCAGGAAAATCTATGTTTAATGTACATTTATTGCAGAACCATTAAGCTTTTGTTTATAACTCTGCATTTCATAGTAAATGGTTTCTTAACAATGCTCAAAGTTTAAGAAAGAAAAAAAGGCACCGATATGTTTATTAAACTTATGCTACAAAGTATTAAAACAAACAGTTCTTTTCTTGGAAAAATTTTTTTAACACATCAGTTTTGATCCAAACCTAAATCTCGGCTAACGTACTATAACTTGCATATTGAAAATTCATTTATATAAATAGCAGGGAAAGAAAAGATATTACATTGCTCCGATATTAAATGGCACATTCATTTTTAGAATGGATAAATGACAATGGTTTCTTGTACTTACAGTTTAAGTTATCATTCATGCAGTTCAAGTCTCACATACAATGAGCCAGATTCAATTCAATGAGAAAAAGGTTTATCATGAGAAAAGTCATGGAAAATATTCAATTTGAGATGTACAGTAATAGAATTCAGAAAAAACTTTACTAGTGGTTTATCATGTGAGAATCCTATTGAAGTCTATGGGAGTCTTGAATTGAATCTCATCCGTGGCTTTTCAAAAGATAAACAATGAGACAACTTTTTCTCACTGAACTGAAAATGACCCAATGTTGACAAATATCCTGGTGCAGTAATATATAGCAACCAACCAGCAATTAGGGGGTTATTTATGAAAGTCCATTTTTTTCTGGTCAGGCTTTTAAAGAGGGAAACATTTTTTGTTGAAAAGAACCCCTGAAGGTGTCTAAATAAAAAATTACTCCAACTCAGACCTGCCAAGTCCATGTAGAAGTCAATGTCAGATGTTCTATTGACATTTTTAAGATATCCTGTTCTGCGCTGGGTTTCAATTAATAATATGAAGATTTCATGGTTTTGGGCATCACATTCTGAAAAGTTGCATGTTTCAGACATTAAATCCAAAAAAAATGCAGTTTTAACAAAATCCGTCAAAATTTCCTTGAGTCTTTTCCCACACAAGAAGGGGCAGATTTACTAAATTTGTGTGAATAATTCAAAATTCAATCGAATTTTCAAATAGTTTTTTTTGTCAATTCGACCATTGATGAAAAATTCGATCGAAACGAATGATTCGAATAATTTGAATAAAATTCTATTTGAATATTCGCCAGTCGATTTACTTGCCCTTTAAATTTTTATTCGACTGCCTAGTTTGCTAGATTAAACCTACTGAATAGCTATACTTCCCTATGGGAAGCTTCCATAGCATTTTTCAATTTTTTTTTTTGATCAAATAAAAAAAAATTCGATTGAATGGTTAAAATCGTTTGAATCGTTCATTTCGAACGATTTCATCATTCAATTTCATTTTTTTATTCGATCGATCGAATTGAGCTAAAACCCTTCAAATTCAATATTCAACCTTGAATTCGACCAATAGTAAATTTGCCCTGAAATGTTTTCTTAAATGTATTGATAAATAGTGAAAACATATGTGTGGATTTGATCAGTGTGGGTTTCAGAAAATAGTGAAAACATTTCAGATTTTGATAAATTACTCCATAAGCTTCCCCAGGTCTAGTCCTGTTGCACTAATGTAAAGAACGTTTGGAACTTGCAGTATATGTAAATAAAGTGTATAGATTTGTAATTTCTCTATTTCATGAACATGCACAAAGGTATAGGGAATCTACAGTGTTCCAGTGATACTGCCACAGATGAAGATGTAGAGCAACCACCTAATATTCACAAGAGAGACCATTACCAGTCATTTTGGAAAAATGGCCATGCCTGACTTGATCAACATCTCCACATATCTAATACCCAGGCTATAAATACCCTTTAGCTACTTTTAAACAATTGTGTGTTTTTTTGTTGTTTCTCATTGTCATGTTTTTACTACTGACTACTGACAAAAAGAGATTCAACAAAATGAGCATAGCATTCTGAAAACAGCTAATAATTTATTGTCTTCCTAGGCTGTTTTTCCTGCCTTCGTCCTATGTCTCACCATCTAATATGTGGTTAAGTCATTGCCTTTAGGCAGTGTTAGTGACCTGTATTATTCACCGTGAAGGAAAAAATGCAGTAATGAGTTTTTGTGTTGAATTCTGATTCTAAAATCTAGAGTCTAAACTGGACATAAATATTTCAAATATGAGTTCTGGCTATATAGACTTAAACATTTTAAAGCATCCTTAGCATTGTATGAAGATGCTTTATACATGTAATGTTTGGAACAAACAATGATAAAAATATCTCCCCTCCCATGGTCATAAATAAATTAACATAGTGTATTACAGTGTCCCCCACAAAGTATAATTTGATGTTATGACTCATAAGACCTGGGACTCTTGTCTGTAAATGTAGATATGGGCTTAAAAGTCTGTTGTTTTCCTGATATAATTCTACATTAGTGGTGTCCCTCTTTATGGCTAAACTATTTGTATCATGTTTGATTGCTTCACATCAATGCATGGGGCATTATATGTATTGTTTAATGGTTTATATTTCT
Source organism: Xenopus borealis (assembly GCA_024363595.1). Lineage (NCBI taxonomy): Eukaryota > Metazoa > Chordata > Amphibia > Anura > Pipidae > Xenopus > Xenopus borealis. Next base: position 119,175,109 of record CM044434.1, on the reverse strand, counting down.
TTATATATGTATATATGTATATATGTATAACACGTGATGTTGTTTAGTTTAGATAATGTTCTAACACGCTAACAGGAAGTAGCAATAATCAAGACGTAAAAAATGTTATGTGGGTTTGTTAATAATTTCACAGTCACAGTATAGATATAATTTAAGCACTTTTATATGTGGAGAATTATGCCCCTAGGTAGTTTTTCCTATTTAACTAATTGCACTGGCCAACCAATGAAGGGTTAACACTGAAAATAATTAATTTAGCGGTAGCCCCATCAGATTAAAGCATCATACAAATTTTATCACAATACAGCCTCAATGATTTAGTTCACTAAAAATAGGGATAAGCCCCAGAACAGACCTGTTAACTTTGCTCATATTTTATTACTTTTTGTAATATTGTGTGTTTAGCCAATAATTGTTTCTATTAGCATTTAATATATAATGTAGCTATTAAGCTTGGTAGTTGTTACATAGTATTGGTTTTATATGGTTACTTGAGGGGTGTTGTACTAAAATAGTAGTCGAAAAATATTAACATTCTTTTTATCTCTTTTTTAATTTGTGTTGTTCATTTGTAAATATGTGCTTTCTTATGTATGAAGTTTAACTTTTTTGATGCACTTTGATGATGTACAGTAATTGTTACGCGCTTGCGATGCACAGCTTTAGTGACGTCACTTCTGCATATGTCATATCCGCGGACTCAGTGTCCGCCTTGATGATGCAGATTTTTTCTTGAAATGCATTTGGAATGCAATCGCTTTTAGATTAGCACACCATATCCTGGCAACTACATTGTGTATTCTCACACTTCAACGGGATAAATAAACAGCAAAAAGCCACAGGAACAATAAATAGCTTCTACACATATTATCTCCACAGAGCTATTCTAAGCACATATTCAATTATATTCAAAACATGATCAGATATTAATCCATTTAAAGATGCCATAATTTTATATCAACTTTAAAGTGACAGTGATCAAATAAAGTGCTATAGTCAAGTCAAGCTACTATTGTCTTAAACAGACTTAAACAGTGCTTGATTACAGTGCTATGGTCATATCATTCTTTAAGTACAGTGCTAAACAAAATGTAGATATGCAGCTCTTAATTCAAATTCTCTTGTGCAATTAAAGTGACTAACCATAAGTTACTCAATGCATAAGAATAAATATTCCATATTATCTAAAAGACACGTATGTATTAAAAACCTGCACAGACAAACATGGTTTCCTTTCAGTCTGTGGATCCAGGTATGTATGTCTGACTAAAAAAGAAGAAATACATTTATTTCTGATAGTTCATATAGTGTGTATGTTCGTTTTAAACATACAGCAAACTGAATTAAATTATCCAGCTATGCCAATGTCATCCCTGGTTTAGCATTTGTAAATATAAGCATTATTAGTCAAACGTCCAAACATTTGTATGCATGTTTGCCATTACATCAGTATGAATGAAGTTGTTCATTAAAGCAAACAGACAACTGATTATTTAAGTTAGTGATTATTTTATGCAACATTTAACACACATTTGCTGTTCAGAATATTTTATTATGTATTGTTATTTACTTCATAATCTTCATAATAATGCAGTGTTTATAGAGATGTGTATAGTTACCATCCATGATGGTGCAAAGGTTGTAGATTGATTTTGAAGGAACAATTACTGTAAATCCATTAGATGGTGTTTGTTTTCACTGCTGTAGCTATGTACTTTATTATATTAGCTTGCAGCATGGAAAGCCTGGAGAACGTGTTAGAGAGAAGTGATACACTTCATTGAGTTTAAGATTAACTAACAACTTTTACAATGTACATAGTACATATAAAGTATATATGACTATAAAGATTTTCATTCATGCAGGTCGTGATATATCTAATATAAGAAATTTAAAAAAAAACAAAAAAAAACACAACTGGGCTTGCTGAGAGATTTTAACCTGTCTGCTACATGTATGTATGTATGTATGTATTTAGATTTTTATTTGTATAGCGCTCCTTGAGGGCAAAGCACTGTAAAGCAACATTAAATTAGTAGTAACAAACAAGGTGCACTGCTGTTCTAACATCTATACCCCAGTGGTTTCAGAACACTTCAAACACCCATTCATGCAAGTCTCACAAGTAACGCCTGTGTCTAGAAGTTGCATGACTCATTGGTAATCCTATCACAGTAACTACACAGAATCAACACCTCTGTGAATTTCAGATGTCACCTCTCTGAAGCGTTACAATGTGCCATTGTGATTGGATTGTTGGAAGAGTCTGTATGCCGAGAACTCCCCACACCAGTCAGTTGAACTGAAGAAGCTGCTCGGATGAGCAGTGAAAAGTCTTCATTGAAATTGCTCAGCAAGTCCAGTTGTTTTTCTTTTTAAATTACTTATGTTCGATGTACAGTAGATAGCAATTCCATATTCTAGACATAGAATTAGTAGTGATGAGCAAAATTATTAACCAGTTTTCATCGCAAAAAAGATGCCCAATGGGTGAAAAATTGCCCATCAAAAAAATTTGTTGCCCATAGACTTACAGTAAATACATTTGGTCAATTTTTTTGCTGTTTCGTGATTTTTCGGCAAAGCCTAATGGGTCAGATTTGCCCATTACTAATGGTGAGAAATCATCAGGAGAAGGATTATTTCAGTATCTACTAGACCAGGGGTCTGCAACCCATGGCTCTGGAGCCTCATGCGGCTCTTCATCCTGCTTGCTGCGGCTCGTTCTTGCAGCTTTGCCTGTTGTGTCGTCTATACAGCCCTCGCACCTGCTTGTGGCTTTCTTGCGGCCGTAGGCTAACTGTTCGGGCTGTATAGAGTGACAGGCAAGGGGAACAGCATCCTAGCTCATCCCTGTACTTCCCTGGTACTAACACTAGAATCCCTTTAAGAGTCCTGGCAGATTTGAGGATGTCACTGATCCCTCCCATGTTCTTACATCATCAGTGCCGACTCCAGCCCTGATGTGTGGGAAGGCAGGAAATTAGGTAGAGGCTGGCAGGCAATGAGGTAAGGGGTTGGACTCCATTAGGGTGTTAGTTACCTCTCTAGACCCCCTCCCTCTCTAAGGTACTACTTTGCACCAGTGAAAGAGGAGATTGCTTACTTACTCCGTTCAATAACCTGTAGGGGTGGTATATGCGAGTTAAGCTCATTTTCTTTCTCCTTTCTTAAGTATTTCCATGTGACTCAAACAACTGGTCATGTGCGTCCAAAACAAAACACGGTGGCGCCGATTCACCCATCACTAAAAAAGAGTAAAACATAGAACATGAAATTTTTAACTAAAACTGTCATTCCTAGACTTTTTGTTAAACACTAATATTTCTATTGTGTGTTATTACTGTCATATTTTGTTTTCATATACAGATGAAGCCACTTTGGATTGTGCATTTGACACAGAAAAGCTTAACTCATCTATCCCATTTATCCCACTTATCACAGAATATTGTGTCACAGCATCCCATCCAATTAAAGAGTTCACCATTGAAAACAATGGTGCTTTGGTATGCTAATGAAAAGGTTAAATGCATTAAATGAGTTAAGATGCCTTTAGATAACACAGTTTCTTCAATTAACCCTGAATCATGACGCATTTAACTCACAAATCCCAGTGGCTGCCTCTGTACCTCTGTATCCTGTTCCAGGCTGATAAGGAGAGTACAGGACGGTGCATTGTTATGCATTTTTTATATGAGATGCCATGTGAGTGTATTTTTTTATATTTAAAAAAAAAAGGTTTTATACTATTTTGCTGCTGCATATCTTTTAACAGCTGTACAAGAGGAAAGAAAGATAGATGCTGGAAAGTCTCTCTATACATGTAAAGACATACGTTCATGTTTGTAAGTACACACCTGAAATCAGTTAAGGAGAGTTCTTCATTAACCGCCTCTAGTCTATGCAAATAGGGTGGTGGGACACTAAGCCCCATTTTTAAAAGCACAAAGTGGTGTTGTTTGAAACAGTATTGCCATATATTTCTTTTTGTTTGTTGGTCCTGTGCCTATGGTGCTGTCTCTTTATGTTTAGGTATTACGTATCGGACTTGAGGGGATACAAGTGCGAGCCGGATAAGGATTGTGAACACAATTGACTTTGGGACTCAGTTTTGGTTTGGACTTAATGATCGAATATAAGATCATTCAACCATTCGATGATCAAAGTACTTCCCCTTTCTTAGACTGCCCACTTGGCCAGATTGAACCTATCGAATTGCAATAGAAGCCTATGGGAGCCCCCCATAGGCTTCTTTTCTAAGTTTTATGTTCGAATCGATTTGAACAATTTTTTCAAACAATCAAAGGTTTTTTTAACAATTTTTTCATAAAATCGTTCCATTGTATGATTTTATCGAATTATCGTATAGCGGCCAAAAACCTTAGAATTTTTCTACGATTTTAACAAATGTATATTCGAAAATCGTAGAAGGGTCGAATTCAAGGGCAAATTTGGCCCACTATTCTGGATGCGGCTGAACCCCCGAACCCATTGCTAAAGATTAGGCTGAATACCGAACCGAATCGGAATCCTAATTTGCATATGTCAATTAGCAAGTGGGAGGGTAAAAGCGTGTTTTTTTTACTTCTTTGTTTTGTGACGAAAACTCACATGATTTTTTGGATTCGGTTTGGCCAGGCAAAGGACTCGGCCGAATCCGAATCCTGCTGAAAATGGCCGAATCCTGGCCTAATACCGAACCGAATCCTGGATTCGATGCATCCCTAGCCCTTAGTAAATCTGCCCCTATGTGTTCCAGATTTCCAACCCTGATGTTTCATCTCTAGCATACATCAGGTGGTATTAATTTGAATATATATATATATATATATATATATATATATATAGCAATGTTGGGGTTCTATACCATCTTGTTAATCTGAAATCTGTTACTTATTGAACAACTTCACTGTTATGCTGAATATTTTACCCGTTCTTCTGTCGTAAATAATCTCCCTAGAACTAACATGGCAATAACACATGATAACTCTGGGCAACGGGTCATAGCAGCCCTGGATAACGAAAAGGCCTTTGACTCCGTGGAATGGAACTACCTTTGGGTTACCATGGAGATCATGGGTATAAAGAAAAACTTTCTAAAATGGATAGCCACCCTATATAAAAACCCACTGGCACAGATAAAAACAAACCAAAACATCTCCTCTACTTTCTCGCTCTTTAGGGAAACAAGGCAGGGATGCCCCCTCTCACCCTTATTATTTGCAATAGCAATGGAACCACTGGCCGCCCTACTTAAAAATACAATAGAGATAAAGGGCCTAAGAATAGGACCCATCACTGAAAAAGTAGCGATGTACGCTGACGATACTATACTCTTTCTGGAGAATCCTTATGAAACCCTAGATATGGCACTAAATGTAATAAATCGGCATACAGGATACTCTGGCTTAACCATAAACTGGGGGAAGTCCCTAATTTTCCCAATAGATACTTTCCAACTTGAAGGGCACAGGTACAAAGCTACACTTCAATGGGCCACCACCTTTAAATATCTCGGGGTACAAATACATAGGGACTTAAATCAATATATTGAACTTAATCTCAACCCCTTGCTTACTCTGAAGAAAACTAAGAACTGGAGCAACCTACCCCTAACACTCCTCGGCCAAATCAATCTTTTTAAAATGATTCTTTTACCTAAATTTACATATTTATTTCTTCAAGCACCAATTCTAGTTCCTAAACAATTTTTTCATAAGCTTAAATCCCTATTAAACACAATGTATTGGGGGACAACCTCTCCTAGAATAGCTCTAACAACACTGCAACACCCCTCAGACATGGGGGGTCTAGCAGCACCGAATATGTTCCTTTATTACTTAGCCACAAAATTAGTCACTGTTTGGAGATGGGCAACGTCGCCTCCTGACATTGCCGTTACAGCATTAGAAGCACATCTTGCTAGTTCCTACGAAGCCCTTAAAAACTTGTTATACCAGGGTACCAAAAACCGGGATACGCTATCCCCTTTAACGAAAGCAACTGTTCACAGCTGGAAAACAGCCCTACTCCTCTTCCCTAAGGGGGGAAATCACTGCTCTGCTCACACCCCCCTTTGGCACAACCCTAATCTCACTCAACTCCTAACAGTGCCAGACCCCAGAGCCTGGGCTGAATATGATATAAAGTACATAG